>CM051623.1:42733090-43445590 GCA_028020825.1 Podargus strigoides
CTCTGCCTTAGTGCTGCAAATAACAGCAGTCATTGTTTTGTGAAAGGACTGAGTTTATATCCACACATAAAATGCTTGTTAAAAATAACTTCTCAGAAAGATGGAAACTCACCCTCTCATTCTTGCACACAAATACTCTAATAGGTCTTTTAATTGAAAATAAACTGCAATATATGATTTGGCTACAGAGAAGGGGAGTGGAATCAAAGAATGATTTCCAAGTACACTTACTTTGTCTGTACCTGGTAAGTACAGCATTGAAATTTTAAGATAAATACCTTCTCCTTAATTAGTTTAGTGGAGACTACCTAGTGAGGAACTAGAGTTCCTTGTTTCTTTGTGGATTTTAAAATTTGGTTTGGGGTTTGTTTTTTGTTTCATTTATTATTGTCATCTTGATTGAAAGAATAATCCATTATGGTAAGTAATGGATTATTTGGGAGAGGTTCAGTGCAGTTTATGGGTGGTCCAGGTCATTCACATCACACTTGCTCATGTTGGCTGACTGTCAGTGCATTCGTTACCTGTAATTGTAAAAGATCATCTGTTTACTGAACTGTGCTAAGCTTCACTGATGTCATAACTCATACCAATATCCTGCACTTGTTTCAAGCTTCCGTTCTTACTTTTCTTGTTATTTTGAGAACAAGACTTTAAAGACACTAGAGTTAGTGGGATGTGCTCAAAGCTGGATAAATCAGGGTAGCAGAACTGGTTCAAAACTGGAGAAAAAGCTCCCAGTGCAGGTGGGGCTCTAGAGCTCATACAGAAGTCCTTGGGGATATAAGCCATCACTCTCTCCACCACAACATGGCAGCACTTGCAGTTGCTTCTAGCAAGTGCAGTGTCAGTGCAGCTGGAAGAGCAAATCTGTGCCCTTACCTTTACAGATGGTAGGCTTTGAAGGTAGCATGGCTGTTACTGCTTTGCCTGCAGGAAGAGCACTTAGCATAAAATATTATTTTGGTACCAGAAGCATTTTTTCTGGAAGTGTGATTCAAGGCTCTACTATTTTCCTTCTTTATCCAGTACATATATTCAATTTATATGGGGAATTTCTTAGAAATATGGCTTAGTTCACAAATGGATTTCACTAGAAAGTCTTCATCAGGAATCTGAAATTGAAGTGTACAGGTGTGGCATTTTGTTGCTTAGGCGTGCTGAGAGATGTGCTTACCATTGACAGAATCTCATTCATTACAAGACAGAATCTTACAACCCATATTTCAAAATCCTAATTTCTATGATGGCTATTAGTGGCATTTTTCTTTGCAAAATCAAAGGAGGTTAAAAATTGTGCCTGCATCTGTTAGTGTTGCTATGACAGCTGTCTTTGTCCAGTTTTACCTGTCGTATTCTGAAGAGCTCTTAACTGGGATTTTAACATTAATGGCTATGTGTAGAGGGAGTAGAAGAGGAAATCTTTCAATGCCATCTCCTTCTCTCAGTCAAAATATGTTTCTTTTCATTTCTACTATTTTTAATCAAGATGCAGTGGGTTGAAACTTTCCATTACTAACTCTGTTTTGGTGCCTAGCATAATTAGGAGTGGTACAGTTACAGTATAAAGTAGTAGCCAGTTTGTTAGCACTGTTTAATCATGGTTTGTCTTGAGCAAGACAGATGGTACCACTGATACTGTACTTCTGAGACTTGAAAACTGGGAAGATCACTTTGGAATAAGGTGA
This sequence comes from Podargus strigoides, assembly GCA_028020825.1. NCBI lineage: Eukaryota > Metazoa > Chordata > Aves > Caprimulgiformes > Podargidae > Podargus > Podargus strigoides. The sequence continues at coordinate 42,734,779 of CM051623.1, forward strand.
TGCACTTTTTGTGCAAGGTCATGTACAAGACTGTGTTGTCTTCAGACGGTAATTGTGAAACAAGTGAGAGCTCCTTGCAACATGCTATCAGTTGTTGGGTAAGCAGCAGCAAATAAGGACTGTCCCCCTGTCTAGGCGTAAGCGGTGGGATGTATTGTCTTCAGGTGGCAACCTTTACACCAACATACAACACTAGTGTAAAAAAGCTGTAAAATAGCCTATTCAGACCCTCCTTTCTAGCACACTTTCTCTAAAGTGGATAGGTAACTTCTGTGTAGTCAGTGTCTATATTAAGAGTTTGTATATGGCTGTCTTCCTGACGCTAGCTGAAAAATACTGTCACGAGAGAAGTTTTGGTTGTTTTTTTTTTTTTTTATATGCTAGATGGCAACCTGTTGGTCTGAATAATGTATTGTTGGAAACTGTTGGTGGTAAAGTAGCCATGGTTTGGAAAGCTCTATGACCCTAATCCAGACCTGCTCTAAAGGGTAACTTCTAATACAGAATCTTGTACGGTTTAGTCCAGTTGGAGGGCCAGCTGTCTGTTTTGGAAATCAGACTGCTGTCTTTTGAGATGAAAGCGATATTTTTGCGAATATGAACTCTTTTGTATCTGCTTGCTGTGCCTTGTCTGAGGGAAGGAGCAGCTGTAGTGCGTTCGCCAGACCTGCGTTTGGCTGTTGCTGCCATTGTGTTGTGTGTAAACATGTACCATTATTTTGGATCACATATCAGCCTGTTCAAAAGGGTCTCGCATTCCCCAGCTGCTCTGCAACTTTTCCGTCTCTGAGCTTGCCAGCTGCTTAATGGAGGCAACTGTAGCTGCATTTGTTTCTCTGGTGTTAAGTATTAGTGGAGATAAAACTTACTTCTTGTTAAATGCTGGGTGCTATGAGCCCCTCTTCTGCTTCTAATGGACTTCAAAGTAGACTGTTATTACTGTTTCAAAGTTGTCAGAAGTTTTCTTTGCTGCTAGTTGGACAGCTTGCATAAAAATCTTATTTTCTTAGATTTGGCAGAAATATGAAATACAGTTTTGTTTACATATGTATGTACATCCACAGCCTGTGGTAGTTACAAATCCAAAAGGTCTGGGGTATGAAAAGGTGCCCCTTAACTCCATGTCAACAGCTGTTTTGTTTGCCACTTCTCTGAACAATGCTCAGTAGCAGCACTGCTCAGATTGGATGTTGAGGGAAGAACAAGAGCTCTGAAATGCCTTGTATCTCCAGTGAGTGCTCAGTCTAGATGAGGGACCATAGACTGAGCCCTGCCTTCTGGATTTTTTCCATCCAGCCTGCTACCCCTGCCATGAAAGGGATAGGAGACATCCGGAAAACATTGTGTGTGGCTGAAGTCCTCTTTTCTGCAGCAGTGAATCCATAACTCTCTACCTGGAGATACAGAAGTTAAAAGACAGACTATCTTCATACAGTGAACTTCAATTGAAGTTTTGAACAGAGTAAATTCAGGCATGTTTGGAAAAGGGAGATAGTTCTGTTAATGACTAAAGTTACTGTTTTAAACACCTAACCTGTTTTACAATGTCAGTTTGAAACTGGGTGAGAAGGAGCATAGACTTGGTTGCTGTAGGAGGTTGTTAGAGAGAGTGATAGAGCTAAGTTTTCAGAGACTCAAGCTGGTTTCATTAACTAGTATTCCATACTCCCACACAGGGGGATAAATCAGACACTTTCTTGAAAAGGTATTTAATGCAGTTTGTAGCTGACGAATGTAAATTTAAATTTTCCTGGCTGTGTGATCATTTCATGGTGAAGGAGACTGGAAGGGAATGACTTGTGCGTTCTTGTTGTTGATGGCAGAAAAGGCTGCCTCTGCCCCAGACTCCTCATTACCCTTTGTAACTGGTCTGAAAACCCAGTGAGGATCCTCGTTACCCTTTGTAACTGGTCTGAAAACCCAGTGAGGAAATTTTCAGATGACTGTAGATATATTCCCATATTCCTACTTTTTTTTTTTTTTCCCTTTTACCAGACATACTCTATCCTAGCTGGTTGTAGCTTTTGTGTTCATGTTAAACATCAAGAGTACCTAAATTATGCCAATGAGAGGATGACTCTGGCTTAATAATAGAGCACAGTCCAGTAAAAAGAAAACAAAACCATAAAAAAGTCTCTTGATTTAAGGTAGCATATTTCAGGATCTGTTTTTCATATCTCTGAATAGCTGAGAGTTTGAACTAGATGCTTGCTTGTGTCTTCTGGAAAATTACTCTTTTGGACTCAGTGTTGGAGTACTAAATCAGTATTTGTCTGAAATCATAGCAGAAATACGCACTAGAGTTTGAAATGATTGTATTAGATACATAGGTCCACTAACTGAGCAGTCATGGATATTAGCTTAAAATGTGTAGTTAATACAGAAAATGTAGACACGTGGGGAAGGACACGTGGGGAATGGAGGAGGGACATCCGTCACAGAGGTGGTTAAGGAGTGCATCTTAAGTATTTAAATTTTTTTTGGTAAGTGCTACTGATTAATTTATAGACCTCTTTGGAGTAAGTCTAGGGAATGGACATAGAGGAGATCGGGAGGAGTAGAATTTGAGAAGTATGAAAGTAAGGAGGTATTGGTGTGTCCTCAGTTGAACAGAGGAGGAAGACAGTATCTGATTAATACAAGATGTTCAATTATTAAAGGCTTTAGGAGAACCAAATATTTATTTCTCATGGAAGGTGATGGGAAGTCAAGTGGTGAATTTAAATGGTAGTAAATTGCTAAACACATTTAAAAGCAATGGAGGGGAAAAAGAAGGTGTTACCCCCTCATTCACCTCCAAAAACTGTTCTTAACTAAGTTGGTGGAAGATCTGGAACAGTATAAAAGTAGAGCATTGGAGAAAGCTTTTCGTTAGGGTTTTTTTCTTTCTTTTAAATGAAAGGTTCTGCCAGTGTTGTTAACTTGGCTTAAATTTGCTCCATCCCCTACAGGGGAAAATATTTATTTTAAAATTTCCTCTAAACTTAAATTGGCTTCCCAGCCAATTTAAAGACATGTTTGTCTATGTAATGCCTTCCAACTCGAGGAAAGCTGACAACTGTAAGGCTTAGCAGAGGATGAGGAAGAGACCTTGTGGATTGCGCAGGGGAGCAGCATTCCCAGCAGCAGGGAAATTGCTGTTATGAGATGTAACTTGAATTAATCCCTTCAACCTTTGCTTCCTTTTGCTGTTGTTAATGATTTCCTTTGCACAGCTAGTGGTAAGTGCTGCTTTGCCTGCCTCCCTTCACTGACACTTCCACTGCTCTCTGAAACTAAGAATTACAGTATGTGTTAGTTTAAAGACAGAAATAGAGCAGCGGCAGGTAGAGCTGCTTCCCCAAGATACAAGTTGATACGTGATGAGAGTTGTCATCTCTAACTTTTAAACTTTTTCTTTCCAAGTTGGTCATTGCAGCTCTTACTGTGGGTTGCCCTGCATGCTGGCAAGCTTGGGTACCTCTCACAGGTCATGCGGATCATGACTCTGCCCTGTGTATAGATCGTCAGCCATGTGAACAGCACCGGAGCCTATATCGCTATCGCTGCAAAGATTCAAGGATTGGAAAAAGACTTACTCAGGCAAAAGTTGCAATAATGAACAAAAGAACAAAAAGAAAGCAGTATTTTTACTGAGGTAATATCTATCAGTAAGGATTTGGCTTAGGCTGCTGTTGTTAGAGTTGCCTGTTATAGTTACTTGTGTTCTGGATGCTTTGCCTTGCTAGTGTGCTGCATGTGAGGTTGTGCTCTCATCTGTAATCAGCGTTCAGGTGTTAACTGCTAAAAAGTAACTGTTTCTTTTTCTTCTACCTTACTCCACAAGACTGCTTAGTTTAGGTATTCCTGATTAGATCACACTGTTGGCTTCAGGCTTAAATTACTTCAGTTAGAGTATTCTGTCATTTGTGGTTTAAAGCATATACTGTGACAAATATTACTTTGAAGGAGTTTGTACAAAACTTGACCCTTGTAAAGCTCAGAGAGTAAAAACTCCCCAGAACTCTATAAACAATCTGACCGTGGGATTGCACCAGACCTCTCCTGCATGCTCTCCCCAGTGCCTGTCCTCTTCCTTCCTGTTGTATTGTAGAGTGCCAATAGCTGACAGACAAAGGATTTGTTTTTTCTTAAATACACTTGTTTGTCTTGTCTCCATAATATTTGGTACATGCCTGACTTTACAACTTGCATGCAAATGCCTATTTTTGTATTGTTTTTGTGGGTTGGCAACAAAGTCGTTCTGGCTGCCTACTGCAAGCAAAACCCTGGAGTATGGAAATAAGTTGTTTATATGGATTCCCGGTATGGAATGCAAGTGTAATTCTTCTAGCTTGAAATTAAATTACGTTGAATAAAATAAACTTTAAATTTAAGTGGCACTGAACCCAGCTAAACAATTTCCTAGGACTTAGATTAATCAAAGCTAACTGTAGCATAACTAACTACTGCTAGGTATGCATTTCAGGTTCTTAAAACTTGTGGTTTAAGAGGGAAATTCTCAGCTAATACTTCTGTAATAAACTTCATGTCTGAAATACTCTATGTAGTGTACCCTGCTGGGACAGTACAGCCACAGACAACTTGAAGGGATTTGTGGGGCCAGGGAGACGGCAGATGAAACATTGCAGGTGAGGTACAAATTTCCATTCCCTGGTTTGGGAACCTAATCTGCCTTCCAGTAGGGAGCTGTGAAAAGAATCACAGAATAGCCTTGGTTGGAAGAGACCTCTAAGATCGAGTCCAATTACCAGTTACCAGTGATTTTGTTTCACCTGATCTACTATGGGAGTCTTGGCGTAGTAGCCTTCTAAAAGAAATCTTTAAAGCAGTATTTGGTTGGACGTGCTCTTTCTGGGCTCCCAGGAGGTGCTTGCCAGCAACAAGCTACTGAAATCAAAAGCAAAACCCCAAAAGGCCCATATATGCATGTGAATCATAGAATCATAGAATAGAATCATTATGATTGGAAGGGACCTCCAGGGTCATCAAGTCCAACCTTGAAGTAAGGAAGCTGAGGACCAGAGTGGTTTTGTGCTGAACTTCAGCCTCACCAAAAGATCTTTCCAAATGCAATAAAGAGAGGGAACACCTTAAATACTGTCTTTGAGATTATGATTACTTGTGAAATTCCTGGAGTAACACACAAATGTACTTTCATGATACATTAATAGGCAATGTCCTTGCCATAAAACAAATGCTACTTCATTACATGTTTCTTACGCAAAGCCTGACATGAGAACTTACAATCATGCCAGTCTCTGCTGAAACAAAGCAAGTAATCTTGGTGTTAGAGCTTAGTTTCTTAAGGAAGCCCTGAAAAAAAACTTTTTCCATGATTAAGTTGGTATGAATTGGCATTCTTTCTTACACAGGAAACCACAAATTCTTATTGTGGAAAACTTCTAGCTCTTGTAAAACAGTCATTAGTTTTGTGTATTAAAGTTGTTCAGAATGTTCTAGTTTCTTTGCCGTGGCCTCTAGAGAGCTGCTGCAAGAAACGCTACTCTTTTGATAAACAGAAGATCACTTGCTCAAATGTTTCCAGTCACTTGTATTCACTGTGCATGCTACTGGGGCTTGGATGCTTGTCAAATGCCTACAAGCCTGAGACCATCTTTATTCCTCAATTATTTTTACCCCCTTAAGTCTCTAAGTATGACAGTTGTAGCAACAGAACATGATCCCTGTATTAAATACAGCAACGTGTTTGATGAGTTGCTTTGTTAGGATTTCTGAAACTGGTATACTTGAAATTGCCTGTGGTAGTTGGGTAGCTCCTGGATCAGCGCCACTCAGTGTGCACACACGGATGCGTGCACACACACACATACATACATATGCTTGTGAGCACTCCTTGGCAACACTTGGCCAGCACTTCTGTGGAATGTCAACGTGACTTCCATACAGAATCACAGAATGGTAGGGATTGGAATGGACCTCCAAAGATCATCTAGTCCAACCCCCCTACTAAAGCAGGATCCTAGAGTAGATCACACAGGAACACGTCCAGATGGGTTTTAAATGTCTCCAGAGACAGAGACTTCACAACCTCTCTGGGCAGCCTGTGCCAGTGCTCTGTCACCCTCACAGTAAAGAAGTGTTTCCTTATGTTAAGATTGAACCTCCTGTGTTCCAGTCTGTGCCCATTGCCCCTTGTACTGTCACTGGATACCGCCGAGAAGAGTCTGGCCCTGTCTTCCTGACACCTGCCCTTAGGATATTTTTAAGCATTAATGAGATCCCCCCTCAGTCTCCTCTTCTCCGAGCTAAACAGACCCAGTTCCCTCAGCCTCTCCTCATATGGGAGATGCTCCAATCCCTTCATCATCCTAGTGGCCCTGTGCTGGACTCTTTGTGGTAGCTCCATGTCCCTCTTGAACTGGGGAGCCCAGAACTGGACACAGTACTCCAGATGAGGCCTCAGGCTGGGAGGTTCAGGTGACTCAAAAAATTACTTGTTATATTGCTTCACTGAGACCTGGATGTACAAGGCCTTGGTGTTTTTCTTGGTTCTACAAAAATAGGATTCTCACAACACTTTGCAAAAACACATGTTATCTCTCACACTATACTGATCATCCCTCTTTTATTTTTTTTTTTATGCTGGTCGCTTTCTTCATGACCTGGTCTTCTCAATCTCAAGTTTTGTTTTGTTTTTTTAAAAACCCTATACTGGATTTCAAATGATCAGTTTTTCAGATCTCATCTAAGGTGAACCTCTCTTTCTTAATTGAGAACTGCATCCCTAATTTGTTTCTTTGAAATACACTATCAAGAGTGTAACTCAAATTACACTGCACATTCTTCTTGTTTTTCATGAAAGGAGGAAGAACAATGGATGGGGATGTAGCAGATTACATAAGCTAGCAGTGATAAAAGTGTTGTTTTTGTTTTCTTTGCAGAGCAAGCTACTTGTTTGAAACAGTTTTATCACATCATCTTCATGTTTTATACTTTCTACTATTTTGGAGTGTTAGCTCGACTTGAGGAATGTTACTGCTGCTATTTAAGGCAGGACATCTGTCATGATGTGTCTAGAGTCTAGTTTCCCCAAGCCTGAACAATTCTTGCCTTTATACTCTACCTATGTAGTTGTTGCTCTTTCTACAACCTAAAAATACTGCAAATAAATAAAGCTACAGAGAGGTTAAATGACTCTTTGAAAGTCTGTGATTTCTGAAAGCGGGAACTTACCAGTAGCTATGTCTTGTGTTGTCTGGACAATGCTTTGGCAGAATTTTAAGTTAATTTGGTCTAATTTAGCAAATTCTTTCCTTTCTGGTCAGGCATAGCTTTCTGTACTGGAAGAGTGCGTGCTTCTCACAAATGATGTTAACGTTTTCTCATGCTGCACGCACCAAGTCTTCCCAGATCCAGCCCTAGCAGCATCCTGTGGGTGTGCTACCGTCAGCTTGCTCCTGTGCTTCTGGAAATCATGGCTTGCATACCAACTTCCTTGGACTTTGGGACTTTACTCTTGCCGTAGCCTTAGTGCTGGCTGCCCTCTTGGTCGTGGTTTGTGTCCCAACAGCTGCTCAGTTTGCACACTTTTATTTTAATTGCTATTTGCAATATTATTATGGTATTATTGAGTATTTCCTGCACAGGATAGTGATGTTACTCTGTGGAGCCTCAGAACTAATTTATAGAAGGGGCAGACTCTGCAGGGTAATCTAGAGAAATTATTTCCCTTCTCTCACTGAAACCTTACTCTGAAAACTTTGTTTTAGAGGTAATTTTAATGAGCTTTGAAACCTGTATTACAGTTTTCAGGCCAACTCTATGTGTATGTGGCTTTGCAATAATACCTTTTTGGGGATGGAGTTTGACAAGTCTTAACAGCTCCCTACTTCTCCCATTTCCCTCTTTCCTTCCTGCTCCTAGCTGTATGCCTGTGTTGATTATTCTGGGGTGGCTCTAGTGCACTTCTTCAACTTTGTAAACTGCTTTATCTCAGGTTTTGGCTGCTGGGTCAGCACATCAGTGTTCTGCTGTGTTAGTGAACCAAGGAAGCTCTCAGATCTGCGGTGGGGACCAGCCCAGCTGGGAGTGGGACAGAGAAAAAGTGAGGGCTGGTGGCACAAGGCCCCTTGGTCAGCTGCTGACTTCAGAGCCTTGGTCTTCGTGCTGGTGGGGCAAGGTGGGTCAGAGTCAGACTGGACGAAAAAATACGTGTTCTTCACTTCATCTAGCATGGATCCATGTATGAACATGGGTTTTCCCATCACACCTTTCAGCTGTGATTTGACAAAGTAAAAGTTTTCAAATGAAACACTGAAGTAGTGTTTATTTGAAGCTTAAAATGCTGGAATTGGAATTTTGGGGTTATTTTAGTTTGTGTTTTTGGCTACTTTTGCACACTGTGTTTTTTTGTTTTTTTTTTAAAAAGTAGTTTGTTTAAAGGAAACTACACTTTTCAGGGAAGCTCAGAGCTGGGAAAGACCAGAAACTATTGCAGTTGCATAGTGTTGTTTGGCTCTGGATTGTGACTGTGTATGACTTTTATTAATCTAAAATTGAAGATCCTCTACTTGTTCATCGGACTGTAAAGATGCTATGAGAGCATCTAGCATCTTTTAAAGACTGCATGAGGTGCTGTATTTTGGAGTTACAATAGTCATGGTGACAGCATGTCTCTTCTGTACTAGTGGAGTAAATTAAAGAGAATGGGGAAGAAATGCTAGGGAGAAAGGAGATTCGAAATAACTATACTTGAGTCAATACAAACAACATTGTAACAAGGCTTCCCAAAACTTACTCTTGGGCTGAGTACTTAGAAGTTTACCTGATGGCTTCAACTTGTGATCATCAGTGGAGGCCTGCTTTTTCACCTAGTTTTGCCATTGGGGATTGATTTTGGCACAAAGGAGACAAGTGTCTTGTTTGAGTTAACGGACTACAAGTGTCTGGTTGGAAACATTCCCAGCAGTGATCTGGTTCTTAGCCTTTTCTGTAACTGCTCAATAGTGCCACCAATGCGTATTTGGCAACAAGAGAGTTATGACAGCCTGCATAAACTCCAGGATTTTTAAATGTCTCAAAAACACTTGAATATAGGGTAAAAGCTGGTCATTTATAAACATTGGCTTGAAGCAAAGTAATTGGATTTCACAGGACAGCTTGGTGGGTTGTCAGTTCCAAGTGTGCTGGCTTCCTAGGAACTGCTAGCTGAGTTTAACAAAACTATTGCTTCTGCCTGCTGACTTTATGGCATCACAGGTCCAGCTTGGTAAGTCGGCTGCCAGTGACTGGCCCTACACACCTGCCTCTCAGTACAGGAGTCTTGTGTCCTAAGACATCATCTTCCAGAACAAGATCTCCAGAACATTGCTAGGCTTTGTTTACAAGGACACTTGAGCTGGCTGTTGACTGCTGCAGGTGTTGAATTGCTCCAGTGTTTTAGAGAAGGCTGTGCTGTACTATCAGTGCACTGTCCAGGATAATCCATATACACGTTTTTGACCAAAATGAAAAAGACACTATAATCTTTTACATTTTAACAAAACTTTAGCTCGTTATAAAGTGAATTGAAGTATTTGAGTTAAAGTAAAAAAAAAAAAAACCAAACCCAAAACAAAACTATTTGGTTTCTCACTTCATTCTGGCAGTAGATGCACATCCACTGTGCAAAGGGGAGATGCATGGTTGTGTTAAGCTCCAGATGTGGGAGGGTGTTCTGCATTACAGGTGGACGAAATACATTTTGGAGCAGTCTGGCAATGAGCCAAGTGCAACTGCTCGACTGCCTTGAACTTCGCTTGTATAAACAAACCTCTGTCACAGGTTTCACTTTGAGGAGTGCCCCAAAAAGTTTCTCATTATTTTTTTTTTTTTTACATTGTTGTCTGGTGATTTATTGTCCAAAATGTTACATAATTGAGATCTGATATTTAGACTCAAAGTTAAGGTAATATCTCCATAGCAAAGTCCATGTTGTTTGGAGATGTTCTAGTGTTAATTGTTAACAGAGGTACCCTCACTCCTCTGCTAAGCTGCAAAGTTTGTTAGCTGAGCACTGCTTACAGCACTTTAGTTGTTCAAGTACTATTTCTGATGTCTCGTAGTACTGACATATTTAGCTTAATAGATGTGACATGGAGGACCCTTATCTGGAAATGTGCTGCCAGAACCTACTTGGGACTGCTTGGATTACGTTCACAAATATTACTTTATATTTTCTCCAGATTTAATTACAGCATCTATTTGATTCATTTTTTTTTAAAATAGTGTGCTTGAATTAAAGGAAGGGGAAGAACCCACACTTACTTTGAGCACAAGATCTGGTATTACTTGGTTGTTCGTGGCAACCTGAGTATTGGGTTTTGGGGGTTTTTTAATCCTCTTAACTTCTATATTGAGTGCTGTTGTTTAGAACAAGCGTGTATTTGTGCGTGCTCCTGATTCACAAGAGTCACTTCTGTGTTCCAGTTGTCTTAGGCACTTGAGAGACTTGCTTCATCTTGTCTTCTGCCCTTGCCTCATTTTGCCTCATTTCAGTTTGTTTCTTGTGTGGCATGATCTATTTACAAAACCTTGGGGAGGGGTTTTCAGCTACAGCTCTTGCTCCTATGTATAAATAAGTCTACAGTCTTGTTCTGTAATTGCTGGGTGAAAAGAGCTGTCTCAGCTGTTGTTGAGGAAGCCGAGATGCTTTGAGGCAGTGCAGATCAGGAGATGATCATAGATCTGTAAGAGTTCTTCTTTTCTCCAATGTAACATAATGTCATGACTAACAGATTGAGCATTTTTGAAAATTCTGTTTACCTAGGTGAACGGAAGTGCAATAGGCTCCGTGAATCCACTATGTCCTTAATTATGTTGTTTTGTTAGAAAAATACTTTTTTTAAAACTTTAGGAATTCTTACATTTACTGAATTTACTTTTTATGAAATTAATTTCATTAATGAGGGTGATGTTTTCAGTCATGCTGCCCGAGATACTTAACCCTAGGAAATAAATCTAAACATAGGGAATGTGTCTTGAATACATGAAGTGGTGAGCTGAATTAGGCCAGTGCATGACCTACTCATTAATGGCCATGCAACATTAATCATATCCTTCTGCCTTGTCTGAGAGAACTAAATGTTTAATATTCCTTCCATTTCTGAATCTGGCCTTTCTGGAGACTCTAATTAGTTGTGATTGTTATCTTTGGTAGGACATTTGAATGTTTCTATTTTGGATTTTATGGTCTGTTTCTGTCATTAGTCTGTTCTGGGGTGTTTGAGGGGTTTTCTTTGTTTTTTCTGGCTATGTGTTCCTCCTTAACTTGCTATGAAGATTTCATTGCTAGACTCTCGAGCCATGTCCAGTTGACCCTCATAGTCACAACAGCCAAGATATCTTGTGTTCTGTTGGAGCTGGATGATGTGCTTGTGCATTTTATGATGATGCATAATAACCTGACCCAGAGAGATGACTGTAGAAAAAAGAAGAGTACAATAGGACTTTGAATTAGGTGGCCTCTTGCTAGCTTTAGAAAAATAGCTGCTGGAAAGGACTGCTTTTCCATTATGGGTCTCAAGAGTTGTACAGCTTTAATTCTCGTTTAAAAGTTCTGGGATTACTCTACTGTTCCTGGTTTTATCCAGATACACAAAGCAATTTTACCATTGCTGTGCTGGCCTGCTGAATGATGCTGCTTCAGTGCAGAGTTGTAGAAATTGCTAGTCTAGTTCAGGTAGGAATGGCCAATGTATCTGCCAAATCCAAATTTAGTTCCTCTTTTGGAGAGATGTAAAAGGAGCATGTGCTAATACTGTTATGCAAAGCGGATCTTACTGTGTAGCTGAATGTAACTGAAGATCAGAGCTACCTGCCAGGTTTTATAGTGCATGGTACATGATGGATCACATGGAGACCAGTTTAATGGAAACTTGGTCTATTGTACTGCTGAAGACTTTGAAATCAACCCTAATCGCCCAATTCAAGTAAGAAGGCTTTTATTCAGCAAAGACTTTAAACACAGTTTATTCTTTCCCCCTCCCACTTCTTATTCATATAGAACATTTCTGGACTTACCACGTCCACCTTGGCTGGCGAAGCACTTGGAGTTGCTGACTACTCTAGCACTTCTACCTTTATCTGACCTCCATCAAATCTCCTTTAGCCATATCTGCAATATCTTTCTTTTCTGGCCAAAAGAAGGTATGCACTTCTTGTTTGTATTCCATTTTTTGGTTTGTGCACCACTCAGTAGTTTTGCTAGAGTGAGACAGTGGTCTGAATTTGGATGGAGGGCCTGAGTTACAGGAATGATATTGTCTCACAAATTTTGTGTCTGCAGGTAAAGACCCAATAAGGGTCAAATAAACCCCCAAACAAGCTCTTGCAGATAAATTTGAAAAACTTAATGTTCAAAAATTGGACAATTGTTATACATCGATCTTTTAAAAGATTTTGGTTAGTTGGGGGGTTTTGTTTTTGTTTTTGGTTTGTTTTTTTTTTAATTCTTGAAGTGTAGAAATGGACGCCTGTCTGTTATCCATTTTGTCAGTGCTGGCAAGTTTGAAACTGCAAGCGTTGCTTGTGATGAGCTGGAATTACAGCAGTGATGCTGCCGTCAGCTCCTTTGCTACCTGCTGCTTTCTGTGCTTGATGCAGCAAGTCTGTTCCTCTGTGGTGCCAGGATAAACAGTTGTAACTGCCACTTTTCAGCATACAAGAAGTTCAGCGTCTTTAAAGCAGTGAATACATTATGCTGCTAAGGGCTCTGGACTAAGGAAATTAAAAGGGAACTGAGCAGTTCTTCATGTAAAATGTGCTCAAGATCTTGTTTGTAAACCCTCTTAGAGATGAATGATGCATCTCATTTTCAATATTTCTCCTATATTTAAGTAATGATGGAGGCAGTAAAGTATCAAAATTGGTGAAAGTTGATTTGTGTTGGAGAAAGGGAATGCGGTGGCTTGAAGGAATGATTCTCTAGACCTTAGTGATTGACATTAGCACTGAAACTTCAGGATACTTTGAGTGCCATAGATTTAAGTTACATTAAGGAGGTAATAGAGTTGCAGAATGAGTCGGAGGAGTGAGAGAAACTAGTTAAATTAAATAAAAATTACCTTGTGCCAAGGAGGTCTTCAATGTATGGGGTATTTTGAAGAGGTGGTTAAGAACTGTAATCTACAGCATAATTTAATGTGTCTTCTGAAGGAAAAAATCTGTTATCAGAACATGCAAATGTCTCTGACCCTGAAGGAATGTTTCAAAAATTTCATTTTGAGGAACTGGAAGACAATCTAATGATCATATGTGGAAATCTGCTCCATAGTACTTACTAGGTTGGCAGAAGTGATCAGTTTACACTCTGATAAAATATCTCTTTTATAAGTGTTGCTACTGGACAATTCTAAGAACATTATAATTTGATTTTGCAGCCCTTTCAGAAGATGTCGTAAATAATTGATGCCCCTGCCAGAGTTGCTAAGAGAGGCACTGCAATCGAACCACCTCTGATGTCACTATTTAGTTGTGTAGGAACTTATTAAATAATGAAACCTTTAAATCTAAAATCGTATTTTATTTTGGCTAAGATTGGCATTTATTTAATTATAGGTGTGCTCTATTTCTAGGAGTTTTATGAGAAAATTTTGAAAGTTGAAATTGTTCTTGCTCAGATACACAGTTGAGCGTGGCAATTTACTGCGAGTCTGATGAAACATTGATGTTTGCCTATGAACATGAGTTCAAGATGGACTACTGTGACTTTAATCAGTGACAGCTTGTTTAAAAATATAAAAGGAATCTTCTGTTTGTCAGCTGTATCTTAGTCAAAGTTGCTGAAGTTATTTGAATGTACAGTCAGTGAAACCTGCAAACAGGGTCCAGACTACTTTATCACTGGGATACACACACTCGTACTAGAGTATGTGGCAATTGCTGCACTTCTTAAAATTGGATTTGGGGGATGAACTAATTTATGCAGCTAGTACTTGGCTTTTATTTTGGTATATCTAATTGATATGTAAAAGATGAGGAAGGAATTCAAGCTGAAGATTAAGGAGTGAGAGTGCTTAAGAAAGCTCAAGCAATGTGATTTGCCCTCTGAACTCATGACTGAGGCTCTCACTATAGTATGTGTTTCTGGCCACTCTTTCTGTCCTGGGGCACTCTGTCAGGGGAGATTCCCATTCCTGTTAGTTACACACTCACACATGTCAGAGGTAACTCTGAATGCACATTGCAAATATGCACAGTCCTGATTTACAGCCGAGGTCTGGCTGAGCAGAGCTGTGCAAGTGTGGTTTAGAAGTTACTCAGATAACATAAATCCAGAATGCTTGGTCTGCCAGTTGGCTGATACATGAAGTGAGTGTTTTACAGCACATACTCTAAACTGCAAGACATTGAAAACAATAGTTGATTCCTAGACTTGCTGTAAACCCAGTTTTAATCTGTTTGTTTGTATGGTGCTGTTCATGTGGGTTTTTCTTCTCCTGCTTTTTTTATCCCGTAGGTAAGGAAATTCCTTTGAACTTAGATGAAATTCAAAGATGATGCAAATAGTTACTTTTTACATTCATTGAGGTTCTTACCCTTCCACATGCAGCATAGCAGGTCACCTAGCTGGGAAGTAATTGCCTTTCTACCATGTGTCTAGCTTTTCAGAAGCGTATTATCAGCCTGGAAAAAATCCACCTCACTCATAGTCATTTGAAGTGAAACATGTCAGTCTAAAATTCAATTAAAAAAAAAAAGAAATAAAATGTACCCTTTATGTTGTAGCCCTTTGTGTATGTTTCAGAAAGTGCACTTACCTGCTGCTGGCTAACTGGCAAACTGAACATCTGCCCTAAGCATGTAGGTTATGAATTTGCATGGAGTTGGGGAAAAGCAAGAGGGCACATCTGTGTGCAGGGCAGGATTGAGCTGTGGTCTCTGCTCTGCAGTTTCTCAAGTGTCTGAAACAGGGAGATCTGCTCTTGTTCAGCTGCCTTCCCCAGCAGTGAGGAGGGAGGAAAGGAGTGCTGAGTGAGCTTGCCAGCAATGATAAGGCCTCCAGCTGGTGATCACAGTAAACATGCTGTTAGAATCACAGCCCTGCTTTCCCAGGAGTGACATCAGGCAAGGATGTACTTCTGTCACTTGTTCTGTTGGAAGCTTCTTGCTGCTAGCAGCTAAATGACATGCAAAGCAATCAAACTGTAGCTCTTCCAGCATTACTGGTGTTCTGGCTTATGGTAGTTGCTTCCATTTTCAAAACTGACCGACTACTTCACTCTGATAATGTAAAATCTTATCACAAGTGCTTCTTCATACATAGCTTTCCTCTACAACAAGAGTTGCTATCATGCTTGCTTTTTTTCCCCCCACTGTTCATTCAATAGCCTGCCAAACAGCATAAATATTTTCTGAACAGGTTTATGCAAAACTGGCGAATCATTTGGTAATGACATTGCTTCCATTAAATTCAGCCTATTATCTTCCACATACAGTATTCATGGCTATATTACTGACTAACAAGGCTGCTATTGGCCACAATGAAGTACACCACAAAATTGCTCTGATCTTAGACTTAAGTTATAATTTGAGACAGCTACATTAAAACGAAAGAACCTAAGTCCATGAATAAACTGTAAGCAACATAAGCTTTTTAATAGCAGAGACACTTAGCAAGGAACTATGGAAATCCCACAGGACTAGATAATCTCTAACATAATTATGTAGTTCACTAAGTGAGTAAAATTTCCAAAGCTTAGCTCATGAATAAGACTGGATTGTTTCTGATCTGATTTCATAAAACAAACAAGGAGACTAAAGGCTCCAGAGGCTACTTAAGGTTTTGCAGATGGGTTAATGGCTACAACTTAATTGTTTAAAGTATGTGTGACAGGATGCATGGCAGTTGTAAAAAGAATGTCTGAGGAAAAAAAACTTACCGTTAGATCTGAGCTGAATTTCTTTACCAATATAGCTGTTTTTGACAGGTCACTTCTATAATCTTCTATTCAAAATGGCCTTTAAATGTTGAGTGAAGTTTTTGCTACTTTGCTAGATAGTGTATGTTGCTAAATATTTTCTGTCTGCTGTATTCTAATTGTGCTAATAAAGTGAATGTTAAAGTGATGTTTCTGGTTCTGCTTTGGTATTATTAACACATACCTGTTCTGATCCCATACATCCTGTCTAATTCTGCCACCTAAGACACTGTGCCAATAGAAGAACTGGGAAGAAAGCAACACTTGCAGCAGTTCAGAAAAAAAAAATGGTCCCCAGAACATGGGTGTTGGAGGAGAGATAGCTGAGGTGTTCAGCCATGGAATTGGTGGACTTCCTAATGGACTGTCTTTCCTGGCCTTTAAGAGCAACAGAGGTACAGCCTCTGCACTGAAGATCATAGGAAGCCGTAGCTTCCCTTTGGGGTGCTTTAAGAATGGATTGGGCCGCTCTCTTTATTGAGAGAGGAGAAATGAGATTCAGCTTTTGGGGACATCTTACCTAGGGAACCTCTTGAAGACCATGTCTTGCCTTTTCCTTTTTTAACGGCTAAGGGTTTTCTATTTGAGATAAAGCAGCATGCATACTTCCCATTCAGGAATTTGCACATGTTCATATAAATCTGCTGTTTGATGCCCCACACCCAAATACAGAAGGAATTACAGAAACAGCAGCAAATGGTGATCTTGTTGAGCATGCAGACTTGTAGAAGGGAAAGCCCCTTCTCTGCCTGTTCCCTCTTACCTCCCTTGTACTGGAGCTTCCTGCAAAATAGAGTCTTTTCCTGGAGTCTCTTGCCTCAGCATGGATCCCTCTGCAAGCTTTATTTTACTTCAGTAAGCCTCTGACTCAGAGTCCCTAGAGAATTTAGAAATTTGGGTGATGGGAGCCACAGGCTTGTCCAAAATGGACAGTCTGTGAAAAAAATTCCGTTCCTTAGGCATATAATCTAAAAAATGGCTTCAGTGAGTTGACATGGATCTTGGTGCCTTTTTAACCTTTACTTACTCATTCTCACCAGATCCCTGTGAAATTGGAGAGTTCATCTTGAATGATGGACTGGGAGCTGGATTATGTGGGCTAGCTCATGGTCTCACCCACATGCACCACCTTTGCACTCCTCTGCTTTTCTGACCCTGTACTGAGTCATCTGTGTTTAATGTGTAAGAAAGCAATTAAATTATTTGTATGGTTGCTGGTCTGAAATGAGTCAGTGCAGGGTCAAACATGTGGAGCAGGGAAGGGGTGGACTCACGAAACCAGGGAGGGGAATGGGAATCTGGCAGCCAGCAGCTGGCTGAGATTGCGGTGGAGCCAGAGACCGACCCCAGGGACTTCTCCAAGGTCACACAAGCTTCTGTCAGCAAGAAATTGAAACCATCTCTCTCCTGTTATAGGGGGCTGACCACAGGTCTGTCACATGTAGTAACTAATAGGAAGTGGTTTTAATTTTATTCTACTTGAATTTATTGTTTGCTTGCAAATACTGATGTATAAATTAATAGATGCTTTCTAGTGTATGCCGAAATCTAAATGTATTGAGCTGACCATAACTGTAGATCTTCGCTTGTAAGCTGGGTGTGTTTCATGAGGAATAATATGACTGTTGGATGGACAGTGATCTGTCAACTGCAGAGTGTTTATGTTTAAGGGCTATTGCCTCCTAATAAAGACAGTTCAGGAATTAGTATCTGAAACAAATCCTTGTGTGGTATTATATTGCCAACTCAGTAAGAAATCAGTCAGTGTGCAATTGCCTGATAACTCACACAATCTGCAGTGTGACACTTTATCAGTGGCCTAGTACAGAATTTAGAATGTAGTATTTCACTAACACTGCACACACAGATTTCTTAACAGATACAGCATTTTGATCTGTGTTTCTTATCATTAAGGCAGTGCTGAATGTAAGGGTCTGAGGGCAGAGTTTAGGTCGTGTTCTGGCATCAATTTCTGTGCCTTATTTTTGTTTGAATTCATTTAGGAAGGAATAAGCAAGGAAACTTCTTTGAGTGAAGAGTTTAGATCTCTCTGCTGTTTATGAACCTGTCTGCTTCACTCCTGTGTTTTTACAGTTTCTTGAGAAAAAAAAGGCTATCCAAAAAAAAATCTGGACATGATTATATGTAACATGAATTTTCTTTACACAGTACGCTACAGTTAATTCAATTTAAAGGGCTTTCTCCTAGCTCTGGCAAATTTAGTCAAGCTACAGTTTCACTTAATTTCCATGTATCTTTTTTTACTTTTATTTCTTGAAACCAAAGAAAGCTTGTTGCAGTTCAAAAAAAAAAAAAAAAAGTGCAATATTGGAGAAATCTGTCTCCAGCGATCTAATATATTGGCTGATGTTCTTCTAGGAACAAATGTATCATGTGGATTTTTATGTAGGAGGATTTTTAGACTTTTAATGGTTGGGTGTTACCCACAAGGTTCACGTGACATGACAAACATTTAACATCTGTGTTCTGATGCACATCTTTGTTCTAAAAGTCATTGCCACCACCACATGCATTGAATTAAATACAAAAAATTTAGGGAAAAAATAGTTGGAAGAACACATTCTGTCAAATACAATGGCAAGGGCCTGTTTTGCAAGCCATCAGAGCTCACTTACATACTTACATCAGACAGAGGTCTGTCTGATGTGCTCTGTGCACTGACTGTTGCACCCTTTGGATTGGGAGAGTGGTATTGTGCTTTCCCAGTCAGTGGCAAACTATTTAGAATAGGATAGAAATTATAGTTTAGCATAAGGGATTTCTTGATATAGTCCTTTGTCTGTGTCACGTATGGATTGTTAAGTCATTGGTCGAGTTGGCATACTTGAATTGGAAATGAAGTGTGGCTGTGTGGCTTTGACCAGGATCTCACATATTAAAACATGAATCTTACTCATAACTCTGCCTGAAATGACCTTACTTAGCGACCAGTATCTGTGTAAATCCTGAGTGCTACTGTTTGACTTGGTGCTATAACTGGATTAAGAGGTTTTGGCTGTAAAATGACTGTGATGTAGAAAAAAGCAATTCTTATAGGTAAGATTTGACCTTTAGCCCTCTGGACCAGTAGCTAGGAAGCCCATTTCTGCTAGACTGCTTACCAAATTCCTTGAAGGGTGCTGTACTTCATTACGACTTTATACTTGGTGCTATCACCTCAGTCTGTCAAAAGAGGCTGCCACAGGTTTAGATTGCAGGATGCAGTACCTCCAAAAAGCAGACTTCAGGATGCAGGTCACAGCATATGTTGAGGTAGAATTCAACATTGGGTGGTGTTGGGGCAGCAAGAAGATCACTGCTGTGCAGAAGGCAAGTATGGTAGATATAACAGTTGTCTTCCTAATGACTTGCATGTGTTTCAGAAGTGCTCTTAAGCCTTAGATGTTTAGGTTTGAACACATCATTAAGTAGTGGGTTTATTTTTAAATAATGCATAGCTATTCTTTCAGATGTAGTCATTACAGATAAGGATTTATTGAAGTCTGGTACTCACAGCTAGAAACCAGTCTTAAAAACTTTCTAGTTTGTCTTCACAGACTCAAATCTGGAAGCACAAATGTAAAGGACCTCCTTTAGTTGATCTGAACTTAGTTTCAAACAGCGCTCTCTGAAATGATTTGTGAGTACTGCTTTCATACACTGAAATTATGATGGCTGTTTTCATGCTGTGCTTAACTGATTTTGAACTTAGTATTTCTGAAGCTTTTAATATTTTGTTCAAAAGATATTTAGTTTATAAGAGCTTCTTCTGTAGAGCGCATATAAAAACTCTTGTTCCAACACAGCCACATACATCTGCGTTTCAGAGGCAGTGTGTACAGACATTGGAAAGCTGGACACTTTCAAAATGTCACTTCACTTGGAAACAGCTTCTGAATGATGCCTTGCTTTTAAAGGAGGCATAGGAAATGGTCTGAAGGAAAGGGAACATTTATGGGATTTGTTGTCCAGAGTCAGGTGCTTAGGGAGTGGACAGAACGGGTATACAAGCCCTAAATAATTTGGGCATCTGTTTTAATTGTCCTGTTCAGTAATGCTGTCTTAGAATTTGCTATGCTTTCATTAAATAGTTTTTATCATAAAACTATATATAGCTCAGAACAAAATGCAGATTCTTTAATCATTAAAGTTGGTGGAGGAAATGTTTCTGTTTTAAGTTGATAGTTTTGAAACTAAGTTAATGTGTGTATGTGTTTGTTTTCTTTTCAAAAGCTGTTGGTTAAAACAAACCAGCCACTCTCCCACCCCAGTCTGCATGGGCTGTCTAAGGGGCCACCCCCCCGGCTAACTCTGTGAGCCCTGTGTCTTTAGTGAGAGAGGATCCCTGAAGATTTTTAGGTCACATTTCCAGCAGACTTCTTGACCTGACTGCTGGCTACAGTAAACACAAATGAGTCAGCAGCTCTGTCCACATTGTGATCTGTCCAGTGCCAGAGTTGCCCAAGCTGAGTGTTTCTATTTGGAATGTTTTTTAATTGAGCTTTGTAAAACTGTAGTTAGGAAACAATTCTGTACATCCAGAATGTTTAGATGCTAAATGCAGCTTTGATGTAAATTACGTAAACACATCAGTAACTTCACATCCTTAGAACAATTTAAGTTACGTAGCTTCTTTTATCCATGCTCCAGTCTTGTTAACAATTGAGAGTGAACCTGTGAGGCCCTTCTGACTTCAGGCTGTTTTATTGTGTGAAAATGTCCTTCATAGTGCTGGGGAAATAATTTGATAATTTTTCTAAGGCTTTGAAGGGACTTCTGATGTCTTGAGTTTTTACTACACTAGAGGTCAGTGTATGATGGGAGCTTCTGTGAGGTGGTATAGAGTTTCTTGCAGAATCCTCTTTAGTCAAATTTGAAACCAGATTTTAAGAGAAAATGTAGCCTACTACTGTGGAAGAAACTTCACATTAGCATGTCTTATGACTTTCTTGGCTGAAGGGCTTTTTTGAGCTTCCTGCTTTTAATTCTCCTTGCTTAAGGAGTATTTGACAAGTATCAATAACAGCACTTTAATGTGGTAAGTATGAACATGCATGAATATGCGTATTCAGTTGTTCCAACGTGCACCTCAAACATTCATCTTGTGTTACAATAACATAACTTTTTTTGTTCAGATATGTTTCTATATGCCATGATATTTATAGGCCTCATACTTAACTCATCATGCACTGTATAAACTCAATAATGGCATGGTGGGAGAATTGCACATGCACCTATTATTCTTAGTGTAGCTCTCAGCTTCTGGGTGATAACTTTCAGGTAAATGGCTTCACTTCGAGGTGTTGAGGGAAGGATAGTCAGGCAGAGATTGTCTCCTTAGCAGGTGGTCTTCAGTTCTCCAGAAAAGTAACTTCTTTAAACATCTGGAATGTGCAAAAGCAGATTGTTTCTGAAAACATCATTGGGCAGGGGGACTAGAACAGATGGTCAAACTACAACAGTGTTATGTGAGGTCAAATGGGAGAGAAATGCACTGAAGGAGTCCTTCTGACTGGAGCAGATTACATCACAAATGGCAATTTAAGATGGTGGAACAGGAAAAAATAACAGCAGGGTGGATTTGAGCTCTTGAATGTGTTTTCTGAGAGAATTGACTACAAAGAAAAGTGCCTGTATCCTGTTATTCTTGTGTAGGGTTCTACCAAAATGTCTGGAAAACAAGAAAAATAAGAACACGAGATCTTAGGATTTTACAGGCTAGCACCAATATAGAGGGTAAGTGCAGGCATAGAGCTGAATTTTGCTGCTGTTAAGTGATTTTTATTGAGTGTTCAAGAGAGACCTGGATTGAGGAAAGTCTTTGTGGCCTTTCCTTTTGGTGGGGTAGAAGGGGGGACACACACTGTAAATGCATAATCAGCAGTCTGAAAATCTCCCTTGCCCTTGGCTGCTGCCCAGTATGCTTTGTTACATGCCTCTGGAGCATTAAGAAGGATGACCTCTCAGCTGAGGTAGTGTGAAGGTGTTAGACTCTGGTTTAATTGAACTCTCTATGAGGATTCCTGACTTCACAGGGAAGTTGTTTCACTTCTCTTTGTCTTTCCCAGGTTTTTCCAGACTACATTTTTTTTTTTTAATTCTGTGTAAGAAATGAAGATGTACCAAGGCTTTGCAGAATGGGACCTTATCAAAACATCTTTAAGTTTTGTGGTGTCAGGCTTCATTGGCTTGGGTTTGAAGAGCCTGAGAATAACATGGCTTTCCAGAACTGATGTGATATAAGTAATAAATGAAGCATCTTAAAATTTTCTTTCCTTTTCCTGTTCTTTTGACATAGGAGGGATGCAACCTTAATTTGTTTCAGTCAAACTCTTTAAAGTCTGTTCTACATGTAAGAACTCCAGAACTATGAGGCTTACCTTAAAGAAGAGAAGCTGTTGCAACTGTCCTGTAGCCAGCCTAGTGAATAACCTGATGGGTCACTGCAGATTCTTGCAGAGCAGCTGTATTTCTGTCTGCAGTGTTCATAGTGGCAGTCTTTCCTGGTTCAGCTTTCAAGTGTTAAATTGGTCCAAATATTGATGTTATGTACATCCAGAAGAATCCCTGTCTAGAAAAACTGGAAGTTTGATCATTTCCTGGATCAGAAATGATGGATCTCTGTGGCTAAGCAGAAGCAATTACCCACTAGCCCCTCTTTCTAGTTCATAATATCAAATATCCGTATAAATTTTCGTGTCTGTCTTTGCTTGATGATATACTGACTGATTCCACGATCCATCTGTTGTGTAATAAAGCAGAGTCCATCAAAAAGGCAAAAATTAGTATCTGGAATGTCTTTTCCTGCTTTTGTTCTAAACTCTGTAATGTGGGAGTTATCAGATATATGATTTAAGTGGCTTGCCAGGCACACTTCTCAGATGAACTGGAGAGAGTGTAAAAATTGCAGCCAAGGTCAATCTTTAAAAGGTTTGAGTTAAATTGCCAGCTCTCACATTTTGATTTCAATCTCAAATGTTTGCTGGTAGATGCTCTGTATTTTTTAGGCCTTGTGTTTGTCTCATCATGTGTTCTTGTCAAAACTCCTTGTAAGACTTCTGACACTAATAAGGATGTGTAGAATATGGTGACATAGGCAAATATATAAAAAACCCCCCACAACAAACAAACAAAAAACTAAACTCTGTCAAGATAGTTCAACTCACACTAGATATTTAAGAGTCCTTTAAAAGAATAGACTTTGACAGGCTTCAAAGCTGCAGGCCTTCAAAACTGCAGCTCTGTGATCTTTTCTCTCTTATTCCAGCACACAAACTGTAGCATTTGCCAAATCAGAAGAAATAATGAAATATGCTAGTGGAATTAGTGGCAGTGCACACCAGGTTTAATGCATGCCGTGTATTATAAATGTCTCCTTTTTCTGCCTCATAGTTGTTTCCTGGAAACACACAAAGTAGTTGACTAAAGCTATAGCTGGATTTCAAATCCTTGGCTTTTCTGTCTTTTTAAATGTTAATACATAAAAAGGAAGAAGGGAGAAACAGTGGAAGTATTCAGGCAACCCTAAGGATAAGTAGCAAGAAGGAATTTGGTAACTGTGACTATGTGATGATGGAGGAACTAGTTTACCTTTCTTTCAACTACCCCTTGCTGACCACCTTTTTTCCTCAACTTTTGTACCAGGCTGAAGTCATTCACCCTTCCAAAGTAGAGGAATGCCTGTTTGAGGTAAATGGAAGTTGGAAATAGGAAAACAATAGTATGTGGTTTACCATATTCTAGGAACTTAAGGCTAGTTTCCTGCCTGAAAAACAAAGATAAATGTGGGTAGACTGTCTTAGTTAAAATGTGTGAACAGCTGTGTAACATTAGGGAGAAAACTGAAATGCTGCCTTAGCTGTTCCCGTGGACTCTAACGTAGTCTATGTTTAGGGGTCGGTTTGTCTTTTAAAACCAGAGTTTTTCCTGACTCAGGCAGAATTCCTGTCTTGTCTGTCTTTCTGTCTTTTCAATGGCTTCTTTTTGTTTTGACCTCTTCCCTGTTAGTGTCTGACATGTTCAGCAGCTGCAGTGGAAGCAGAGCAGTGACCTGACTGCTCTTAACAGTTGTTGCTCTGGTCACTTAGGATATCATGACTTCATTTTGTGCCTCTTAACAAAAAAGAAAGTTTAAAGCAGCAGCGAAAGTGAAAGCAATATATTTGGCACCTAAAAATATGTATAGGTGAGATGAACCTCACCGTGCATGAGTAAAAATGTTGGTTTGGCTACCAGCTATATTACAGGAGGGAGGCAATAATCTGTTCAACAGCACAGACTGTTTCATGGAGTTCAGGTCTGCATTGAAGAACTCTTCACTACTCTGAGGCAAAAAACAACTGCCTTGGTGGTACAGAGTAGAGTAACAAGCTAGGAATAGTTGATTATTGTGAATTTTTAGGAGTTCGAGGAATTAGCATCCTTAAGGACAGCGTGGTGCTGAGATAATTCAGCTAGTTTGAACCAACTGAACTTGGATAGTGCATCAGCATGAATCTCCACGTGGGCTAAATAACCCTGTGGGAAAGCAATTAGTGATACAGGCAAAACCAGAGATGTTTTGTATTTGCCAAAGAAGAAGATAAAAGTTGTGATTCAAGGTGTGGGGATCAAGAATCAGGCCATGTGGCAGGAGTTGCCCATAGAGCTGGACTTGCTTGATAGGTCAAGTACTTTCCACTGGGAGAGGTCTCAGGTCTGTCTCATGATGGCTGTGGTTCTGGGAGGAGAGCTAGCTCTTTCAGTTGCATCCACTGATGTTTAAAATTAAAGATTTTGAGGTTAATATTTTGGCAGATGCTGCTGTTTTGTTGCCGTCTTCAGTGCTGCTTAACCTTATTGAAAGGTGTAATACAGACTACAGAAAGTGAGGTGTTTAAGTGAAAGCTTGGCATTTCTAGAGATATTGGTAGTTCAAGAATGTGTCTTATGTCTTATGTTAAAGTTCATACTCTAGTAAGTGAAGGGTCAAGTTCCTCGGAGTTCCTAGCAAACTTGCAAGACCTCTGTTTCCCTGTAAATATAGCTACAGTGCATCAGTAGCTGGGCTTTGAAAAGTGCTGTTGCTTGTAGTGATGATCTTGCCTATATGAATGCGCAGGGTAGCAATATACTCTATACTGCTTCATTCCCTATAGTTAATTGGGTCGTCCATTTTGTGCAACTGCCTGGCAGTTCTGAAGTTGTTTTCATGACCTGGGATGTGCATTTGTGGTTCTTACCCATACTTTTTTGTGCTTATTTCTTGTAGGAGGAGGACTTCCTTTTGGATTGTGAGCCACTTGAACATGGTGATGCACATCTACCTATAGGGTCAGGCCTGGATGGTTGGGATTTAAGGTGAGACTGTGATGAAAAATGGATGCAGATGTGATCCAAGAACTATGGGTTGTTGTTTTTCTTCTTTTTTTTTTTTTTTTCTGGAGTTGTTTATATCAAATATTTAAAGAAGAATCTGTGTGTGCCTCCTAGTACCTATGTATCAGCAGCATACTGTTTATCATGTACTACCTGTATTGTGTAACTTACACAAAAGACAGCAAAGCCAAGGTTTCATGAGCAAGTTTATGTACTGCCTTCCTGGACATCTAGGATAGAACTGGAACACTGGGGATACCCAGTTTTTATAAATTCGCTGTCAGTGCAGCCTCCTTCAGGTTAATGTCATGTTTTGAACATACCTGTGCTCTGTTCCTAGCTGGAAACTTCATCCTCTCCCTTCTAAGGATAAAGGCAAAACCTTTTATTTCTTATTTATATTCTCGGATCTCAGTAAGACTGTTCCCCTCTACTACACTTTCAGTTCAACTACTTTTCGGAATACTTTGTAAGCTGAATTATTAATGCTTGCACCATTTTTAAAAATAATGCTATGCAGTACCTCACAATCTCTTGCTGACCCAGAAATTTTGTTGTTGGTTTGAGAACAGTTTGCTTGAACTTTTGTACTAGACTTCTCACAAAAGCCAAGCTTATAGGGAATGTCATCCTATTGAAAGATTTGCTCTTACACAACTGTGAGAATGCTTTTGTTAAAATGTGTGTGTTTGGCGTAGTACCCGTTGCACCTGGTGTTCTCCTGCCACATTACTCAGGCTCCGTTTGCCTGAGGTTGAAAGTGCTAGTGTTGGATTAGCTTGGTGTCTTGTCCAGAGAGTTGAGGTCCTCAGTTGTGCGTAGAAGTGTACCAGCTCTTCACCTTCTACCTTGTTGGTAAGGACTGGGCTTTTGCTATTTTCTCCATACAGTTCCTCTCAGGCTTTGGGATGCACTACCTGAAGATGTACTCAAAACTTTGATTTCGGTTGTCATAGATTTTTGTTTGTTTGTTTAGAGCATTGGGAATTTTTAGTAATGATGTTGCCAGGTGGAAAAGGGTGGGCCAGGGAGAATGCAAAAGCATCTTCCTTACTGCTGCATCTCTCTTCAAATTAATAATTGTTGGTGAGAAAGGAAGCTATGCCCGATGTCACTCCCAGAAGTTTAACGTGCATCTCTGCACATAGCCTTGTCGGTTGCCAAATGTCCTTAGCTATTTATTATGGTCAACAAAACAGCATCCTGACTATTTGAGAGTTGTAAACTTTGGTTGAAACCCCTAATCCATTCAGTCTGACACTGTGTGCTGCTTTCTGTAGTAAGGTTTTGAGGAGCTACCTCTCCACCTGGGTCATTTCTTCCTGATTTCCATTCAGTGAAGGATTTCAGGCTTGTTTCTAGGATCTGAGTTACTCATGCCTCTTTCCAAAGCTTTCATTGCAGTCTCCTACTGAAAATGTCAGAAATTTTAATCTTTAGGAATATTTTGTTTCCCCCAAACAGTAATGACTCAGGAGTGTTGATGTGAAGCCATGCAAAGCAAGAGAAGGTCAAGAAATCTGAGAAGTGATGACTCAGTTGTACTGCTTTTGCTAATTTCTTTGAATTGTAGATTCTAACTTCATTAGTGGATCTACAAACCTTGGTGTTCGAGACTTGCAACTGATACCTTTTCTAAAAACAGAGGGAGGGAGGAGAGGGAGTACTCTGTTTATTTCAACAACCACAAGCAACACTTCCAAAATACACTTGTGGCTGTATCGCAGAGTTATGAATCTTAGGTTATCTAGTGGTGACTAACATGGTGAGACAGTAGCCTAGTATGTCCATGCTTTATTTAGAAAAGGTAGTTCTTAATATGCGTCCGGTAGTGAAAGAATGAATGGTTTGTTCTCACAGAAAGACAAAAAGTGTTTGTGGGTTTTTTTGTTTTTTGGTTTTGGGTGTGTGTGTGTGAGGGAATTAAATAAAAAATCATCTGTGGGTCATTTCAGGCTCTCACGGAAACTTTAATATGTTAAATGAGTGTGGCTCTCTAGCTGAGCCAATAGGGATGGCCAGGCACAGGCAACACTTTTATCCCACGAGAGGGAGGAGGGGTGAATGAGCTAGGAGATATAAGCTGAAACAAAGCCATGCTGTCCTTCTGAGTCATTCGCATGCACTGGATGGGTAAGGCTTCCTGCTTCCTGGGACACAGAAGTGGGGTCATGATTCTAACAATGGATTCTGGTAAGTCACTTTTTATTAAATTTGTCTGTATTTTTTCTGGGGAGTCTCTCCTTCCCTTTCCCAGCTGAAAAGAGGATATCTGTAAACTGGGAAGCCAAATTGCTAAATAAATGCATGATTAATCCAGACTTCTCAAGCTGTGTTACACTGTTGTTATTTCTGGGCTGGTACCCATTAAAGCACGTAGCCTCTCTTGCGCTGCAAGACCTTGGTATCAAAAGTGAGTCTGTTAATTTGTACTTCTGTCTTCACTGGGACAGAACCTGTAGCCTGCGAAGTTCATGATGTCTCACTCTCTTTGATAATAGAGGTGATAGTCTCTGGAAGACGCATGCTAGGTCTTACACATTAGATCACCACTAGCTCTTTAGGGCAAGTATTGACTGTGGCTTCCTCTACTGTGTGTTTACAGAAATTTTGTACTGGGGAGGAAGAGGGAGAAACTGCTGCATTTTCATGGTAGTCAGTTCTGCTTTGTGTGTTTATAGCTAAGGAAGTCTATGTGAAAAAAGCGCACGTGGGATTTTTTTTTTTTTTTTTTAAATTATGTGTAAAAGTGAAATCATTAACATAGTTCCCTGTGTGATAGGGAGAATGAATACAGAGTGGTTTCTATAAAAGAAACAAGCAATCCCAGTCCTGCTCCTTGAGAGGGGGGTGTGTTTCCATGTCATAACTCACATCCTTCAAATTCCACAGTAATAAAAGACCTTGGATTTTAAATGGTTATGGGTAGGGCATAAAGCACCAGTGGCTGTGCTCTGGCAGCATGCTCACGGCTGCTCTCTCTTACCAGTTGCAAGCATGCCTGCTGCATTTTTAAGAGCTCTGTTGAACTTTTGTCAGCAGTTGGTTCAGCTACTTTTTTTTTCACCACAGTGCAGAAGCATAATATGGCAAGTTCTGCTAGCTGTGTTCAAAGTAATAAACTTATTCAGGCAGATCTTGCTGGTCTGTTTTATCTACTTGTCACATGCTTGGTTTACTCCACGCTAATTAAAAGCTCACTGTCCCCTGTGCATCTGAGTTGATTTGGTGGGGCTAAAAAGGGAAAACTGGGGCCTAAAGGAAAAACTCTCCATGCCTTCTTCCAGCTCCGTGACTTTTCTGAGACTTCCAGAAGGTGACACAGCTGGGTTCTTCATGCACAATTTAGAGGAGATAGCAAACCACTTCATTTAACCCACCCACACTCATTTGAAGTTGCTTTGTCATCATCAGTGTAGGCAAGATTGAAACCAGTGACTCTCTTTGTATTCAGGGTATGTTACGTGCATTGCAAATCGGTTAAAACCCAGGCCCTTTAACTGAGGTAATAAAAGTTAGCACAAGCTCAGGGAAGAGTTGGATGACATATGGCTGACAATTTTCCATGACCTGGAAAATGATTATTTTTGTGTTTTGTCCTTTTCATTAGAGTAGCTTCTAGAGGAGGCAAATTTCAGGCCCTTTAAAGCAGTCTGAATACCAGGAATTAACAATCCGCTTCTCTCCCTGCTTGTACAAGGACTGATGCCTAGATGGTAGATGTCATGCCCGGTATTATAGGAGGATGCCATGACAATGTTCAGGATTTACATGCTTTCAGGAGAATACGGATCCAGGCTTTGCCTATGAGATGCTTCTTCCCCTTTGAAGTACCAGATTTCCTGTACTGCACTGGAGTAATTGGACTGTTTGTTTTGGAAAGACTGGGGAGATGTTAATAATATATGGTTAAAAAAATATCTTTTCTCTGCATATACTTATGTACTTGCATTGTGTGCTGTTTCTTTGCACTGTGAGGCAAACTATGAAGATAATGCTGCTTGTGTGTGTTTCACTGCATCCAAAGTTTTATCTTTCTCCAGAACAGTGTCACTGCATTAAGTTTTTCAGGAAATACTGTGCTCTAGTAGTCCTAGTGGTAATTTTCAGAGTTATACTGTCTTGCATGTTAGTAAACATACATTTTGGAAGCTACCAGTTCCTTAAGAATTCTTAAATTATAGTTCTCAGCTTCTTTGTGGGGAAATGGTTCTAACTACCTGAAAGGAGACGTTGTAATTCAAGGATTTACAACGCTGAGTTCTAGTACTTGTCAAGTGCATTTAAATTACAGAAAAAATATGCAGTTCAGTGCCTTATATCTTAATCAGGGACATGGATAGTGCTCCATGAAGTCTATCTGCTTGGTTTGACCCACCTTTTAAAGCTGAGTCTGCTGGGTTTGGAACTGTTTGCTTATTTCAAGTTGTATGTTTGCATTGCAAGTCAGGACTGATAATTTTTTTTTTCATGGGCATAAAATTCTTCAGCTGCTTTTTAACAGCATAAAACTTATGTTCCTTAAGATAATTGTAAGAATACTTGTGCATTTGTTTCAAATTTTTATTAAATGCATTTTATTTTGCTGCGTTTGTCTTTGCAGCTTTTAATTTATTGCAGGAGCAGGACTAAAAGAGTTTTGGATGGGGGGAGTGAAAGGGAGAGATGCAAGACAGAGTTGACAGTATAATTGGAACTGAAGCAGCTACGGGCTGGGACTGTTGCAACAGCTGATTTGATCCTTCTGAGTTTCAAGAGCTATTTATGGTAGATTAGCTGTATCAAAGCTCTACTGTTCCAACCATAAAAGGTTGGTCCTATGTGAAGTTGCCACACTGCATTTGGCTTAGTCCTCTGAGGTTGGAGAGCCTATAGCTTTTTATGTGGATAAATCCAGTGATGGACGGAAATACTAAAGGCAGATCAAGGAGTAACGTTGTTGAGGACTTCAGATGGCAGCGAAGTCTTAAAAGGAGATTTTCACTAATAAATTTTTTACTCTGATGTTTGGAATCAGCACTTGGATATAGCTGCTGCATATTTACTGCATTTGGTGAACGCATGCTTTTAGGAAAGCGCTGTTCTAAATTTATCTGACTTATCTGAATCATCTTGACTGCACATGTACTTGCCAGCCTTGCATGTTGATATTTGGTAACTTTTGTGAAGTCACTTTTCTGTTTTCTTAGCGGGTGAGTGTTAGGACCTTTGGAAAGGAATTTTAGCTGAAATAAGATACTTCTGTATAACAAGAATTATGAAATACCTGGCTAAAGAGAGCTTCTGGCATTATCAGTAACTATTTTGAGAAGACTTTGACCCCCTCTGCTACATCTGTACCTTCTTTCTTTCCTTCTGTGGGTAAAGGCAGACAAGTGGATTTTTTTACAAGATTCTGAAGTAAGTAGCACCTCATTCGGAGAGCTTGCACAGTCACTTGAGCCAGTTGTGTGAGAATATTTGCAGCTTTGTCAGGTTGAAATGTGAGTGGGTTTATTCCAGCCTGTGCATGCCAGTCATTCAGCCTTCCTTAAGGCATTTTGTGTTTTTATTCTTGTGGTTTTGCTTAGAGGATGAGTTCATTCTGCTATGAATGGAAAGTCCTGTCACTAATTGGATTGTGTGTGAGATGTCTCTCTTTTTCAGTTTTAACATGTAAACTTTAGCCACAGTAATACAAGCATCTATTAGAACATTTCTATAAAATCAAAAATTTTCAGTAGTAATTTTCTGTTGTGTTTGAGAAGTTCTATGAAAGCATGTGAATACTGTTGCATTGGATAAATGTTGTATTTTGAGATGTGGAGTGTTCTGAAAAAAGTTTCCTCCAACTTTCTGTTGTCTTATTTTTAAGTGTTGTCAGAACAACACAGGTGAAAGTTACTGGCCATCTTCCATTTTCTTTGGATTACAAATCTCTATTTCTCTGTCAAATGGATCTAGAATTTTTATTCTGAATTATATAAACCTGTGGTTTAGCCTAGAGAATACCAGAAGGCAGAACATGTCCAGAGAATTACTGTTTAAGAGCTACTTTATCCGTTTAGAATAAAAGGATAGGAATATTTTATTAGAATTAAAAAAAAACATGTATTTAATCTTTCTCACACAAACTTTGCTAGATTTACATTTAAATACTCACCTCTATCTGCATATTTTATAGGAGATTGTATCCTTCTACCTGCAGAGACAGGGAGGGTTAGGGAGAAACTGTCTAATCAGTGTCTTCTCTCAGCCTGTTAATTTTTGTCTTGGATTATCAGATGTGTACTTCAGTTTGATACCTGACTTTAAAATGTTTTTACATCACTTCCAGTAAAATTAGTATTTTTAATAGGCATCCTTTTTTAATATGATCTGATTTTTTTCCTTTGCTACTTGCATTTTAAAAAGCTGTTGACATAAATTGCTCCACCATTTTAGCATGCCTGTGTTGTGCTCCTGTAAATCTATTAGAAGATATAAATGCCTTAAAAGAGACCACAAAGATATCAGATATGGAAGCTAGGTACCCCAGGGTATGCACAAGAGCAGGAAGACACAGTTAAAGCCCTTAACTTGAATTTCAGGCTTGAACATGCTGAGGGTGTAATGCAGGAAACATTGTGATTGATGAGAAGCAACAATATCAGCTCCTCTTTGTGCAGCAGATGCTTAAACTTGTTGGAACAGGTAAACTTTCTTCCCTGCTGTCTCTGAGGGGTTAGTTAGTCAATTTGAGTGTTAATTCTACCTCTTCTAATGCTGTTTTGTCTTGATTGCATTCAAATTACATTCTTGGCAAAAATTTCCAATGGGAAGGAAGATTTCAGATTTCTAGGAGCTTTATTCAGAAAGACTGTAGCTTTGTACTTGGCATTTCTTTGCTAAATTCCTTGCATTTGATAGTTTATATGGGATAAATGTAGTAGGGGCAGGTAAGAAGTTTTAATCTAGCTATGCCATTTTTACTTTTTATACAGAAAAGAGAGATTAAGATATATATTAAGATTTTATACAGAAAAGATATAGATCTTTACACAGTGCTCCCCAAAACTATCTAGTTGAGGAAAAGTGAAATGGTAGTACACATTTCTTCACATTGAGTCAAGGTAGACTCTGAGATGGTGGAGTTGAGCCAACTGTGGCCAAGACATTTCCAGACAGGTCAGAGGAGTATTTTGCCAGTTTTCTGTGTGGAAAGGGTATGTGTGTTATTCTACATACATGATAACACATTATGAGGTTTCACTCCTTTTTAGATTTATGCTGTTGAAGTGGTTTGAAAGCTTTATATAGTCTCAGTATACTTGTTTATACAAAACATTATAAAGAATGGGTAGAACTTGTAGTTTGTGGGTGTTTGGTTTTTTGAAATGCAGCATTGTCATTTTCCTTGCTTAGAACATGCTCACAAGATCAGCTCTTGTCTATGAAGCCTTTAATATAATGAACATAGGTGAAAATTGCACAAGCTTATTTAGTTTAAATTGCCATTGTTTGAGTTCACATTTGTTCCCCAATGTGTTGGCTGTTGCTCAATTTCACTACAGTTTTAAAGAGGCAAAAGCTCTGGAATAGTTTGCAGTAACAGGGTGTCTGAGATTATTCACTCTGCAGAGGCAGTGTGTTTTCTAACTGAATGCACAAGCTTCTGTTTCTCTGTGGAGAAGCCTCCTTTTGGCATAATGGAGAGGGAACAGTGAGCTCTCAAAGGAACCAGCGTGCATGATGGTCTCACCTTATTAATTCACGGGTGTTACTACTTCCCAACTAGGCACTTTAGAGTTAACAGGCACATTGGAAGGTCATGATTTGTAATGAGCAAAACACGTCCTAGTTGGAGTCTGCCTTAAGCAGATAAGAATGCATTGGGTAACTGGTGATAAAAATGCTTCTGATGTCACTTACTCACATGGTGGTGTGTTGAAGGGAGTCTTTCAGTAGTCTTACAGCAATTATGCATTCAGTCTTCGCTCATTTATGTGGATTTAGTTCATGGGATGGTCTCTCTTTGCCCTAATGCTGCCAGTTTTCAGAGTTTTAAAAAAAATAATCTGCAAAGTCAGATTTCAAAAACCCAGATTAAAATAATTCAGATTTCTAGGCGTGTCTCTCTTCAGGTATAGAAAAAAGCACCATGGTGAACTTTGACATGAAACATCGTGTGTCACAATAACTAAGGTCAGATACGTTTCTAAAACACCTTGAGGCTCCATCAGACCGTTAGCAGGACGTGTGTAATTTCCCCACAGAACTGAGCTGTTTGACACCAAAAGCTGCCATACTGTTACTAGTGGTCTGTTACAAAGGAACTGCATTCAGGTGTTAGTCAAGAGATTGTATGCCGAAGTACTGAGAGAAGTTAGTAATATTTCCCTGGTGTTAATAACTGCCAAATGTGCTCCTTGTGGCTTATACCTGTAACACTCTTGGCAGTCAGCAAAGACCTGCAAGATTTCATTCTTGCTCCGTCATATCAGCCTTAGATTTAGACAAAATTAGTCTATTCCATAAAATAAAACAAAGCTAGCACTGTCTCCTCTTAGTTCGCTGCAGAAGGAGGGAGGAGTGCAGATTAATGTTTCAAAACAGATGCACCAAATGATCTAGGGAATACGCAAGTCCTATGTGCTTCACGTGTGATTTCTTCAATCTTGCCCTTTCTGACAAGAAGCCCAGTTAAGCCTTAGAGACAGCTAGAATAACTCTTTAACTCTTAGAAAATAATTACCCCAACTGTTTATATTAGAGTGAAAAATGGACAATATTTCAATGTAGTTTTCCATTAAGTGCCAACTGGCCCGCCAAAACAAGGTGAGATCCTACTGGAAGCAGCATTTCAGGCAGCTGTTGGCACTCCAGAGGTGACTAGGAGTTGGTAATGCTAACCCTGTAGCCACAAGTTACAGGTCTGGGAGTTGAGACCAGGATTCACTTGGCTCTGATGTCAGTCACTGTTACAGCTGCTTGCCTTCAGTTTCCAATAAAAAAAACTTGCCCGATTTGATAACACAGGCAACTGGAGCTGAACAACTGAGGCAGCTGTTGCTCCAGCAGCACTAGATTTCACTTTTGTTCCTCTTCATTGTGAAGACAAGTAGCTATTTTTTGCAGTGAGTAAAGGTATAATGATATATTTCTTACTATAGTCAAGCCATCCAGAGCAAATAACTCATTTGGAACAAGGGTTCAGTGTTGGTAATTCTAAGCCGCATGACAGACTCTTGAAGCTGAGGGAAATAAAGCTCATTGCATGCCTTAAAAACCTTAACTAGAGTTAGTTTGTACTAAAACTACTTCAAAAAAAAGAACATATGCCATCTCCCTGACTGGCACTCAGTGAAACCTGTGTGAATTGTACAAGCTGACTCTGAAAACAGAGCTCAACCCCCAGCCTTTCATTCTGACTGAGCAGTAAGGGTTGGCTTTGCAAGCAAGGAATCTTTACTTTCATAACTGGAGGTTGTGTTTCAGAATGGGAAGCTTCGTTTTATAACTGTAAAACGAACTCAAGTCTTTAATGGCTGCATTACAGATTTAAATACCAAATTCTGGGGTTGAGGTTTCTCATGTTTTCTTACTTCCATTTCTTATTAAATCATCAGTGGGGAAATATTAATAGAAGAAACATATACTTTATAAAATAGCACAGAATACATTTTGGTTACAGAGCTCTACATACTAAAATATTCTGATTATCAGTACACAGATATGTAAAGGGATGCTACAAATGTAATTGTGGCAGATGTGATTTTGATATTGTCAAAATGCATTTGTCAGTTTATACATGCAAATAACGATCACTTCGTTAGTACTTGGGGCAGGGTGAGTCCTGCCACTCAGCCATTCAAAAGTTAGCTGAGCAATCAAAACAAAAATGTTCCTGTACCTCTGCAAAGAATCAAGAACATTGCACTTGCAGTCAACCCTAACCAACTGTACTGAGAATGAGCAAAACCATTAGAAGGTTTATTGTGATCGGTTCTGCTTTTACATAGCAATCATGTAGAATTGTGCTTCAACTAGTTACAACTATTTTGTACCTGAAACACTAGTGTATCAGAACACCTCTGGAAGAAATTTGTTGTGTTTGCAAAAATTGGTGTGTGGACAGCTTTGATATTTTTTGCTTGTTGAAATTTCTGGAAAGGATAAGGATCTTTTGCTTATTCTGAGCAAGAAAGACTAACTACATATACTGACACAGGAAAGGTCATTGAGTTTTATGGAATGTCATGTAAATGCTATGTAGATCTGACCTGTCCAGCTGGAGATCTCAGAGATGGAAATGGGGTGTTTAAGCTGCAGAAGACTTGGTTAGGTTAGGTTCTTTGAAAGAGCAGCAAAGAATTGGTTGTCTTGAAGTATCTGAGAGCTCAAAAGAACAGATTGGATGATAATATGCTCACAGGTAACATATTGTGCCAGATAAGAGAGATCAGAGTTCCTCTAAGCTGAACACTTGTAACTTGTGAAGTTGAAAAAGATCCAATACATGCAAATGGTTGGCATCTCTCTTCTGGCTAGAGGTTGGAAGCTAACAGTCATTAGATGAAGTCACAACCCTTTATGTGTAAGGATTCTGTTTAGGTGGACACAGGAAAAATTATCCATCCTGGCACTTACTCAGAGCCATAAAGGCTTAGATTTTCCTGTGTTAACCATGTTTCTGGCTATTTGGATGCTGTATATTTGCTGTCTATGAGGATTTGTAATGCTGAAGTCAAAGGAGAAAACACATCATCAACATACTTCAGTCCAACATTTTGTTCTCTGTATATCAAACACATTAATTAAGAGGATTTCTAGCAAGTAGTAATTGCAGAAAAAAACAAAATCATCAATTAGACTTTGTGTTCTTCATATCCTTCCTGCTTTAAATAGGGGAGGTAAAGAGTTGCCTTGCTATTCACTTGCTTGTAGACTGGTGCTGAGGGATGTCTTGAAGTGGATTTGGGCTTCAGGCTGGTAAGTTTCAAACTGAGGTTTCCTCATTTCTTTTGGAAATGCCTATGCAATTTGGACACCATTTTGTGAGGCCAGTCAGTCTTTCCTACTACTGTCAGGAATGATGGTTGCTGTCCACCTATGTTAGACACTCAAGCACACCTGCTGGATTGTGTTCCTGCAAATATTTAAGGTTAGGGATACCAGGGTTTGTTCTTCTGACTGTTTGAGGCAGCTGATGGTTTTAATTGGCAGATGGGAATAGTGGAAGTTGGCAACCTTGCTTTAAAATACCGGTTTAGGAATCCCTCCCACTTGCCCCTCCATTCCCAGTTTGTTCCTGAACCACTCTCTCCATGTGCGTCAGTTGGCTGCCTGGCCACACAGATCGGGGAACTGTTCTGTCTGAGAACTTTCTTTCTCTTCCTGTCTAGCCCTCTGGGTTCATCAGTTCAGCTCACCATGGCTATGGCTTGGGCCAAGCTTACTGCTGTTTCTTCTGTTTCAGTGTTGAAATTGCCCAGTTGTCCTCTTGCCTTTGTGCCATGCTGCAGAAAGAGCATCGTGGGGACTTAAGTCTGAACAGTCTTCTACTTAAAATTAGTTAGTTCTGCGCCTTTCACTTGAGTTTTAAGTAAACTTTTGTCTTGAATTATGAAGATTTCTATACTGCCTGTGCTGGGTTGTTTGAACTTAAGTATAAATAGGTATAAGTAACGTTATGGCGTAATTTTGAAGTGCAGCTATGAAAGACTTATGTTTGATATCACAGAAACTTTACATCTCGATTGAAGCCAGCACAGAAGTAACTATTTTATAGTGAAACATTAAATGGATGAGTATTTCTGATTTAAACCTAGGGCCAGTAATTTGAGTAGACTTCTGTGAGTGACTTGCAATTGCCTGTGATGATGTGAGACTGAATGCAGACAATGAAATGTCATGACAACACAACTTGGTGGAAGTTAATTGTCAGGAAAAAAGTGACTCCACACACATTCCTCTAAGCAAACACTTAACATAAATCAAGAACTGTTAGGCTTAGTCTCCCTGGCTTGTCTTCCTGGCATCGCAAGTAGCCTTCCACAGCAGGCTCCCTGTGCAAGACTTTGGAGACACAGAGATGAGAGAAAGCAGGAGTTGAGAGACATCAAGGATGAGGGACCAGGCTTTGAGCCTGAAACCTAGAGCTGGTTTCAAGGAGAACCAAGGGAAGCAGTTAGAGATGAGGAGCTCTCTCATGCTTTTGTTTTTACTGTCTTGATTGGATAAATGGTCTAGTTTAAACAGCATCTTCAGGTCACCTCTCTGCTGGGAACAGACAGGGCTGATATGCTGGGATAATAGTCTAAGATTTAATCGGAGTATTGCATTGTGGGATTACACTTTATGAGGCATAAATGACTTGTTCTCAACATCACTTCAATTACATACTGTGTACCCTCACAATGCCTCATTCAGTACCTTGGGATATTTTACTCCTTATTCATATCTTTGATTCAGCAGCTGTGAAATGCAACCTGCTGCTTGACTTCAGAGTCAAGAGTTGAAAGGAACTCTGGACTGATTGATTAACACTTCTGAATTGCTTCTTTCTTGTGACATGTGACAGTTAGTTGAATTATTGCATAGTTTTCTGATATTTGCGTTGCTTCCACAAACTTGGATTTTTGTGTTGAACACTATTTCACTATTAGCAGGGGAGCAAAACTCAAACAAGTCCCTTGTATATTCCAAGACTAGTGGGCTGAAACCTAACCATGAAAGCCAATGGAGCCGAGATGTGCACTTCTTTTGGCAAAGGGATGCTTTCTTGCAGCTCCCGCTGGGCAGACGTGTGTGAATCTTCCTTACGCAGAGGAGTAATTTTGTCAGTTCACTGGGGGTTGTGTATTCAGTAGAATGCAGTAAAAAACAGTGTAGTTGGTGGTACTGTTCCCATGGCCATCAAGCTGTACTCCCTGTGGGTGGTCTAGCAAGGCAGACAAGCTCCAAGCGTTTTGAAATATTTACATAATTCAGGACCCTGGCCCTGGCCCACTTGACTGTATATCCTATGAGAGTATTGGATGCCAAAAATAATTGGGCATTCAGCTTTACCCAGCCTGTCATGTTTTTCCCTGTAGCTCAAAGTCCTTCCTGCAACCACCTGCCAAGAGTTGTAGCTGTTTAGCTTTAAGGGTTGACAGCTACCCAAACCTGATTTTGTTGCAGGCTACAGATTTAGCTTGCAAGCCACTAAAAAGAAATAAATAAATGTGGGGGATGGGGAAAGGAATGGGAGTAGAGTTTTGCAGGGCAGTCTTGGTTTGAGGTTTTTTTCCCCTCCTTTTGGAGCTCTTAGAAAAGCAATAATCGAGCATTTAGCTCAGGGGTTCTTGAAGTAAATTAGTTTAACCTTCTGTTGTTTTTAAAAATAATGATAACAAAAAACCCTGGTTCTGCTTCTAAAGGAGATCTCTTACAAATGAAAGGTCCCTCTTCCCCCTCCACCACAAAGGATCTATCCCTGTTAGGGCAAACAGGCAGCTTGTGACTTTGACAGTAGTTCTTTGTGTTCTGAAGACATAGTGTAAATTATTCCCTTCCCTCCCCTCCGCAAGAGGAGGCTGGGAAAGAAAAACAAGGCCAAATAGACTGGTTTCTCTACAGAAACAAACTAGAAATACTGTAATTCAACCACAGTGATGCTGTGCTTGCTGTACCCTGACCAGTGTCCAGGACTGCCTGTAGTGCAAAGCTTTTCACCAGGTTTTGGTAAGAATTTACAGTTCTATTCCCAAACACCAGTCTCTGGCCAAAGCTGTGGCCTGGGAGCTAGAGGAAGCATCAAGTGAAAAATTGCAAGTGATGATGTTCTGTAAAGTCATTTTATATATGGCACTTGAAACTTTCTGAGTGGCCAATAGGCCATTGTATCAGTCACAATTTTAGCCTTTCCCTTTTTAAAACAGGATCATGATTACATCTTTCAGGACTTCTGACCTTTCTTCTTGACTGTCTGGGTTGCTGGTCTCTGATTTCCCCTCCCTTTCCCTTCAAGGATTGTACCCTTTTTTATTACTTAAGTTATTCTTTATCTGCATTTCTCCCCACCTTTTCTCCTGCTAGCTTTGAGTAGTCTACAGGTTCCATTTGGAGACACCTTTAAATATTGCATTTGCCAAATGGTACTGTTGGAAATTACTCTTGCAAATTGAGAGCTTTTTAAATATTTGGAGCAGAAGAGAAAGCAGAAACTTTGAATGCTCGTTTATGACAGGTCAAACCACTTGCCATGTTTGTTGTGAAGTGGTAGTGATGAGGGAAGAATCGCATAACTGCATCAATTGTTCTAAGGTAGGGTTTGACAAGGCCTTCAGAAAGATCTTTTTAAATTCATTTTGTTAGGAAATAACAAAAGTAGTTCTGAGCTTTCTTGAGCTGCCTCTCTGCTGACAAAGGAGAAGCATAGCCAAGGGATGGATAAGAGAAATGACAAATACTCTTTGGCTTTCTAATTTTGTTTTCCAGTTTGCATGAATATTAGGAGGAAGCTTCTAAATAATTGGCTGAAAATACACATGACTTAATACATTTAATGTAGGCTTAAATTTCACATCCCTTACAAACTGAGCTCTAAACATTTGTTGCCCAACTGAAGTTCATAAGAGCTTTCAATCTACCTGCACTATGAACTTGTATTGAGCTCTCCTTTCAGAACTGGTGATGCTTTGCATCTGGGGATGGTTAGGTCACACGTATGTGAAATAATGTCCAAGCAAGTGGTTTAAAACTGCAGCACTGTCACAGTTCTGAAAAAAACAACTGTTGAACAAACTATACATTTTGGTACAGAAAAACTATTTCTGCCTCTTGGTAATGGAATAATGTGTCACAAACTTTATTTAGCTGTTGCAGTGTGCCAGTTTCATCCGACCTATAGCACTTGCTGAAGCAAGCTGACTGCGTGAAATAGTTGTCTGTACGCATCTATAAACCCCTTGTGGTTTGGGTGACTGTTCTCTCATGTAGGAGCAGCCTTTGAAGGGCTGGTTGTCGCGTGTTTGGCTTGTAATTGCGGTGGCATGTAGGCGGACAGAAACAGGAGGAGATAAAGGACAAACAGATTTTATGGCCTAGAACCGATGAGGCCTGTGAAGAAGCATCATGTCCAGCGGAGGGATTAATAGTCATCCTTAGCAGTAGCACTCGGGTGTCTGCTGTGTCTGTTAATCTCTATGAAACGACCTAGATGGTTGGACCAACTGCAGGCTTGATGCACTTTCTGACAGCATAAAATTGACTTGTAATAAATATGCTAAGGAAGCAGCAGGAATAACGGAACCAATTTGGGAACTGACATGTCATTGGATTTCCATAAATCCCTGGAAGTGTAATGCTGGAAAATGAATATTCATAAACTAGGCTATTAAAATTTTAAGAGAACCTTGAGGGGGTGATGATGTCAGACTCCAGAGTTAATTATAGAGGTGGTAAAATTCTTGGCTAACTAGGCTGAATATGCTCTCACAATAGTTTTTACACAATACAACAATCAGAGGGAGCCACAGCATTTGATGTAGGTTCTGAGTCTCTTTAATACATTCCCTGAACTGAAAGTCTACTAGTGTAGAGAAGAGGAAGTATTTACATCCAGCTACTGTGGAAATAAATCAGCTTCAAGTAGTTGAGTTGCTGATCATTTCTTTTGTGCTTATTTTTGTTACTGAATTGGTCACAATTTCTGGCTTGCTTGCTTGTCATAAAGTGCCCTGCTGGGCTGGGAAACACGTGGTGACTCTCTTGAAAATTGCCTGTTGTTAAATGCAATCTGTAGCATTCACTAGACTTATTACAGAGGCTACTAATACTACAGTAGCTTTACTTAATCAGTTTTAAGGATTGTTGCTTTGTTTTAAGTGACTGTTCCTCTCAAAAGAGTTATGAAAAATACTTGATTTCTGTTTTGTAGGATAGCAGTGTTTTGTAATGCTTTCAGAACTGCTGAGGGGTCAGAGAGAGCTACAGAGGTCACAGTTCTAGTCCCACTTGGCAGAAAGGAATTGAAAAATCTCTGACTTTGGTGGTGGTCAGCATACTCTTATTTTTTCCTGTTGCATTTTTTCCACAGTATTGATTGAAACTTTAGAAGAAATGACAAAGCAAATCCCTCATATGTGTCCTTGTAGTGGCACGATAGGCAAAAATGCTGAACAGGATTCTAGCTACCCTGGAATCAGGGTAGTTAAAGTCCTAAATTTTAGGACCTTAACAAAATTAATGTTACTGCTTCCTTTCTTAAATAGAAAGGGAAAAAGGAAGACCATGTTACTGTGTTTCTTAAATCCAGATCTGTATCACAGAACCCTTTTAACAGCACAATCCATAGAAGGAAAAACAGAATAATGCTTGGAATTTTTTTAGATGTGGTATAAAGTTAAAATCTAAACCAAACCAAACTAGTAATTTGTTTTGGTCAAGGAACTGGAACAGCCGACAGCCCTCTTTATTTTGCCAGAGCAAGGAACAGTAAATACTGTAAACATAGATGAAGCAGTTCTTAAATCCCAGCAAAAAGCCTGGGAACAACTGTGAATCTCAAAACAGGCAGAATGGGATTCTGAAGGTTTGGGAGGATTTAGAAAAATCCTTCCAACTTGTTCTGAAACTGAAATCTTTCCTCTTAAGAGACAACTCTTCAGCAGTCAGTAAGTCTAATAGGTGTGCTATATGGCCATAAAAATGCAAGAAGTCTTAAAGTATATTTCAGAATTTATTAGAAATAATGCTCCCAAGAGCTCTCACCAGCTGGGGGAGTGCGACAGGAAATCGCTGTTGTCTAGTGAAATGTGCTACAATTTTGAGAGAAGGAAAATCACTTATTAACCTCAGATTTCGGCATCCCTTGCTGTAGGGTGACTAAAGAGGCAGTGTCTACTTTTTGGGTGTAAAACGCAGGCAGCCTTTTTGACAGAGGCCTTCAGAGTCCTCTGAGAGGAAAGCATGTTAATCACCTAATCTTACAGTTTGCGTGGTTAAGTAAGTCTGAATTCTTCCACACTGCTCAGTCGTGAGTCCTTTTACAACAAAGGGATTTGTCTTTCCCTCACTCACCTCTTCCCATTTTAAGTTTACCAAAGATGTTTTAACTGTGTGGCTTCTCTACATGAGATCAGGCAGGAAAAATAAAAAAATACACATTTACAAGATGTGTTTCATGATGAAAAACAAAGTTCAAGATGAGTTCTGGATGAGAGCCTTTTAAATGTAACTTTTCTTACAGGAAAAGTTGTGTTGATTGCATCCGTGCAGGAAACAGCAAGGCTACCTGCCATGGAGGAACAACTGAACAGATGCCAAACCTTCATCACAAGTCTGTCTTCTGGGAAGAAAAGCTTTGTTTGAAGTCCAGGCTTTTCCGTAGCAAATTAAGATTTTTAGTAGGTATTTCCCCTTCTTTTTCCCATAGTTACCTCATTGTTATGTTGCTATTGTACTTGTTTTCTTGTCTAAATTGTTCAAACTTTCTAGACAGGGAATCTGCATTTTCCTGCAGATG
Organism: Podargus strigoides; assembly: GCA_028020825.1. NCBI lineage: Eukaryota > Metazoa > Chordata > Aves > Caprimulgiformes > Podargidae > Podargus > Podargus strigoides. The sequence goes on from CM051623.1 coordinate 42,777,529, forward strand.
CAGACCATGTCCGGTTGGAGAGATCAGTACCTGCGGGTTTAAGGACTGATATAATCAAATGAACCATCCATCAAAGGATGGCTACAAATGGTTTCTGTCATTGAAGCCAAGTGTTTCCATGAACTGTGTTCTAGAAAGGTTGGAAGTGAGAAGCTGGCTTGGTGGTGATGGTCCACCCAGCACTGGTGCCAGGCATCTGCAATGAAGCGGACATTTTTTTCCTCAGCTCAACAGCACTGAGCCAATGTTCCAGGAGGAGCATTGTGTAGAATGTGAACTTTAACTTCTGGAAGAAAAGTTCTTTTCCTGAGGAAGATGAAAGTTCCTTTAAATAGATACCTTCTCTTTCTGTTTTGCTTTAATGCCTTTTTGTATGGTTCCTGCATCTGACCTTGGCAATACCTGAGAGCAAGAAGATGGGGAAGAAAACCTGAATGGAACTTGACTCGGTCTTTTTTTCCAAAAGAAAAAAAAATAAAAATTGCTGAAGATACGGTAACTGCCCTAGCTGGGAGCATTTCTTGGTGTGGAAGAAAGTAGGGTGAAGAAAGGAAACGCAAACAGATCCTGATGTTGCATTTGAGGTCAGGTTATAACTTCAGATTCCTGGGGTCTCCATTTCTCACTTGGTCTCCTCTGCCACTGATGTTCCTGGGAGATGACTCCTGGGAGACAGGAGTATCAGTAAGATGGCTGGCCTCAAGTTTTAGTTCCGTTTATTTTTGTCAAAGTGGGCTGGTCAGCAGCTGTGTAAAAATAGTCTCCTCTCCCGGTCTGTGGGAAGAAGGGGGATGTGATCCCAAGGAGCCATCTTGCAGGTACAGCAGTGAACTGACAAGTGCTAACACCAGTGTGTGAGCTGTCTCTTATTCCTACATTTTGGTACATTGATGGTGCCCGTTGTGAAGCTTTATATCCAGTCATTTGTCAGCATTTCACTTAGTTTCCTGTCCAGTCTCATTCATAACCAGTGCTGCCTGTGCGTTTCATATGACTGTGCCCTCTTACCTAGAGCCAGACCTTGCTCTCAAGAGCAAATATGCTGCAACCCCGAAGGCAGCACTGTGATACAGGCAGTAAGTGTCCTAAAGAGTATAGTTGTGTGAGCTTCAAGCTTTGCAGGATTTATATGGAGCTCTGGTCTCTGCTTAAAAGCAGAGACTAGAATTCTCCTATTTCCTTTAATGCTTAATAAGCAATTACAAAGAGGGTGGGTTTTTTGTTTATTTGCTTTTTCAAACTATAAACTCCACTTTTGTTTGGGTTTTTTTGTTTGTTTGTTTTGTTTTTTGGTATCAGGACAGTTAGAGGAGCATATGGCTGTATTGATGGTGCAGAGCTGCCACTCATTTTGCCAAGAGGTTGTTAGTTTGCATGTGGCCAGGGAGCATTTACGAAAGAGCCCTGCCCTGCTCTGCCTGCTCCTGCATTGTTTCCAAATAAAGGCATGTCTGAAAAGGGAGTTAAGCCTCCAACTGCCCGACCTTAAAAAAAGGGACCTTTTACCCATGGATTGAAAGAGTGATTTATCTGCAACAAACTGTTCCTTCCCATCTCCCCCTTCCCTTCCTCAAATTAACTGAAAAAGTTGCTCTTAATTTTAGATCATGCAAACTGGTTCTTTTACACCCTTGCTCTGTAGCAAGCAGTTTCGGAACCTAACCATCAGCCCTGGAGTCACCTCAAACTTATTAAAATGTCCAATGGAGATCGATCTATCTATCTATCTATCTATCTATCTATCTATCTATCTATCTATCTATCTATCTATCTATCTATCTATCTATCTGTTTTACATTTAGAGCAATTTAAACAGAAAATGCTAGTGTTCCTGGAAGGTATTCTATAAGCGAGCCTTTCCTTGCAAATAAACACTCATCTATGTGATGAGTGGAGAAGTTGAACAGCTACCTTTATAATGCAAGGTAGTATTTTGGGTGACTTTGTTTTTTATGATTTCTTAAGCCAGAAGTACTCTTTGTCAGGGTTTGTTACAAGTTTGAAGTGACATAATAGTGTTTTGCTGTGTATGATCTAAGGACATAGCTAATGTGAGGTTGTTAGGAAGAGGTAATTTATTAGACCAGCTGGTATGGGGGGAAAAAATGATATAAGCTTGCAGGCACACCAGCACTTCATCAGGTCTGAAATAGAAGCAGCAGATTTCAAGGTTAAACAGAAGTTACAAAAAAATACTCAGTTTAATCAGACATGCGTTGAACCGTCGAAGAAGAGCTTGCTGGTATGATATTCCTTCAGTGGAGGGGGGAGGGTGAGAAGATAATTATTTTACTGGAGAAAAAAATAAGGAGTTTACAGCCTGTTAAACAAGGGGAGGCTATAAAACCAGTACCTGATGAGCCCATGGCTGTTCTCGCTACCTAGGGGAATTAGGAAGTTTTCGTTCTTTGTCTCCTCTTCGGAAGGTTTTATTTTTGTAGGATTTTTTAAGAATCAAGATTGCACAATGAGTCATTTGTAGACAGAGTAGGGTTTATTTAAAGGAACTTTATCAGGCAAATCTAGTTTCAGGCATTTTTTATCAACTGGTTTCAATCCTAAGCCTACCCTGCTAATTTAAGAAGTTACCTAGTAGTCAGTTCATAGTTGTAAAGGTAATGGCAGAAAGGAACAGAACTCTATTGTTTTGGGTTTTTTTTAAAAAACACAAAGTATTTACTTCCAAAATCAGATCAAATCTGTTCTAACTAGAAGCCCTTGAATGCTAGTAGGATTTTAATTTATAATTCTCCTCAAGCAGAAACCAAATTCAGAATTGAAATATTAGAAAAACAATTTCAAGGCTTTGCAGAATGACAGATGCTTTACTTGCGCTGCTAACAGAGTTGGCAATGTGCTGGTTTTAAGCTTTGAATTAGGATGTTTTATCAGTGTGATTTCAATATACATCTGATAATGCACTGTCAATGTATGTTGGCCTGTACACCATGGAGAGCAGGAGAAGACTATTCGGTGCTCTTTTTCTAAATCTTTTCACTATTTTTCTGTAGTGCTGTTATCCAAAATGATTGTTACTATTATAGTTAAAGCAATGTCAGATTACACGTTAGAGTAGAAGTCATTATCTTCTAACTTGCTCGTCAGACTTCTTAGTTCTTTTTAATGGGCTGTCTATACAAATGCCCTCTAAATTAACGTCTGTATATATTAACAGTTGCTTTTAAAATTATGGCTTTATCATGCAAAACTGACTTTGAATATCAATTATAATGCTCAAAACAATTGATGCTTTTTGAGTGGTGTCAGGAGTCCTGGGAGCTAGCCTATTCTTTTTTCTGAATCCCACTGCTGTATCTTAAGAGGGCAGAGCTGTTTACTCAGCTGTGTCGTGTTAGTACCAAAGGGGCTGGATAGGTAACCCTTGCATTTAACCCAAGCTCTGGGTAGGTGGAGGAGGTCAGACAAGTTTAATCTAATTTAGATAAATTACTTGCCAGGAAAGGGGTGTAGCTGGACTAGCATTTGTCTTCCTCTGTCAGAAGCCAGCTTCCTCCAACCTGCTGAACAAACAATCTGAAAAAGGTGTTATGTATTGGGAGCAGTTTAACAGCAAGTATATATTGAGGGAGAGACTGCAGCACCTTCTATTATCTTTGATGTTGTAGGATATGGTATGTATGTGTCTCAGCTTCCTTGAAGGCAGTTTTACAGAAACTTTCAAAGATTAAGGTATGTTAAAATATCCCTTTCACATATGCTTCAGTCATTTACGTCTTTGGTCACATGACTAGCATTGGAGCCAAGGTTTTTGTGGTTTGCACTTGAATTTTTCAAGGAATTACCTGTAATTAGTTGTGAATGCCCTCCACCACTACTGCTTTAGTAGTAGTACAACTGCTTTAGCAACCTGTTTTATGGGTCTTGGGAGATTTCCTGAAAGCCTAAGCTGGATATGAGGTCACCCTAAGACTGGTCTTGAGGCATGAGATGGCTTGAGTATGGCCTCGGTGTAGCAAGTTCACAGAGAAGCTGATATTAGAAGCTAAAGCTCATATTGATTTAATATTTGACCAAAAAGAATTGACATCACTAGGCATTCAAATAACTTTTGATGTGGAACAAGTAACAGAAAAACTGTAATCTAATTGGAGCCTAATGGAGCGTGGTGGCTCAGTTCTAACAGTTATGGGCGTTGTTCGTATATTGGCTGTGCGTTGTATAGGTAGCTTTTATGTCAAAGGTAGCCAGCATGCTCTAAAAAGTAGGAATAAGAGTTTTTATAGGGCTCCATCCTGATGCATTAATACTACCAGTGCTTGGAAAGAGAGAGAATAAACTGGCATAATGATGGAATTAAAAATAGAGAAGGAAAAAATGGTATTTATAGCAATTCCAGTAGATGGAGATGGGTATAACTATATATTATTCTAACACGACGGGACTCAAAATCTGTTCTGAGTTCTTCTTACCATCTTATTTTCCAAACCCTATCTCTTAGTAAGGGTAACTGGAAGGAAGTCAGAAGTCCTGCTGCAGCCTCTAAACTTGAGAACTGAAGTATTCTGTATGGAGCCCACACTTGTTTTTCTTCACAGTCTAAGATATTAAGGGGAAAAATAAAAATGTCTATGAACAGGAGCAGTTAAGTCTTTTGATAAGGAAATAGAAATAAAAGGGAAGTTTTATTTTTCTGGGGAGGATAAATTTGTTACAGTATTTAATGATGTGTGTTAACTGAATGTTCTTTTTAAGGTACTTGCCACAAAGTAGTTAATGTACAACACCCTCTGTGGCATGTATCAGGTGATAGAAAAAAAAGCAAAAAAGCACCATAACTAAGAGCTTGTTACTTATACAGAGAAACAACTGCTTGACTTAAATAAAACAAGGCAGTGGTCTATACTGATGTAGTTTTCTGGCATTCCTGGTGCTTATTCACCTTGGCATCCCTTAGTCTCCTCTTTTCTCTTCCCTCCCTTTCTATGTTTGGAAGTAATTTTTCAAGGTTGCTTACCAAGCTGTCTGTCTTCTGCTTCTCTTTGCTTCAATATTACCAGAAAAAAAAGGTAGTATAGGTAAGACACTTTCAATCAAGAATTATGTGTTCATTCTAATAGAAAATTTTCTTAGAGTAAGTAGAAGAAAAAAAAAAATCTTCAAAGGAAGCCTTAACCAATCAAATTTTTTTCCTGTGAACCTTTTGTAAAATCTAGTTTCTATGCAGATGGGTTTTACACACCCTCAGACCCTTGAAATGCCAGAAAGTGGATGCTCTCACATTGTTCCTCATAATGACTTGCAAGAAACACAGATAATTCTTGGCAAACAAAAAGCTCCCAAAAAAGCAAGTAGTTGAGAACTTACATATGCGAAACTGTTCAATAGAGTACTTACACACACCCTTGAGGGAAGAAAGTGAGAATTTGACTATAAAAATGAAATTGTGCTTTCCAAGTGAAATCCCTATATAGCATCCTCTCTAGGAGTAATCCTCTAGTTTTGTTCAGCATTCATTAAATAGCATTCTAGTGCTCTGGGTCTTTTTGGATAGGGTTTTGTTATTTTACTGCATATTGTGAGCTAATGCAACTCCTGGACTTACTCCAGTTCGTGCTGTCTTGACATCTAGACTTTGGGTATAAGCTGGTGATTATGGTTTCAAACTTCCCAGGAAACAAAAATAAAGAGCTGAAGAAAATGCTGCAGCTTTTCAGAGTGATCTCATGCATGGCCACATGCTGTCAGGATGTTTAAGTTTCTTGTACTGAGTTTTAATGCAGGCATACTTTCCATGGGAGTTTAAAATATTGCTGTAGTTTGACTTAAAGCCATTGGCAAGCAATACACTTACAAGACAGTCTAAATGTCTTGAATTGTAGCCTTGACTGAGCTTTTTCTCCTGTTTACTCGACTCTTTATGAACTTGATTTTTTTAAGTCAAAGCAAGATATGTGTATGCTGAAGTGCAATACAAATTGTTAAATCATTTATTTAGAGAAGCTGCTGGATTAATTAGCTCTTCTACTGCTTTATTTTATTCAGTTTTTCCATTAGCACTTATAAAAATCAGGCAAGGTGTAGAAAGGCAGTGAGGAAAACAAGCATCTTGCATGGACTTCAAAATCCTTTGTGTGGAGTGTTGATGTAGGACTTTATTATAAATGTGTCAGTAGTGCTGATGTGCCAAAATAAAATTCCCAAATGGCTGCTGGAGGCTCCCTGCTGAAGGAAGGGCTGTTTCCATGCTGTAAGAATAATTTTCTGCAGACTTTGTGAGCAGGGCACTGTGCTGACAAGAAAGGAGGTGCAGTTCAGTGAATTGCTTGTGTACCTGTTGCATAAATGGTCTGATAAGGGGCTGAAGCTCATGTACAACTGCCATTTATTGCTTGGATCACAAACTGCATCTCGCCTTAGCTGTGGCTGTGGGGCCTGTGAGGATGATGGGGCATTTTAACAATGAAGCTTTTCAGGGTCTATGCACCCCAAAATTCCCCAAGGCTTGCGACATCTTGTTGCTCCTGAGAACTGCAGGTTTTGTGGTTTGGAGAGATTGCGGTGTGGGTGGCGAAGAGAAGTCTTGCTGCAGAACTTGCCTCATTTCCCTGCTGGGTTTTGCAGCCCATCCTGAGCTCTGTCCTCCTGCAGCAGCTGAACATTTTGCTGCCTCATCTGAGCTAGCTGAATGTTTAGCTCACATCTAGACTGTGTTCATACGTGACAGGCCTCTAGTGACTGAGGATTTTGTAGCATCACCTGGTACAGGGCTGCTGTAATATGCACTCTTCCTTAGCAGTGGTTTTGCCTCACTTTTAGACAAATACTACTGTAGGTGTGTTTTTAGAACCTGGATTGTAAGGCTTGCCTTGCAAAGACCTAGTCCAGCACCCGTTCTGTAACTGGTTGTTAGTGTATTAATGTAATAACCAATGACCATCAAGGCATCTAGAGAGTCCTTCATTCTTTCCTCCTCCAATTTGTTCAAGCTGCCTGTCTTTTCTCTCTTTTAAGGGGTGTCGCTTTTTCCATTACACATGCTCGGTGCCTCTGTTCAAACAGTACAGCATTCCTTTGATGCTATTCATGGGACAAACAAGTTGACTGATGAAGGGAATTTACCTGCAAAAGAAAAGTGTCCAAGACTATCAGCAGGCTTTCACTGTCACCCTCTGGTTGTTGGCCTGCTCCATAGTGTGCTGCTGGAGTTCAGTTTTATATGGTCTGGGTTGGTTCAGCTCTCATGAATGCACATCCTTAGTTTCCCACACGCAGATCTCACCTAGTAAAGGGGAGAGTAACTATCAAGTGTGCTAGATTGGACAGCCCTTTACCGAAGCCTCCTGGAGAAAGGAAAACAAAACCCTGCTCAAGAAGGGGAGGGGAAGGCGTGGAGTGGATAAAGAGAACCACTGGAGTGGGACTGGGTCTCTAATGGGAAAGTCTGCAGTGGGAGCTGGAGGAGAGCCAAGGGATAAGTGGAAGTAGATTTGGAAACGCTGTAGAATACAAGTGCAATGGGATTACTCATAGGATGGGGTACAGGAGGAAGGTGGAGGTGTGCAGAAGGCAGGAAAAATAAAAATCAGAAGAGAGGGATTGCCAAGGATGAGAGCTAGGAGACTAAAAGGAGTAGAGTTGGGAATGGCAGTTCTAGTCTCAGGAAGATGACTTGGCAGTATTAGGTTAATGGTTGGACTTGATGTTAGAGGTGTCTTCCAGCCAAGGTTAGTCTATGATTCTGTGAACTTTGGGGCAAGTACAGCTGAGCTCCTCCTGTGTGGCAGTAAAAGCTGTGGTGTGGCAGAGCACTCCTTCCCAGCCATCACACAGGGATCAAGGTTCCACCAGCTTCAGGGGCTGTCCTCTGTAGGTCCCAAAGGTGGCTCAGGGAGACTGGACTTTAAGAAACCTCTTGGCTTCCCAAGGAACTGCCGATGTTCTTTCATTTGTAGACTGTTTTCTCTGCTCAGTACATTTAATTTGAACAAAGTCACGATGTTTTGCTTTTGAGCTTGAACTGACCATCTGTACACCAGGGGAAGAACATCTCCCCATTACCTCACTGAAACCCCATCTGTCTTCTCAGTGCATGTGTGCCTGCAGCACGTAATTGTTGATTACATGGTAGATGTGTTTCCTCTCGTGTGACTGAGGGCTGGGGTAGCAGTTGACTTTTGTAAGGTCACCAGAGGAAGTGGCCTGTTTGAGGGAGTGTGTCTGGAAAAAATTCTTCAGCCTTGATTTAAAGTAGAGGTCTTATGTGAGCCATTACTCTGTTCTTTCAGCATCACCTGTGATATGCGTAGATTTTTCTGAAATTAGTTCTTGAAGAATTCAGTGAGACCTTTAGCTCTGCACTAGTCAGGTATAACTGAGTACAATAACTGTGCTTTGTCCTAAGCAAAGAAAAAGCTATGCTTCTTCGTGAGGGTGACTTTGTACCACTTAGGTGTCCTTTTTCTTTTAAGATATTCAGAATACAGATTAAAATTAATTTTTTTTTTAAGTCTGTAGCACAGTGGAAGAGATACTGCTGTATTTCTGAACTGTCCCAAAAATTCCTTCCTGAAGCTTGTCTTTTTGGAATTCTGAATATCTGTGAGCAAAGATGGAGAATGGGAGTGTTAGAATGGAGAAAAGTCATCTGTTACTTTGCCTTCCATTTAAAATTAAAATTGCAAAAATGTAAAAGCATTTGAAATCATTTGCTAGTGTGCAGTTATGCAAACGTTCCTAAATTACTTGGTATCAAATAAGCAGTCCCCTATGAGCATGTCACAGTGTTTTTTCTGGATGTGCCTGCATTTATTGAGACTACTTTTTAGCCAAGAGGAGGGATGGTGTTCCCCCTGGTACTGTGAGTTTGTCAGTGTGTATTCTGAGAGACTAGAAATGAACGGGTGAACCCATTTCCTCTAGCAAGTAGTGCAAGCCCAATAGGTTTTCTCCCATTCCAGCCTGGATGTCTGTGAAGTGTGACTGACTTCCATAGTTCAGGGTATTCGGACTTCTTCCTAAAACTCTGTTAACAGGTCTAATGCACATACACCTGTCTGATTCCTAGTGTGTTGTTTAGTTTCCTACAGCATTTATTATTGATATTAGATAAGAGCATACTGTGCTGCTGACCTAAGCAAATTGGACAAAGTGAGTTAGCTTATTTTAGGACTACTTGTATGTAATTGTATCTGGCTGGCCCTTTTTCAAATGTGTGTGCCCCATTTCTTTATATTAGTGAAGCATATATTATTGGGTAAGAATAGACTTTTAGCAGAAAATCAGCAGTTCTGAGCCAAGATCTGTATGTGCATGTGGGCACAGCTTGAGCCCAAATGATAATGGCTGAGCTTACAAACTGTCAGCCTGATTCCCAGCTGTATTTTTTAACGTGCACTATTTATAGAGTGAGCTTGCCATATATGCCATCACTTTTAATTATAATAATGTGAACCCCGGGCTCATTGCAGGAACAGGACATAACTGTGGTAGTTTGGTTTCAGTGGGATGCTAATCATGGTTTAGTTTTACTCCCTGTGTGTTAGAGATTTTTCTAGCTGTGAGAATCATTTGGTAAATGTATCATTACATCTAGTAGTACTAAAGAGGTATTTAAGCCTTACAGGGTGGTGTCGTTTTTCTAGTACTAAGGAGCTGTGATATAGTTTACAAAATGCAAGACCTAGAAGTTTTCAGGGCAATGGGCAGGAGCCTCAGTTTGTTCCCCACTAGTGTCCGTAGCCCTGTGCTCTCTGTGCCCATCCCTGCTGACCAGGGACAGTCCCAGCCAGCCCTCTGGCTGCACGCTCGCTGGCGATGCTTCATTCAGGGCTGCAAAGTGCTTAGAAGATTGGATGCTGATTTTAGAAATATCAGGGTACAAGTAACATCTGAACTGTCCTGGTATTTTACTGTTCAGTGCCAGACATGGGGGGAATGAAGGGATGCACTGTCTGTACTGACATGTGGGGCTCCCAGCAGTGCTGTGGCAGGAGGTGACCCATGCTGCTCTCCTCTGACTGCTGGCTCTAACCACATACAGAGCAGTCTCCTGGCTTTCTGTGCAGGTCCTGTGCTGGGAAAGAGGATAGGATGGTGTCCAAATCTAGCATCTTGAAATCACCTTGGGAGAGGTATAAAGGGAAAACTAGTCTGAATCACAAGAGAGACAGCGAGCAGCAGAAGCAGGGTTTTTTGCCAGGTAGCTATTTTGGGGAGAGTAAATCATTACTTTTGAAGCCATCTGTCTGAATTGCAGTGAATCTCACCATAAATGATCAAGAGTGTTAAATAATTAAATAGTAGCGTTCAAATGAGTATCTGTACCTTGCTTTCATCTAGTTCACTTGGTTGGGGTGTTTGACAAGTACCTGTCTGCTGTCGTGGAGCTGTGAAGGTGGCTGTTCATACCCGTGCTGCTGGCCTACTTTCAAGCGATTCATGCAGTGAGAAACCTGATTATTTTTTCAGTCTAGTGGTCCTAAAATGTGCTGTGGTGAAAACTCTACCTGAATTTGCTGCAGTTTCGTGCTGTAAAACTTCAGGTAAAACTGAAGTATGTCTCCCTCAGCTGTGAGCCATTGGCTGAGCTTAATCTCTTGCATAGGAGCAGCGAGAGCTCCTGACCAGCACTGATCAAGTGAGATTCCCATGGCTGTGTGAGTGCAGGCATGGCAGAGCTGTGACACAGCTGTTGAGGAGGGCTGCCTGAGCCCCCTGTGCCTGCTGAAGGGATAGGTAGGCTCCAGCCGCTGCTGCGCTGCCGGCTTGCAAGGTAAACACTGGGTGACCTATAAGCCAGCCAGTCAACTCACACGTGGCCTTATTAGGCAAGCTGCGGCAGTGGTGGTGCCTGGGGATGGAACATGCTGGATGACGGCGGAGAGCGTGCAGCCCAGAACGGATCCAGCCCAGACCCCGGGAGACACGACCCAGTACTGCGGTGCTGACAGCGTGCTGCCAGGGACCTGCCGCTGTCTGAGTGCAGCTGTCAGACTGAACTCTGCTTGGCAAATTTCAAGTATTATACTAGAAATGCCTTTAAAAAAATCCTGTTGTGTAAGTGTTGATAGCTGTAATTCTCTTTCCTGACATACTTTTCATGTGCTTGGTTATAACCTTAGGACACCAGTTCATGCTGTCATTCCATATACTGGAATGCTTCGTTGTGGCCTTTGATAAGAGGTGTGTTTTCATTCCTTGTGCTGGCTGCTTTCAGAGACATACCTGAACTAAGAGGAATGTTGTTTTTTGTGTGTGTGTGAGAGACTTTAGGACATGTTTCTTCTCTCTTCTTGGGCAGTTTTATGCCCTTTATTGGAAGACTGACTGTTACTGGCTAAAGGAATGATCCTGCTCCCAGGAGAAAGGGAATATTGCCACCCACTGCCTGTGTGTAAACCAGGACTTGACTAGGTTGCTTCATATTCACCTCATAAAAACCTCACTTTCACATGTAAGAAGGCTTTAAAAACTACAAAAAAAGAAGTCTGTGTTTTTTCCTTAGTAAAATCCCCATAGATATAGACAGGTACAGCACAGGCAGGTGCTGTGCAAGCTTTCCTGGGCAGCTCTGGGAGAGCTCTTCAGATCTGACTTGTGATTAACTTGCTGTTAGTGATTGGAACCCTCCAGAGCACCGGGCACATTTGTGATTTTTTGCAGGTGACTAGGGGGTTTATGAGGGCAATAAAGAGTAAAGGCCCTGGCTGCTATGAATTTAAACCTAACTCTTTAGAGAACAGACTCCATGACTGCACCATCACTGTGCTAACCAGATGTTCGTTTCTTGTGAATTTTTGCTTAGCCATGCTGGATGCAAATTAAGCCTGGTATGTGTGCTTATTCATAGTGATGTTATTTTCAGTGACAGTACTTGTAGCTGAGCTGTCCTACCTTGACCATCAGCTCTTGAATAAAGCACATACTTTATTTCTTTTCTGAGAAAATTAAATATTTAGTAAAGCATTGCAACATGCTATAAACAGGATGGGAGCTGGGGTCATGCATTTGTTGTCTGCCAGAGGCTTGAAAATGACAGTTATATTTCAAGGTAAGTATGCAGGGATGTGATGTGGCCTGCAAAATGTCACATCACAGAGGTAAACAAAATTGATGCTTTCCTTAGATGACTATCAAGAGGAGCTAGAGAACTTTGTTATGAATTCTTCCTTGTGGTATGCATGCCTTTCTCTGCTCCCTTATTGGGCTTTTACATGTATGCAGAGATAGCAGTGCAAAGATGTTTAAGAGCAGCCAGGAGAAAGCTCAGTAGTGTGGCTGTGCTTTTTGCGTCACTTAACTCCACAGGGCCACTTGCCACTCCAGGTAAGGAGACAGCCTTGTGCTGGTTGTATTGCACTCTGGCAGGAAGTCTTCCAGAGACTGAAGAGACTAGAAGTGTCAGAATATGGGGAAACCCATCCTAGAAACCCTGGCCACTTGTTTGGAGGACAGGAGTTTTGCAGGCAGTCTCTCTAAACAGCAGCTTATGCCCTCAGTTGTTGCAGCAGCAAAGCACTCATTCACTGCAGCAGTAAAGAAGCTGCTGCTTGTGTCGTGGCTTCAGCAAAGGATGTCCACAGAGCTGCGGCTAACCCTGTGCCTTCTCATTCTGAACTGTAGCTGCTTTACAGTGAGCCATGGTGTGACATGCTCTCAGATGTTGTTTTGCTAGGTAAAACCCCACCTTTTAATCCATTTAATCATTTAAATTGTACATATTGCTGGGACAGGAGTTCCTGCCTTAGCCCTTGTTTCCATCCGTTTGCTCAGTCCATGGCTAACACTGGCCCTGTACCTGCCTGACATCTTCTGTTAGTGTCAGGCCCACAGACAAAGAGGTACAACTCTATTCAGATAATGTGCCTCAATGGTGTATCTGATTACCACAAGAGGGGTGCATGGCCTTTGAACTTCCTTTGAGGAGTTGGTCTAGACTGATCCTACTCGTAAAGAGGAAAACCGTGAAGATCTTTTAATTATGCTGCAGTCTTGCCATATGGTTTTGTGAATGGTGATATGAGATGTAGGAATGTTAGGACATAATCTTCATGCTCCTTATTCTGAAAATGTACTGCAAGATTGAAAGGTAACAGAATCTCCTTGTAGCAGATTTTGAGTGTTAAAAGTAAGTGAGATTTCTCCAAATCTGAAATAGTAATCTAGAGACTGAAAGGGTTGTGTGGTTTTGTTTGGGTGGGTTTTTTTTTCTGTTTTGTTTTGGTGTTAGACTGTTCATGGAGAAATACCTGTTGTTCTCCCTTTTCCCAGAGCTCATGACTAAATAGCCAGTACAAAAAGACCATCCATGTTCTTTTAACACATCTCTCATCTTGTACTAAAAAAAACTTAGTCCCCTTTATAACACTTACTCATCGTCTGTTTTGATCTCTGCATATGACCTGTTCTGAAGTACACCACACATGTGACAGTGCTGAAGTTTATCTGAAAACTTGTCCAAAACATAATCACTAGACAAACAGACATCGTCTTGCCAGGATCATTATATGAAACCTGCTACACATTGGGAGTAGGGGGGAAAAAAGCAAACGGAAAAGGATTACGTATGCTTCCCACTGGAGGGGTGATACCATGTCAGGAAACATTATCCTAGTTTAAAAGTCAATATGAATGGCCTCCATTTAGGAAATGAGAATGTCACTTGCCCATGTACATGGCGTTTGGAGGAGAAGACAAAACTGACTGGCATTGCTGAGCCAGAATACATACTATGTTTGCAAACTAGGATGCTTGAACATGACTTGAAATGACAACTTTCTGTTAAGTGATTATGCTACTGAAATAATATGCTAGATTTTTTACCTGTCCTTTAGCTTTGGGCTAAATTATTTCTTGAACACCTTGGCAGAAATTGCTGGAGAGTGGAAGGAGGGAGAAATAAGAAAAGGAAGGCTTTTCTAGGGCCTTGCCACTTACCTTCAGAAACACATGGCTACATGCCAAAAACTGATGGGATGCCTTAGAGTGGGTGAGGAGCCTGGACGGGTAGGTTAGATGCAGTGGTGGAAGAGAGTGGTCTGGTTTAGCCCTCTCTTCTGACCTTCATTCCTGCAAACATCCACGCAATCTCGGGTCTTGGCACAGCTCACTTTGACTTGCTGTTCCAAGGGTGCTCTCCTTGTACAGAAGAGGAGCATTAGAATAAAATCCATGAGCTTGTTTAGACCTCTACACATGAAGTTGGGATGAAAATGAGACTTCATCATCTCATTTATACAGATCATTTCAGTTTTCTGTGCTGCTCAGACTTCTGTTTGCCTAACTAGCATATTTGCCGAAAGTTTCTTTGCAGTCACTATGGGTTTTCTTTCCTGTGCACTCTTGATTTTTTTAATTTTATTTTTAGTCTGTCTTCAAACAGCTGTCATGGGCTTCTTTGATTTTTGTTTTTATGATAACTGCAAGTCACAACAAAGTATCTAGTTTTCCTTATCACAGAGGAACACTTCTAAATATAGATCCATAAGTGATCAAAATTCAGAAAGAAAGAAGACTTGGTCTTGGTGGGACCTGATTCATAACTCTTCAGTGCTTTGGGGCTGGCAGCCCTGTAAGTTGCGAACAGCTTTGCAAGCCATTTAAACTCCAGCTTTGATTACAGTGATTAGTTTTGCCAGACAAAAGGAAGATATTTTCCTTCTCTTCCTGTGGGAAGCTTCAGAACAACATTTAGCTGCCAGCTGGTCTTTCATGAGCAGCCTCAGATTTGAAATGTATGCATGCTTAACCTCTAGCTCTTTGCCCAGATGACTGCAAACTTAACTTCCAGCTGGGCTGCCCCCCTTTCTAATGCTGAACTGTTGTTCTCTCTTTGTTTGCTTATGTTGGAGGCTGCTAATGCTCAAGAATTAATGATGGAGGAGGACAAGAACATTACTACCGATTTGTAACACAGCCTTGATAACATAGTTTGGCTGTGCATACTTCTAGATCCTGGAGACTGGATCACTTTGAAGGACAAAATACTCTTCCTCCTTCCCTCATCAAGTTTTTGGAGATTAATTTCTTTTCTTCTGGGAAAGACTTGCACTTAAACCTACCATTTCCAAACAAGCAGCAAAAAGCTAAATCTAAGACTTCCTTTCTTTATACCATTGCTTCACCCTGCTGACTTACTGTTTTTATCACAGTACCTTCTCCACTGCCAAAGATGGATAAGGGACAGCATAGAGACAGCACAGACATCCCTTTTTGATGGAAAGGAGGGAAGTTAGTTACATACAGTTATATCTTCCCAGTGATCTGTGTGACCTGCATAGCATTGGTGTAACACCCTAAGGCTCCAGCATCTCTTAGCTTTAAGAGTTTTAATATTGGAAGCAGTGTTGGCACATACCCCTCATCTTGAAGTGAAGCTGAACAAACTCTGGGGTCACAGATTCTGCACAGTAGCACTGTTTCAGTATTAATGACAGTGACCTTAATATGAGTTCACAGAGGCCTGACTGGTGATCACCTTCGAACCTAACACGAAGAGATCTTGAAGCCAGACTCTAGACTATGGTTAGGGTTTTTTTTGCGAAGACCTTGATACAGATGTTCTTTTTATTGGATATTTTACTTTAGTTTATAATAAGTCCCTTTGCTCCTGTGAGATGAACCCTGTATTCTTGACCTGCCAGCCATAAATGGTAGAGAAAGGAGTCCTACTTGTACCAAAGCCTGTTACAAGCATTCCTCCCCACGTCAGCCAGAGCTGCTGGAGAAACTGTCCTCTTTCTATGTCCTGTGCGTAGAATTTGAACAGTGCAAACAAGAACCCATTTAAAATATACACATTTGTGAAAGGCACTGTAAGAGTTTTTCTTTCTTTCTGTAGCTCTGTGTGCTATATCTTCTGCACCTTATTCACCAGAAGGATGCTGAGGACAAAATGTTGGAGATGGTGTACAGCAGAGGAATGTGGGCGCCTCCCTCCACAAATACAAACATACTCCTACTCTGTCATATAAGCCATCACCAGACATGGGGATGACAATTGAGCTGAGTTTACCTCCTTTGTTAGACAGAAGGGTTGGTCCCTTTCCTGATCATAAGATCCTGAGCCTTTTTCTTTGTTCTGGCACCTCCTGAAAAGCATACCCAGCAAAAATAAAAGGGAGTATTTACTACCAGTTTAGTCATCTGACTGGGTCGCTAGAGGAGCAGGATGTAGCAGAGGTCCTGCAGAGAGAAATGGGTAGGACTGTCTTTCTTGGCAGCTGTGAGCTATTGCATCAGCTCAGCTGTCAAGTCTAACTTCTCCTTCAACCTTGCTAAAGACTGCAGCCATGAGATTTATCAAATGAGTGCTATTTATTTGCACTTCGTGAAAAACAGTTCCCTTACTATGTACCAGATGAGTTACAGGTGCTTAAAAATGCTCTAGGTAATAATACCTCTATTCACAAGATGAACCAGAGTTTGGAAAGAAGAGACCTTTTCAGAACTGGATGTCTCTTGTACTGATATACCAACACAGATACTGGTCCAGAATGTCCCAATTAGCTGTTACCAGCAGCTTCTTTGTTGTTTCTGCACTGTCTAATTTTGGTGTGTTTTAAGCACACCTGCACTTATGTCTAGGCCATAAAGCAGATATTCAGGTTAATGGCAAGTTTGGACCAGAGTCAACAGATTCCATTTTTTGTTACTGCTTTTTTATTTACTAGGCTCGAGTCCATGGAGGCCTTTGCAGCTGTTCAAGAGAGCACAGCAGTGTTCAGTTTGTGTTCTATGGGTAGTGCTGTGAAATGGTTGGAATTAAATGAGAGAGTCAATAAGGTTACAGGCAAAGACAAAATATGGTACGCACCATCAAATATTTCTGAACAGAGGATATTGGCGAGTCAGAGGCTTCAGTGCCGTGTTCCATGAGTTGGGTAACTCTCATTCCAGGGAGCTCTGGACTGTTGAAAGATCAGCTAATAGAAGGTGCTTTGGTTAAGATGACTCCAACATTATTCATGTTTAAAAATAAATAAATTAATACAAATAGTAGGGGCATTAGACAAGATGGAGCGCATATTCTTCTATCCGTTACAAGAACTTGCTAACATGAAAAACAGCGTTTTGATGACCTAGACAGGCTAAATACAACTTCATGGTGAGCCTACAGAAATTAATAGGTTTTTGATAGGTTAAGTTTTTCACTTGTTGTTAAGCAGTCACTTTCACAGCACCATTGCTTGTATTTTGCCTGTACCTTGAGGTTGCCAGCATGGGTCAGGGTCCTGTTGTACCAGGTATCATAAAAACAGGTAAGAAAAGTCATGAAGTTCAGTCTTGTGTTTCTAGGCTACGTTTTCATAGTCCTGACAACTCAAGCCTTGTGGTGAGTTTTCTGCTGATACTGGTTGAAATCTTTTTGAAGGGAAGAAGTCTGTTGGAGGGAAGCTAGTAGGCAGTTACTGCCTTTGGTTGGATGGGGTTAAGTGCATGAACCTGTTTCAGTCTCATATTTAATGCTTCTTCATGTGTGTGTATCGGATAATCAGGTAGTTCCGTTTAGAAGACTGAGCCAGGGATATTGCACCATTTTGAACAAATAGTTGCAAACTTTCAAAATGAACTATAAATGGTTCTGACTCTTCCATCCAAAATACAGCAAATCTGCTTAATAAAAAAATATGGTAGCTAGACAGTGCTTTTGTGCAATTTTACACCTTCTGTCTCAAATTAAAATATTTGAAGCTGTGGTGTCTGGTCTTAAACCTCCACCCCCACCAGTAATTTTGCTCATATGTTATCCATAAATCTTGTCTGTTTTAAACATTCCAACTAATGGTTAGGCAAAACATTTAGCATAATGATATGATTAACAGAGTCCATTTTTTTGGCAGCGTGGATGCTGTTTTTCTTAAGCATTTCAGTTTATCCTCATTAGAGATACGAAGGAATTATTCCTCTTCTTGGAGGATTTTTTTCTTTTTTTTTTTCTTTTTTTTTTTTAACTATGTGGATTTAGAGGTTCTGCATTCATTTTGCAGGAATATAATGTGTGATTTGGCTGGATCTTTGAAGTGGTAATATTATAAATCTCCCAATCACCACTGCCCAATCTGTTTTAGCATTCATGTGCCTAATTTCTGTTTGTAATCTGATTACTGGTTTGAGCTGCTCCGGCTTGCAGCCTATTGCCATGCATTTACTGTGCTCCCTGGGATGCGATAGCCTGACAGCTCCAGTCCTGTGCTATGAAAAATCTCTACACGATATTGCTAAGACAGGCCTAGGGCTGTGGCTGGTTGAGAATTAGCTGCTATTGTAGTTTCTCTTTGCCGAATCCTTTGTGTTGTGCAACCATGTTCAGAAATCCTTGGATCTCCAGCTATTTGGGAAATGCTAAATACTCTGAGGAGCAAGGTAAGAGTTCCAAGTAGACAGAAGAAAATGCAGTTCATTTGTGTGTGTTTAATCTCTCTCGTGTATATGTATGAATGTGTAAATATTGTTTGACTGGATCTTCTGCAGCTCCATTAACTGCTTTAGCAATCAGTATGCAGTTAGTCACCTAGGCTGTTTCATTATTTCCTAAAGGACACTTTTGAAAGATCTGATTAGATGGATCTTTTAATTAGCTTAGCTTGCCACCGACTTAGGGCCTTTAAATATACTAAGTAACTCTAGAAGGTTGCATCTATTTTTTTTTTTTTTAAATATATTCAGCTTTTTAAATTTACTATGTATTTAAATTATGCATAGTGGTTTTATCCTGTAGTTTGTACCTAAGAGGGAGAGGGACTAGACTGAACAAATGGTTAAACTTGTGAGCAAGTTTGATTTATGCTTAAGTATACTCTTAATTTCAAATACAAATATTTAAAATTGTTTTCATGTGGTTATGAGCATGTTTAGAATTCTTCAGTGAAAGAAGAAACAAAATGCTATTGCAAAGATTTTTCTTCTGTGTATCAGGTACTGTGAGGGTGGGTTTTTTCCTTTAAATTAACCATTGAATTAAGACTGTGTTAAACTGATGTTTCTCTTGTGGGCATATTTATTTTCTTTTGAATCAGAGTTGTTTCACTTTTCTTCCTGTGTTTGTATTTAATTTTAAGACTTCCATAGTGTAGTAACTAAGTTTTATTGGACTTTAATCCTCCCACATGGGGTTTAATTTGAACAGGAGGAAATACATAAAATATCAAAACTGTGTAACAGAATATAACTGTCTGGTTGGGGTTTATGTGTTTGTTTGCGGACAAGAGAGGAGCTTGCCCCTGTGAAATACAGCAAAGTTTTAAGATGTTTTTGAGGCATTATAGATGTGGTGTGTATGAGTGTTACTGAATGTGTTTAATGGCTAGCAAGATTCAGGCTGGTTCGTGTGCCTCCGCCTAGTAGCCTTTCTCTCTCCCTTCTCCCAGCGAAGCAATAAAAGCTATTTTCTTCATATCCCCTCTCCAGTTTTGGCTTTGGTAGAGAGAATTTTTCAGTGGTCTACTTGTGGTTTTCATGGTGGACAGCTGTTTTAGTGCCAAAAGCTATGGGATGGGTTATATCCCGTTAGAATGGCTATAAATTTAAGATATGCCTGGTTCTGATTAGCTAAGCTGATACTGAGCTGAGCTTTTTAAGTGACTGCATACTCTTCTCACAGTAATGTAAATCTGGTCTTTTTAGAGGATACTTAATGGCATGGAGTATTCTTTTTAATGTTGTAGTGTAAAATATAATGATTTATGTACTATTCATACTGTTTTTCTTATGATACACTGTTTTAGTCTAACAAGATGTTTCTGTGTGATCTGTGTGCTTTAGTCTCCATTTACTTGGAAAAAGAAAACGAATGTTAACAAAAACAGGAAAAAGTTGCCTATTAAAGTTGAAGAATGCTATTAGCAAAGCTGCTTGAAATCTGCAGTGACTTATAACATATGCCTGCAAAAATGCCTTTTTGCACATTTTAAGCCTCTTTATCAAGCTGTTAAAATGGTCTTTTATTCTTTTACTTTTTTTAAAAAAAACAAACACAACTGAAAGATGGCAGAAAGAAGTGGAAGAAAGGAGAAAGGTGAAAAGTTTTGAAAGTCATAGACAAAACATTAATTAGTACCCATAATGTCAGCTATAATAAGTTTCATTAAACCCTTTCTGCAAAAATAAGAAATATCCTACCTAGATTTAAAAATATTTTGTATAAGCAAAAAATATTTTTTGCAGGTTAGGTCTTCTTTGAAATAATTAAATCTCAATTCTGAGGTAGAGTAAAAGGGATGTTGCTGCTTTTGAACCATTCTGAAGTCCAGTTTGTGTAATATTCTGATCTGTCTCTGAAAAATAAAGTGACTGCTGTGTCAGTGACCAATTGTTTATTAATTTAGGGTCTGGGGGTAGTTAGCTTAATACAGATGAGGGCAGAAGGCCATTTTCCTATTGGGAGTAAATTATTAGTAACTTCATGTGTTTTTCAACAGCAGTCACAGACTAGGTGTTCCCCTGCTCCCTGACTAGTAGTTCTCTAAGATCTCATGCTCATTGTTGGATGGAGGGAGCTGTTACTTGGAGCACTATCCCCCCTTGCCACTGATCATTGTTTAGACCACCTGATGATGCTCTTGACTGTAGAAATAAAAAAGTTAAATCTAGGGGGAGAGAGGGGTGATTGCCCATTGCTTGTTATGGTTCACAAAGATTTGGGAACTAGTGGCTTTGTAATACATACTTTTTGAATATATAGCTGCATCTGATGACACAGTTTTGCTCTCAGTGTAAACACGTGTTCCTCTCTGTAAGTAAGCACATTCTAAGGCTATTCAGAAGAAAAACAAGAGCTTCCAAACAGTAGACAACCTTCAGAAATATTTCTGTCGTGGATAGTGCAATACTGTTGTTGCAACAGATGCTCAGCTGGGCATCTCCCCGCTTCTGCAGTAAATATGCAGTTTTTATATTATTGCTAGGTTGCAGCCAAAAAGGCTCTTGCTCCTTGCAGCATTTCTCACTTGCAGAGTGCTTCATAAATATGTCTGCCAGCCATTTTATAAGCTGGGAAACTGAGTCAAGGAATTTAAATGATAGTCCCAGACTGCAGTACTACACCATGAATACTGAGATTAGAACATGGCAGTTCCATAAAGTGTTGATGTTTTTGATATGTGTACTGTCTGTACTCATTTTTGCAGGGCTTTGGTTTATCACCGTCTTGGACATGCCAGCTTATGCTTCTTTGACTAGAGGGAAGGCCTTTTTACAGTTTTATCCAGTGGAAAAGGACTGTAACTGGAGAGTATAAACTGGTTTCCTGAAAGTTCCCTGTTTACTAAAGCATCTTCAATATGGTGTGGTTTTTTTTCATTTCATAGATTTTGACAAAGAAAACTCAGTCAGATTTAAACCTTCGCGATTGCTCCAAAGGAAGAGAGCGTTAAGGTAAGGTCAAGTTTTTCTTGCCCATTGAAGATGATTGGTTGCCTGATTGTAACTTGCAGTCATTGCTTGAATCTACGTTTATTCTTTTGTCAGGGAAAATGATTATTGGTCCTTTTGCAAGACCAAGCGTTGGCATAAAGTAAATCCTCTGAACAGGTATTGAAAACACCAACTGCCTTCTAATTAATGTCAAAATTTATAGCTGGAATTGCTACAGGAAGAGTCCCACTCTGCACTGAGTCTCCTGCCACTGCAATGCCCATTTTTCTTTGCATGGCACAGACACAGTACAGACATTTAGTGAACCAGCTTGGAAAACTGGTCTGTCTGAAAAAGAAGGTGGCTGAAGTGGCTGAGCTAATTATAGAGCTGTGCAGAGAACTTTGTCAGCACATGTGGGGAGGTCACTGCAGAAATGAATGGAGAGGTGATGGTGCTGCTTCCTTGCAGGGCCATGCTGCCTCATGCCTGCAGTCTTAGGGCACAGTTCCACAAGTCTGAGTAAGAGGATACAGTTCACAGTTAAGCAAGGTGGCAGGTCGCATTCCCTCTCTCTTCTCATCCTCACTCAGAATGCTTTTTTGACGTCCGCCTTTGTGCTTGCTGGACTCATTCATAATGGCACAGAGAGGAGGTCAGGGAGTTGGGAACTGACTCTTGCCACAGCAACCACATGTTTTGTTGGCTCAGCTGCACAGGAATCCTCCAGCCTTAGGCACCCAGGCACATGTCTGTTGATCTTTTCAGTCAACACATCTTCTGGAGCACACCTGATTCCGTGCCATGTTGTTTCTTACATGCTGTAGAGGGATGGAGGGAATAGGTGTACAAGACGCATTGTGTTATGGAAGACAGGTAGGGGAAAGTAGAAATGACAGTAGCAGAGAAGGATGTGACTGCAGAATGGACCTTTTACATAAGAGTCCAGGGAAGGAAATTCTCCTGAAGGGAGAATAAAGAAGAAAAACTAGCACCAAGCACCTAGCTGGCAGGTATACAAGTGGATTTTCTTGCATGTGTTTCCATCACAAAATCTCAGTATATCTCATAGCTTTAATCCAGATGGTAGGTGGTGTTACTAGTAGTGTTTGGATCAAACTTCTGCTTGCTTTTGGGCATGTAACTAGGTTAGTGGGACAGCTATTTAGAAACTGTATGCTGCTGCTGCAGCAACAGATGAAGTTTTCAGGCTGGAATCCCTGATGTATAGAAGCAGCCCACACTTTGGAAGCTGCAAGAACAGTATAACTACTGCGACTGTAATACTCTACTAATGCCGCATTATACATTGTTTTTAAAGAAAAACTGTTGAGGTTGTGAAATATTGTTGCCTGTGTTTTAATAGGAATCATATGAATTCCTGAACATTGGAGAGTATAATGAGTTTGTTGGGAACCTCAGGCCAAACCACACAGAAATCCTGTGCGAATTATTTGGAAAAATTTCTTCCCTGAAAGGGTTGTCAAGCACTGGCACAGGCTGCCCAGGGCAGTGATGGAATCCCCCATCCCTGGAGGTATTTAAGAAACATGTAGATGAGGTGCTGAGGGACATGGTTTAGTGGTGAATTGGCAGTGCTGGGTTCATGGTTGGACTTGATGATCTTGAGGTCTTTTCCAACCAAGGCTATTCTGTGATTCTATGAAATAAACTTGTGGGGCCTCATGCTGCTGATTGCATTTCATGAACCATGATCATAGGCTCTATTTCAGGCTAGCAAAGGAGGAGAAGTTCCTCTTTCAGGATCCAAATTTAACAGAGACTTTAAGAAGAAAGAATTCTTGCAGACTTCTAAATTATTTTTTTTTCCATGTATACCTTAAATTATTTTAGTAAAGAATGTACATAGCCTAGCTGTAAAGTGCAGAAACTCCTGGTGCTGCTGCTCAGAATCCACACCTAAATTTATAGCATGACTTGAGAAATTAAGAAAAGCAAAGGTGAGTAGATGTAGTTGTGATACTTCTAGAAGAGGGTTGTGGATGAGTTTGGAGGTACAATACACTTGGCAATCCAAGTTTGACTGTCTGCTTAAGCAACTAAATTGATGCTGCAACTGCTTCTTTGGCAGAGAAACTACTAAAGCAGGATAGATCCTTTTGAGGAAAAAGGGAAGTCTTGGTGAGGAGTTACTTATGAGCATATTTTTTTAAAACCCTTATGAGTAGTGTCCTGTAATATTTTTTTTATTTTTTTTTTTTTTTTTTTTTTTACTATTTGGAATTGCCTTAGCATCATTCCAACTCAATTTAGATTCCTAATGAATGTTCTTATCGAATACCGTGACATGTCCTAAATGTGCCTACTTTCATTTTTAGAACTATTTTTTCATATGTGTCTATAAATACCCATTTGTGTGACTTGACTGTATCATCTTCAGAGCAGTGCTCTGTCTCTGAATTCTCTGTGCAAGTGAAAGCAATGTAATTGATAGGTTGATTTAAAATATTTTGTGCTTCTAGTGTGCAAGTATTTAAAATAAGCAAAGCCACCTGCAGCTTTGCGTGAGAGAGCAAAAATGCTTCTGAAGAGCAAAAACTCCTCCATTGTGGATAAGTGGATAAAATGGTCAGTATATGAAAATAGTCAATCATTTAAAAATAAACAGGTAAATAAGAGTTGATAGTCTGTCCAGAGGGAAATGGCAAATGAGGACATAAGGGAAACTGTGAAGGGACTTTCAGAAAGGAGAAAACCTGTGATGCCCTGAAGCCCAGTGAGGCTTAAGCTTAAGAAGTTTGTGGTTATTAAAAGAATTTTAATGAAATCTGCCAGTGAGCAAAGGTTGGAAGCCACCCTCAGTACAAAGGAGGAGGGAGCTCACATACAGGAAGAACTGGATGACCTTGAGGAGTAATAGAAAAGGGATGTAATGTAATAATACTAAGTGCACAGTTGTGCATTGGTGGCTGATAAATTTTTCTGTCGCTTGCAACTGATGAAAGGAAAGCCTTGGCATATTAGTTTCTCATGAGGGATTGAGCAACCAAGATATAAAAAGGTAAATGTGTTTGTAGATCCCGGCATTCATCTGGCTAGTCACATAATAATGCTTTCTCTATTAAAATTCCTATTTTTATAAGATACTGCTAAGACCCAGGACTGGAATCACGACTGTCCAATTCTGGTCACTATATACCAAAAAAAGATGACTTAAAAATAGGTAGGCAACATTTTTACAGATAATCAATGAAACTGAGAGCCTGTCTAGAGGAAACTGAGTATGTGTGGAAAACTTCTATTGAGAAAAATAAGTAAGGTAACCAACAACACTAGCACAAGAACAAATGGATGGAAACCCAGTGAAAGACACTTATACTGGGTTTAGAGAGTCTCTGGCTTCAGAGTCCCTGAAGCTCCCTGGAGTTTGGAGTAAGGGGTAGTAGTGAACCTAAATAGTTTACAGTATTTAAAGTTTGAGAATCCACAAGCAATCCAATAATACACTTCTTTTTAGAACCAGCAAGCTAGTGACAGTCCTGATTCTGTAGAATTTTACCCGTGGAAATCTGTGCAGATCTGAGGCATAGTTGTGGATGTTAGTGCACAGCTAATTTAAACAGGGATTTTACTGTATGAGTGAATGCTCTTCTGTACCAAATCCCATGTTTGTGGAAACTTAAAGTGCTGCACTGTCACAAGCATTCTGGAAGCAATTGGATATGCTGCTAAATAAAGCCCAGGTATTCAAAACTCATGAGCTGGGTCCTTCAGCGCTTTTGAGAGAAGTCTTAAGTAATCAAATTGATTTGACAAAATAAATTTTGGGTTTGATTTATAGCCTTAGGCCAGTATTATTCACATTTTTCAAACTCATCCTCAGCCAAAAAGAATAGAAACTACTTTCAAATGGAAACTGGGAGTCTCTCTGCCCAGAGGTTCTCCAGAAGCTGTGTCTGTCAGAAAATAACATACTGTGAGAAGAATAATCACGAGTGTTGGCAATGTGGGGTTAGGCATACAGAAACATGCAGTTAACTGTCTGAGTCTCTGCCCAGTCACAGATGACACATGCACCCATTTGCTTGTGGCTGGTGTGTGCTATTTCTTTATTTTGTTTTGGTTTTTATTTAGTTCCATTAAAGTATTTTCGCCCTGTAAGGGTACACAGTCTTCTGTAATGGACAGCTTCTTGCAGCTCTTCATCTTCTATTTTCTGTTTTCTGTAGTGACTTCCATTGCTTTCCTTGGCAGTACCTGGAGTAATTTCTATAAGTGCAGTTGTTGGAGACAATTTGCAGCAGGTGGCATGGTGCCTGAATGTCACACAGCCCAGTTTCTTTATTGTCATTTCAAGGGTTTTGTTCTTTCCTCAAGGTCTTCTTACAAAGGAATATTATTTATAAATGATAAAGTAACAAATATTTCTTGGAGCTTGTGTAAAATATTACTAGTCATTATGTGTTAAAACTCTTTTCAGTGAGAAATATTATTCTGGAATAGTGAGTACAGTAAATTTCTTTTTTTAAACTATTTTTTCTTTTCTAACAAAATATCCTTGATGAAAGGGTATTCAGTTCTTTAAAAAGCCATTTAAAAACTGTCCTAAGGAAGGATTTTCCAACAGTAAAGCTGTGCGGTTTGTCTTACCAGAATGACAGTAAACTGAAAGACACACTGCTACCATAGCAAAATGCAGAGCCTAGGATCACTGTAGGGATTTGTATCTATTGCACCTGTCTACACAGTTTACTAGAGGTTTCAAGACTAGTGTAAGTTTTCTTGTGCCTGTTTGGGACCGTTTAGAAGTCACAATGGCAGAATACAGCAGTTCTCTCTCTATTTTTAATAACTGGAGAGAAGAATCTCACTTTGTTTACGCACAGGGAAGGAACACTTCCTCCAAAAAGTCTCTGTAGACAGTATCTACTTTAGACTATTATGACACCTACATTTTACAGTTAAAATTTGTGTATTTAATGAACATATTTAAAGAAATGTTTTGTCTGATCTAAATGGCATTTTTGCTGTTTTGAAATGACAAGGTATAAAAATAAATTATCTGCTGTTCAGATTAGTGTAATATAAGCCATTTAAGATCCAGAGATGAGTGCAGGAATAGCAATAGGGCAGTCGTGCAGAAGGCTTCTAGGTGGAGTGTGCATACAGTACTGCATTTGATGAAATATGTTTTAATATTTATGGAGAATCATTCAATATAGAGTATTTCAAATGTAATTGCTAGTAGAGCATCTTGAAGGTAGTCTCTGGTCAGTAATTTAATGCAAGAATGTGTCACGCTTAGTTTCAAACAAGTTTCAAATTATGTTAGGTTTGGCTTTGTGAGTTTCTTGGGATTGTTTCTTATTTTGTTCTTATGGAAAATATTTTCTTTGGTATCTCTGTTAGGCTATCTTGCAGTAAATTGGTTACATCTTGACTTTATTTGATTTGTAACAGAAACATCCACAGTTCTGTAAACCAGATGTTGCTTTCAGTTTTCAGAAGGAGTTCTCATTTGAAGATAAAGAAGAACTTGCAAACAGCACAAAGGATATTGATGCTAATCTCTTAGCAGTACTTCCGAAAGGTAGGTAAGGGAGACACATTATGAACACAAGTAGTAATTGAACAGCATGTGAAGTTTAGTCTATGCAAGTGTAAGGCAGCGTTAAAATCACTTAGACACAGATAGTAAATGAGTTTTCTTTTCTCTGGGAAGTATGCATAGGGGATGAACTACTATGTTCTTTTACAAGGCCTTGTTATGTGCCTACTTCATAAAGTTCAGCTTTGTTTACCTAGTTTTCAATAGGTTAAGAAGAAGTTGAATTTCTAAGCTTTCTTGTACAGTTAGATTAATACTGAATTCAAAGGTATTAACTTGGCTTGTAGTCATAGCTCTTTCCAGTCCCCTTCAGTGGGACTCCCATGCAGTCAGTACTTGCATGACCAACTGACTACACACTGAATTTTAGTCTTGCATGCTAAAGGAACTGTACTACATATGGGTTTGGGGATTTTTTTTTTAGACTTCTGTCTTAGTCTGAATAACTTTTGAAGAAAATAGCAATTCCATCTCTATCTATCCTATCAGTTGAGGTAGAGGCAAGAATTAATTCTCTTGAATTGTTTAGAAGAAATTGCAATCTTCTTGGAAATAGCTCTTGACCAGTAAAGAGTGACATTTGACTGAAGAGCTACGTGTAACTGGCATAAAGATGTTCCCTTCGCTCAGGCATATTGTGAATCTCAGAACTTTGATTAAATTCGTGTGTGTGTGTTCTAGTGGTATTTTTACCCTTTTCAGACAAAGTACAAGGCTAGATGCACTAATCCCAACATAAAGGAACTAGTTGGCTTGCTCTTTTAATGTCATTTGTTGCAGAGTTCTTTTTAGAAAGGAGCTGGACTTCCAGCATAACATTTGAGTGATATTTAAGTGATGTGCTTGCTTTTATAATATAATTATTGCAGACGTTCAGAAAGAGACTTCATTGACACAATGATGGAACTGTGATATGCATTTATACAGTACAGACTTCCTGAGAGCTCTAGTCAATAAGAACATGTAGTCCCTCATTATTCCATATACTAAGCCTTACAGTCATGCTGGCCAACCAATTAATTGTGAGAGCCTTCACTTGAGAAACCTTCTCTGTAAGTTGCTTCTCAGTGAACTAATTTCTATTCAAAGATGTCTCTATTTCATAAGAAATTATTCTTATTATAAAGGTATCAGATTTGGTTTGCACCAGACTTAAGAAAAAGTTGGCAGTGGGAGCTGATGGTTACATTCCGAGGGAACTACTTGAGGCCAAGAACTTTCTGAAAATCCAAGTTATTTGTCCCATCTAGGGCCTAACTTTGATCCAGATTTGTATATGTTAAAAAATCGGAGGAATATATTTAGTTTTCAACTGATACAGACTGAAATGAGGTTCAAAGAGTCTGAAGTCTCACACATTGCTGTCTGCAGTTAAGCACTGAATGTGTTAGTATGCTTCTGCTAACATGAACAGAAGATAAATGCTCCTCCAACCTGGTTTATATACCATCATCTTTCCAGGTGAGGAGAGGAGGAGGTAGGAATGAGGCTGGTAGGCTTTACTATTGTGTTAAATTTTCACTGGAGTAGAAGAAATCCTGCATTTTATCTTCTTCTTTTTTTTTTTTTTTTTTTTTTTTTTTTTTTTTTTTTTTTTAAGTGCTTCTTTTCCCTGCCTACGCATAAGAATATTGCTGAAACTGCTTACACAAAAAAGCTCTACAGATGTTGGCCAACCTAGCTGAAATTACTGTCTGGAATCTCAAGCGTGGAAAAAGTGTAAGGCAGTATAGAGTAGTCCTGTGCTATTTTTGTCCCATCGTGTTTGGGAAGGTGTTGGAGAGATGCTTCATGAAGCCATTGCTCTTTTTAGGACTGCAAAGTGGTAGTAGAATCTCTGGAACTTCAGCTAACATGTAGCAAGAGGGTGTTGAGCTAATGCTGCTGGGAGTTCTTTGAATGTTCTGCATTGCTTCTATGTGGACAACTTATAGTCAGGTTTCCTTTTTAGTGGAGGTGGGAGAGAAGAATTGAGTATATGAAGTTGTGCTTTAGATCTTTACTAAAGCTGTGTAAAAGACCTGTTCTCTGGTGATGGTTTTAGAGACTGTATAAATCAGTGACTAGGGAAGACAGATGATCAGGATTTGGATGGAATGTGGTTTTATTAACTGTGAGCTGTGGAGGCCTTTGACCTGTCTGAAGTGAGAGAACAATTATGGGTTTTGTTTTGACCATTTTATGTCTGTTACCAACAGATGGAACAGAAAAACTCTAGTAGCCAGAGGAACAAACTTAAACAGCAGTAGATTTTGGCAGAGGTGAGAGTAAAGTATTTATGAGAAATCATTTCCTTTGGTGTGAATGTGAGACGAAGGCTGGTTTCATATGGTTTAGTTCTGTGTATAATACAGTTCCACTGCTAGCACAGCTTGAATAGGCAGGGCAGCACTGGGAACTGCTCATGCATTGAGAAAAAAAATCTATGAAAACACAATGTAAGGGCTCATCTTTGCTTTGGTGTTGGTTTAGGTTGCAAATTTTGCATTGCTCAAGTCCAGTTTCCATATGTCTTCAGACATCCGTGCCTGGATGTTGCTGACATTCAGTGGCTATCTTGCAATGTCAACCTGGTCAACAGCATAGGCTTCAACCTGCTTTGCTGCAGATGCTGAAACTAGGCATGGAAGAGGTGTCTCTTGGGTTAGCACTGTTAAGTGGCTGCATACTTAGCCACTCTGCACTGCTAGTTGTATCAAATATGCACGCATTAGATTTTTTTTTCATGGCATGATCACAGTCTGAGCTAACCTATCTTGAGAAATTAAAGTGGATAGCTTGAGTCTGCTTTCTGTAAATTATATATATATATATATAGACTAAAGGAGTTGTTCTGGAGAGTGGCCCAGTTGATTTGTTTCCCCTGTTAATCACACATTCTCAGTAGGCACTCATCTGTAGCCTCAGACATTATATTCATACCTCATTTATTTGCTTCTCTGAGTAGTCATGACCAGAATACATTCATTCTTGCTGATCCAAGACATTTTACCTGGAGTAATAGTGACTTTTCAGCACGTAAGGTTGATATGACAGCCAGGGTCAATAATATTTCTTTGTGTCTATGAGGTATGAGCACTGGTACTGACTACAGCGAACTTCCTGGGTATGTGTCAGCTAAGCTGAAACCCTGACTTAGCTGTGCATGTAAGCTCTGCAGTAGAGGAAAGGGAGAGACGGTGCATCTGACCTTTAAAAGGGTAGTGTTTCAATATTGTTTATCTTCTAAGTAGAGTGATGAAGTCTGATAGGGGAAAAAAGCTGATAGATTTACTTCTGCAGTGGTGTGGGACAGTGTCTGCTAGACACTCCTGACTCATCAGGCATTTCTGGTGGTAACCTAGGGCTGATTTCACAGGCTGTAGACTTTAGCTTGCTTTAACTTTTGATCCCTGAGTCAACAGGATCAGAACGCCAGAGGTGTGTTGCATCAGAATAGGCACACACAGCTTTTAGCATTGCATCTTTGCCAAGGCAGTGATACGGAGGGGTGTGTGTGTGTGTTGTTAGGCACACCCACCCCCCCACCCCTGCAGTCCACTGCATCCTTTGACAGCCTGGATGGTTTCTCTTCCTGGTGGTAAGAAGTCAGACCACAGTTATTTATGTAGCACTCACTGCTCCATTGCAGTTCGCAAGCATCACTCATAACTGTGCACGTAGGTGCGTATATACAGGGATTACTTCATTTTTCGTGCCTCCTGTTGGTTCACTACTATTTTGTGAACTGTGACAGCTGGCTGCTAGCACATAACATCACCAAACAGTTTAGGGGGAGAGAAAAAAAGTATGTCCAATTAAAACTACAAGGGAAAATTAGCAGAGTAGAAAGTGATTAACCATGCAGGTCATTAACCCAGGGCAGCGGTAGAGTCGCCCATAGTAGGAGGTGTTTAAGAGTTGTGTCGACATAGTGCTCAGGGATATCGTATAGTCAGTAACTGTCAGTGTTAGGTTAATGGTTGGACTTGATGATCTTAAAGGTCTTTTCTAACCTAGGCGATTCTGTGTATGTCATGAGGGTACATGGTAATTTTTATTCTAACCATAACTAACTGGGATTATTGGGATTTGCTTAATATGAGGGAGTGAGGGAAAGTAAGGAACAGAGGACACTGTTTCTCTTTAAACACAGTAAATTCCCAATGTTTCTGTAGAGAAGGTAAGCAGTAATTCCGTACTGCCCGGTTTTGAAACTGGTTGCTATAGCATGTAAGCTTGACCGCAGCTAGTCAAAATACAACTTGCTCAGTTTATACTAGATCTTGAAAACTGCTAGGATGGCATAGCAGATTCTAGCTTAGCCTGGAAATACCTGGAGGGGAGGACTCCTTAGTGTTTACACTTATGTGCCTAATGCACTTTTGACAATGCAAGCTTAATAGACTAGGAAAAAAAGAGGAAAATGCTTGTTCCCTGACAAAAGCTTTGTCAAACCTCTTAACTTTATTTGACTGTTTTGACTCCCTCTAAAGCATTTTAGCAAGTTTCTGTGAGTTTCTAAAACTTAGTAGTTTATAAACTGTATAATCTTTTGTTGTCTCAGTTTCAGAATTAAGAAAACTGTTTGAACCAAACAACCAGGATTTTTTGGAAATGAAAAGGTAAAAAAAAAAAATCCTTGGCCTTTAGAACAAAACACACAGCTTGTTTTGTTACTTCCTCTTAGAAACTCTCCCCTCAAATCTTCAAAGATGCCTGCTTTCACATTTTTCACATCTTTTTCAGAAAAGAGAGAATAGCTAGACGCTTAGAGGGAATTGAAAATGATACGCAACCTATTCTTCTACAAAACTGTCCAGGATCAGTCACACACCGTTTACTAGAGGAAGATACACCAAGATATATGCGCGCAACTGATCCATACAGTCCCCACTTTGGTAAGTAGTATATATCAGTAAGTCTTGCATTGCTGAATTACTTCATGTTTACTACCCTATTGTTTGTGCAGTACATGGAGAAGAGTTTTACAGAAGAGCTGTGGTCAGGATTTTTTTTTAAACTTGCCCTTTAATTCTCCAGTTGTTTTAAAACAGCAATCATTTGATATGAAACTTTTGAAGAATACACATTTCTTAATCATTGGTATGTACTTTTGGAGACATAAGCGCAAGAATTTAATGTGTCTGTTCACTCGGTGTGAATGGTGGATAGGGTACCTGGAGTTTTGGGATGGACTTGCTCACGTATGTTGTACTTTTGACAGGAAGATCGAATGAAGAGGAAGAAACTTCAGATTCTTCTGTAGAAAAACAACCCAGATCATCCAGATACCGAGCAGAAGTCACAGGAGGTAATAAAGAGCCCTTGTATAGCACAGGAAACATGGATGCCCAGGAACTAGAGTCAAAAGCAGAAAGAATAGCTAGGTACAAGGCAGAGAGGCGGCGCCAACTGGCAGAAAAATATGGATTATATCTTGATTCTGATTTGGATTCTGACTACTCATCCAGATATACGCGGGCAAGGAAAGATCCTGACAGTGTGGAAAGAAAGGGAATGAAAAATGAAAGGCAAGATGATGAAAACAAGGACCGTGGCTCCCTGTATTTCTCCAGGATTGAGACAAAGGAGTCGAAGAGTGTGATTTCTGAATCCAAAGAGTATTCCAGCCATGAAAAAGATGGTGTTCCAGATAAAGAAGACCTCTCAAATGAAAAGAGTAACAGAAAAGCAGATGATGACAGTGCCATTAGACAGGCTTCTGACCCTTCAGCAACCTTGGATAATTCTATATCCCTTTCACTTTCTGGACGAGAATCTTCCTCCTATAACGAAGTGCCAATATCACCAAAGCAAACTCCCAGAGAGTCCCTTTCTTCACCAAAGCGGGCAGCCTCACCAATCCGTTTGCAGAATGACCAGCCCTTGCACAGTAACATCAGGCAAAGGTAAGCATGTTTATCTGTTTGTTTATCAGTAGATTCATTTACCTTAATCAACTTCTGCAGAAGTGTCTACAGTATTTATGAGAATATTTATTATCCTTGAAGAATGTGTTTAGTGGCTTTGGATGTCTCAGACTGGATTGGTTGGGTTTATTGAATCATAGTTTGTTTCTGATACAAGGAAGTGGCTATCTATTTCTATGGTTAGATATGTTGTTGGTTTCACTTTTTATTTATAGGATTTATGCTAAAATTAGGCCCTTTGAAGGGGGAGTGGAATAACTGATGTTTAAGATATTTACACAAACTAGAAAGTGAAGCAGCTATGGTTCTAAATCTACCTCTTTTTCTTCTTTTTTTTCTTCCTTTCCCATAACCTGTTAGAGCAAGCCTTTAACTTTTTTCCTCTGTATCCTGTAATTGTTTGAGTGGGGGTTTCCAAGTAAAGGCAAGTTATTCTCAGT
Organism: Podargus strigoides; assembly: GCA_028020825.1. Lineage (NCBI taxonomy): Eukaryota > Metazoa > Chordata > Aves > Caprimulgiformes > Podargidae > Podargus > Podargus strigoides. The sequence goes on from CM051623.1 coordinate 42,810,762, forward strand.
GAAGATTTGAATAGCTTCACGATGGCTTCTGCCAAAATAAAACAGGTCTCAGAGTTAAAAGCTGAAAAGTGTCTTGGGTCAGTTGAAATAATAGTTGATTTGTTTTCCTGCTGTGAAAGTGTAAAAACCCTTTTGAACTGTGATAGTTAATCTTTCAGATAATACTGGGTATGTGTGTGAAGGGACAGGGGGGAGAGTTAAAATTCCATGCTGAATTCAGAGAACATAGCCTCCATCATGGTATGCTGAATTACTTCAGATATGACAAATTTACTCCAGTAATAGGATAGCTAGATGCTTCCAGAAGGGGGGGGGGGGGGGGGGGAAATCATTAATTTCACATAGTAGTTTTGCACTGTAGTGCAAAACCAGACTGTCAAAGTGTTATGGTGACTGAAAACAATGCATGACTAAGTCTGCTCATTCACGGATGAGCCTTTAATGTGGAGAAATAAGGTGTCCTTATAAAGCACTTTCATTTTTAGCTAACCAGTGTGATTTTCCTAATGCAGCTGTATAAACCAGTTACAACTTCACACTGAAGGCATTATCAAATTATTTAGAGATTCGAGCTGTTTCTTTTAAAGCTGCCAGTTCTGATATTATCTATTTTTTAATAATAAAAGATGCTGCAAGAGTTGGGCAAAAAAGAAATAATTAAGGAACCAGTGTTTTTAATGGGGACATACTTTTTTACTTGTTAGAAGTTGTGTCCCCCTGGGAGATCTAATGCTGTGTGAAACACTAAGGGATCAGCTGTCTTTGGCAAGAACTGGAAACAGGCCCCTTCTGCAAGGTCTTTCTTTTTTTTGAAACTGAATTGTTCTCCATTTCCAGATAGTGAAATACTAAGATAAGTTTTCAGGTGGGTTCTGATGTTAGGACAGTTCCAGAGTTGAAATTCCATCCCATTTGTGGTATGGTCGTTCTTACTTCTCTGCTCTGCAGTAGTGCCATAATAACAAATGACAGACTGGGGCAAAGGCAGCAGGAATAAGTCATAACTTAATACAAATTGCTGACCACATTATCACTGATTTCAGATTCTTTCTGGACAAGGCTTGGGTCAGTATTTATATAAAACAGGTTTCCCACAATTACTGTCTGTCTTATCTTTTGAAGGACATCATCTGCACCCACCAAAACGTGGTGGAACTCCTACAGCAGCCAAGAGTATAGACTTAGGATTTGGTCTCTTGTTTTGGTATGCATGTAAGCAATAGGTGGTATTTTAAAAACCAAGTTGCCAAGAGCCTGTTCTTTATTTTAATACCCCTGGTAATGTACTCATTGGTGTGATATTCAGAGATTTAAGAATAACCTCTCAGAAACTCTTATCCCTGTTTGAGTGGTAAAGAAGTGATTTCCATGCAGTCTGTTTAAAGTTACTGTGTGTAAGTCGCCTATAAGGCCATTTGCACAAGCAAAATAAGGGCTAACACCAGCTTTCAAGCTGGCTGCCATTTTCAAGTCAGTTCCACATTATATAGGTTTCAAAATTGTTTTGTTAAATTTAAATTTGCTGAGTTCAAATTGGAAAATAAATGCAACTTGCTTTGGAATGCATATGAAAGCTTTGTGCCTTCAGTCCTAAGACGATTTAATAATTAATCCTATTATCCATCTCTGAGAAGACAACAAAGTGCTGAGAAGGTATCATTTGACATTGTCTGCATTTGGCTGCTGAAGTGGCTGATTAACTCTAAATTCAAAACATGGCTTGGGTTCTTCTGACTGCTTTCTTCAAAGGATGAATGATCAAGTACAAGTAATTGCTGCCTGGGCCATGCCCACTGTAAAAATGTGCCAAAGTACACATTAGGAGACGAAAAGGAAGTTTGCTTGCTTCAGAGCAATTCCAGCTACCGGGTCAGCTCCTGTGAAAGATTTTTACCTCCTATTTGGTCAGTTTCTTTAGGAATTCAAAAACATTTGGAAAAGCAAAAGGTGTTTCAACAGTCAGTGTTTGACTTTGTTCTGTGCTTGGTTTGGATAAGGTGACAACTGTAGGTGAGTTCTCATATTTAAACTTGTTTGCAGTACATGCACTGTTATCGTAAGAACAGTCATTGATTTGACTTTTTTCAACTCTTTTTATTAGAAGACTAGCTAAGAAAAATTGAAGTAGATGACCTAGAACTTAATTTGGGTTTTTCATCCCAATTGGCTCTACTGCAATGCGAGTAGTTCTTTCAGATGTAGCTATAGGTAATGGAAAGCAGCCTGGCTGCTTGTCACCTCCAGGAAGTTTGTTTGTAAACATTAGTGTGGCCGGACATCTGTGCTTGCAAGATTAAAAGTATTTGACATGATCTACTGTTGCTGAGGGACTGTAGATGAGGGTGGGCATTAGGAACGTCTTTGAGAAATGGTATGTAGGTAGTTTGCAGATACCCTTTCCTGTAGGACTTCTAAAAGTTTACAGTGCTCGTTTCCTTTTTTGCTTTCAACTCCAAAGTGGAAACAGAATAAGGTCAAGACAAGATCAAATTGGGGTTACTTTGTTTTTTAAGCTTTTCCTTTCCCCTGTCACTCAGTGACACCGCATGTTTTACTTAAGCTAACTGGGTTTGCATTTCTGAAGTTTTTGTGATACAGAGCTACAAGAGGAGAAGGGTTCCAGCTGCTCCTGAGGATTTTTTTAGGAAGCATGACATAGCCATCTGAGTTTCTAACTTCCTTAAATTCCTGTTAATACTCTGTTTTGGACCCAGCAATCTTTACCACTTTAAACCACCAATTAAAGGAATGGTTTTAGCAAGTTTTCCAGGTGTCTTTACTTAAACCCTTCAAACTGACCTGCAATGGCAAATGGCAAAAATAAAATTGTGTAGTTGCTTTCTATTGTCAAATTCTGGACAATGTACACTTGGTAAAGTTACCTTTGCAGGATATTTAACATTCAGAACAATTGTTAGATGTTTGTAGGATTAATATGATAGTTTGCTTCACAGTTTACCACCTTTCAATTTTAGTCAAATTGTGTTGTCAAAACAAATCATATGTGCTGTGCTTTTATTTTCATGAACAGTCCTCTGTAATTGACTAATTAGAAAACAAAAGAGGTGGTGGGGAGGGAAGATTGGGAGAAACAGTGGGAGCATGTGTTGAGTTCTCAAAAATTACCTGAAGTTCTGTTTTCTGTAGTAGTGCAGGGAAAGCAAAACCTGAATGGTTTCTTCAGAAAGATTCGGAAGGGGACACACCTTCACTTATCAGCTGGCCCTCCAGGTATCATAAAACATAGCTGTGTGGCTAACAATGAGACTGCAAACCTCCCCTTTCTTTCCTTTTACTCTCTCTTCATGTAACACTTGCCTGTAATTTTCTTCTAACAGCAGCAAGTTAGAAAGTAGTGTTTCTTGTGGATAAACAGCTGTTGAAACTTTTCTGAAGCGTCTGCTTTTAATGTAACTTATGACCAATTGGTATTTTGATGAAGAATTACAAATGCCCCTGGCTTCTTCCACAGCTACTATCAATCTGGCTTCCGCTGATTTTTGTGATTTCTTATTTTATCTGACTTTGTATTCTGCAAACCAGCAGATTTTTATACCATACACCGATTCATCTTAACATTCCCTACAATTAGTTCCTTGAATTCCAAATGAGATGGTACAAGAGAAGTAAAAAAAATTATGTTGAAAAGTAAAGCAAAATCTTGATGAGAGCTACAAGCAGCTGCTTTCTCCCAGTTTGGTAATACACACAGTTTGCCTTCTGTGGAAAGCATTGGAGGAAGATGCTTTTCCATGTTCCCTTATAACCCAGTACTAACATCAGTGTGGATGTTCTGGAGAATGCTTGGCAGATGTACTTTAAAGAATCACTTTTTCAGATTGAACATACCTTCTCTGCTCAAGTAAGTTTCTCTGATAAGTGAACCAATCCCCACAGATAAGAAACATCAAAATACTAGAACAGTTGGTGTTTCAGATAACTTCGGCTATCCTGAATTATTCTCTCTAATATACATTTGCCTTTTATTTTTTTGCAAATTTTGTTTGTTTTTTTTTTTTTTTTAATAATGTAAACTCCAAAAAGTCTGTTGGTATTTGAGTTTCTCTCCTTCCTCAGAATTAAAATAATTTTTTACACGTATTTGGTAGGGGAGGAAGTACAGGACTTTCATTTTAAGTACTGTGTATGTGATATTTAGAAGTGCTCACCCTGTAAGCTGTCCGAACACTCAGTGTGGCTGTGAAACTGCTGGAGAGTTTACCTGCAGTTGTCGTCATAGAGCAAAGGCTGCCGCTGGCTGCACATGCTTGTCTTCTGTTAGTGCAGTTGCTTTTAGTGTCTAAAGGTGGAATACAACTCTGTTTTGCATGAATGTTACACAAGTCTAGAGGTATTTCTGGAAAATGAACTGAAGTAAGGTAACTTTTGGGAACGTTCCTGTAAGGTTTTGCATGTTCGAATGTAATGAAATATTTTAAAACAGAATGCCTGTTTTGTTTTTTCTGGGTTTTTAGTCTTTTTCTCCCCTGCAGGCCCTCTGAAGAGCAACAGCCATGCCATAGTTTCACTTTGGGCTTTAAGGCTTGCACTTTGAACATATTTTCTTGCTTACTGAAACAAGTTACTGTACATGTAACATTTTAGATGTCTTATATGATACACGAAAGCACAAGTAAAAGAGTCTCTGGCAAAATATCTGAAGGGCTAGGTGGATATAACACGTATTTTTTCATCCCTTTCCCCAATGCAACAGCATCTTCATATGATGTAAGCTGCCCAGTGTTTAGACACCTTCAAAAATATGACTATACACATTATTGCTGATGGGATTTGCAGTTTCAGGCTGAACCCAACACTTTGATAACATAAAAAGAGGTTTTAGTCATCTTGTTTATTTGAGACTATGGGTATGTGCTGTTTGACAAATGCAGTTGTGACCCCATGGGAACATGCTGTACATTTTCAGAGCTTGCCCAGTTACCTTCTCTAGAGTTATGCATGTTTGAAGGCTGTTGAATCACTTGAATGTTTTTGAGCAACATTGCTGCTAAGATTCAGGGGGGAGGAAGGGGTTGCATCATAAGATTGCTTTCTTTTATGTATTGATTGCTTTTTATTTTAATACAATATTGCTTTCTATGCCCACAGTAGGTGTCTGTGTTCCTTCCCAGATTGGGTATTACTGTTCACAGCTTTAATCCTTTTTCTTTCTTAAAGAGTAAAAGTTAGAGAGAAACTGGTGAAAGAGGAAAGTGCTCGTGGAAGCCCTGAACTTGTCACAGACACAGTATCTCAGAAAAAATCCCATCCAGTGCCAGCCCACTACATGCCTCTACAGACAGAAACGTCTGCCTTTGATAGGGTCATAAATCAGCCCGTCAGTTCCGTCCGCCAACCGATACATGGCTATGTTCAGCCTGCTGGCATTGCTCACACAGCTCAACTGATGGCAACAGAAGAACCAGGAAACATCTCTGTTGGCAGCCTCCTCCTACCAGACAATGATAGCCTCTTAGCAAAACCATCAGCAGCTGCTGCATCAGAGAGCGAAAAGAAAGAGGCACTTGGTTATGGAGCAAAGCCCGATGAAAAAGATTCCTTGGAGGGTGAACAGGCTTCCAAAGGCAGAAGACCAATTTTGCCATCTGAGATTCGCAAGCAAGGGAAGAACCATGAAGGCCTGTTTGGAGGAGGAGAATTGGATACCCCTGTGGGGAGTTCCTCTTTCACAAGCAAGCTGAAAGTTAACTCAGAAGTTCAGAGAGAGCTGGAGTGCAATAAGAGGCAGGCTCCTGAGCAGCAGTTTAAGACCCCTGAGAACATAGAAAGAAGCGAAGCTGTTATGTACATCCAGAGTGGGTCTGTATCGCAGCCTGCCAAGGCAAAACCTCCTGTTTGGAAAGTGTCGACAGCAAAGCATAAAGTCCTGACTCGCTCAATGTCTGACTATACTGTGGCTCCTAAGCTAGAAGCTTTTAAAAGTAAGGAGAGCATGGAACCAAACGCACCAAATGGTGAGATTGGCATGGTTGACACAAAAGTCTCTGTTGCCCAGCTCCGTAATGTCTTTCTGGAGACTGCTAATGCCAACAAGAAAACAGAACTGTAGGTGACATTTCAGACATATTTTTGTGTGAAACTTGCACGTCCTTGGCAAAATTACACACACTCAACATCAGTTGTGTTCAGCACTTAAAGCACACAGCTTAGCTCTCACTAGTGTGTATTGGAGGCTGAGATGGTTTGAATCCTGCTTTTGTGCTTCTGCTCGCTAGTGCAAGTTGTGATGTGGGGTAGCTGGAATGTGTACATCTGCGCATGTTACCGGAGGAGCATGCAGAGTGATCTCTAGTGAATTGTTGAGATGCTTACATCTATGCTTTACTTCTCTCTTCTATTTTCTTTCCTATGCACTTTCTATCATGTGATTTAAAAGTGAATCTCAGTTTGAGAAGTCAACGGCAGGTAGCACTTTGTCTGCCAATGGTGACCGTGACAGAGGGCCACGAAGGCCGAGGCGCTATTTTTCTCCTGGTGAAAATAGAAAGACTTCTGAGAGATTTAAAACTCAACCTATAACGTCAGCAGAACGAAAGGAGACAGATAGGTAGGCACGTACATAGCTCTGTGTAGCTTTCTGGTGCAGGTAGACATGAACAAGCTGGTGAAGAGACTTTCTTTCTTTATTAGCATAAATATTTTGCAAGGTTATTATTTCCCTTTAAAAACAATCAAGTATTTGTTATGGCTTCTTATAAAATAAAACCCAAAACACTGCCAACAAAACCAGTTAGTTGCAAATCCCCCTCACACAAAATGGTGAATCGTCATAAAGTATGATAGCTGTCTGGTTCTGTCTAATGATAAATGCTTTTGTCTATTTTTATATGAAGAGTTTCCTTTCCATCTACTCTGCTTTATCATTTACTTTTTTTTAAAATGACCCAAGCTACATATTTTACATTAAAAGACCTGGCAGCAAATCTTAGACTTTTATCTTCTGCAAGATGAACTGGAAATTATTTTCCTTTACTGTATTTAAGTTTGGCTGCAATTGCTTGCCTTTCTGCTTATTAAAGGATGTCAAAGTGGAAACTGTTGAAACTTGAAAAATAGTTTTCCCACTCCCAAGACTTTTGAGGTCCTGCTACCTCAGATGGATTTTAAATTTCATTTTTAATGTCTTGTTTCCAACTAACTTCTTTCTGTTTGACAATTTTTCACTAGGTCAATTTTGAGTGCAGAAATACCAGCTGGTGAAGGTATGTTATTATGCTGCTTTCTAAGGAAGAAATGGAAGCAAATATGTTTTGTTTTAACTGAAGAACTATTTGATAATGCAAACAAAGTCTATTTGAAAATAACTATCATTACCTATAATATGCTTGAAGTACTACTTTTCCTTGGGCCATATCTGCCACAAACTTGATTTCAAATTCATTTAAGTCCAAAAGTTTGTCTATGGATACTTAACTTTGTATGGGAGGCGGGGGGGGGGGGGGGGGGGGCTAGGCACATTTAAACATAGGTTTGTGGTGTTTTGTCTGATTTAGACAATAAATAAGCTAGTTGGTGGAAAAAATACACATTTGAACCAGTGGTCTAGGATTAATAACTAAAAAAGCCTTTACTACAGTGTGAAACTGGTATTGGTAACACGTTTTCTAGCTAAGGAAGTTGCAAGATGCTGGTTATTAAATTATATAATTCAGTCTGCCATCTTGCTTATCTTTCCTTTTCGTCACTCTTGGCAAGTCTGGCACAAAATAAGTAGGTAATCTCATGAGTAGCTAAATTTAGATTTAATGCCTTATACTATTTGAAAGCTGATATTCTCTGCTGCTTTGAGATGTTGACTCTTGGATCTGGAGGATGCTGATTTTAGCTCCAAAGGATACCAGTTCAGCCTTTGAAAAATGGTGACATGAGGTGGTAATCAGAATGACCAGCTTCCAGGAGAGACCACCTTGTATAGTCAGCCAGTAGAAAACAAATGTTCTACACAGCAGGATGAATACTGACTCGTAAGACAGTCTTTCAGTCTAATTATTTCCTTAGTCCATGTGTTATGATAGACTAATATAGTAAGTTTGATTATTCATAAAAGGTTGTTTGGATAACCTGAGAGCACGTGAACTGTCCTGAAGACAAGTCTTTTGTTTTCAAGTCCTGTTAAGAATTTTGCTCTGATGCAATACATGTTAATACAAGTAAAGTTTACACAATTTGATTCATGATAAGTCTCCTGTTAAAAGGGAGTAACAGACAGTTTATTTGCTGGTGGTGCTTCTTGTCTTAGTAAAACATAATTTTTGATGAGTTCGTAAATCATTTAGTAAAAAAAATAATATCTTGCACTTAATATGAGCTTGATTCATTATATTCAACTTTTTTTTTCTTTGTGTAGATGAAGAAAAATTGGATGACCGAGCCAAACTAAGTGTAGCTGCAAAGAGGCTGCTTTTTAGAGTAAGTATTGCATTTTCTTAACAGAAGACAGAGTTAAAACATTTCATATACAAGATGCTGAAGAACCCAAAGTGCATTAGAATGAAGCAATGCAGTTAACCAAGTCCAAACTATGTAACTTTTCACTTCATCTCACCTACCTACACAGTAGACCTGTTGTGCTAAAGCCTTCTTTAAGAACATCATTTAAAGAGATGTGTAGTTAGTTTTAACTCCGTGCGCCTACTGTGCAATTACATCCTGCTTGTAACTCAGAGATGGGCATTTGTAAAATTTACTACTTGGCATCCAAGAAAGGTAAAAAGAAAGTACTGGTTTAGAACTTTTTTTATCCCATGGTTTTATTTATGATATATGTCCCCTTAGGAAATGGAAAAATCATTTGAAATGAAAAATATTCCTAAACCACCTACAAGAAGTTCAGCGGTAGAGAGAAGACTGCGGCGTTTGCAGGATAGATCGCACACACAGCCAATAACCAATGAGGAAGTGGTCATTGCAGCTACGTAAGTCTTGTACATATGTTGGCTCCAACTTTGGTTCTTGCTTTTAAATCTGGGAATAAGTTCCATATATGTAGTGTTTACAACTTTGTAGCACGGAAAACATTAATTGTTACAAGCCAACTTCCTTGAGAACCTCAGGGAAGCTATATTGAAATTCCTTTTTAGAAGTAGAGGAACTAGTAAAGCATAACTTGTATGTACTGTAATTTGGCAGAAAATTTATGAACCTATAGATTAGGTAAACGGGATTAATCATAGCATTGGTTTGTAACTCGAAGATACTTTGCGCTGAGGGAACTGTGCACGATTTCTTACGGCATGTGTTTGTATTGGAGAAAACCTTTTGCACTCTGACATCTCAAATGTACTTTTTGGAAATGTTTTTCTTGCACTCTGGTCGTACATCATAAAATTTGTCTGACAAAAGGAAAGTAATCTTGGGGGAAAATTCAACAAAAGTGAATGGATGTTCACCTAATGACCTACTAATAGATAGCTTATGGGCAACAAGTAACTTCAAGAGACAACCTGTTTGCTCCCCTAGGTTTTTAGTTCTTTCAAAGTATCTGCAGTTATTTTGCAAAGGTCACAACAGATAACTCAGTTAATTAAAAATCATTGCTGTTTGTTTTTTTCTGTTATGTTTTGGTTTGGTTTTGGTCTTTTCTGTAGTTAACACAATGTATTGCTTTTCTTAATGCTTTTTTCTTCTCTCTCCCTGTGAATTTTCCCTCCTTGGCAATTCTTTAAAGTGAATCTACCCCTGCTTCACGTTCTGTGAATACCCACACAGTAGTGACAAGAGTACCTAGTCCCACTGTAGTTAAGAGCACTGTACAACCTATCAGGTACTGGGGGGAATAAACATGCATGTTACATGGAGCACAAGATTCCTCAATAGCAGATGCATCTTTAAAGTCTTGAATGCCTTTTCAGTGTGTCAAGTCAGTACTCGTTTCAAGAATATTTAAAACATTTGTCAGCTTCATTTATGTTTGCATGATAAAACGATGCAGCTTTTTTTTGTCAAGCATCTGTTTTCAGGACCTTTCTAACCACACTTAACCTGTTCTAGAGGCATATTCTTCTTCTTTGTGAAAGAAATGAATTTGCATGTGAGCAAACCTGGCAGAACCCTCTTTGTTCTTGTACTTTTTTTATACATTAATGCCATCCTGAAATGAAAATACCAAAGCTGAGTGCTTGATTTCACAAGCAGTACATACACTCTTTGTCTGTCTCTACATGTATTTTTTTTTAAGCTTGCGAAGTAAAGGAAAGATAAGAAATTGCACCACCTATAGGTAAAGCTGCAGAATACTGTTTGCCTGTTTTGAATGAGAACTTTAGCGGAGACCATGGACAGGTTAAATTAAAAAAAAAAAGAGAATACCACTGATTCCATAAATGTGGCTGAATCTAGCTAGAGGTGAATGAAGTATATTACTGTAGAGACAAATGCAGTTGCAGCTTTTATGAATGAATGTGTCTGCCTTCAGCATTGGTCAAACAATCTTCAAAATTAATGGAGTTTATTTCAAAACTATTTTTTGTTTTTGAGTTACACCAGATAACTCAACAAAAGACAGTCTGAATTCTGTTTCATTTCAAATTGAGAGACATTACAATTTATGCTAACCTAAAAGCAGCACTAACTTGAAGTTTAATTCCACGTTGTAAATGTTTTTATCATATATGGTCCACAAATTATTTCTAATAAAGCTGAGTTTTATGTAAATTGCACTGTAGGACCCGTGTTTGTTCTACAGCAGGCATCTTAAATGGTTCTACATAGCTCTGTATTTTGTATAGAGAGATTGGTCTGGAAAGTCTCTCTGCAATCTTAAGTTCCCATTTTAAAAAATTGTGTCCTAATCAAATGAATTTGTTAATAAATATCTAACTTCTTAAAAATCTTCAGCTGTTGAATTAGAATTCATCATGCCAATGTTGAACCACTGCATAACCACTTAGGCTGCTACATTACATTGGCTATTGTGCTTCATGTGCAGTTCTTCTGCTTCTGTCAGGTTGACATTTTAAAACTTCATAACGGCTTCTACAAAACTCATTTCCAATTCTGTTTCTTCAGCTTGCAGGCATCAGCACACCAAAAAATTTTAGCTAAAGAGGAAATAAGAGCAGCCAAAGAGGCGATGGGGCAAGATCAGTCTGATGAACCAGATTCTTCCACCTTAAGTTTGGCAGAAAAGATGGCTTTGTTTAACAAACTGTCTCAACCAGTATCCAGGGCCATCTCCACGAGGAGTCGAGGAGACATTAGGCACAGGAGAATGAACGCTCGTTACCAGACTCAGCCAGTCACTCTTGGAGAAGTTGAACAGGTAAGTACGATCCTAGCTCTTTTTCACTTGCTTCTTTTTATTAGAGAACAGCTTCAGTGTAAGATGCTGTAACAGCTGGCCTTAGCTCTGAGCTGTACACTGTGGGCATCATGTACTGACAGGAAAAAGCTTGTCAGGAAGTGGTCTTCTGACATTGAGGAACAACATCCTCTTATCTTTTTTAAGTAATTCAAGAGTATATCATTTTCCTGCTTAGTGCATGCTGTACCGTTCATAGTGTCTGTCTTTTCTGGTAGAATATTACATGCCTTCTAAAAGTAAATTCCTGACTAAAGGGGTAAAAACTGTGATACATATCATCATGCTTTTAGATGTATTTTCAGGGAATTTTGGAGCTTTGTCATCTGCAACTTTCAGACTCTTTACTGAAAGCACTATGTATTTCCAGTATTAGGCAGGATGTATTCTGTCATTTTCCTCTGGGAGGGGGCATTCTTTTTTTTTTTCTTTTTTTTTTTTTTACTTAAAAGCAGAATATTTTTGAAATTCAAAAAGTCATGGTCAAAATGAAATTATTTAATATGTGCAGTGGAACCGAGCTTCCTGTTCTGGAATACTTCACATAATCAGAACTGGAAAGGAATGCCTTTTTAGTGAAGTTTGAGCATAAGATGGCCCAGCAGTGGTCTTTCAGAACTGATGTTCACAATAGCAGAAATATCAGTTCCTTAGTATTACAGCTTTAAAAGAAATCACTTTAACAGTGAAGCACAACTCCTGTGTGTGTCATATTTCTGGCATTTGGCTCAGTTTGAATGTTAGTAAGTTTCTACCCTTCTCTTTCTGTATGCTTCATTCTTAATTACACATTTTCCATATTATAATAATAGAATAATGAGAAGGCAGGCTTTCTTTAACCATATTGGTGCAAAGCTGTACAGATATAGAATTGTACTTCATGCATGCTTTACTTAAGTATGAAGTAGCAGTAAATATTTGGAAAATTTACTTTATCGAGTTTTCCTGACCTTACATAGTCCTCTTTCCATTCATTTTCCACATGCCAACCACTGTCACAGCCTGGCCTCTTTAATGATTGTGTCACTTAACTTGTTTAGGGGCCAGGAAGGTGATCAACAAAAATGAGCTGCAGTAGACGAGAAAGAAGTCAGTGACAGTCACATTATTTTGTCAGACTTCTACAGAACAGGCTTGTTCTTCAAGCAAGGAAGCGCAGAGGGAACATTTGTCTTTTCTTTCTGAATCTAGCAGAAGAAACCAGAGTTGACTCTGAACCAAGTTCAATGAGAGTGTTATTTTCAAAAAGACTTCATTTGGAGTGTTGGGATGTTTTGAGATGCAGTTAAAGTTTTTCTAGGCAGAAACAAAAGAAAGTTATCAAAATAGATAACTAGGGGTTATGTTACCAAAATACGTAAGTGCAAACATAAATATCTTGTAATTAAAGCTGAAATCCCTTCACTGATCTCCTCTATATTTCTCATTCTGATAGATGCAATGGAAAAAGAGTAAACTGGTAACTGTTTTCATGATCTTTCTTTGGAATCTTTGAGCTAATGTAGTAGTCCTCGTTGTGCTTTTCAGTTTGTTTAATGAATGACTGTGTGGTCCATGCTTTAGGGAATTTGCATGTGCATTATAAGTTTTCAGTTTATTTCTTCCTACTGATGTGATTTTTTTTTGTCTGTTCCTTTTGCATGCTGTTCACTAGCCCCACAGTTTGATGTTTGAAAAAATCTTAGACTAACAGCCCTGTGTGCAGGTGATTTATGTGGCAGAAGCATCAAGAATGTCTGCCCTGTGTAGGACAGCACAGAGCAGAGTCTCTCTCTAGCACTGAACTAGCTCCAGAACTGGGAGCTGCATAACTGTACCAGAGCAGAGCTGTGCTGAAGCTAATTAGCCCTGCTGAGATGCAGAGTTGATTAGCCTGGGCACATGGCTTGTCATCCAGGGTTTGGAATCTGAACTGATGTCTTTCCCCAGTGCCCCACAGTACCATGTCAGTATGAGCCTTTTCATGGAGCCCTGACACAATGTCATGTTGCATGCTACACGTACACCCTTTATTACTAAAGATGTTGCTGCTCACATGCAGTTGTTTCTTCCCTGGGAGGAATAATCCATCTGCAGCCAAATTATGGGGGCATCATTGCTCTCTTTAGCTCTTTCTAGTCTGTATTTATAGAGTGCTATGTTCACACAGAAGCACACTTCTGAAGAACTGACACGATTAAACTGTTCTCAGGAATTGATTTCAGAGCTTTTAAGCTCTTTTTTAATTTTGTTGTTGTTTATAGGTACAAAATGAAAGTGGAAAAATTACTCCTCTGTCAACTGCAGTTGCAACATCAGTTTCAACGATGGCATCTGCCCTTTCTCCACTCTATGCTGGAGACCTGCATGTGAAGCCAGTTAATGATGGAAGCGTGAGCACTGCCACTAGAGCTGATCTGAGATTCCACTCCTCAGGAGAAAACTCAGACTCTTCGGGAAAACGTACACAGAAGTCAGAACAGTGGCAGCCCTCAATGGAAGTGCTAGAAAGCAACAGAGCATCAAAGCAGCATGAAGAAGAGAGAAAGAGGGTTCTAGCACATGAAGCTAATGAAATCACAAAGTACAGCTCCTTTGAGGAAGAAGCCACGCATCCTGTTCCTGAAAAAACAGGAGACTACCATAAAGAGACAACATACAGTTTCCTGAGGAAGGGCAGCATGGAACTGTTTAGTTCACAACCACTTTTTCAGCCTCTTGAACAGAAGGAAATCGATACTCGCATGCAAGGTAAATGGGAAGTCAAAGAAGGCCATTCCTTTGAAGAGAAGATGGATTTGGAGAGTGTTATGAAAAGCAAGGCTTTGCAAAGAGGTGCAGTATATACTTGCTGTTAGCATAGTCTCATTCAGCAAACAATGGAGTTTCTCTAGTTTTAAACTTCTTCATTTCAAGCATTAAAAAGGCTGGTTATTTTTCCTTTTTTTTTTTTTAGCACTGCTTAAAGATGGAGAAATATCTTTGAAATATTAAGTTTTGCAAATACAGTTTTCTCATTGTTATTCTTCCAATCCTTTAGCCTTTAAAGATGGCTCGATTTTATTCAGATTTTCTAACTTCGAAAGAAGTGGTATTATATGCTGAATTTAAGATTTATCCTTTCGTCTTTTGACCTTGCCCCTGCCCTCCAAAATGCTGAACAAGCTAAACCTGCTGCTCTGGGTCAAGTGTCTGCTCTTAATTGTTTCCTTCTTGTGCATATGTAGTTATGTATTAACTACATATGTACGTATATAGCTAGTAGTGAATAATTTTCAGATAACTAATTTTGCGAAACTACTATTATTTTCTCTTCAGTGTGGTGATGAAATATAAACCAAGTAATTTTCGGTGTAATTACATTTCTATATTCACAGCATAATTCAAACTTAATAAACTCACCCATCTTTATTTAAAGTGCTTTGGAAATAATCAGTTAATTTGGTTGTTGCATAAGGCCTTCCATTCTGTTAAATTTACAAGGATGTTGTATTAGTTGTCTGTTTTATTTATGGGGTACATGACCACAGTACCCTGTAGTACTAGAAATATTTTATCTTCATCTTGTGAAGTTAATTTATTTTTAATTTAATGGTCTTCAAACAGGCATAGGGAGGAAGGTGTAGTTGTGCCTCTATTCCTCAAAAGCAGTGTCGGTTCTATCCTGTTAACTTTTGGTGACTGCAGAGGAGACAGAGGCTGGGATTAAACAGGAGCAGTCATGTGTCCAGGGGTGTTGTGCTTACATTTCCTTAAGGATAACTGTAATAGTGCATTTATCTTTCATAAAGGTACTTTCTCCTGTGGTTTAATTGCTGTCTGAAAAAACAAAACCCAAAAAGACCCCATACTCCCTCCATGAAAATAATACCATTTTTAAGCTCTCATATGTCCTCCTAGTACACTGCTTATACATTAAACTGTTTTTCCAATATATTAATTTCTTATTTAATTTTGTCTGATTCTCTTCCCCTACTCTTTGTTCCCCTTTGCTTTTCATCTGTTCATTTGTTTTCGTGTTGGTGTGATGACGGGAGCAGCAGTTTGTGCCTCATCCATATGCAGTCCAGAATTGTGCATTGAACATGATATTCTGTGGCTTCATGTGAAATTCAGTCACAGATGGCCAGTCTATGCAGCAGATAAGATTGCATGATTAATCTATTTACTGTAGGTCAGCCAAAAATTTTTTCTCTGGTAAGGATAGCATGCAATTTGAACATTTACTAACAGTAAATCTGGTTTTTATGTAAAATATTTTTGAGAATAGTGCTAAGTCTAATTCAGCACTTCTCTTTTGAATGGGCAGACCACGCCGAGCCTACTTCTGAACTCACCAGCACATCAGCAATGAGGACAGTTTCACAAACTGCAGCTGCAGCTTCCTGTAGACTGCAGGAGCTCTCCGAACAATTGGAAGGCAAATTTTATAAGAATTCCTGTGAGATGTTTTCTGTTGGAGATATCAAAGCACAAACAACTGAGGATGTCCTTGATAATTCCAGCAAAACGATGTCAATTAAGGAAAGGTACTTAAATTTCACTTTTTAAAAAATGATCTCTATAAATAGAGTTATTAGATTGATGGTATAAAAAGAAGCTTTAAAACTGTTTCTGAAAAAGCTAAGCAGTGATTATTAGGCTTTATTAGATGTCAAATACTAATAGCAGAAGCATGCAGCTAATCTGACGTGCTTATAAAGCAGATGATGGTGAATGAGAATCACTGTTCAAGAGAACGTGATAATCAGATTTTGAAAGAACCACCTGAATAATCAATTAGTAATTCAGAAAATGAAAGTTGTAAAAATACATGTTCTAGTTACATTTATACTGACATATTCAATATACTTCTCCAGGTTCTGCTTTCAATTAGAACAGGTATAATGTGATTAATTTTTTTTAATAGCCATTTTTTTGTTGGTCTATGAGAGCAGTCTCTCTTAAATAAGCTGAGTAGAAGGATAGACTCTGTAATGTTTCCCTCTTTACTTCAGAAATACATGGCTGCCACTTCTTAGAATTTACTGTAGGGATTTTAAGAAGGTAATAAGTTGGACAGGTTTGTAGGAGTATTAGAAATATTTTCAACCCAAGATCATTCTTATCTGAAACAAAATGTTAAGTCTCTTCTGCTTGTGCAGACAGTAGAAGTTCATGTCTGGAGCTCCAGTAGCTGCTGTAGTACTTGTAAAAGTCTTTCTAATTTAGTTAGAACTTCAAGAGTATAAACTTAGCCCCAAACTGTAAAAGGATCTATCTGGTAGCAGTCCAGTAAGTAAAATTAGGATTATTTGCTTCAGGTTGACAAATAGGCCTATTTTTACTTCAGTTTTTCTGCAGTGAAAGCAGAATCAATAAATAAAAATAACTACTCGATTAAAGTTTCACTGTGTAAAAGTATTCCCTCACTTGCAGAGGTGGGTGTGATATTAGGAACTCCTAACAATTTATTTTTTTATATATACACGGTTCCAAAGCATGCTTCTTAAATTCATGTATTTCTAAGAGGTATGTGAGTCATCCTCATTTATAGAGCATCCCCTTAACATAAAGAGGGGGTGTAGGGGCAGCTACGACAGCTGTGCAGTCTTAGCCCCGCTTCTGAAGGATGTACTTACCTTTTTCAGTTCACCGTTGTTTTGTTTAAAGCCACCTTCATCCTCCCTGTCCCCCTTCTGTAAATATGTCAACTATCTGGGCAGATAAGGTTCAAGTGCAGTAAATTCTGATTTATGGGTGGTAAATGATCAGCCTTCCCTGATCCTAGTGGGGAAAAAGAGGTTGGAGGGAAGGGAAGATGCGAGTATTAGCA
Source organism: Podargus strigoides (assembly GCA_028020825.1). Classification (NCBI taxonomy): domain Eukaryota; kingdom Metazoa; phylum Chordata; class Aves; order Caprimulgiformes; family Podargidae; genus Podargus; species Podargus strigoides. The sequence goes on from CM051623.1 coordinate 42,827,876, forward strand.
GCTGTTTGAGTCCTAAATTTAATGCTTCAGTTGAGTTGATCTCTTGAGGAACTGATGTTAAAGACTGTCAGTCACACTCGCAATCTGGAATCGCTTTCATTAGGCCTCCGAGACTGTCTAGTCAGTCCCGAAGCTGACAAAAGAAAATATGTGCTGTCTTGTCAGGATTTTTTATGTTCCAAGTCCACAAATGTCTGTAAATGGCAAATATGCAAATGGCAAAAATGTAAATATCAAATGTTTTAGCTTTCTAAAATACCACAGTAGTCTATTTCTTGGCCCAGAATTAAAAAACTATAACCAGTCATTTTCTTTTGCTTGGGTCTAGCTGATGCCAAGTATTCACGAACCTAAAAGACCATTTCTGCTAAAGATTAGCTATTACACTTTGGATTATTTTTTTCCCTTTTACATTTACTAACTTCATCTTCCCACCCAGTGGATTTTTCTGGCTGTGTCAGGCATTCTTTCACCTTATGGAAGAACAGCTTTTCCACAGATGTATTGTTATTTGGGCAGGATGTATGCATGCTGGTCTGGATGAAAGTGATTTTCCACAAAGACTTGCTTCACTGAACTAATATTATCCTTGTGGAGTGAGTGCATACCTGGCATTTACAGAATTACCTATATTACATGGAAGAATGAAAATCATGATTTTTCAAGGAAGAAAAGAAGACACCTTTCTTCTATTCTTCTGCAAACACGCAGCTTGGAGGTGAGAGGGAGCAAAGGCTTGTATCTTTGAGTAGTTTTGGCTGTGTTTTGTTTAGGCAGCCAGGGCCAATCTGCTGATGTGTTATGTATGCGTGGTGGAAACCTTTTTTTAATTGTCTTGCCTTCAGGAAGAGTAAAGTGGAGGACTTTGAATGGAGCATCAGTTGTGTGTAACCACCTGTCTTTGTACATTTATGGAAACCAAAGTTGCTAGAAGACCACCCTATCAGCTCCACTTTAGAAGTCAGCTGCATGCCACGATCACCGTTTAAAAAAAATACAGACATCTGTAATTTCTTATGGACCTCTTGCCATCATTCGTTCCAGCTTGAACTTAATTTTCAACATTTATTGATGTGTGGACGCCAGATCAAGACTTTCTTATGCAGACTACTCCCCCCACTATAGTGAATTAACATACTCTTTAACAGTCGGCTCCCTTTTTGTGGTGACTTACCTCATATTGGCCTCCAGTATTTATGATTTAGCTGAAAGAACTGGTCAAGTGCAGCCAGTGGAGTACGTGTGAAAGCCGTACTCTAGGATAACAGTAGCAGCTAAGATACTAAAATATTGCCACAGAATAAAGATGTGTCATTTTGACATTTTTTGCCAGGACTTTTGCCAAGGCCTTTCATACAGCCCTCCTTGTTGAGGCAAAACCATTGTTCAAATCTCGTTTCTATTTCCCTTCAGTATTAATCCAACATTTTCCCTTCAGCTCTGAAGGCTTTTGCTTTGAACCCATCCTGACACCTCTGGGATGACAATCATTCTATCTTGATGGCAGATATTCTGTCTCAGTAGCAGGTGAAAGAAGGACGCAGAGCAAGCTATCAAAGATGGGCAGATACTTACCCTTTTCTTGAAAGAAAAATGCTTTGCAAAACTTGATTTTTTTTTTTTTTCAAATTGGAAAAGGACCTTTTGGAGGCAAAACCAGTATGAATAGACCTGTACAAGTGAATAATGAATGATTATTCATTACTTATTAAACGTAGAAAACTAGAGGTACGCAGTGAAACTAGTAGGCAGCAGGCCTTAAACACATTTGATTGTTGCTGAGTCAGGGCAGTCTAAGTTTATTGCTCTTTCCATCATTCTAAACAAATGCATGGCTTTAGGTTTTACACAGCAGTGAAGTTTTCATTGGCATACAGGGCATGCATGTTTCTTTAAGTGTTGATTTCATTCCTCAAGACAGACAAATATGTGTTTTCACTCTAGGAACAAGTTATTTTATTATATATACAAGTGAAGAGTGTGGGGCTAGTATGAATCCGTCCTTATGACAGAGGAGAAAACAAAGTCTCCAGAGACATGGAAGCAGTCTTGGAATTACAGGTTTTCTTTTCCTGATCAACCAAGGTGTTTGGGGCAAAGCTCTGGGGCAAATAAATACCCTGCAGTAATGTCAGGATGGAAAAAAAAAATAATAAAATTTTCCACTTTGCTATGCTGAGCAGCTACAGACGTTTTTTAAAAACAAACCCACCTTAGGCCAAAGCCGACCAAGCTACCTTCCAGCTTCAATTATCACAGATCATTTCTAAGCAAAGCTGATCTGAGAGAACATAACTATTGAAGATAATTCAACCACACGGTGACAATTCAGTCCCATCTTAGTCTCCTCTGCAGTTTCACACATTCATGGATGCACTCCAGAAGATTAGTTCTGAGCAGTGAAATCTTGTATACATTCTGTAAACAATGACCATGGTCTCAACTCCTTACTGGGAGTCCTTTTCACCCCTACTTATCCCATGCTATGAGGTATAAAGGAACCAGGCAATGTGAAGCCTGCAGCACTCCCTGCTTGAGCAGGAAGAGAGGAAATAACTGCTTTCTTGAATACTGCCATTCTTACTGCCATTGTATTCAGTGGATTTACTGTCTTCTGCATTCTCAGTTTTTCTCAAAGTACTGACATAGGAGCTATCCTTGAATAGGTCAGTAGCATGGTTGCACTCCCTGGATTTTTGCAGGAAGCAGCTTCTTGAAACTTGGCTTCTGAATAGACCTATTTGGTCCTACCCCTTCCTTCTCCTCAGAGTTTCAGGACAAGAATTACTGTGAGGGTAACAGTAATCACATCTCTAAAAAGGAATCTCCATATCTTATAGTTGAAATAGGTTGTCAACAAACTACTGAACCTGTTCAAATATTAATATGGTTACGGGGTTTGTTATAATCCTTACTGAAACACACTAAATTAAAGAAAGTTATGTAGTAACACTTAATTCAACTAAAATAAAAATTTAGTCGACCGATGCAACTGTTTGCAGAAGTACTGCAGATATATGTTTTATGGGTTACTAAGAATGATTTGTGAAAGCAAGAAAATTCATAAAAATATTAATTTCTGAGGAAGGTAAACTGATGGTCACGCCTGTATAAACCTTGTATTCCTAGCTAACTTCCCATACCCCCAGAACTGATCACCTCAGAGTTTGTATGGACAGTTTCCAATTCTAGCAAAATAAATCTACATGCTGTCCCACCAGAGCCAGTCAGTGTCCCTATGTCCTGTATTCAGAATTTTGCTCAAGATTAGGAAATAGCACGTTTAAAAGATCCTACTTACCTGAGATTAATGGTAATCCACGTTTTAAATATAAGGCATCCTTTAAATGAGTTGAGTCTTGCAGATGGCTTTCACAGCTGTAGTGTAGCTAGCACCAAGTTACTAGTGCATTGATACTACTGATTTGGGTCACAGCAATGCCTGAGCTAAGCAAGGAGCCTGATAGTAACCTCAGTCACTGGAGTTGTAACTGCAGAGTTGTCATGTGATGTGCCTGATGAGACCTAATCAGTGGGTACCTGCTCAATAGATCTCTTTCTTCTTGGATTTTAAAAAAAATTTTTTTTAATATATTTTTTTTAAATGAGTACAATAAAGACCAAAGGTAGGATTAATCTTGTTAACTTTGGACATCTACAGTATAAGCATCCACAGCTGAGCTAGTCATTCTCCATGCCTTATCAACAGAAGGGAGGGAGAAAAAACACTGATTAATCTAACCTATTTATATGTCTACTTCAGGATGATCTGCATTGTACCTTGGTTTCCTTTGACTGCATTGGCAATTTCTACTGACTGTACAATTTAACTGGGGTGCCTGTCTCAGATCTAGATGTCTGTGTTTTCACAGATAATTCCTATTCAACACATTCAGTAAAGGCTTGGTGTTTGTTTTTGAGCTTTGTATATGTGTATGAAATGTAAATAACTGTAGTTAATGTTAGAAAACTTAACTTCAAATTCTCTTGAGTGCAGCGTTACTGAAACAATAAGGGTAGCTTTTGAAGGGAACAGAAGGTACAATGTTTAAAGCTACCTGTTGGCATGGTTTTTCTTCTAGGATGGCATTGCTGAAGAAGAGTGGTGAAGAAGATTGGAAGAGCAGGCTCAGCAAAAAGCAGGAGTATGCAAAAGTGTCTGTCACTGATCGTAGTGCACAAATACAAGAAGTCGAGCAGCTGTTGAAGAAGGTAACTCTATCCTTGTTTGGAAAAAACATCTTGCTTGAAATGCTTCAGCTTTTTGAAGATGCATCCAACTAGACAGGCATGCCTAATATTAGCTACTAGCTCCTGCTATTCCTCATGTTGTCAGGCTCGTTTAAAAAACAATTATCCCAACATGAGAGCTCTTTAATTGAGAACATCTTCACTGTCTTAGGACATACAATATTGGTTACAGTGTCTTTACATCAGCAGAACCACAAAGTGGGCCTGTAAGGCTCCTGGAATGTTTACAGGTATAATGATTTAAGCCTTTTTCCCACCCTCAGTGAAACTGGCTTAAGACTTTAAGTTCAAGTGTTTTCTTCACTATGGGTGAGCTTGTAAAAATTTCAGATTCCTAAAGCTGTGTTGTCTCTTTGCATATTCCTTTTTTTTTTGAGCAGTAATTTTGGATCCTAAAAACACTGAGGAAATGCAGGTAGCAGAGTATTCACGAACGATTTGACTTTTGGTTATTTTGCATGATCTTTGGTGTTTGTGGGTAGCCAAAACCATCTGGACAAGGATTTTATCTGTCTTGTCAGTGTTACTGAATAGAGTGGAAGATGAGTAGAAAGGTGTAGAGGAAAGTGAAGTCCACATTGTTAGCACACTCTGGCTATGTCTATACATGAGTAAGTTATGTTGCCCAGCAGGAATGGATCTGTAAAGCAGAACTGTTACTGATGAGGACTTGCTATCCATGCCATACTTACTTATTTTGCTTCAGTGAAGCAAAACTTCAGGCTAAATTTAGTCTGCCCCTATGGCCTGACTGCCATTAGCAGCCGTGGTGTTACATGGGAATCTGGGAGCGCACTTCAGGGCTTAGTTTCATCCAAATGTCTGTGGTCTGCAATGTGAACCAAAGCACAGAAAGTGAGAATAACTGGGAGATTTGCTTCAAAATAGACTGCTGGTTCAAACTGCGGGACTAATGGTAGACTTGCTTCCCTTCTGAGTCTAGTAATTTGAAAATGATAAGTGTCAGATAAAATAGACTCTTTCAAAAGCCTTTAATTTCTGAAGGAGTATTTTCACTGAGGACAAGTGAAGATAAAATTTGTATTGTAAATTTTAGTAGTGGGGACAATAATCTTTGGATCCAGTTATTTAGTTGTGAAAATGATGTTTCTATTAAACAGAATAGGCAAACAATAACAGAAAGTCTCCTGTTCCATCAGAATATTGCAAGTAAGGAGTTGTTACAGTCTGTCATTATTGAGGATAAATCTGTGCCTGAACATGTGACTCATCAATGGTTGCATGTTAACTGGACTGAAAAACAAGAAAGCTGAATTTTTGCAGTTTGATTTATGGGTTTTGTTTTAGTTTTGTCCTGTGGACCTGCTCAAAAATCCAGTTGCTTTTTTGAAAGACGTCCTAAAGCAAAAATAGTTTCAGCAAGGAAAGCAAAATTGTGGTCACATTTTTAACAGGCTGGTCTCCAAAATGACAACTGTTGAGATCGGATAACAAATGTACTCCAGCTAAAGACAATGGGGTTGAAAAAAAGCTTTAAACAGCTGCCAAGATTTAGGCAGAGACAAAACCTTTGTTCTCTTCTCACTCCCCAGCACCCATATCCTCCCTGCTGTGTTACCATGTGCAGCAACTTCACTCAGCATAGCACAAGTTAGGCTTTTAAAGCAAGTAAGCGAGCATGAAGTGCTTGGAGGGTAAAAGCTTTGAAGTGACAATGGTAGCAGTGGGAGTTTGTGTGACACTGGGTCACCCCCTCTGTTGGTTCATGTTAGCTCTTAGACAGTTAGAGCCTAAATCAAAGGATTTGCATGTCTGCCAATGGATGAAATCTTGGATGTGTAAGAAAAAAATATTACTCTTATTAGGTACACAGCTCCCCAAAGTATATTGATATTTGTGGTGCTGATTCATTATGTGGTGCATGATAAAAAACGCAAAGCTTCACTAAGTTGACCACACTGCTTACACTATGTCAGCTGCCCTTAAATTTGGAAATACTATTATTAATAATTAATCGATGTGATGACTATTATCCTTTGAGGGCCATGAAGCACTGTGCCACTAAAGTCTCTGTTTGTAGAAGAGCTTTGAGACTACAATGTACTTAAGATTCTTGGTGCTTTCTGTTGCTGGATTGCAATAAAAATGCAGAAATTGTATTGATTACTGTGTTTTGAGCTAGTTAAAATATATTTTCCACACATGGCAGTCATGCATCAACAGCAAGGGTGTGTAAACTTCTGTCATGCCCTGCTGGTTCAAAATAATACGTGAAGATTTTGGTTGAATCTAGTTGGACACCTTTTCAGGTTTTCTTTTATGTATGTATCTTTTAAAAGGTTATCTAACTTGTTCTGGAGATTTGATTATTGAAGCATAGCTGTATAAAATAGAACGTATTAGAGTACATTTATATTTCTCATAAACAACAAAAGTTGAAAGATTTATACTTTCAATAAAATAGTTACATTAAATAGTGCTGTTTGATCACTTCTAGTCAAAATGCTTCTGTACAGTTGTCTGCATGGTGAGATACTTCTCCAAATGTGTTATAGTCATTGATATGTAAGCTAAACTGTAGAAAAATTATAAAAATCATGGAAAAGCTGACAGAGCAACCTTCAAATGGGGACGGGGGGGATAAGGAATTAACTCAAGGAGATACAGATGAGGGGGGAATTTGAGATTTACTTGGAGGTCCAGCATCTGTTTTAATGATTGCTGCATATAGGAGGAAAATTTGATGGAAGCTGTGAGACTTCATAAATTATTTATATGTGTGGTAAAACATACTTGGACAATTGAAAGAATAGCTCTAACATCAGGGGAGCAACTGTACACTGAGGAATGTCTTACTGGAAAAGAAAATCCCTTTTATTTGGGAAAAATATTTTGGATTTAGTATATTTGTATTCATCATCTTAGGTTGGATGGAAGACTTCCAGTTTCTTGATTTTTTTTTTCATGGGTAGAAAAATTAATAAACTTCAAAATCTTTCCTTAGTATCAAAATAGCAAGATTTACTGGAATGAAAATTCCTATTTTATAGTCAGCCATTCTTAACAGAGTCCCTGATTAATGTGATTGCCAGTTGCAGTGCAGTTGCATTAAAGCAGTGAATGACATTTGAAATGCACTTAATTCTTATAGCAAGTTCAAATTGCAGCTCAGCACTGGTGTTAAAGGCTAGCTGAACTGTCAATTCAAAATTACTCAGAGATGAAGTGTGTAAAAATCTTAAAGAGGGTAAGCCCTTAAAAAGTGACCTTTAGGTAAATATTAGTCTCTTGCTGTGGTAATAGTTTTATCCAATTCATATATGACATCCACCAAGTGCTTATATCCAGTTCTACTCAAAGCTGAAACTCTAATAACTAGGCTTCATTTTGAGCCACTCTGACGATCTGCGTTTACCCATATTGTGTGCAATGTTCCACATTTGCTTTAACCCATAGAAAGGAAGAAGAATTGTCGATGATAAAAGCATGCCTAATCAGATTTGGGTAAGCTCAGCTCTGAGGCAAGGGCTATTTGTAGACTTTGTTTAGAATGGTGAACTCACCTTCGCTGAGTGCTGTGGGCTTAGCAATTCCCTCCAGATGGCTTTTGAGTATCCCAGTTTTAATAAGCATTCTTTCCTTTCATCCAGAAAATAGATGGCTTGTTATTTAGCAGGGTCTGATTAAACTTGCAGCAGAATTATTCACATTGTGGTTGACATGGTTCATCAATTTAATGGTGCATGAAAACAGAGACATAAAAATTATCAGCATATGAAAAGTGTATCTCCTGGCTGTGCTGTTTCATTCTGTGTTGAGTTGTAGTGATATTGTTACTAACCTGTTTAATTCCTGCATGGTCTTTGGTAAACATGCTGTTGTACTGTGACAACTTTTTTGATCTTTGGCTTTCCAATAGGAAAAACATTTCTAGAAGATTAAAAGATTCAGATTTACTTCATTTTAAGAAGATGGGTTATTTCCCTCCATCTCTGTTTCAGATAGTACAGTTCTAATTCCTTTGCTTTGCTTCTGTCCTTGTCATAGGAACCTGTATATGCTTCTACTTACTGTCCTGTTACACCCGCTCTCCATAAATTTCATCCTTTTCTACCTATTAATCAGGTGAGCAAAAGTCTGCACGATTTAAATGCTCAACAATTTCAACTAAGCACATTTTGACAGGCTTTTTTTACACAGGAAATTAATAATCCTCTTAGCTGATTAACCAGCTTAGTAAATGTTGCTTTAAAGAAACATAGTATTATGCCACTATGTTGTGTACTCTTCATTAATATACATTCTGCTAGTGTTTCTCTTATGGTTGCTTTCCTGAAAATTCCGTATTTGCTAGACTACATAGGTGAGAAAGTAAATGGAGACATTATTGCATTCATTATAACACTGAAAACCTGCAAGTTGTTAAAAACAGTATATAAAAGGAGCAATATGTAACTGCACAGCATTTATTTTAGAATGAAAAGCTGTGCACCCTGACTTCTCTCTAAGTAATGAGCATATAGAATGTAAGACATAAAATCATCTAATTTATTGACTGTAAAAACCAAGCTGCTTTTGTTCAGAGGTGACTTTCCTGTAGAGCTTTTCCCTAGTCCATGTCTAAAGGATTTTTTGCCTTGGCATATCCTGCTTCTGTTCTCTGACTGCCCCATCTTCCTGCTTCTCTCTCTCTCTCTCTCTGTCTCTCTTCCTTTAAGGTCTGTAGTACTAGTTTGAAAGAACCAAGCTCTCTGATTTCTGATGAACGTCATCCTTGGAGATGGAAGGTGAAACGCTGTATAAACTTCCTACTTAATTATTGGAGGGAGGAGTAAGACAGAAAATTATGTTCACATCTAGGATGCACATTCCCAAAGCAACTTGTGGCAATAGAGTTAACTTTGTGTTTGCCTGAGTATAGAGTTCTGCTGCTATTCCAGTAAATGTTAGAGAAGCTTCATGTGAAATGTTCCTCAAAACCATGTCTGTACCTCTGCAATTCCATCATAAATAATTTGAAGAACTTACTTGTGAAGAATTAATAGATAACTTCATCTAGAGCTACATAAAATGTTGTCTTTGTGCAGAAGTAGAATACTGGATATCAATCTGAGCAAACAGTACCTGTTTCACATGATCAGAGGTAAAAACACAAAGGCAGCAGCGGGCAAAGGAACAAGTTAAAGAAAACAAGGAGAGTTCACTGGAAGGTCTCAACAGTTCTATGCAAATCTAATTCTGCTGTATTACACCTCCTTGTCCCTTGCCTCCCACCTCAGATATGTGGTTGTAATACTACAAGGGACCCACTGGGTTCTTCATTCGCACACAAAATACACTGTATGTCACATGTGAAGAGCATTCTGGCCGGCATGTGTAATGGCAGTGAATCCAAGGGGCAGATATTCACTGCTGGAACAGAGAATGATTATGGCAGAGGCTACTGGAACTACAATAAAAATTTTGACTACTGATATTTCCTGTTTCCACATTCACTTTCATAGCTGTTTTTGAGGATAATCTTTTACTATGAATTTTTTTTCATTAAATATTAAATTTGAGGCTAGTAACTGAAATGTGTTAAGTGTTATTGTTTCTCTGGAAGCTCTGGATTTAATATAGCTTTATTACTATTTACTTAAGGTAACCTATTCATTTTGTTATGACAGTGTTTACCAGCTCTATGTATCTAGAAGGTAAATATACAGTCTAACTTAATGACATAATATCCCTCCAGTAGTGAGAGAAAGTCCTTCAATGGACTGTTCATCCACCTGTCTTAAAAGGGGAACACCCAAAAAGTGTTAGTTTTACTATTGACTGTGGTGAGCTACATCCTGCCCTCTTAGAAGGCTGCTTCCTTCTAGCATAGTGTCAAGGTGCATACAGATTTGTTTGGGTTTTTTCTGGTACAAAAAATTTTGTGGTTTGCACCAAGCATGAGTTGAGAATGTTCTATTTTGCTCAAACCACTTTTGAATAGGAAGCTCTGCATTTATATCTGAGTTTTCTCCTTGTAACAACATATAAAGCTGCAGAGGAAGACAACGCAAAAACTTTTCCATACTTGTACAGCTGTTGCATTCTTCTGCTGCTTTTTTGGTCTTAGAGGCCTAAACCAGAGAAGTTACTTGTATTAAAGAGCAAATAGATACTTTTTGGACTCTTCTTTTATAGCATTTATAAAATTGGTTTTAAATGGATCTCCCTTGTGAAAAATACATATTTTTTTAAAATGTTGATATTTTTTTAAAAATATTGGTTCTTGGTTTGGACTCCCTCAGGTAGGGGCAGTCTTGATCTTCAACATAGAAAGCCGTTAATTCTTAACTAGCATTAAATACCAAAACAAAACTCCAAACAACAAACCAGCATGCTAACAGACCACTCTCAGTTGTATTCGTTTGACCTCACGGGGACATTGCTTGGACTGGAAAATTGCAGGGCACAAAATGGAGCATTGTGTAGATGTGGGCCCTTTGACACTGCAAAAGCAGTGGAGTGCCTGTGCGCACCCTCAGGAAATGTGTTGCAGTGCTAGAAAAGACCAATATTGTCATCCAGCCTAGTCAAGCAGTGGGAGAGAAGTAATCTCTGTTTCTAACTGTCCTTGGATTGAGTCTATAACTCCTCAGACTTAAAATAGATCTTTTAGAAAAATGTGCAGTCTTTATTCTGAACTGTCAATATACAGAAAATTCACTGCAACATTAAGTAATTTTTCATTCTCACTGGGTAGAACTTAGCTCTTAACCCTCTCTTCAGTATAAATAAATATTTATCTGATTTAATCTTAGGTAGATTTTTTTCAAATCTTGAAAAAATATTATAGCCCTTTCCTGAAACCTTTCAAAATTGTCAGCATCCTGGATAGAAGTGCAGAGCCTGGACACGGATGAGCTATTGCAGTACAGGTTATCTGTTCAGAACAACTGTTCCATGGGAATTTTTCTTCTCTTTTTCTGTCTTCCTAATTGGCTGATTTTTGCTTGTTTCCCTTTTCAAGTAACATTTCTCTTAAAAGCCTGCTTTACCAGATTTTTCTGATAACCTCATTTACCCTTCTATGTGATTATTTCTTCTTTACCTTCATCATTCTTCTGTATGCTGGTGCCATCCTGAGGGTCTTTTCAGCAGAACTCTTTTTTTTTCCGCGTGCATGAAAACATTTTGATCAAAGTTGGGATGAATCAGATCACTGCATAGCTCTTTCCTGTTTGGAAATAATTTTTCAGTCACTAGTTTGCAGCCTGTAAGCTGCACTGGTATTTTTATATTGCTCAAAAAAAATCAGAATGTAATCTGTGATTAAGTCAAAGATATTAAAGAAATCAGAGGTAACCGTGTTAACATATTTAATCATACTTGATCTCATCAAACTTACCATTTTGATTAAACCTGTTTTCCATAATGCCACGTGGAATGGCATTAATTACGTGTCTGTGCTTTGATTCTTTATTGATTGTCTAACAGCAGTCTTCCCATGAGTGTCTGGAACAACACACAGCTTGTATGACCTGTACTGGCATGCTTAAGTTTTGCTTCTTCTAAATATTGTCCCCATCTGAGCTTTTATCAGTCCTATATATTTTTCCATTTTCAAAGGCTTTTTTTAAAAATCACTGCTTGTGTTTGGGCCATCTCCTGTTCCAGTTATTTCATATTGTTGGACGCCAATTCTTCTGATCCTTTTTCTGTTTCACTTTATTTTAGAAATTTATCATTTATATAAAACGAGTTATCACTGAGCACATGGATGTATATGTCATGACAAATTAGGATATTTCAATGAATTCAACAGCCTTTTCTGTTTAGCGGAAAAGTAGCATTGGATCTGTTGAATTCCTAAGTTTTTATTTGATTCCTGAGACACTAAAATAATTATGGGTTTGGCTGTTTATTGGGATCTTTAGCTCCCCTTATCAAAATGTCACAGTTAGAAATTTGAGATTTTTTTTCTTTTTTTTTTTGTTTTTTTTTTGTAACTTGGAAATAACATTTGCACTTAAAAGCTTGTCAAGTTTTACCTTTCTTGTCATGTTTTCTTCCAACCAGAATGTGCTTTGAACAACTCATACCTCCACAAATGCTGTCATTTGGCAATTGTGAAAGCTTTCTAAACGACTCTCAATTACCACGTGTATTTGTTCTGAAATTTTTTTGACAATTCCATTGGCTCATGTTAGTTTTCCAGCTATAGAAAATTATTTTTATTTTTTATTAATAGAGGAAGGTGGGAGTCTTCATGCATTAGGAAGAGATCTAATATGGAATTGCTCAGAGTTTTGTAACATACATATCCAGTCTGGGGTTTTTTGTGTTTGGTTTTTTTTTTTTCTTTTGGGGGCGGGATGGGAAAGACAGACTCCAAGGATATTTTGCCAATGGAGCAGCTTGAAATCTTCCATTCCAAAAAAAAAAGTTTGCTTCTACCATTAGACAGCTACTAATTCTCTTTTGACCTTTGACAAGGCTCCAGAATTACTCATGATCTTTCTTAAAATTTATATATGTAGTGATGAGCACATATGCATTCCAGATCTGTGTCTTCAGAATTTCCAATAGTTCTGCAGACTCTTGAGCTTCAGGTATTTGCTGGAGACCAAATTCAAAATTAAGCCCCCTGTACTTAAAACCTGTATAAGTAATACATATGAAAGAATCCATCTGACTCTACTTCTTCCTGCCTCTCCCTCACTTCCCCTCATATTGTGGTATGTCAGGATCCTCACTAAGTTAAAAGTATTTGTTTTGTGTATGAAATTTCACTTGTGGTTTCATTAGTTATATGTTAATTTCCTGCCAAGATCTCCTTTAGTATGTTGCTGGGATATTTTTTTTGCTACCAACTGTTCATCCCAGAGGTGCCTGTACTTTCAACATTAGAATGGGTAGAGACTGGGGGCAGTGAACAGAGATTACCACTAGTGTTTTTATTTAAAGCGTTCAGATGCTGTTACAGAAGAGGAAGCAATATTGAATAGATTTGCATCTTGTTATTTCTACTGAATGTTTTGGAGTTCTAGGGAAGAATCAGAGGTTTTTATCTTGATTATCATGACTTGCAGTCATAGTGTCTGGCTGCCCAGCTGTCTTTCCTAATAAATTGAGAACAAGCATTACAGTGGAGGCCGCAGAGGTACACAGAACCAGAGGAAGGAGTGGAGAGCTCTTATGTCCTACTCATGCAAACCACTTCTTGGCTTGTGTTTACTCTTCTGGCTGATGGACACTGTCCCTGGTAAATGCTGAAAGCTACAAAATCTCTATTTCAGTGTGTCCTCTGCAGTCATAAGGGTTTTATATAAAGTGACTGATTTATAGTCTTTTTGATTGTAAGCAAAGAAATAAATAAGAATATCTGGACTTATATATCTTCCTTGTATCTTTAAACAGAGAAGGTTGTTTACTTTATGTTCACAAGCTTTTGGGTCCTTTTTCATTTCCACTCTGTGGTTGTATGAGCTAGAGCTGTGATACAGCTTTAGATTTTCATGTGTTTTTTTCAATTCTAGCAGCTAGGTTGTGAAGAAAAATGCCAAATGGCACACAACTTGGAAGTAATTCTAGAGTTGACAGTCCCATGCACTTAAAAATACTTTTATAATTTATTTCTATACAGCATAATCCCTGAAATGTTGCTACTTTTTTTAAGATAAGTGCACTGAAGCAATATTTCTTTGGCCTGATCTAGCTACAGCAGAGTATGTAAATACAGATTCTTTCCTGTTTAATGTACCGTCATCAATCCTTTGTGTTAGGAGGGCACTAAGATACTTAGTGCTCTTGGCTGCTCCTAATCACTCAAGCTGTTGGCTGCTACCTGCTAAAGCAAGTGAGGAAAGCTGGGAGTGACCTAAAAAAAAAAAAAAAAAAGAAAGGGGAGATGATCACAGTCATTGGAAAAATATTCAGTAGAGCAAGCTGACATAGGAACTAAAGTGAGCAGCCTCTGGAGAGATAAGGCTGGTAATCCTGCCTGGAGAATTGATTTACTCTAAGAGAGTGATTCAGAAATCACAAACTGAAGTTACAGCTCTTCGTTGTTATTCCCTGTGCCACCTGCAGATTTGCATATCTGCTGAAAGTAAGTTTAGTGATCTTACTAGTGTAGCAAATCATGCTTCAAAGGAACAAGGTCTGGAAAATTATATCATACGTAGAGGAAATGGTTTGGTTTGCTTTGCTTAGAGGGATGCCATTTGCCTTGGCTGGTAGTTTCAAGAAAAGGCCAAAAAGCATAAACCAAAACCTTGTCTTCACAGTGTAACGGGGCAGCAAGACAATGAAGCTTGTCAGGGTCACTATGCTGTATTTGTGGTTCTCCTTTAGTAGCTTGTCCTTTTTGCTTTACAGCTTGCAGTTGAAATGTTCAGCCAGTCCTTTGCTATATCCTGGTCAATTTATCTCTTTTTTAAACATACTTTTTTCTTTTCCCCCAAAAAAAGCAGAGAATGGTTGATAATCAGGAGAGTCAGATGACCATTGAAGAAAGGAAACACCTCATTACAGCTCGAGAAGAAGCCTGGAAGTCCAAGGGAAAAGGAGCAGCCAATGACTCCACACAGTTCACTGTAGCTGGCCGAATGGTAAAAAAAGGTCAGTGATGAAATGATCCTAATATAAATAGGCCACTGCTTATCTGTCTAGTCAAAATAAAGTCCAGCTAAAGCTATGCATAAACAGCATCCATGTTTAGCAAGAGGAGAACTGTTTATCTTCAGCTGAGTATCATGTCATGAGACTGTTCACGCTAGCTTCTTGTGGCCTTTGGTATTGATTCATTTTGTTCTGCACTGTTGCATTAGCACCCAGTTATTACTGGGCTCTGTCTGACTGGTGGTAGTCAATCACCTGAACAGTCATATGGGGTTTTTTTTTTCCTTCTAATACAACCCAGAGGGCACGACTGGATTGTTCTTATTTATTCTTCCTTTGAAAACCCAGGTACACTGTCTAGAGAAGAGTTGTGAAACCTAGTTGCTGCTATTGCTGGCACTTCCTCTGCTCCTAGCATCACTGGGAGTATTTAGCAAACACATGTTATTTTTATCAATGCTGTTTTGGACAACAACTTGAAGTGTTGTGTTTGGCTGAAGAAATCATTGAACAGATTTCCGCATAGAACCAGGGAGTAGAAATGACAAGGGAGCAATCTTGAAATTTTTGGGATGTCTTGAATTCAGTCACTGTTTCCAGATGCTGTCATTCTTCTGAAGTGGACAGGTGTTCCTGAATTCTGTACACGGTAGGAATATAGCTATGTGGTGTGCCTGGGACAGTGGTACCTCTGGGAAGAAGGCACCTAAACTGATCTCTTGTGGTTAATGAATACTAAATTTTGTTTTCTTACAAGAACTTGGTTATTAAACAGAACAACAATGAACCTTGAGTTAATTGACAACCACCAAAAAAAAATATCATTGTGGGGTGAGGGCAGTATCGCAACAAGGAGTAACTTAATTTGCAATCCAAGCCACATTCTGCTGGCAGATAAATAGATACATAGTGTTAGGAATTACATCTATTAGTAGCATATTTTAGCTGCTGCTTACATTGTTTTGCTGTGAGAAATGCCAGTGATCAATGTTTAAAGATTAACCTGTTTTGGAGGGTTGCCAAGAAAAAATGTTCAGTTGTGCACAGACTGCTTTCTAAAATTTGTTTTTGCTGAATAGATTGGTCTTTGGAAAGGAATAGAAGGTGATAGCATTTGCTCTTCTTAATGGGAAAAGAAAAATCCCTTGAAAGGATCTCTTTAGGTGCTATGATCGTTCTTTTGGAGAAGCAAGGTAATCCAGTGACAGGGGCATCACTAAAAGTACCCTAAGTGGGATTTTATGCAGATGTGTGCTATTTTTGTTGCCTAAAAGAATAAATTATCATGCTGAGTGTTTAAGAGATGATGAGAAAGCAACGGAAAATTAAATCCTTATTATATACGTGTGCACAGGTGCTGTATTTTAATTGCTTTTTATGGCTGAAAATTTGTCAGTCCTAATTGGAAGGTGGTCCTTTACTGACATCTGAAGTGTTTCTCAATGTGGTCTTGTGGATTAAGTCCTGGGAGAGCTGGTTAAGAGCTGTGTCCTCTCAAATGCATCTCGATGAAGGCTTTACCGGTTGACTTAAAACCTGCTGGAATTTTGAGTCTCTTGGGTAACAGGGGGGAAAAAAAATGTTTCTGGAAAAGCTACTCAATTATATTCTGAATCTGTCTTGGTGCTTGGCAATTATTGATTGCTAGGAGTTGCAGTAAAGATAGTGGGAACCTGGTTAGTATATATTCTCCCAGCAAAATATTGGTTTAATCTGATCAAAATAACTAAAGGCTTAAATTTATGTGGCTCAGTAATTAGTAAGCTACGGTTAAGTGGAAAACTGTATTAAAGGGAAGTTTAAATGTCAGTTTCCCCAGTTACTGAAAGTCTAGGCAACAAGAGGCAATAGATTCAATTCTTTGCTTCAGTATGTTTTTCTACCTAATAAAAACCATAAAACCTATTGAGTGCCATTTCTCTTACTGGAGCAACATAGATTCACATGACAAAAACTAAACAAAAATAAGATTATTTTATCTGCTGGGTCTGGAATGAATTGCTTTATGATAGTGAAAAGTAGGGAGGAGAGTACAACAAAAGGCAGGAGTAATGCTTGATATGGTAGGGACTCTGACTTCCATTTCTACTTCCTTTTTCACGTGTTCTTAAAAACGCATCAGGAGCCAAGAATTACTGCTTAATCCAGGGACAGCATTCACAGATGATCAGATGCGTCCTGCTATGTGTATTAACAGAGATGGTTTTAAATTACAAAAGGGAGGTGAGAGGGTGGTGGTTGTGAAGTTGCCAAGCAAGATCTTGGTAGTTTCCCTGCTAACCATATTTTTTTGGTTGAGAACAGTTGCATATTTTTAAAATGTGGCTTGTGGTAGAACAGGAGTCCAAAATGTACACCAAGTGAACTACTGAAAACAAGCAAGATGACTGTATGCAGGAGGATGCACGTACCTTGTGTTAGCTTGCTTACAGGCACTTGGAAACAAAGCTTCGTTCTTTTGAACGGGGCAGTTTTTGAGGCTGCTGTTGATTTAAGGAGCAGACAGGCAGTACTCTGCCATCCCTAATACAACAGTTGGGGAGGCTGAAGAAGTATGAGGGACTGTAGGAAGTGGCCAGGCTCGTCTGCTTTCCCTAAATAGCTTCCCCTGTCATCGTTGTTGGAATTATGGGCTGACCCAGGACTGCATTTCCCATATTCTGTGTTCTTACGCAGGCCTGGCTTCTCCAAGTGCGCTAACACCAGTAGCATCCCCTTTCAGTAACCGGCAGAAGTCTACCACTCCAGTTACAAAGCCATTGGAAGGTAAGGAATAAAAACAGCTGAAATACATTTAGGATTTTTTACATCCTGTCAATTAACAAGTTTTACTTTATGGTTTTCTTAGAAATTGAAGCCAGGCCTGATATGCAATTGGAATCGGATATGAAGCTTGACAAGTTGGAGTCGTTTTTGGGAAGGCTGAATAACAAAGGTTGGTAGAGTTACCAAAGGTGGCAATGTATCCACTCTCCAACTTCAGTAAAAACAAACAAAAAGATAAAACACCGCTATCACTCCCAAAAAACCCAACAACTACCAAACAAGCCATGTTTAACTGTTCTAGAGCTAGAAACTCCAGTATGATTATTTATTGGGTGAAGTGTTTTTTTCCTGCAGTTGCTGGGATGCAAGAGACGGTGCTGACAGTTACAGGAAAATCTGTGAAAGAGGTGATGAAGCTGGATGATGATGAAACGTTTTCCAAATTTTATCGCCATGTGGATTTCCCTTCCTCCTCAGTGCCTTTAGACCTTGATGAGGACTTTGATGCCATCTTTGATCCTTATGCACCAAAGTAAGAATAATTTTTTTTTTTTTTTTTCCATTGTTATGAGTACAGACATAGGGGTTGTGGTCAAAACATACAGCTTGAAGTCATGTTGTAGATATCTTAGTTCTGGGCATGCACATTTCTGAAATCACTCTGAAAACACTGCCTGAATCAAGGAACTGATCCCGATTTCCTAACAAAAGTCACATCCAAGCTCAAAGCAAATCTCTTGTCATTGGATGATACTGACTAGGAAAATTAACTGATGGCTATAAACTCTGCTTGTTTTTCAGGTTAATATCTTCTGTAGCAGAGCACAAACGTGCAGTTAGGCCTACGCGCAGAGTCCAGTCCTCGAGGAACCCCCTGAAAATGCTGGCAGCGAGAGAAGATATTCTTCATGAATATACCGAACAAAGACTGAATGTTGCCTTCATGGAGTCAAAGCGAATGAAAGTAGAAAAAAGTAAGCTAACAGGATGATTTGTACAAGACACTTTCTTGGTGTTTTAATTAAAAACAAAACAAAAAATCTCAACACAAAAACCTTAACTGAAGGATTGGAACATACTCTCTGAGAGGCAATAAATTGACTGAGGTATAAGTTTGAATGTATACTGTCTAGGAGGTCTGGAGAGAAGGGCGCATGTGACTCCCTCAGGGAAAGCTACCTACAGCCACCTCCCGTGCATAGGTTTAATTACTGATTTTTAGCAGTCACCTTTTGCAGAGAGAGAGAGCGCCACTGCGCCTGCAGCTTGAGGACAGGAGATCAAGGCAGGCAGCATTATGCTGAGGGAGAGAGCCGGCAGGAATAGATAAACTTTTTGTTTAGGGACACTGGCCACAATGTTGGGTCCCAGTTTCTTCTCAAAAACTGAAATTAGCCTTCTTGACTTCGGAAGATTAATTTCTATAAAGGATCAGTACTCTGTGGCAGGGCTTTTTCTTTTACGTGTGACGTTGCTTTCTCCTGACAACCAGACAGACAGCAAGAGGCATTGTTGTAAAATGTATTCTAAGATTTGTCAAGTCACTTTTACCATTTTGGGTACGAGTTTTCCTTATTACATTTGAATAAAGGAAGATCATCTTTAAACATTGCCTGTATTGATGAAAACACTAATGATATGTGTAATACTTGGTTACCATTTGATGAGAAGCATTTCCCTGAGGTGTAAGTGCTTTGTCTTTGCTTGAGAAATACACAAAAGTAGCCAAAAATTCAGGCTTTAAGTCTACAGTAAAACATGACTAAGACTTTGAAATATAAATGGCTGTTGCATCACACTGGCAGAGACAAATTTGAAGAGAATTTCATTCATTAGCCTTGGCTGCTCTGCTGTCTTTTATCATTAATCAATTATATGGCACTGCAGATCTACACAGTACTTCATAAAACATTGGGTAAGATATGTTTCCTAACAAAGTTGGTATTCTGCCAAATAATTCTGACGTTTATTCTTGGATGATATCTAGAAACTTTAGTACTACTAAACCCACAAAGCTTTTGGACTAGCAGTTAATCTGAGTTCAGCCTGGTTATGCTGTTGCTATTGAGGAGAAAACCTGGAAATAATGGGGGAAATAATTTTTTTAATGCAACAACCATTTTTTAAATAATTTTGTCTGGTTTTTGGAGTTTTTGTGTGCATTTTCTTCAACTTCTTTCTATTCTACAAGTGTCTACAAACTCAAATTTCTCCGAAGTGGCACTGGCTGGCTTGGCAAGCAAAGAAAACTTCAGCAATGTTAGCCTGCGGAGTGTTAATCTAACAGAACAAAACTCAAACAACAGTGCTGTGCCATATAAGAAGCTAATGTTGCTGCAAATTAAAGGTATGCTGGAACTGCTTTTACTTGCCATACATAATAGGCTGATTGTAGTATATGGGAGTTGCTACCACAGTTGGATGCTTAGCTTGTTCTAGATCTCCAGCTCAAGATTTATGTCCAAAACCTAAAAGAATAAGAGAGAACTGTGTGACAAATGCAAAACCTTAAAAATAGGTTTGCATGGTGGTCACTGGTGTGTGTTTTCCAAGGAGAAAACAGAGTATCTCAGGAATGCTAGCCATCTCCTGTGGAAATGTTTGAATTGTCCCATTCTTCCAGTGCTCAGTATAACTTGGAAGTGACATGACAGTGTTCTTGCTCCACTTCCCCTTACCATACATAGCAATGTATCTGATTCTGCAAAATAATAGCTACTTTTTTTTGAAAAGTAAAATTCTTAAAACTTTTTACTGCCTACAGAAACTGCCATGGCTTCACTTAAGCAAATGTAAAGGATTCTGGAATTTGGCTGCTGTCTGCCATTTACTTAATTTATTTCTTTCCAGAAGGACAAAGTTGTTAAAGCAAGAACAGGAAATAATAGAAATATTAGTTGATAGGAGGCAACGGGTTTTTTTGCTTCCTGTGAGTAAACCTTTTTTCCACTGTAGTAGCCTTTTAATTCTTCTTTAACAGTCTGTTTCCATATATTTTGTGAAATGTGCTGGGATTGTTTGTATTTCATTCAAAACGAATTAGATCTTGACATTTGATAGCAGTAGTCAAAGGAATATAATTAGCTTTGTTTTCCCTTTAGGAAGAAGACATGTTCAAACAAGATTAGTTGAACCAAGGGCCTCATCACTGAACAGTGGAGACTGTTTCCTGTTGTTAACTCCACATTTCTGTTTCTTATGGGTAGGAGAGTTTGCAAATGTCATAGAAAAAGCAAAGGTTAGTACTAGTTGTGGTTTTTTGTTATTTATTTTTAGAACTGTCACAGCACATGTCTCTTTGATGTAATTGATCTTGGTGCCAGTTGTCTCAAAAACTGTCATGCAGCTCACAGTCAGTGACAGGTAGATATGCAGGATTCCTGTAAATATGTTTTAGTCTGCGCACTGAATGAAAACTGACATTAGGAGTGGGTAGGTTGTGAAGCTGCAAGAGAAAAGAGGATATCCTCAGGAAACAGATTTGCACTCAAACAAAAAATAGTCTGAATTGCAGGATGTGCTTTTTATTCCCATGTTCATTAAGATCAAGTCTTGTTTAAGGCAAATGAAAGAATGGACATATTTCTGTAACTTTTTCTCTAATGTCTGGTTGTTTAGTGCGCCAAAATAATAACCATTTCTTCTGCTATTTGCTCTGTTGTATCTGAACAAGATATGCACAAGTATTCCAAAGCAATCCTGTTCAGATAACTGTTAATCTCTTAGGCTTCAGAACTTGCAACTTTAATTCAGACAAAGAGGGAACTTGGCTGCAGAGCTTCTTATATACAGACTATAGAAGAAGGAATAAATACCCATACCCATGCAGCCAAAGACTTCTGGAAACTCCTTGGTGGACAGACAAATTACCAGTGTAAGCATTCTTACAGTTACAGTAGCTGATATAACAGTAAAATAGTTGAGTTGGTTCTCTTTACTAAAGATAGTTGGATGTTAAAATTTTATATTATTTTTGACAATCTTTTCCTTAAGCGGCTGGAAGTCCTGAAGAAGATGAAATGTATGAAGCTGCAATAATAGAAACAAATTGCATTTACCGTCTTGTAGAGGATAAACTCATTCCTGAGGATGACTACTGGGGAAAGGTGCCAAAATGTACCCTGCTACAACCAAAAGAGGTATCGTGCCACTTACTGCTCCTGTGGTAAGTGCAGGAACATACAGCTGATAACAACTTTCAGTAACTGCAAATGCTCATGGAGACACTCACTGAAAATTGGGTCCTCTGTGTTTCTGAAAAGCTTCTGAATGCTTTGCTGTCTAGAGAGTGCTCCAAGTCTTAAGAAATTAGATCTCATTACCTTTAAAGTGAAATACTGTTTTAGGAAGTGTAAATATTTTTGTCAGCAGTGTCTCACTATAAAGACATGAAGTGCAAAACAGGTAGCACTTCAGAAAAACAAAACAAAATAAAAACCTGCTTTCCCTTTCCAGCATTTTTATTTCTATCGTTAGCAGACTTTTCCCTTTCAAACAACCATTTCACCCATCTAAGTAAGAATGAGAGCAGATTTCCAAAGTAAAGGCACGATGCATTTTCTTGAAAGTATTCAAGTTGCTGCCTGTTTGCTGAGCCAGATACCCACGCTATATGTTCTGTCAGCCTCTCCCAGCTGCAGGATGAAGCGTAGGTCTAAATGTCAGTGAAAGCTGTTGTAACTGGACAGCAATCAGTCACGCAACAGAATCAAGTTTTTAGTAATAAGGACCCTAATCTGCTGGTGACCTAGCTACCACCTAAAGATACACCTCATAGCATTCCCTGTACTTGCTTCCAGTCATCCTCAACAATTAGATGTCCCCATGCAGACCACTGCTTTGGCCTTACTTGCATTACAATGCTAGTTCACAGAATCACAGAATGTTAGTGTCACTGCAGAAACTCAGATATTTGAAGCAGTTTATGTTCAATGCACTGCCAGCTTGCAACTCTAGGAAATGGGGGGATCAGATTATCACCTAGCCTAATGGTAGGTTGGGTTTTTTTTTGGCTGTTTCATTTTTAGGTGCTGGTGTTTGATTTTGGCAGTGAAGTATATGTGTGGCATGGAAAGGAAGTTACTTTAGCTCAAAGAAAAGTGGCATTCCAGCTGGCAAAACACTTGTGGAATGGCACCTTTGACTACTCCAATTGTGACATAAATCCTCTGGACCCAGGGGAATGCAATCCCCTCATACCCAGGTATCAAAACTCGAGTTTAGTCTCATTGCAGAAACTTAGTTTTCATGCCCTTATTTCACAGTGTTTAAGTTGATTTTATTTCTTTTGTTTCCCTGTGCAGAAAGGGACAAGGACGCCCAGACTGGGCTGTGTTTGGCAGACTCACAGAACATAATGAGACCATACTATTCAAAGAAAAATTTCTTGATTGGACAGAACTGAAGAAATTCAATGAGAAGAATTCTAGTGAATCCCTTCACCAGAAGGTATATATAATAAGCATCCTAGGTATTTCAAACTAGATGACCTAGCTGGGATGGAAGCCAGGGAAGCTTGTTCTCAAGGATCCAGAGCACTTTCTTTATCTTGCGGGCTTTGACCTAGGGGTCAGAACATCACCACCTAAAGGGGAACCCACAGAGTTGCCTTATATTAGTGTCGAGCAGCTCACTGAATACTGTCAAGGTGGCTTTGACAAGGCATTAAATGACGACAAGATACTAAAGTACTGAAATATGCAAGGGTCAAACTGAGTGGAACTGTGGGCTAAGAAGAAAAAAGCTGTGCTCAAAGAATTCTCTTCTGTGTTTTTTGACAGGAAGAATCCAGATCTGACTCCAAACCATATGATGTCATGCAAATGGTAGCTGTGCCCCAAACGACTGTAGGCACAGTCTTGGATGGAATGAACATTGGCCGGGGCTATGGACTTGTAGAAGGAGAAGATGGGAGGCAGTTTGAAATTATCACTGCATCTGTGGATGTCTGGCACATCCTGGAGTTTGATTATAGTAGACTGCCTAAGCAAAGCATAGGGCAGTTCCATGAAGGAGACACTTATGTGGTGAAGTGGAAGTATATGGTGAGCACAACAGGTTAGTGAACAATTCCATTTCATCCTGCTGAAACAGGGAGAAGTGCAGCTAAAACTGCTGCTTGTAGTGGTGAAATCCAGACCTAGACTTCCTTGGACGTGAAACTAGTTTAAAGGTTAGACATGCTAATTAATAAGTAGAGCTTATTATTTTATTTTGTTTAAAAGAAAGCATTAAAAAAAAAGCTATTGTTATTTTTCATACATCATATGTAATACTATCCATCTCTGTTTTTACCCAGCAGTGGTGTTAAATGTGTTCACAGGACAGCTCATTAAGTCAGAATTGTGCCCACCGCTTAACACCAAAATAACTAGGCAGCTGCACTAATGACAGTGGTCTGAATGTCTTGCAAGAGAGCTAGGCTTAGCAAGAAGGAAAGACTTTGCTGGGTAATAGAGAGCAGTAATAACAACAGGAAAAGCCCTTGCCAACTCCTTGCCCTTGCTGTCGTTTTTGCTGTTTCTGGAAACCCTGTGCTATGGGTTTCAGTCTCAAGTGGAAAACTTCAGCAGTGTTCTGACAAAGAGCCTGAGAGCAGCAGGTAAATGTTGAGAACCAGTCGGCTCAGTATGCTCACTGGAACTCTCCCTTCTGGCACTAAACTACGAATAGATGGTTTTTGTGATAAGTAAAATAGACATAGCCTAAAAATGATTGTTCCAAACAGGAAAATATTAAAATTGGTTGAAAGCTATACAGCTTCAGGCCTTTAGCCAAAAAATGTAGGTAGGTCTTATTCAGGATCATTCAGTTCAGATACTGGCAAATCCAAGAAAAATACAAAAGCTTGTAAGTCTTGGGAGAAATGGATAATTACTAATACTGAACTGTAAACAGACTCCTAATCCAAATGGATGAAAATATATTCCATCACTCCAAAACAGAATAAATTTTTATGTAGGAGGCAGTACTTTTATGGGCTGAATGTACAGATATGGGTAAAACCCATAAATTTTAGAAGTGGCTAGTGGTTTGAGTATTCTCAAATTGAAAAAAAAACAAAAACAGGGTACTTTCTCCCAGGTATTTGCCTTGGATGCTGCTCAATGCTACTGAAATCACGGCAAAAATTTCAGTGTTTTATTAAGAATCTGGTTTAAAGTTCTTGGGTTTTTTTAAATATTTGATGAAGTTATATCTGTTTACTGAGTATACACTGGCAAAAGTAAAATATTCCATAACTGGTCATATTGTTGAACTTCACTTGCGGAAAACATTATTTACTTATCATAACAACTAAATACCAATCCTTTAAAAAAAAAAAAAAAAAAAAAAAAAAAAAGTTGCTGCTAACCCACTCTCCAGACCAACATGAAATACTGAGTTAATTTTAAAAAAATAAATAAATAAAGGTTACCTAATCCAAACTTTTTATGACTGCAAAATACTGCTTTGGTGTTCTTTTGTTCTGTATTTTTCCTTGCTAATATCACTTCACCAAGAAAGATTTTTCTTTTATGCCTGTAGCTTTCTCAGCAGTTGCTGTTTCCAGTATCACTCAGCAGCCAGCTACTCTCCTGCTGCCAAAGAATAGTGTGTAATGTGGAAAATGAGCCATAATGCACTCTTCTGGTAACATGACTGGACATACCATTTCACATGCAAATTGGCTCAAGTGATGTCAGTTATTTTGCTCCAGATAGTACCAGTTCTTTCTACATCTCTTTCTCTGGCCAACACAGGCATCTCTGCATGCAGCCTTACATCCACCTGATGAAACAATGCCAACTTTGCATGGGGACATACTGGCTTGAAGACCTAATGTTCCTCCAGTTGGACATTTTATTGTTCCTGTTCTGGATGGGATAGTGCTGAGCTGGCAGATGAGGTTAAACCACGTGCTGTTTAAACCTATAGCCAGAGTACTTTCTTCAGCATGTGCTTTCTGTTTTGCAGTTGGAAGCAGGCAAAAAGGAGAGCAGCAAGTAAGAGCTGTTGGAAAAGAGAAATGCGTGTATTTCTTTTGGCAAGGAAGGCACTCCACAGTGAGTGAGAAAGGGACATCAGCACTGATGACAGTGGAACTCGATGAAGAGAGAGGAGCACAGGTGAGCTTCCTGCAGACCTAGGGGTCAGTTCTGGTAAGACTTGTCTGCCCAAGTAGCCACTACCAGTAAATGTGGGTGATTTTTTTTGCCTCCTCTCTTTCTGTAAAGGTCATCTTGCCAGTACAAATAGCCACCCCTCAAAACTACTTTTGGCTTTATTCCAGAGGCACTTAAGCTCCTTTATGGATTGTCATTCCCAAATCCCACTTCTAAAGATGATGTTTCTGAGAATGGCTGAAGAATGTCTTCCCTCCCTGCAGGAATAGGTGAAGCACAGTTAAATTTGTGACTTCCTTTCCATATGTGTTCAGATAACAGGACTGTCTTCCTAGTGCTGAGAACAGGAGAAGCACTTTCTGCTAGGACAACGCGGGAAAATACATTTGAAATTTTCTATTTGTTTACTTATTAATTACAGAGTAGATTGCCTTGTTTTGCAGAGATTCTAGAAACTGCAGATACAGCTAGTTTGAAGCTCAAACAGATGACAGGCTAGCTTGCTTTGTCTTTAGGTGGAGTTAGGCTTTGCTGTGGCTTGACTGTTACCAGCACACAAGAAGAGAGGTTTAAAGCTAGTTTCAGTACCTTGATAGTGCTGTAATTAGTCCTTAACAGCAATGTAGCCATGACCAGTAAGACAGGAGTTCATAGAGGAGATAAACAAATACACTTGACCCAGAGTGTGGGATGCTGTGCAATATAGCTGATATAACAGTTGGCTATATTAGTTTCATGATCAAAATGTGATGTTTAATGAGCAAAGAACATCCATGTTGTCAAGTAACCCACTTTACAGCAAATTGTGAACCTACTTCAGTTCCTACAGTATATCATAATAATTTCAAAGAATATCTGGCAAGTTGGCCCAGTCCTCTAAAGGATTAAAATAATGGTTAGTTTGAGCTAATTTAAATTAAAATTTATTTGGTATTGCTCTGAAACTCCTGATTGTTGGATTCCAACTGAAGGTTTCTTTTAATATGCAGGTCACATACGAAACCCATTGAATTCTGATATATATGGTAATTTAAACAATAGTCAGCACTTGCGAAGTACAAGGAAAGCTGTCTTTGTGGGTGGCCATAACTATATAATTTTTAATAGTCCATACAGACTAGTTTTCCTGAGTCTGTATACTTGCTTCATTTTTTTAATGAAGAGTGGTGCTTTCAATTTCCAGGTACAAGTGCTTCAGGGAAAGGAACCACCATGCTTCCTGCAGTGCTTTCAAGGAGGGATGATTGTGCATGCTGGAAGAAGGGAAGAGGAAGAAGAAAATGCACAAAGTAAATTACCATTAGTTAAGAGCTTCTGCCCCAAAATCCTTTTTTACCTGTTGGGAAGGGCTTTGAATTCAGTCTCAAATACTGTACTCTGTATAAAAGAGAAATGAATGTCATGAAACCCATGAGACAGCGTTGCCATGCTTGTTTTGAGGTAGTTGTTCCTCTTTGAGTTCAGAATGGATTTTGTTGCCCTAGAGCAAGCTGGCTTTATTGTATTGATAAGCATATAAATGGTTCCAGCTGTTCTTTAATTAAGCAAAGTGCCTGTTTGTTTTAAAATCTCTTCTTTTCTACATAGTCTGGGCAAAAGAGTATTTTTATGAGCAGTTCTCCTGCTCCAAGGAGAACTCTAAGCTTTTGTTACCAATTCACTACTTTTTGTAACATATTCCTTGAATGCTGCAGTTGAGGTAGAAGAATTTCAGTGTAGGTGTCACTTGGACATGTTCCAGTTTGCATCTGAATGTGACCTCTTGTGCCTAAGGTGCACGGGGAAGAGGAGCTGAATAGAAGGACTACTGTATTTGTTTCCCTTTTTTCTATATGAAACAGAGCAGAAACTTTTCTGCTCTGTTAAGCTCTTCAGCTCTTAACAGTTTTGTAGCAAGGTTTCATAAGGCATCTTTTCTGCAACAGGGTTTCTCAAGTAGTGTTAGCCAAACCTGATGCTTAGTTTATCCTTTGACAATATAGGCATGTGATATGTGAAATTCATCCAGTATGACAACAGCTGTTCCAGAGCAGAGGTCTTGAATTTTCACTCCCATGTGACTGTATAATACTGCTGCACTGTTCCTGTCTGCTCCAGGTGACTGGAGGCTATATTGCGTGCGAGGAGAAGTTCCCAATGAAGGAAACTTACTTGAAGTAGCATGTCACTGCAGCAGCCTGCGCTCCCGGACATCCATGATTGTCCTCAATATAAATAAAGCTCTTATCTACCTGTGGCATGGCTGCAAAGCACAATCTCACACCAAGGATGTAGGAAGAACAGCAGCCAATAAAATAAAAGAACAGTGAGTGTCTGACCTGTTTTGGAGATGTTTATACAGGCTACCAATTTACTTAAAATAGTCTGCCTCAAAGAAAAGTTGTAATAAAAAAGCTGTCCTCTGAGTACAACTGCAGCATGTGCATGCTTGGTAAGAAGGAGGAATGACGGGTAGTTGATTCAGCGGAGTGGGGAAAACACGTTCTGTAATCACTTTCACTGAAAGTCAAATGCACTTATTCTTCCTACTGCACTAATTACAGTTGCAAAAAAAACCCAGTCTCTTTCCATTTGGAGAGAGATGCTCACTATCTGAATAGCAAACTAAATCCCAGTTGATAGGAGGATTAGAATCAAGCCTTGTGAATAAGGAAGAGGAAATGATTTGGGGAAAGCGTGTGAGGAGGACAGCAGTAGTTACCAACATGGGTAGGGAGAATCCCTTTTGCAAGCTCATGCAAGCATCTCTTCCTCTCTGGGTATGTGATCAGAAATGCTATGAGAATGGTTGCTGAAATTCCATATCTTGTTTATTGATAACTTTTGTCATCATTTTCAAAAAGCCTATGTTGACATGAAGTGTACAACATGCCTATGGGGTGGTTTTGGGTTCTAATAACAGGAGTGGTCAGCAGGTTTGTGTTAGCTGTGTTTGGGGCCAGAAAGTTGGGTTCACTCTCTTTCTTTGTGTTTTGTAGATGTCCATTGGAGGCAGGGCTGCACAGCAGCAGCAAGGTGACGATTCATGAATGTGATGAAGGGTCAGAGCCTTTGGGATTCTGGGACGCATTAGGAAGGAGAGATCGAAAGGCCTATGATTGCATGTTGCAAGGTAGACCTGCATTCCTGGATTTGGCACTCACGTTTTACTTTACTGGTCTATGACATTGTAAGATTTAATGTAAAGCTTTTGAAGAACTTCTTGGTAGTTGAGATGATCCCTTCAGAGAGATGCTTTCAAAAATCTGAGTTAAGTAATACTGTTCTAGAAGGAAAGTGCTGGAAAACGAAGTGTTTCATTTTGTTTTCTCCCCCTTCTGCAGCCCCTCTGTATTCATGCAGCACAGAGCAACAGTTAACGCTGTTACCAACACGTTTTGCTTCACTTCTGAAGGGATTAGGGGGCGGTTCTGCATGCATTCTTGTCCAGTCATTGCTTTGAAACTGCCAATGAAGGTAGCTGGGGGATTGATTTACCAAGTGGAAAATTTGTCAGCTAGAAAGTAAACTCTGAGATGGGCTTGCTTCACTGAAGCTGCAAAACAGCCAGTTATGAAATGGCTGATAGTAACTAACCAGGATCAGATTCAATCTGATGAGAGCCAGCCTTTTAGCTCAAGTTCTTCACAGCTGTTGATAGGGACCCCAAGACATCTGGTTGTCTTTCTTGATTTTTTGAAATTTACAGGATTTACAGTCACTCTAAAAGTTGCTTTTTTTTAATTATTAATATTTTTATTTTTTACATTCATCTCTGGCATTTTCTATTGGAAATCTTCTCCATTTTTGTTCTTTAAAGATCCTGGAAAGTTTAATTTCACCCCCCGCCTGTTCAGCCTCAGTAGTTCATCAGGAGAATTCTCAGCCACCGAGTACGTTTACCCTTCAAGAGACCCTGCTGTCATCAATTCCATGCCATTCTTGCAAGAGGATCTTTACACTGCCCCACAGCCAGGTACATGCTTTAAAACACTTCAGCAACAAGAAAACAGATCAGCATATCCTGCATTGGGCAGTAATTCAGTAACTGTAATCACTTTTAACTTGATTTATCAAATGAAAATGTGTGCGTGTGATGCTTATACAGCATTAAGCAATAACGGTAATTTTTCCTGCATAAAGATGCTGAGAACTAATCAAAAGTACAAGTATCCCAAAAGCTTGCTATGAAAATACGTTCTTTATATCAAAGAATCTGAGTTCAGCTGAGGTTCAGCTGAATGAATAACAAAAGAGATTGGTGAGCTTTGAAAGGATCCTGTCCTGATGCTGACACGCATGTAAGACTGGGGTTCTTTAGGTAGGAGATTCCAAGAACTCATAAGTGGTTGATGAATGGATTTGTTATTTTTTGGCTGCGTAGCACTGTTCCTTGTTGACAATCACCATGAAGTGTACCTGTGGCAAGGCTGGTGGCCTGTGGAAAACAAAATTGCTGGATCAGCTCGAATCAGGTGGGCTACAGACCGGAAATGCGCCATGGAGACAGTGCTCCAGTACTGCAAAGGTAACAGATTGCTGTGCCTGGCTGTTCTCAGTGTGTCCTACCTTTCCATGCCTTACTGTCATGAGCTGAAAGGTACTCAGATGCTTCCCCAGGGGCCATGACAAACATCGTTGTATTTGAAGATACCTTCTCCATTTTTTCTTAGCAAACCATTTGTGTGGTAATGGCATTGTTCCCCAATTGCCAAGATACTCTGCTGACTCACTTCTTAGAGGAACGGCTTTATTTCTTTTCTGTGTCCCCACTGTGGAAGAATAGTTCGGGCATTAGATCCCTAAAAGTGAATTCTGAGACGCTTTCTGTTTAGCTCATCTCAGATTTCATAAACTTCTGTGTACCAAAAGACTGAATGAAGATACTGTCTGCTGATGTAACTGGGTTTTGATTTAGTGGAGGAGGTGGGAAGACTCTGAAGACTGAGAACAAGTCTCGCACAGAAACAGGTGGTCACTGGAAAGTCTGGATCACATACCTGAGGCTCTGTGCTCATTTCTGCAAGACAGAGTTACTGCCACTCAGTGTGCAGTGATTCAAGCTGCAAATGATGATCATGTAAGAATACACTGACCAGATTATTTTCTGCACTAGCAGAGTTTCTTTGAGGCACCGTGATGCTTTCCTCTCACTTCATCTAAGGTTATGTGAGGCTAGGATCAGACCTTGCATCTTTTGATGGAGGATGAATAATGAAAGGTGTGGGGTTACCATCCAGGAAAGTGAGTGTAATGAACATCCATGTTCTGTTAGTTCAGAGCAGTTTCCCACTGTGAACTAGTCACTAGGTGTTAATTGGTGCAAACTATGCCTTCTTGCAAGGAAAGCCTGATTGCCTATAGACCTTCAGACCTCATGATGCCACCGATTTCTTCTGTATCAAATAAACTTTGCAACTTGTGACACAGCTGATGGTATCTGTCATCTTCTCCCATAGACATTGGCATATTTGAAGAGGGAAAGCCATACCCTTGCTGGATTCCAGGCTTGAATGTAAGCCAGTCCCTCCTTCCCAATCTGCAGGTCGAACAGCAGTAGGAGCAAGTGAGGTGTTTCTACTCAGTTGTCTTGTATCACTAAGGGGAAGTGGCAGCTGAAAACCAGACACTGAAGCGTGACCTTTATTCGACTGCATTATTGCTCTACATAGTTCTTCCTCTGGTGTCCCTGTCACTGCCCTGCCAAACAGCAGGAATGGGGTGCTAAAGACAGGGCAGTAGTTGAAAGAGTCTTCGGCAGTGACTGCTGAATTCCAAAAGAAGAGGCCAGTTACTTGTTCTCCACCACCCCCACCTCCAGTTTTTGCAAGTCAGAAGGAATGATAAGATGCATTTCTTTCAAATCATTTCATGCAGTGTGTTTCACAGCAGAAGTGAATGTCAGTGTAGAGGAACAGAGCCCCATGCAATGAAGCGCTTACTGTTCCTCAGCAGGCTAGTTGAGTGAGATGGAAGATCTCAGTCTCAGTGTTCCTGATGCAGTGCTGTAATCTTCTGGTAATGAAAATCATGTTTTCTGGCCCCAGCAGAGATGGAATCAGATACACATGCTGAGGTTTGGATACTTTTCCAGATTTCTTTGAACTTCACAGAGTTCGATGATGGGAAAAGGGATTAATAACTTCTGCACTGGATTGCATTTGCTGCATCTGACTTTGATGCACAGTAGAAAGCTCTTCAGTGACTCCCTATGGGTTTGAAGCTTAGCATGTGTACCACAGGACAAGTTTTTTTGCTGGGTGCTCACTTCTTTACTACTGGCCATGACTTTGCAGCAGTTGTGGCTTTATCCTCCTTGCCATGGGATAGTTCTCAAGAGCTGTGGGCTGTGTGGTTTGGTAGGTACAGAGCAAGCTAGTTACTATTAAAGATATATTGTACTTGTACTATTTCTGTGCTAAAGCTGATGTGAACTTCTTTAGCAGTTTTTTCACTGTTCAAACTATGCTGTTCTGGTGGTCTATCACTTTCATGATATGGGATTCTGTCAACCACTTCAAAATTTCATTGCATCAAGCTGTCAGGGCTGACTAGCTCTTACGTGTTGTTACTTATCAAGGTGGAGAAATTGAATTTCAGGAGATACCAATGCTGCTGCAATTATTTTGATTACCAGAATACAATTGATCAGAAGCATTAAAACTCTTCTTATTTTTCTGTCTCCATTTCTTTCCTTATCTATGTTGTGTGTGCATGTGTGTGTGTCCCTGCCCCTTTTCTTTTTTCTTTTCCTGGCTTGCAGTGTTTAATTACATGATGGTATGAAAGAGACTGATTAGCAACTCAGCAATGCTGGATATCCCTTATATACCTAGCAGTTCTACTTGTGCATAAATCTTACTTAACTTGCCAAATGTCTTGAAAGTTTTCCTGTGATTTTATCTGCTACATCAGCAGTCTGGAGAGCTGAGCTGCAGATTGCTAGGAGAGGGAAGAATCTGCTTTGCCCTTTAGTGATTCCTAGTGAGGAGATCAGCTTGTACTGAGGGCAGAGTTCATGCAATGAAAATGTTTCTCCACTTACATACAAAATCATGTTACCTATGCTGGCACATTCGCAGACACCACTCTCATCTCTTGGCTGAAGTACTGAGAGTGGAGCAGTGCAACTAGAGCAGATTCACACGTACTTTTTAAATACAAAGTTTTTAAGTGTTTGTTGAATCATTCATGGTGAAATGAACAAATGAACCACAGTGAAAATATGTGGAAGAGAAGGCTTAAAATCAAGTATTCAAATGATAAATCTCCTGTTTTCAGAGCTTCACAGAGCTTTTACCTCTAGTATTCAGAGGTTCATGTGGACATATTCTCGGTAATCAGTTTGGTCCCAACATCTGATGTAAAGCCAAACCTGCAAGGTTCAGGTTTTGCAAACGTAATGGCACAGCGATGTCCTTCAGCAAGGCTCTTTATTTGCATTGAGCACAGGTGTTGCCCCAATTCCCTGCGGTGCTCCTTGGCAATGGGGAGGGGGCTGTGTTCTTTTAGACCCTCCTGCCTGACAGCCCACACACATAAGTGCAGGTAGGGACTACAGTAAAAAACAGGGTCTTCTCCAATAGATTTGTCGGCTCTGGAGGAAATCTTAATGCATTAAAGATGCTCTGAGATTGAACATAAGGAATAACAGAATTTTGTAAGAATCAGTTTTTAGGGAAGCTGCACCCTCTGATGTGAGGTGATGTCATGTTGCTCTGTTAGTTTCACCCAATTCTGGACTTTGCAACATCTTCAGCTTTTCCATTGCCTATCTGGAAGAAAGATTTGATTAGACTGAGTTGTTTCAATCCAAGTAAGATGAAGGTACAATATTTTTTTAAATGATAGCTCCTCCTAGTCCCTGACTGCCTGTCTACCTCTTTCCAATGATGTTTGGAGTTTATCAGTGCTTTTAAATCCTTGGGAATTAAATCATTCATTACTTTATTCTAACTCTGTTTGTAAGGTAAGAAATACATTGAGTTAGGAAGTAACTGTTGGGGGATTTTCAGCATGTATGGTTTGATCTTTGAGGTCTGATACAGTAAAAGGCAGATTTAAGAATACTGAAAAACATGTTAAAAGGTGCATACTACATTAAAAAAAAAAAAATCTGGTGAAATTTATTCCTACTGCCTTAAATTACTTCAGCTTTTCAGGAAAGAGTCAATTAAACATGCTAATGAGGTCATTCTGGGTAGTGGGTGACATTGCAAACTATGGTACTGTTTGTAATTTCTTTTTTTTTTTCCTTGCATTTTGTCTGGTTTTAGGAAAAAATATAAAGAAGCCCCCCAAATCCTATCTAATTCATGCTGGCCTAGAGCCTCTGACCTTCACTAATATGTTTCCAAGTTGGGAACACCGGGAAGACATTGCAGAGATCACAGAAATGGTAAGTCTTTCCATTGCACAGACTGTTTCCTATTGCTAGTAATTCTGTCTTGTGTTGTCAGTAACATTGCTTGTTCATGCTGTCAAGCCCCAAAATCCAGAGGATGAACTTAAAGTACAGTTCAGGAGTCTACACAGGAAAAAAAAATAACATAGCTAAATTCTGACTGGGACTGTGGATATCAGAGGCATTCCTGGTTGTTTTGTCATGTAACTTCTCATATTATTTTTTGTTAAAAACAGGAGGAAAGTGTTATCTGAATCATCTCTTGGAGATGTGCTAGAGTTTAGTAGAACTGTTTCAATCATGTGAAGCAGGCAGCAGCATGCAGTTCTGGTCTGTTCTCCAGGCTGGAAGTGCAGGGGAGCAAAATGCCTGGCAAAGGATGAGCTGGCTCCAAGAACTCTGGCATTGCCTTCCCCACCTGGGAAGCAGAGTCACAGCTGAATTACGTGTGACTGCTTCAAAAGCCTTCCCTGAAGGGGCATCTTAAGGCAAATGACATTTTCTGCTTTCTAAGTCTTCTGCAGCCATCCTTAGTGGAAAGTGCTGGCGTCATGACTAAACATAGAAGTCAGCCTTAAACGGAGATTCTGAAAGTACAGAATGTCCCTCTGCTAAGTGCAGACCTGTTTTTCAGCTGTGAAGTTGTTGTAGGGCAGGGCTGTTCACCTGTGTGCGGACCTGGATGTATAGCTCTGTGCTCGGGGGGCCGGGCAGTGCACGTTGATCCCATGTCACCCTCAGACTCCCAAAGGGGGCCGTTGGTGGTTTCAGCATTGTGATCCTGTTCTCTCTTTTCCTTTTCTCCCAAAAGGATGCCGATGTTTCCAACCAGATAATCCTTGTAGAGGACGTGCTGGCCAAGCTGTGTAAAACAGTGTATCCACTAGCAGATCTCTTAGCTAGGCCTCTACCAGAGGGAGTTGATCCACTGAAGCTTGAAATTTATCTTTCAGATGAGGACTTCGAGGTAAGGAGAGAATGGGTGCACTGTTACTCTCTGCATGAATGTCTCACCATGCTGTGAACTCATTTGGCAGTTTTGCTACTTCTAAGTGTTTTAACTACTGGCGTATCCTCTCGTTTTAAATGCAGGTTGCATTAGAGATGACGAGAGAAGAGTACCATGCACTGCCATCTTGGAAGCAGGTTAATCTGAAGAAGGCAAAAGGACTTTTCTAAGTTGTTTTTATTTGGAGTGAGCACTAAAGGGATGTCTGTTTTCAGTTTCTGTGCCCTTTAGAAGAATTTTACCCCACATTTACAAAATAAATAGAAATAATCTGAAGTTATTAGTGACTACCTATCTGGAGGTGTGTAATATTATAAAAGGCCAAGAGAACTCTTTGGAAATGGAATTAAATTTTGACTCTTAAAGGTAATGTGTTTAAGCTCTGCTCTCCTATGCACTTAAACAGTAGTTTCTTGAGCTACTGCAGCAGGTGTCCTTTGGCTATACAAAATACTTGCCATTTTTGTTTTTGAAGAAGTTCTCTTTGTAAAGTGTTATTTTGTTAGTTTGTGGATTACAAAGAATTTATATTTATATAAACACATAGAACAAGTATGTATTTAACAATGCAATATATATTCACTTTCAAGACTTTCATGTCAAAACTACAGAAAGTAGCTGGATGGCAGTTGCTTGTACTGAATTAGCTATACCACCAATATGTATCTCTTAGCATTCTGAAAAGCTTCTTTTTGCAATAGGTAATGAATTGTTCTCAGTGCTGCTTCAGGTGCTAAACTGAACAAAGCATTTGTATTTATAGCATGGATTTCTTGAGAAACTATGCGAATCAACCTTTATACTTTATTATCCAAAAATGTATAGTGCCTTGGTTTTTGTGTACAGTTTATATACGAAAAAAAAAAAAAGAAGATTGGTCTGCATTTTGAAGATGGCTTAGAATGGTCTCCTATGTTACCTTTTATATCAGTAGAAATAAAAACATCTCAGTTTCTAATACTTGTTGTAAACATTAAACATGTCTTTTGTGATATAAGAAATGAAAGTAAAAGCTTCTGAATAAACTAATAGCAATGCTCTGACTTGTCATTATTTTGTACTGTAATCTGTACTAAGTCATTGGAATCTTGCATATAACATCGTATTTTATCAAAATATTTTAACCTTAGATATCTGTGGGTGCTGTACAGAGTTATAATTTGAGAAGCAGATAACGTAGGAAAAAAATCAATGTATGAAATGAAATTGTGCAATACTTTATTGCTGAGCATTGGAACAGTCACATAACTCCTGTATCCTTGGGTTGCCCTGTTTTATACATGAAACCAAAACTATTATGCTGAATTCCAACTTTGAAAAAATCTTTTCAACCTTTGTGCAACTGGGAGTAAAACTTGAACTGAAAATGAATATGGCATCGTGTCCGTTCTTTTAATATGCACTGGTGTCAAAATTGTTTTCATTCAGCTAATTAGAACATTGAATAGAGTAATTGAGTAAAAATTTGCTATTGTTTAAAATGTTTTTCAGGCATTTGGTATTTCTATAACAACTTGTGTGGTTCCCCTCTGGTAGCTTAGTGGATTTCACATTTTCATTCCTGCCAGCAAAAGTCTCCTTTTGTCACGATAGAAGGTGATCACCTGCAGCGTTGCCTGTTGCTGCTCTTGTTCTCCTAGGCCTAGGGAAATGAAGTAGGATCTTTGTATGTGTGAGATGCAGATTTCATCAAGATCTGAAGTAAATGTTGCTCCATAGTTAAAATTAGTCTTGTTTTGACAGACTAGTTAGTAAGTTGTAAACTAGCCTCTATATAAATGAACCAGAAGCCTAGAAATACACAAGTACTGTTCACCTGACCTGAAATATTACAGGTGAATTTTCAACGTTGGTGTATTTCCTTTCAGCACTGTTTTCTGTCAAGAATTGACCATAAATAACCCAAGAAGAATAGCAACTGTATTCAGAGCCAGGGTACTTCTTACGTAGCTTCCAGCAAAAAGCAAGATGTTTAGGTGTCTGATAGTTTCTCAGAGGTCCTCAGCTCTGTCTTCTGCATGGGGGACACTACTGGTTTGAAAATGCAGGCCTTTATAGCGACAAGTTTATTTTGCAAGGACTGAGAGGCTTCCAAAGTCACTGCTGTATTCAAGTATTTTTGTACCCATATATTTTCCTCTTTCACCCTATCTGGTGATAACATCAAGCAAGAATTAAGTTTTGTTTATTCATGTTCAGTCTGTACTGGGGGGGTAGCAGGCTCCTCTGTTTTGATTTTTCTCTCCAACAGAGAGCTGATTTGCATAGCATGATTGACCTTGTTTTTCCCTCTGGCAGGGTGGTATCATTTGCTTTTGTTTTTTGAAAACACCATCAGTCCTCCAAGTGCTGCTGAAGGGCAACATCCACCTACCCTTAAAGCCTTTAGAGTCTCAGCTAAAAGACAAGACAAGCTGGCACGGGGACCTGCAGGCAGTGAAACATAATTCAGTGCTGTCAGCTCTCAGGAGTTACCAAATAGTGTAAAAATGATAGTATCTCATGTCTCAATTCCAGGAACCAGGACACAAAACCCAACTTCCTACTTAAGTGCTTTGCTCCTAACATCGCCTAGTAAAGCTTCAAGGTTTTGCAGAAAATAAAATATTGTTATTGTCCTTAATATACTTGTTATTTATCAAAATGCTTTCCTCAAATCTGAAGCTGAGAAGACAAAGCAAGTGAGTGTAAGAGCTCAGGCAGAACTGTGGGTTATGCTTTAATTTTCTGCACCTCTCCACTGTGGGGATGCCATTTATGGTTAGAAATTGGAAGAAATCTTCTTGAACTGTTTTTATAGCACTGCATGGAAATACATCTGAAATGGAGTTTGTCTGGGTATGGGGAGGGTGTTTGCTTGGGTTTTATCTAGCAGTGGTTGCCTCTTCCAAATAGATCCCTGAGAACACAATGCCTTGGGTGGATTTCAAAGGTGAGGTATCTTGTACAGGGACTCTGTGAAAAAGGCAGTACCTTCAACAGGGCATTCTGTATTTCTGCCAATCTTGCGGCTTTCAGGGTTTGAGCCATGATTTTTACCTCCTGTGGCTTTAAACTGCTCAATCCTGACTCTTAAAAATATTTCTCTTAGATTACACAAACATTCCTGTACACATAAGAATTTTTTAGCAGTGAAATGGACTGGAAATGTGAATCCGTTACTATGCCAAAACAGCAAATGAAATACTATGTCTGAAAAATCTGTAGCCTGTATGCTTTGACCAGAAAAGGGGGGGGGGAAAGTAGCAGATGAGGAAAAATAGCCTAAATAATAATAATATTCTTCAGTGTGCCTGCTTTCCATAGCCCTGTGCATGGAAACTAAAGCAGGTTTGCAGTAACAGGTCATTGCTGCCCAGAAGTAGGAGAAAGCAGCCTGTACACCCAAGTCACCGCTTCAACATGTGAGGCCTCTGTTCACCTGATGCACTCTCCCAGTATGCTGCTGGGAGCTGATGCTGCAAGGAAGTCCCTTTTGGGCACATCATGCTCAGCTAGTGAGTACTGGCCCTGGGGGCACACGGGCCCCTTTGCTTCTCACAGGGCAACAGCATGGGGTTGATCACACAAGCCTGAGTTGCTGCCATGGGTAGATAAACACTTTTAACCTTCCTCCTGAGACCGACTTTGTGAAATTGATCTTTGATGTGGATGAAGGAGTTTGGGGTGCAGTGCTTGGAATGCCGCATTGGTTCTCCGTCCTCTGCTCTCATATTTTATATGCCCCGCAAGGCTAATGCTGATTCTATGTTGTTTTCCTGTGATTCGATCAGTGGAGTAAGATGAGCACCTGGAAGCACAGCTCACTCTGAGTAATTGCTCTTTCTGCTGCTCTACTGGGGAGTTAGTAGCTAAAACTGCCTGGAGAACAGTCTGGAGAGTCAGTGCAGTTTCTCGATTCACACTGGCTCTGTGGCTGTTTTGTTAAAACCTGTGACTGTGGGGTAGTGTTGTCACAGTGTTAGTTTGTCTCTCTCTAATCCAACTATCCTGGTCCTATAATAATAATAATACAAAAAAACAGCTATAATATTTTAGTAGCATTTTTCCCTTCACATTAAGCCTTAGCATGTGAGCTGTACTGGCTTCTGGCTAGCAGTATTTTTCTGGGTGCTGACTGGTGACCAAGCGTGAAACCTCTCCATGACAGAGACATGGCCCAAATACACAAGCAGTAGGTATGGCCAGTCCCAGAAAGAAAAGGATGAAGCAGCAGCTGTTCCCATCGACAGGCAGTAGGGCAATCCCAGGGACTGTCCTCCCTGTGAGGGCCTCTGCTGCTCACACACATGGTACCTGCCCAGAGGGTGATACCTTTCCCCTTCGATATCAGTGTCTCTTGGTTTAGCACTCTGGGGTGGCAGCATGGACCGGGAGCCAGTCATACAGAGACTACTCCCAGAGCTGGAGAGCTGCTGAAGAAGCAACCCCAACCAGGCTGTAAAGCTTCATACTCTGGAGCTGAAGCAAAGTAAATCTTTATGTCTGGCTTGTGCTTCTCTTAAGTGCAGCATATTTCAGAGAAAGAGTGAAAAAGAGGGAGCACCATATGCTGTGTGCACACCATCATTCCTGCAGCTGAGCTGCTTTGCTGTTGGGTGCTCCCTGCCCTTTATTCCTTGAGGAATCAGTGCAACATGCCCAAATGCCAAGGCAGCAGGCACATGAGAACGAGATCAGTAGCAGGGACTGCGCCTTCACAGTCTTTCGTACCAAATCTTGTGCTTTCCATAAGGACTTGAGCCCAAGGGGCAAAGATGGCCCCATCCTGTTTCTACAGCCACAGTCATACGTAAGGGCAGCCCCACGCACAGTCCTGACACACTGACAAAGCAGAACGCACCAGTTGCTCTCTTGGCAAGACCTTAAAGCGCCACTTGTATAACGCTTTGTAAATTGCTCCTGCTCAGTGCTGCCCCTTAGACTGGCACAGGAATGTATTTTCACAGCAAATACCAGGCTCTGGACAAATTTCTTGCACCCTGCTGCTAAAAGATACAATATTCACGCAAAAGAAACAGCTTTGTTTTCTCATATCTATTAGCAGCCAGCGCGTTTGAAGAAAACTTTATCTTTTTAAATAGAAGGTAGAGGCAGTTGTAGAGATTCATGGTAAAAGCTACTGAATGCATCTGAGGTCCCTGGCTCTGCTACAGGTGTCTGCATGCCCACAGTCCAGGCCCTGTGCTGCCACACCCTTGCAGTCATGCACTTCTGCGCTTATGACTCTACCAATCCAACCAAGCTAGAAGGAGCCTCGAGGGGTTGTCTATCCTGGCCACCAACACCATGGCTGCAAACTTTACCTAAACTACACCAAGCTTCTGCTCTCTGCTCTCCAGGGGCCTAACCATGGAACTACCCACCGAGTTACTGACCTAGAGAAAAGTCCTAGAGCACATGTGCTGCTGGAAAAGCAAGGGGAGGGAGAAGACCACCTGTGTTGTTCCCATTTTCCATATTGCTAGCTGGTGAATTAACTTAGAGCTGATATCTGTTCAGCTTCAATTTTATACTCTATAGGGTGGTGTTTGCTCAGGCTCCCCCCCTGGAGCCTGTGGGTTCCAGGCTGTGCTAACCAGCACACTTGTTTTCCAGTGGCAATTGCTGAGCCATTTGTGCTGTGGTAACAGCACTCTGATATTTAGTCCCTTTAATTTAGAAACATGCTGTATAAACTGGAAGTAGTTTAGTTGTGGGACTATTAATTGTCTTTATACAGCCAGTAAACACAGTCACATTGATACAATCACTACTCTAGCTAATGGTGACTTGCTGTGAAGAAAGGCACCTGCTTCCTAGCTCCAGAAATGAGATGCTGTACATAATGATGTTGTTGAAGTGGTAACACTTTATTACAAGCGCGTCTGTTCTCACAGAGATCGTTGTTCATTCTATGCTTTATAAACTGCTCATGACTTATACACAGAAAAGTAATTGACTTGGCTTGGTTTATTCATGGGGGCCCAGGCAGTATTTCATCATTTTACTGTGGCTTTTTTTGAACTTTAGTCATTTATGTAAGTAGTTTCCAAGTAAAATCTCAGCTATTTCTAATGCTTTTTCTTTTTCCAACTCTGACTGCTACCTTCATTTCACTGATGTCTTACAATTTAAATATGTGGGGTTTTTTTAACAATTCTAACTTTTGTATTTCAGGAATACAATTGCTGGTGTCTTATTGCACAGTTGGGTTGTGGGAGGGTATTTCCCCCCCCCAGTTCTTTCCAAGTGGTTTATTAGTGATCTGGGAAAGATGATTATCCATGTCAGGAAAGATTTTCAAAATTTGGCTGCAGATCAGAAGGGGAACCGCACTGCACCGTACCACACCACACCAGTGGAATAAATAGTAAGGAACGCAGCACACTTCAGAAAAGAAAAACTACCAGGAATAGTCTGAGGTTTTGACTTTATCCAGAAACCACTGGTCTATTTCAGTATCAAAATTTCCAGCAAAACAGACTTAATTTTGCAATGCTTTTTGATTTAGATAGAGCCGTGTGTTCTGCCAACACATGACTGCTGGATGAGCGAAGACTTGCAAGACAGACTTTGCAGAAGCAGATGCAGCACTCAAGGCTGGGAGAAACACAAGGCATAGAAGGCCAAAATTACTCAGGGCAGCAACAGGAACAAACTTGGGGAGCCCAGAGCCTGAGCAACAGAGGGACAAGTCAGAGCCCTTCAAGAATGACCTGTGAAGAGAGATTGTCTAGATCCACCACTGGTCTTGGTTCCAGTTTGGACAGAGTAGACACCACAGAAGATCTACAGTTTATCCTTAAAATATGCACAGACTCCATAAG
Source organism: Podargus strigoides (assembly GCA_028020825.1). Taxonomy (NCBI): domain Eukaryota; kingdom Metazoa; phylum Chordata; class Aves; order Caprimulgiformes; family Podargidae; genus Podargus; species Podargus strigoides. Next base: position 42,869,759 of record CM051623.1, read on the forward strand.
GTGAGATGTATGAGGGGTGCATATTGGTTGGTCAAATAAGATACCACCTTTCCCAACACACCTCACTTGTTGATGTTCACTAGAGGAATATGTGGGTTTGTATTTGAGGATCTTACTGCAGCTGCACATTTCTGGTGACACAGAACAGGCAGCGGTCTGTGAGAGCCTGGTAGCAGCAGGTTTGCTTCCATGTTCTCTCTCGAGGAAGACGGGCCTTCTCAGACACAAATGAGCGTGAAAGTGGAACTCCTGAAAACATACCTGCGCTCCAGCCTCCTCGCTCTGTCCCCTAAGGGATCTCTCACAGGTTTGCTCCTTCCTGAAGGATATACACCAAATGTTCCCCTTTCTTAGCCAAACTCACTAAGAAAAGTGAGAAAACCCTTAAAGCAGCATTAGCCAAAGAAGGACTAAACCATATGTGGGGAGGCAGGCAGAGCCCAGTGGAGGCAGGCAGAGGATGTTTGCTGATGAGAAGGTGCTCCTGGTAGATGGGATAATGATTGAGCCTTCTTGGAAGGGAAGAGATGAGGAAAAACTGTTGGAGAAACATCAGTGCAGAGTGATTAAAATGTCTTCTCATTTTATATTAAGTGGCTGAAGGCTGCCAGCCTTGCTTGAATTTAATAGCAGGTTGTCCTTGTTCCATGTTCACGCTGTGTCACGTGAGCCATGGCCACAAGACCTCGTGAGGGCAGATGGCTGGATGCTGTACTACACAAAACACAGCTGGCAAACTCTGTGCCTTCTGTTTACCATGAGTAATGTAGCTAACACGGGCACATCGCTGTGCTCCTGCCCCATGACCACCTCCGCTGGCAGGGATAGCCCGTCTGCTCACACCGGATCGCCTTGTGCCCCTCGCTTGCCCTGAGAACATCACCCATGGAGGCCCACGTCCTCCCTCTGCTCCACCTGCACTGGACACAGGCTGTCGCATTGCCTCGGGGACTCCACCGGGTCCCTCCACCAGGGCCGGGTGCTGAAAAGCCCCGGGGTGCAGAGGTGAGACAGGGCCCGAGAGCCGCCCGTCCCTGGGGCTGCCCGAGCGCCCCTCACCGCAGCACCGGGGCTCGGTGTTCGCGGGGCCGAGCAGCTGCTTGCTTCCCTCAGCCCGCCCGGGCCGCCTCCCTCCCGCCGCACCTCGCGGATAAGCCCGCCGGAGGGCACAGCCCGCTCCCTCCCCGCCGGCCTGGGGCGGCAGCGCAGCCCCGCGGGCCGCCGCCATGGAGCCCCTCGGCCGGCAGGTGGCACCGCCGCCGCGCCACGGCCCGCGGGGCCCGGGCTGCCGCGGAGATGGCGGCCCCGAGGCAGCGCCCGCCGGCTCGGCCTGACCGCGGCGGCTGCGCGGGCGGCCGGGGGTGGCCTCGCTCCGGGCGTTTGCATTGCTCGGTCCATGGCGGCGGGCGGCCCCGGCTCCAGTTTGCCCAGCGAAGGCCGTAGCGTTTCACTGCACGGCTCCGGGTGAGCTGCTTGCGGTCAGGCACGCTCAGCTCTGCCCTGTGCAGCGGCGTGCGGCAGGGACGCGAGGCGGGCAGCGCCAGCAGCAGCCGGACATCGACTGCGGGTGTACGAGAAGTCGGACAGTTGAGGCAGTGCCCAGTGAACGCTCCTGGGGCCCCCAGCCACTGCCGCCTTCCCAAGGGGGGCACCTCCCGCCCCCGCGAGCCACTGCCGTGCCTGCCTCACACCGGGGCTGGCAGGGGAGTCCCGGGGCCTCACACCGGCCACCATGTGCCCATGCCGCTCCGCTGCGAACCGGCAGTACCTCGCTGCACCAGCCCCTCCTCAGAAGCCTTTAGCAGCCACGTCCCTGTCGTTCCCCCCGGGAGCCCACTCGGGTGTCAGAGCTGTCCTGACAGCACTAATCCCAGCACGGGGCTGTAGCCGTGGCGTACGTGAACCACACTCCTCCGTCCAGAAGCACGTGTAAAGGGCAAAAACATCTCTGGCGGTGAGAACAGGGGCGGCTTAGGGAATCTGTGGTGGCTGCAGGTCAGCGGGGTGCGTGTGGGTGAAGTCCTGCCACAGATCCTCACTGCCCTCCTCCAGCCCCATCGGCCGCCAGTGCACACACGTCTGTGGCTCGCCCTTTCCTGCTCCAGCAAAATAATTGGCACATGGGCTAGAGGAGCGGTGGCTCGCAGCTGGCACCCATCAGCCACGGCTCACTGGCCCCAGCCACTTTGCTTTGAATTCGCTCGCTTGCTGTCGTTTCTTCCTTCCCCGCTTTCCTTCCAGAGCTCACAAAGAGAACTGGCAGGGCTGCCCGCCAGCCCGCCAGGCACTGCTCACCTTGCCAAGCGGGCCCCCCTGTGCCCCCTCCCTGCCACCCCTCAGCTGCTTCGCCCCCGTCACCATTGTGTTCGCTCGCCTTTGAAACTGGCAGGAGACATCAGCTACGCTCAGATGATGAAAAGAGAGGGAGAAGCACCTGCTAGCGTTTGGGGCTTGGGTTTCGAGCAGTGCTTGTGCTGAATACATACACCCTTATTTGGGTGCCTGGGGACAGAAGAGTTAGAGAGGGGCTTTTATTCTGCTGCTGAAATATTCAGCCAGATCGTAGCATGACAGTTTGCAGACAACCCCCCTTTGCACACACAAAACTATTATATTTAAGTACTTCAAGTACTGAACACTCAAGTGTTTTTTACCTTGCAATGGGAACACTTAGGAAGGGCTAAATGGACTAACCAAGAGCAACCTTCTTGCCCCATTACACCAGTGACAATGTGTGTTGTCACCTGCATACATCATGTCTCTTGAAAGCATTTTGGGACCACAACAATTTCAACCTGTAAAACACGTTTTAATACCTAGGAGGATATAGGAGGTCTCTTAACATCAAGTGAGAAGTGAAGGACATTTGTCCAGGACATGGGGACTAACAGAGTGAGGGATAAACTACTCATGCTGGAGGATTCTTGGCAGTTTGCTTGTTTCCAAGGCATGGATCCAAATGGGTGACCAAAACCAGGCTTGGACTTTCTTCTAACACGTGCTATGATTTTTTCATGGGCTTTATTATAGTATGTATAGAAGAAGAGGGAGGTGGGCCTTTCACATTTGGCTTGAAGCAAGTAGTGGTTACGGGTATGCTCTGAACCAGGCAGCAGCCCAGGGCTGCCCATCCACAGAGAGCTGGTAACGACATGAGGTGCAGCCCAGTGTCACACAGGCATAGCAGTGGGTCTGACAGCAGTACTGACACCTTTGCCTGGCATTGCACCTGAGTTAATAAGCCTTGCGTTTGTTAGCTTGGGCACAGCAATGCACTGACATCAGGGGACCTGCGCTGGCTCCCAGCCCACCAACTGGAGTGCCTCTGGGTTGTTTCCCCTGACTGTGGTGCTGGGTAAGCACAGGCAACTTGAGGGCCAGGACAGCTACATCATTCAAAGTCTTCCTTCCTTGCTTTTTGCAGCACTTACTAAAGCTGAAGGCCCAATAGTTCCTCATCATTTGCTTCTGCTTACAAGAGGAGATGACCGGGAACGGGCAAGCAAAGGGAAGGCATGGAAGCAGCTATAAATGGCTTTGTCACTGTGGCCACTGCAATGCTCTACCTGCCTGCTCTTCCTTTTTGTCCATTTTCAGCTGTCAGACTTGCAGAGCATCTTGCACCTGAATCCGCTTCATGGCTCCACACGGGGGCTAAGGGGAGATTTTGGGGAAGCAACCACCACTGCTCAGAGCTGTAGTCAGCAGAGCTCTACTCAGTTCAGCTGCTGGATTCTAGGATTGGAGTCACCTCATCCAAAGGGAGACACTAATATGAAGTCAGGTGAATTGCAGCCAAAATGTTTTCCTCCTCCTCACTGACTGTAAAGGAGCCTGCAGTGTATGGCTCCACTGTAGACTGAGAAAAGAGAAATCCCACTGTTGGAGTTTGGAGCTGCGTCAGTTTTCCCAGTAACCCAGGGCTGTGTGCAGGAGGTCTGCCCTGAGCCCTTGCCATTGCAGCAGAACTTCTCACCTTCCCACCTAGAGCTGTGCAGGAGCTCAGGGTCCTCCTCTGAGGTACTCCAAGGTACAGGGGTCTCCACTAATGATCTCTGTACAAGAAACACCATCCCTGGCTGCTGTTAGGCTGGCAGAGGCAGCACTAGCTTACCTTTACCTCAGAACACTGTAGTTAGAGCTGTTGAGAGATTTGGATTTGATGTCCAACCTGAAGGGCTGCAGGCCGTCTTCCTGGCCATCCAATGTCAGCCTGCTGGGACAGGGGAGAGCAGAAGGGACTGGGCTCACTAAGGAAGAGCTTGGGCAGATGATGACTCTGGGTCATTAAGTGTATTAAGGGTCTGGGGGCCACATCACGTCAGCCACTCCTGGAGCTGGCCCTGCTTGCCCAGGTGTTGGTCAGCTGGATACCAGGAATGCTCCACAGATCGAGTCCGACTTAGTAAATATTAGTTTGCAGGGTCATTTGCAGTCTAGTGAAACATAAGCCATTTCCTGCTAAAGAGCCATTTTTCTAAAAGCTGAAGGCAGTGAAGTTAGGAACACTCACTTTGCGTCAGCAGACATGATGCCTCACTTGTCGAGTGGGAAAAAACCCTGAGGAAGTGAGAGGTGCAATGATGAAAGGCCATGAACAGCTGCTGAAAGTGTTCGTGAACCAGGAGTAACTGTACATAAAGAACTAAAACAAAAATAAAGCCTGGTTTGATTAAATGTTTGGATTCAGGAAAGCAGGTCACCTCCAGGAAAGCAGCTTATGTAGGTGTGCGGTGATTCAGGGTATTTCTGAAGAGGGAAAATATGCAACAGCTTGCTGGCTGGAGCACAGGCCACCTCACTCCCAAGTAAGGCCACAGAGTTCCAGTGACCCTTGTCATCGCCCCTTCAGTCCCTGTGCTCTCAGGGAGTACTAATATCCCTCTGCCTGGTCTCTGCCTCTAAAACCAGGACACACACACACACATGCACAAATAGGCACACAAACAATTCCCAATTTGCTGAAATTGATTCCTCTACATGAAAGCAATTTCAAAGGTGAAATTCAAAGGTGGTGAACCTTTCTGCTCAGTCTAATAACACCCAGAGCTCCATTCCTTAGGTAGCAAGATGGCCGAAATCACCAATGGAAACTAAAATCAGGACATACATTTTTGTGTCTGTACCTCAAATAACTGCTTGGAAATAATACCTGGTGATCTCCCCTGAGGACCCAGGGGCACCTTGCAGGTCACTGTAGGAGCTGGAAACCTTCAAGCCTCTGTGACCACGTGGGTCAGCTGGCAACTGCTACTGATCCTGCCCCTGTAACCAGTAGGCTGGAAAAAGAATGGCCACTTGCTAACTCATGGTTTGTCGCTGTGACTTGTGAGAGGTGGGGTCTTGAGGCCTGGGTGATTTCTTTGCAAGATGGCTGGCAGAGAGCCTGGATACACATCCTGGCTCATCTCTGCTTTCTCTGTAATTTGGCCCAAGCAGTCAAAAGCAAATGAGGGAGGATATAGCAGTAATGTGGGGGAAGCTGGAGAGGTTAGAAATACGAGCAGGAAATAACCAAATTAGACTGCGCCTGGGAAAACTGAAGTCAATACATTTGGGGGAAATAATCCGAAACACTGCTCGTCAATCGGAGAGGAAAGCAGACGACTGACAGCAGCCATGTGTGATTTGGGGCTGCCCACTGAGGTATCACATCGCGGAGTGAGGATGTGCTGGGGCGGCAACAGGGCTCCACCAGAGCTGCACCTGGGCTCTTGCAATCGTTGTTGTGCACCTCAGGCCTGGGGTGATGCAGAGAGGCTGGAGGGCTTTCAAAGAGCACCACCGCAGTTGAGAGGTGGGAGGGAATGGCTGGATGAGGAAAGCCTGAAAGAATTCAGTATAAACAACTTTTCCAAATGATGACTAAAGGAGGATATGATAACCCTCTGCAAGTATTTGAAGGCTAGAAACACCAAGGGTGGCTCATTTGGGATAAGATTAGATGTAATGGGATGAATTTACAGACAGGAAAAAGTGCATTTTATGCAAAAACACAGGTACAGAGTAACAAAAGGCAGTAGAGTTCCCAAAGTAGGAGTGGAAGTCCCCTTGGCATATGAAAAACTGCTCCACATATGAAAAGGAAATAAGGCCATGTGCTGTTGGAGCAGTGCAGCACAGGAGAAGTAGATGAGCTAGCTTGTCTACCTTCAGGTCTTTTACTCCAAGGCTTGCTTTTCTTTAGAAAAGCAAAACTTATATTCATGCCTTTGCTTAAAATTCCCACCAGAGGCAAGCTGTGTACAAAAGTAGGCAACAAGACTCTCTTCCCTTTGTTGGTGAAGGATATGCTCATCATAACCATGAAATTTCCCTGCAGTAGGCTTATACAACGGAGGAGCTGCGAAGTCCTTCTTTGTGTGGGTTTTGTTGGGGGTGGCCAAGAGGACGTAAAAGGGATAGTTAATGCAGGCAGCTATCACCTGCAACACCGGCAATGTGCCAGTAGGGGGGCGAGGGGATTTCATCACACTGCATTCTTCCTGAAAACTCAAATAAGTCAGGGTGAGAGTGACAAAATGTCTCTGCTATCCTGTGGCAGTGGATTGCCTTCTGGGAAGTGAGGCAAATAGGCTTTGCACGTTTCCAAAAGGAACTTCTATACTTGGATCAGTGGCATAAAAATTGAATTTGCAGTCTTGTTCCTGCAGTGAGCAAGGTCTGGTTGGACCCCTTCCTATCCATGGAGGGAAAGAGATCCTTATCCTGAATTTTTCCCAGCATGTCTGGGCCATTTTAGAGAGGCGGGAGACACATACACTGTTATATTGAGAGGTCCATCCTACACGGCTGTCAGACGCCTTGCACTGTGCTGTGAGATGGAAGGTGTCAGCACTGCAGGCCCCAGCAGTGGCAGGTCAGCTCTGGCCAGCACAGTGAACAAAACTAGAAAAAAAAAAAAAAAAAGAAATGTGTGGGGAAAAAAACGTTTCAGAGATTTGCTTTGTCTTACAGTGAGGTGGCTTGTGAGAGGAGCATAGGTCCCTTCACCTCCCACTCAAATTGATAACAGAAGGTGAAGTCTCACCTCCTGCCTTTCAACACCTGTCTTTGATATCCTGGGTCACCCTTTGGGTGTCATTTGTGGTCCTGTGACCACACAGATAACTCAGGTGCTCAGCTTCAGGTGCCCTGAGCTGTACTGCAACATCACTAATATAGTATATTCATCCACTGTATTTATTTATTTATTTATTTTCCAAGTAAAGCCAATGACCAGGCACTCTGTGATTTACACATGGAACCAAAAAAACATGGCAGCATGTTTTTTACATGTTACCAAAAAAAAAAAAAAAAAAAAAAAGAAAAAAGTTGTGAGACAATTAAAAAAATTTAGAAATTAATTTTTATACAATATGAGTGTTTGTTGGCCAGGTATCCAGTGTCTTGACTGTAATTAATTCCTAGGATTGCAGCTACAATCCAACTGGGGAAGGGGCACTCCTGTTCCACCACTAATTTTTCTTCACAGTAGAAGTGAGGCACAATTTTTCACCTCATGTTTTATTCAGACCGTTTGCAGGCTCTGGCTTTTAGAGGGATTTTTAAGGAAAAATTGAAGACTTGGATACAATCCTATCACCTGCTGATGGCTCTCTCCACTCCAGTCAGTGTAAAGCTGGGCAGAAAAGGGTTGGTTTTTTTCATCTCTGTCTCTCTCTTCCTCTCCCACTCCCCTAAATCTGTGTAATGTATAGAGGCTGGGGTATTCAGTGCTGCTCAGATCCTGTACTGGCTCATTAAAATGTCAGACTCACCACTGCAGACCCAGGGCGCTCATTCCTCTTGACATTAATGGACAATGAAGTCGGTGGGAGTTGGGGAAGTAGAAAAAGCCCACAACTTTCTTTATGGTGAGATTAGTGATCAGAGTAGCTTTAAATTACATTAAACTCCACTTGTGTCATTAAGCAGAGTTTTCAGACTGTCCAGTCCAATGCAAACACACAAACATTTCAATAAGTTTTCCTTTCTTGTGTGACTCAGGAAAGAAACGTGTGTCTGACACTCAGCCGTGCTCTGCTGACGGGCTGTGCCAAAGCTTTCATGTCCCTGGTCATTGGCAGTACACGAGGAAAATGGATTTTGCTGCTGTGTTTCCAGCTTTTATAATGCATCACACAAACCCTTTAATAAATACAGAGTAAAGTGAAAAATAAATCATTCTGAGAGAAGCCCGAGGTGATCTGAGAGCTGAGCACAAAGCTGTCACTCCTCTTCTCTGGGACAAAACCCTTCCATTGCTTATTTTGACTACAGAATTGAGTTAGCATCTGCTACAAACTCAGTCGTTCTTTAGCACAGAATCACAGAATCACAGAATGTTAGGGATTGGAAAGGACCTCAAAAGATCATCTAATCCAATCCCCCTGCCAGAGCAGGAACACCAATCCTTATCTAACCTATTTCTTCATAGGAAAACAAGAGTGCTCACAGGAATAGTGCGGAACTTGAAAATAAGCATTGACTAGAGCTAAAATTTCAGTTTGGAAAACTGAACTATTGCTGCATGTCACCTTCCTCACATTTAAAAGGATTTATCTTCTTTCACATTTGGACAAATACCTGCCTTTCCCTTATATATAGCCCTTTTATATCTCCAAATATGCCTAATAACGTTTCCAGTTCAATTCTGGAAATGATTTTAATGAGGACTGTCTTTCTTCTAATAAACCAATGTAATGGAACCTCATTAAATATAATCGAAAGGTTTCACATGTAATAAATCATTGTAATATTTTATCGTGTATGAAAGCTTAGGTGATTCTCAGCACTGCTAAATATCCCATATGCGAACTACTTTTCTGGGATATTACTAAAGAATTAATTTTTTCCTGTGTTTTCCCCAAAGAAAAGCAAAGAGTTAATGCTTATGCTTCAGTTCTCATTTTCTGGTGCCCCAGCCATTCCTTGGGGAAGTCGAGGGGACCTGGCAGTGGCCAGGCTCAGTGCACATTGCCCTGAGGTACGGTGGTGGGGTGATGTGGCAGCGGGCAGTGGTGCTGCTCCTGCTCCTCAGGGAATTTCATGTAAGGCCTAAAAGGGGCCAGTGCCTGTGTGGCACAAGGCATTTAATTAGCATGTTAAATACTCACATATGTGTGTCAAAACAGTGCCAGCTGAGCAGGAAAACGGCGTAACTCACAGTTTGAAGGGAACAATCATACTTAGAAACTTTCCCCCCCCCCAGGTTGATGGTGCCTTTTGACTAGTAAAGATCTGGTTTTTTGGAAGCAGAACATACATTGAAGACCTTTATTAAATCAGCTGGCTGAACTGCAACTGCTGAAGGCAACAGTGAGGACTTGCCAGCTTCTTTTGAAAAGCATCCTCTTGTTCTGGGCATAGTTTAGGCTGTGCAAGTTTATTGCAGCTGCTGAACTCTCCCCCGGAGTGTAGGGGCATGCACTTTGGCATACATCGTTACACACTTCTGGGATGCTGAAAGGCTGCCAGAACAAGTTATCTTGCTCCACCTGGAACCAAGTGAAAAGGAGATATCATTCTCTTTCATTCCTCCATGTCTTGGCCAGATGAACTTGGAAACTCAACCTGCCAAATTCACATGGTTTGAGATAGTTCAAATTAAACCTATGGGACCTCACTGTGCTTTCCAGAGCTTTCACCTTGCATTCTTCCTCTAGCAATCTCTTCCAGCCCCAGGCGTGAGGGCCAGACACAAAAAGTGCTAAGGAAAATGCCTCAGTCCCAGTCCTTTAGCTGCCACATGGCAAAATGCTGGCCCAGCACACACACACACACACGCACACTCATTTCTCCTTTTTGGGCCATCTTCATGGGAGGGCCAAGTGGCAGTGTCCTGGGCAGGCAGTGGAGGCAAGCAGATATCTCACCCAACGTCGGTTAGAAACAGGCATGGTCCCACTGCAGCCTCTGTTGACCTGCAAACATTTGTACCTGAGACATATAGTGCTCACACTTGAAAAAAAAAAACCACCACAAAAAACCCCCAAACCCAAACAAACAAGAAAAGCCAAACCCATCAGGCTCCCCCAAGGTTCTATTTTAGAGACACTATGAGTGGATTTAAGTGTAAGGAGTAGCATTGACATTTGAACCACAGGTCTAGGAACTGCCAAGTGCTGCTCCCCCAGTTAGAGCATTGCTGGTCAGAAGGAGCAGGACTGCAGCCTTGCTGGTAAGTGCTCTAGGGGCCCATGGGGAGGGAATTAATGCTCCTTTGGACATTATGTATGTTCTGCACACAGTCCCTTCCCCATTATTGTGGAGAGTCAGTGAAAAGGAAAGCTGCTGCCAGCGGAGGAAAGTGGCCTATAGTGACAGAACAAGGGGCAACAATTTTAAACAAAAAGAGGGTAGGTTTAGACTGGACATAAGGATGACATTTTTTACAACAGGGATGGTGAGACACTTGCCCAGGGAAGTTGTGGATGCCCCATCATTAGAAATGTTCAAGGCCAGGTTCGATGGGGCTTTGAGCAACCTGATCATGTGAAAGATGTCCCTGCCCATGGCAGGGGGGTTGGATTAGATGATCTTCAAAGGTCCCTTCCAACCCAAACCATGTTGTGATTCTAAGAGCCACCTGCAGCAGAGTGTCTAATGGGGGAGCTGAGGGTGCTGAGCACGTTGCAGGATCAGGCCAGGCACAGAGACAAGACCCTTCAAGTCAGCCTTGACCAGGCATGTTTTGGCCATTGAGTACTGGTCATTTGGACTCAATACACTCTAAAAACATACTAGATGACAAGGTCCTGGCCACTGGGAGCTGATGAAAATGAGAAGACACCTGGGGAAATCTGGGAGCAGCAAGAAAACAGGAGATTGGGCACAAACCTGCAATTTTTAAATCCCTTTCTTCTCTAGAGTCTCACAGTCTACTACATTTGGCCTAAGCTGACATGAAAGATCTGGTGTGTTTCCTGTTACATGTGAAAAACACACCAGTAACATCAATATTATTACAATTTTTAAAAATTGGACTTCACATGTAATTTTTACTAAAAATACATATTTTGAGATTTATAGTTCATCCTAGCCTGGCTTTCCTCATTGAGCATGACCAGAGTTTCGGGAAGAGTGATGAGATACTGCATCTCCCAGGCAATGCCCATCGCTGCCCAGAGCTGAGTCAGTAGTGCCAATGTACCACCTGCATCTTTAATAACGTCAAATGGCTTCAAAAAACTGACATCTGCTCATGAAGTTTGCAGGTTAAGTGATTTCTCAGATAGCAAGTCAACACTCTCTACCTGGAACTTTGCTCGGAAAATGTTTGGCATTTCTATAGCAGGCATTTGCTCACTTAGGAAAAAATTATCCAGAGAAAATAAGGACTTTGCTGCTCAGCCAATTCTTACGCACACCACAAGGGAGCTACCCCATTCTCTCTTTCCTCTACGTTGCCATGTTTCTACAAGAGAGAGATGCACCGTGCCCATCAATCTGCTTGCGGGCTTTTCCCCCCCGCAGGAACTCTGCTTCGGTGCGCATACACTGGCATAGTTTGTTTTATTTTTGCTTGACAACTCACTAGCAGAAGAGCAGTAAAACTGGATTTTTTCATTATTTAACTATAGATACTTACAATTGCTCAGTAATGTAACAAATCTTATAAGGGGATTTCAATTTTTGCCCAGATTCCAAAATCTCTGGCAGAACTTCAGTATTTCTTACAATTTAAGCAGACCCTTTTAAAGCCAAGCAGTACTTTAAAATGTCTTATCTTTTTTTTTTTTTTTTTCCATAGCTTTGTGTACATGCTGTGGGGAGTGGTCTGTATAATCACATAAAGACTTGGATAAAATCCAATCTAGATCAGCTGCTATTACAGGAACAAATCATACAAGGTTTGTGGGGTTTTTTTCCCCCTTTCTCAAAACAAGAAACAGGGCTAGAGCTACATCCACTGCCAGCAAGTCAGAGGTTAACCCTGGCATGCCGAATCTGTGATTAGGTTCATCCTTTACCACCAGGCACGTCGGCCAAGAAGAGCATGTGTGGTGCAGTCATGCACAAACACACACACATGGAGAGAGGCAAACAGCATGATGGCCGTGTGTAGCTATATACCAAAAAACCCCTGAACCTGCCCCATACACCAAAACGGGGCTGTTTGATGCTGAGGTGGTTATAAAGTCAGGCTGGAGCCAGTGCGCTGCTCGCTCAGCAGCTCCAGGTGTATTCACCAAACACTCTCTTTGTTTAAGTAAATCACAGCAGCAGCACTGACAACCCCAGTGCAGGTCTGGGGGGAGCTCCCGTCCCTGCTCTCACCACTGTGGCTTTCCCAGCCTCCAGCCCTGCTTCAGCCCCCATACATCAGCACAGGGGAGCAAAGCCTGATGACACACCATGGACCAAACACATATTTCTTCCTTATAAAACCACAGAACAGGACTTTTGGCTTCTGTTACCAGAGGCCTGGGGTATAATTAATCCACTCTATCTTGCTTTTTTAATTACATCTCCACTCAAGTATCTGAGTCTTTTACAACCCCAATACTTTTAAGATGCAGGAAAAATATTACAGCCCTGTTTTCACAGGAAGAGAGGCTGCAGCATAGAGACTCTGAGTAAGTAGGGCAAACTTCAGCAAAAACCCGGAGCACGGCTGAGAACAGAACCCAGATGTACCCAGGCTTATGCTTTGCTTCAAGTGCAGCACTAGGATCCCTCTCGTTCATGATGCCAGTATAATGGTATTTCCTCTTCTGGAACGGTGCGTTCGGCTTTGGCCAGCACCTCTCTCTCTCTCTGAAAAGTCAGAGGGAGAGAGGGAGAGAGGGAGAAAAAAGCCAGAGAAGCACAACCAAAACAATGTTCGTTGTGCAGAGGAGCTCCATACAAGGCGAGGAAGAGGGGCAGGAGCTCATGGAGGTCTGCGAGGTGCCCTGTGTCTGGGGAAGCCGTGGGCAGATCGGCAAGCCATAGGCACGGGGCTGGGCTTCAGCCAGCCCCAGAGTACCAGGGCTTGTATCAGGAAATTCAGGCTCAGTCCTGGAGCCACTTCTAATTTTCTCCAGGACCTGGAACAAGCCATTTAACACTTTGGGGTTTATCTACCCCAAAGCATTGGCTGCCCCCAAAGGCATTCTTAGACCTCTTGTATGCAGGCAATTTGTACAAGTATCATGGGCATATATCACCATCCCTGGAGGTATTTAAAAGATGTGTAGATGTGGTGCTTAGGGACATGGTTTAACAGTGGATTTGGCAGTGTTAGGCTTACAGTTGGACTCGATGATCTTAAGAATCTTTTCCAACCTAAATGGTGGCCATTGAACCATGTAGGACAAAAATTAAGTTCTCCAAGAAGTTTGGCCCCCAAATGAGTGGCTCTCAGGGCATTCCTCCCAAACACAGACTGGGAAATATGATCTCTCAGTTTCCAGGTACTTTTTCTAGGCAGCTCTCCAGTGTTCCTGTGCCACTCTGTGGGAGTCTAATGAACCTGGCAATGGGGACAGTCACTAGACAGGCAGGATGGGTGCCTTAGGCACGAGGCCATCGGACAGAGGTGGTTTAGCCCTCCATCAGCAGAGCAGCTCAGGGCTGTCAGCACCAGCCTCTACATTTGGAGATGGTGGAGGCCAGGAGGGCCCAGAGCTGCATCAAGAGCCCAGGGCTGCTTCAGCTCTTTTATCCCAAACACCACAAATCCCAAAGGCATCCACTCCTCCACCGCATCCAGATTCTTTATTGTCTCTGGAAGCCCAGGTGACCTTGCCTTCCTGCCACCATGTCCTTTGATTTGTACCTTCACCTCCAAGAAGTCCTGTTTCCCATCTAGGCATACACAGTGGTTTTAGCAATTTGTTCTCCTTAAAGCCAGGGGCCCTCTGTGAGAAAGCGTCTTCTCCCACATCTGCAGGTCTTGCACTCACTTTGAAATCTGAGATATACTTGTGGTTCTGCTCCATTGCTTTGTGCACGTGTTAATGTGAACGTGGGATTTCCATGCAACTTGAGATGGAGATTTCCTTTGGTGACCACATCCATGATCTGCCTGAACCCCGTGGCTCAGGAACCCTTGGCAGCCTCTATCACCCTTTTTTAGTTTGCACAGCTCTCTGCTCTCTCATTTACCTTCTCGTGCTCACAAGGAGCCTCCTATAAACGTTTTTCAATTATCTTTAAAAATCTCTTCTGCATGATAAAAAGCTCTCTAAAGACGAGTATTTGCTGTTTATGATGCTAATTCTGTCTCCCTGTTATGCTGGCCCACCTGTACTGTAAACTGCCTGGGCAGGACCAACACTTCTCCTTTCTTTGGCACAAAAGGATGATGGTCCAGGATGAGTGAAACTGTGTAAGACAATAATAAAAGTGGTAAACAAATAATCAGACTAATGCAGGGGAAAGTACTGGCTGGAACACTGGTAGGAGAGATCAAGCAATTCTTCTAAAAAGCAAGTTATTCCAAATACTATCTTCCTTCACCCAAATAAAGCCATCAGGACCTATGCTGATTTGACTGACCATATTTGCCCTCATCAGAACCTGCTTCCCCACTAACTCTCCAACTTCTGATACTCTTCACTTTGAAAGCCCACAAACATAAATCGATTAGAAATAAAAATTAATTTACAACTTCAAAACCAGTCACATTTGGAAACAGTCTAATTCCCTGATGCTCAAAAGCACATCACATTATAATTTATCAACCATCACATTTTTTAATGATGTCAGACATTTGTCATAAAATCACCATGAAATTGGTATCTAATGGCTTCTAATAAATGTCAAAATGAACTTGCAGATGCCTATTTGAAATATATTAGGAGTCATTAAACAGCAATTAAAAGGAAGTTTCACAAATAATATTTTATATTAGGTATGTCACAGAGCCACACAAGGAAGGGACAGTGACATTTTGAGAAACCTCTGAAAATGCTCCCTTGTGCCATGTATTTCTGCAATGTCAGAGTGTGTGTCGTTCCCAGGAGAGCAGCCCATGCTTCCTGGGCATCCAGAGCCTTCCCTACAGGACGAGGCCCTGGTGCTTGACATGTGGATGCCATAAGTCACTGCTTTAAGGCCCAGCTTTAAGGACGGTGTGTGGAATAATGGCATTATTTCCTGTCTCCCTTGTCCTGTTTTGCTCTGGAGGCAGAAAGGTAGCCTAGACCTTTTCCCAGCATTGCAGGGTCAGCTCAACCCTCTGGGCTGCTGGGACGTGCTGGGGCAGGCAGGGACGTGGGGTAGGAGGGGAGAAGATTTTGGGGAAGATGAGTGGAGAAAGGGCTATGAACACCCATTCTCTCTCTGCAAATGTGAGGTGAGTGAGAAAGGCGGGGTACAAAGTTGGGTAGAGGGACAACCTGAGGCCACCTAATACTGAAGTTTGCATATGCATTAAACCCTGAAGCGTGAACAGTTTAGTACTGACTTAGAGAAAAGATCTCACACCGCTGCCACTACCCTCCCTCCCACCTTTCTTTGCGGTCCACATATTGACAAAACTCACCCTGTGTGGTTGGTACAGTCTGGTATGAGTGCACCCTGTGCTCTCTCAGGAGGGCACTGAGGACCACCTTTGCCTTCTGGTGCAAAGCTCTCCAGAAGCAGCTGTGCACTGAGAGCTACTGATGGTCCATGAGTCCGTGCTCCTTCTGTTTGGGAGCTGTGGTTGAAAAGGTGCATCTTATGTTCATGTTAAGTACATGTACACATGTATATATTATTTATATAAAATATACAGCTTGTTGAAAATATGCCCAAGTGTGATGCCCCTAGTTTCTCCTGCAGCACAAAGATTACTTTCATCTGCCATACCTTGAAAATGACTGACAAACTTGTAACCTTTAAACAGTGACAAGAATTTCATAGTATTCACATGCCTGTATCAGTCCAGCCACAGCTTAGAAACAGTTAAAAAGAAGAACTTAACTCCAGCTTGCTCCATTCCAATATCAGGTTGCCTAAAAGAGCAGCTTGCTTTCTCCCATTGATTTTTTTTCACATTAGCCCTCACAAACAGGAGGGGGGGAGGGGCGGGACTAGATGTGACCATTAATCCTGCCAGGGGTTCGGGCCAGTGCGGTGAGAATTAGGTAAGCAGGAGGCTGTGGAGCCCGATGGGGACAGCACGTTCTGGCGTGGTCAGGAGAGCGAGCAACAAACTGGCGCCTTATACAAGTAGGTATCAGCAGCCAGTAATAGATCCATTGTGTCAGTACACAAATATGTTGCTAAGCTCCACCTTCCATCGTATTTGTTTCTTACAGTACTATGGCTACTTTCCTCTCCCACTTACATAGCCAAGAGTTGGTCCTGACACAGAAAAGCGAGAAAAAAAATCCCGTTCCCCCCACCCTCCCCGTCACTTGTGCTGTAAAGGACCTGTTTATACAACTGTGGAAGAGGGCGTGTATTTGCATATTAAATGGGATCAAGAAAATATGTAACATATGTTGCAAACAGAACTAATGTCTAAACACACATGCAAACCTGGGCTAACGGGTCCTGCCAAAATATTTTAACCATCTGTTTTTGCTTAGCTGTTTTTGAACAAATTATGTTTATTATGTTAATTTATTTTACTGTCAACAACACCAAATGACAGAGTTGCTGCTAAACAACATCATTATATATCACATTCTGGCATAATACCAGCAGGGTTTTTTTTTAATGCGACAGGAATAAATGCATATTAAAATGTCAATTTGTTTAAAATCTAGTTCAGGATTGTAAATACATCTGCACAAATTCATCATGTTCCAACAGACACTGTTTGCATGGAGACTACTTAAAGATAAGCACTTCGACAGGACTTGGAGAAAGAGACAGCAGTGCAGAGGTCCTGTCTTGGACTCCTGGCTCTAGCTCTGAGGTTGATCCCAAGAGAAGGGGAAGGGAGGGAGCTAAGGGGTGGCTAACTCACATTTTAAGAAGTTGAGATTAAACTCCCCATGAGTCTGTCTTCATTTGCAGCATCCAGGAAATCTCCCTTAGGCAAAGAAAACCTGAAATTGAGATCAACCATGAAATAATACTGATGTTCATCCCAGGACCAGATCTTATTCTCCAGCATACTCTGTTTGTGTCCAGGCAGGAGTGTCTGCGCCCAAACTCTGCTAAACCCCATCTTCTTCTCCCACACAGGCAGTGGGATCTTCTCTGAACACATTTCCCTTCCAGTACTTTTCACGGGACTCAAAACCAGTGCAGGCTGGTTTTATTGCCAGGTAGTAGAAACACAGCAACTAGGACATGGTAGGACAGGGTATGGCATTTTCCTCAGTAAGAGAGGAGAAGAGAGGGCAAAATCAGTCTGAAGCCTTCAGAAACACTGAAGAACCAGAATAGAACAAGATGAAAGTGGAACAAGCAGAAAAGCCTAAGATGAGACCACGAACATAAAGAGTACTCTTTGGCCATCATGAACCACACTGTGCTTCTGTCCTGGTTTCCCAGGCACAGATCCATGGGCCAGCCATGCAGGCAGGCCATGAGTAGCCCGGAGTCAGCTGGGAGATCCAATCAAGGCAGCTGACTCACAGGTGTATCCCATACCACCTCATCATGCTCATTATAAAAGGAGTTTACTGAGGGTAGGGAGTTCCTCTTCCTGAGGCTCTTCCCTTTTGGCTTTCTGCTGCTGCTCCTATGGATGAGGCTGAGTATAACCTTGTATACTTTATGTTAGTGATTGTATTACTTTTGTTATTTCATTAAATCTGTTTCTACTTCAACCCACAGAGCTTCTCCTTTTTTTTCCCTAATTCCCGTTCTCAGCTGGGGAGGGGTCACTGGATGGTAGAACAACTGCTACAGTTTAGCCCTGGGTACAGGCTAAATGTAGACAGTTTCCAATAGTCTGCCCTGGGAGCTGATGGAATTTGTAACATATAAGCCAATGACAATGTGATATATTATAGGACATGGTACCACATAAAATACAATCAGACCATGGTCCTGCAAAGACCCATGCATATGGGTAATGATGCACATAAATGGTCCTGCTGAGGCCTGAGGAATTAAACTGGTGCAGATGGTTGATCACATGCACAAAACCTTGCAGAACCAGAGCTCGGGAGAGTATGGTCAAGGAGGAACTCTCTCACCCTGAGAAATCCTAATGCAGCCTAACAGTGCCTCTGATACTGAATCAATTAGCTGAGAAGCAACCAGTAAGGAAACACAATATTGCTTTCTGGGGATTAAGGAGCAAGCATCTTGGGACAAGATTTTGTTTAAGACAAGGAATAGGCTCCTTTTGATTAACCTCTGCCTTTAGAGAAGTGTAGCAAAGAAATACTGTGCATGTAAATATTTTGATAGCTAGCTAACAAATGTTATAGGCCATGGCACCTTTGTTTAAATACCCTTCCCCATCATGACCAGGGCTGTTCACGCAGGATGGTAAAGAAATCATTGTTTGTAGCATCCACTATACCTACTAGACTTTGTCAAGTGCAGCGACATATGAGAGGCAATGCCATGCAGTGTAAAGCTTGGGGGAATTCCCCCTCCCCTCTCTAAATTCTGGTTTTATGAAGAGAAAGGTTACATGGTTTATATTTCAGGAGTTGAAGTCCTGAGAAAATAAACCTCAATCCAAGTACTTGTCCAGCATACAACAGATATTCCATAAAATGTATGGGCTGATTTCACGCATATGGCAGCTCATTTTACAAGGGGATGATTAAGATCGTCATGGTTATGTTGGCTTTTAGTCCACAAATGCCTCAGCTGTTCTGGATTAATTTAAAATCATAATGTACCTCTGTGTGCAAAAAGCAAGCCAGCACTCCTCTGCTCTCACTGCCCTGCAAATCCAGCTCTTTGCTCTTGATGGTGTTTCCAACATGGTTCATGAGTTGTTATTGACTGACATGGTCCATCTCTTTCTTCTTTGCAGCCTGCCATCTCCCTCTGCTCTGGCACCAAAGAGACCCATGGAGTCAGCAGGGCTGCCTTTGGGAAGAGGTGAACTTTTATTGCAGTTTGCTGGCTTCCACCCCCTTTCCTGCTGCCTTTCTTGTTCTTTGATACCTCCTGACTGGCATTTTGCAGCCTGCCTCCCAAGGCACGCCAGCCCACCCTGCCCTGGCCTGCCAGCCAGAGCATGCCAACCTGCTCTGCTGGTGCTTTCAGAGGAGTAATTTGTTGAGAAGAAATGTTACCAGTGGAGTGCAGTTCAAAAGTGCTTTTTCCAACCCAACACTGAAACTTCCGCACTTGCACCCTAACCCAAAAGAGAAATGTGGGTGGCACTGTTGGGAGAACCAGCTTTTCACCCCTGGGAATGGAGAAGGCTTTTGCAGTGTTTTCTGGGTGATGCAGCATCACAAGGTGTTAATCCTGACGTACCCTATCCCCTCCAAAGGAGTCATGCAGAGAGTGATTAAAATGGCAGGCTGTGACTCAAGACACATAACCACCTTTACCCATTTGAATCTGATTTGGTCATCTCAGGCTTTCCATGCACACTCTACTTGATACTTCCTGCTTCAGAGATTTTTCTTGCTGCAGCTGCCCAGCATCCCTTCCCTTCACTCTCCTCCACATCTTTTCCTGCACTTGGTTTATCTCTTTGCTGTAAAAAGGAAAGGCATTTATTGCTTCATTCACATTAAGTGATTATCATGTAACAGAAATAAACTGCTTGTTCCTATATAATCATAGATCACTTTGCAGGACACAGGCTTCAAACAGCAGAGGTAGAAGTCTGCAATGTTTGCCTCTGAAGCAATCTTCATTTCTTCAAAAAAAACCCCAACAAAACAAACCTTAAAACTCCTAAGTCAGTATCTTCCCGCAACTGGAGCTGATTTCCTGTGTAAACTAAAACCATGTGATATTCCATAAATGCTTCCAGCTCTAAATTACAGGAAATGAAAACCATCATGGAAAAGGAAAGCTTTAGACTAAATTCCCAGATCAGATATCATTATAACTCCTTTTCAGTCTGATTACAATTTGGATGCTCTCTAACATACCTGTTAGTAATTAAAGGGGCTGGTAACAGCTGATAGAGCGCAATGTCACCTAGGGCCCTGCTGCAGGACAGAGACATCTTCCACACCCAGGGCAATGCCTCAGAGGTGCCACAGCTGAAATCATGAGCTGAGATTGATCAAGGAAGCATTTTTATGTAGTCTTTGTGAAGGTCAGTCTCTGAACTCTCAACTGTATTAAATTGCGTGTGCTGTACACAGTAACGGTTTGCAATTAGCTGGCCACACACCCACATCTGCACATGTATGATGATGCTGTTTCACCATCAAGGGCTTAATGGCTGTGCAGCTCTTCGTTGCTCAGTAACATTCTTTGCATTAAGAAAGAAAGAGTTGTGCAAGTTAGTATGAGCCAGTACTGGTACAGAGCATATACATTACAAGAACATAGGAAAAGAGAGGAACTGATCTCACCCCATCCCGTCTGAGTTTGGAATATATGCTTGGTCCTTTGGGAGTGGTGGTATCAACTGCTGTTTAGAGCCTGAGGGCTGCTCTAACCTCATGGAAGGCTGTGGGAGAGATTTAATCCATGTTTGCATGCTTTTGTGATCTGCACCATGCAGTCTGAATGTACAGGAGATCTCCATGTTTTCCACATAGGTCCCTTGACAGGACCCACAACCCCTCAGAGCTGTGATGAACAAACCAGAGTTAACAGCCCTCCACCTTTCAGGTGGATTCTCTGAAGCTCTGACTTGCTGGCAAGACAAGTGACCAAGCTGAGATTTATGGATACCTGTCCCAGTTTTCTCATCCTGTAAATGACTGCAGAAAGAGGATTTTCATTCCTGTGACCAGCTCATTCTCTTCATTTCTGCAGAGTATCTGTGTCCTTCAAGGCACTAAATCATCCTGGCATTGCAAAGAAATAGGGACTTCAATTAAATTAATTGCAATGCTTTTATACAATTTATTAATTGGTATGCTAGGAGATTTTTTAGTTTGTTTAGCCAAGATCATGATAATTTTCCCTTTGAATTGATGCAGTGGATAATTAGCAGTCAGAAAAGAAGTCGAGTCAAAGTACTCATTTTAAGGACAGTCTTGGGTACACTATTACTCCTTTCCTGTTTCAAATGCCACAGGAGCAAAGCATCGCTCTGACTATATGGAAGGGAGTCTTGCTGGGTGTCAGACCAATGCCTGTGTGCCACAGTCACCCTTTCAGATGTTGTAACCATTGCTGTCACTTCTTCACGCATTTGGGGCACTCCCTAGCACCTATGGATGTTAAATTCTAGGCTGTCCTGTTCCTGGTATTATGAAAGCATTTCTATAAACAAGAGTATCATCTTGGCCATCATTCACATTTAGGCCTGCACTGATTTCTGTCGTGTTACCAGAATGAGGCAGATGCTCCAATGAGGCAGAGGGTCGTGCGTCCAATGCCAAAGGAACCAAGACAATTTGCACAAATTGAGGACTTCAGCCAATACTTGTTATAAGCTGTTCTTGCTGAATGTCCCAAATGAGAGGCTACAGTGCCAGCAAAGTCATTAAAGTGAACAGCTTTGCATTGTTCCCTACCCAGCGGACATTTCTATTAGGATAGGTCATTAGTTATTCCTGAGGTTGTTAGGTTATCGCATTGAATCTTAATCCATCTAATTCATCCCAGCACACTCCTATTTGTTTCTAGTGCTTGCCTTTTAAAATACCATTAAATCATGTCAAAGGCCTCCTCTGCACCTGCCAACAAAGCTGCACACATTCTCCGATTTTCTGTGCCAGGTGAATTGTATTTAGTATATTGCTGGAGAAGACAGCTCATTGCAAATCCTATTTCTCCTTCTCCTATTTCTCCTTCCCAAACAGACTTCCTCACATGCACCCAGGGGATTTTAACTATAAGATACCCAGCTCAGCCTGGGCTCAAGTCAATCAGTGTCATCCTGAACAGATGCTGGCAGGTTTCCATTGCCTGGGGCTAACCTGGGTGTCCCACTTTCTCTTGCTGAGATAAGAAGTTAAGAGGGGGAAGAAAGAGGAAACTATTTGCCTTTGATATATAATGTGAAAATAAAGAAATCCCAACAAAACCTGCCCTTCTTGTGCACAAACCCCTTTGGTTAAAAATTCTTAGCAGGATACTAAAAATAGAGAAACTCCACTGAGATCAGTGCATAGCTTTAAACCAAACATATAAATTAGTAGAGAAATGGCATTCTCAGTCCTAGATGGCTTGTAGTGAATTAGACCAAGGCTTTTACAGAACAAAGGAACCTGAAAAAACCCTAATCTCACTTTGAAGGAAAAAAGTCTCTGATCACTCCACCTGCCACTTCTCTCTGTGCCAAGAAAAACTTGAATATATACCAAACATACTGAAGGAGAGTTGAGTGTTGCATTAAATTTATGTACCACTAGAGACTAGGGCTGAATGTGCTGACTGAACTTATTCTAATAACTTAGATGGGAACAATCCATACTGAAAATCACCTTACTTAGGTTGGTTTAACAAGAACTATTTACCTAAGAAAGAAAAGAACCCTGAGTGCTGATTGCTTGCTTTCTCACCCAAGAAGCAAGAAATACACATGGACAGAACCTGAGGGGTTTTTTTCTAGCTGCAAAATGCAACAGAAAAGGAAGAGGAGCAGTTTGTTAGGCCGGGTAAAGGATTTTCCACAGAAAACAAGCAGGATTTGCAGAGAGCATGTGTTTGTGCATGTGTCATTGATTAAATGTTTACAATTGGTAGAAGATTTGAAGGCACACAGGGAACGAGGACATCCTGGGACTGTGCTGATGTTGCCTTAGTCATTATGGTGAAATTTAGGGAGTGCATTAGACCTTGTATTTCTGAGGCCACATCATTGGGCCAGACCTCTCTGGCCATGATGTGCCTGTGACCTTATGGCAATGCTTGTTTGCAGGCTTGCACCTCATGGCTACACTTGCACTGTGAATTTTGGTTTGGGGGAGTGAACAAGGGGTGTGGGCTGGAGGTACACAAAAGCAGGGGGTAAATGGGTTGCTGCAGCTGCATTCATTGCCAGTGATTACAGGGCAAAAGTCACCTTCACCCTAAACCATCCTAGCTGAAGAAGGCAGACCCCTAATGTCACATGGCCAGGCCATGTCCCCACGTTGTCCAGTGAGACCTGTGTGTGAAGGTCATGTCCCGTGTGTGAGGATGAGGAGTTGGGGAGCACCCGTGGGAGGACCTGGGGGATGCAAAGCAGGCAAAGGGGCTAAAGCTAGAGCACGGCCCTGGGGAGGCTCAGCACCAAAGATGGGCAAATGTGCTTTAATTAAACATTCAGGACTTTGAAACCTTACTGGGAAGCCAGAGTGTCTAAGGTCACCTTTGCTGCAGCCATGGTCTGTAGCAGCTTTTTTGGTGCTTGTGCCCACATAGGGTCTCTGCTGAAATTACCAGGGAGGTTTTCAATTAGCACAAATTGAGGGAAGTTATTTTGGGGTTTTAATGGGGCAGACACACCCGCCCTGGGAAGCAGCTTGGGACCACCCGCTCGCATTGCATAAGCCACCAAAAAAACATTAAACTTACAGTAACCACTCTCAGTCGCTACCAGCACGCACTAGATTCGAACAATCCACCAAAAGGTGAAAGGTTAATGTGAGCTAATTTTTTTAATCACTGCTGTAACATTAGGAAGAAGCTCTGTTAACCTTTTGGGGGCTGCTGACTTACTGCCTGGTGTTCATTTGGCTGATCCTACGGGCTACAATCACGATAGAGTAGTTTCCCAAGAGAGCAAATAAAATCCAAGAGGTACATTTTTCTTCTCAGTGCTTTCCTGCTATAACACTGAACCCTTCATTAAAAATGTGATAAGCCATGCAATATATTTTCCTGTATATTATAGCCTTTAATCTTTAATGTTAATGACAGAAATGTTACCATTAGCAGGACCGTATTTTGCTCCACACTTTAGACATTCTTTTGTAACCACGTTTTCCTGTCCTCTTTCAGGCAGATGGTAACTATTTCAGCTTGAATTCCTTTTTATATTAACATAAAGAGACTTTGAAAAAACAAACTAAGCTATAATGTAACTAAAATAGAAGAACTTATGGCAGTGAAACATCAAACCCTTTTTTTCCTAGCCCTGACCACCCTTTGACTTCGCTGTTACTAGGTGTGTGCCTTGAAACTGAAGTCAGTTATGTAAATACTGCTGATTAAGAGGGATCAATCCACCTCAATCAGCAAGTCATGCTGACTTGAGTTGTGCCCTGCATGGATCTCAGAGGACAAATTATTGGCTGATCAATTGGAAAACTCCTGTGTTTACAAAGCATGTGAAAGCCATGTTGGAGAGTGGAGCTTGGTCCAACAATTAATAGTAAGGCTGGTAAAGAGGAATTTCTGAAGTGTAATCCCAACTACACGTTTCTGCGTGTCATTTACACAGTTCTTTGCACTTTCCTTCATAACTTTGACCTTTGCAGCTTTGCAGCTGTTAAATGTCAATACACTGATGCCTGTATGTGACACCAGTTTTGCGAAGAGTCGTTAACTGTGTTGCATCTACTCACAAGGCTGGCATCACATTTCCAATGCAGTTACAGCCAAAACCCTAGAAATGCTATGGGATTGACCACATCTTTTCTCAAGGTGGGAAAGCAGTCATGAAGAAATCTGTCGAATCTGAGGTAGGGACCAGAGGGTGGGGGCACAAGGAACATCTCTCTTACTGCTGTGCAAGATGCCAAGTATAACAGGGTCCAGTCCTCTGCATGCAACTGCTGTGCCCATAGGGACATGGAAGGAATAAGGAAAGTTTTCAGTCTTTACTTTGATCCAGAGAGGGTTTCCTTTAAAAATTATCTTTCAAGCAGAAGGCTTGGGGTGTGCAATATCCTCCTGCTACTGCCCGCCCTTCCTGCAGGCGGTTCCTTGGTCCTGAGGGGTACCTGGACCACCAAGGTGTGTGCTGGGCAGAACGCACCCATGGATTTGAATAGCCAGTCTGGGGGACGGGCAGGGAGAAGTGGTCTGCATGACAGGCAGTGGTCTTCACAGCTCATGAGCATCCTGGAGGTGTCAGAGCAGGGACAGATTTTAAGGAAGAAGATGGATGTTTGGATACTATGGCCTCCAGTGACTTCCGTTCCTTCATTACGGCTAAGGAAGAGGATGGGGCAACCATGTGATGACTGACATTAGTGACACTATCGTGGGTAAGGACAAGTGATAAACTGCTGATAGCAGAGCCAAAGGGAAAGGATCTGCTCTTGCAGTGGTCCCTCTTTCCTCTTCTTCTTTAGACACTGGGCCCATGGCCTGAGACAGCTCCTTGCCACGCTGACCTGCAGAAGGAGGGCAAGCATGGTTCCTCCTGCTTTGAATCATAGCTTAATCCTATTGGCATAGGCTGTATAGCTTATCCTTGAAAATCATTGCATCCTAGCACTAAAACCTTTCTCCAGGCACTTCAGCTCCCTGGAGCAACACTCCTCCATGCTGGGGCTGTAAGCTGAGTTTGTACCACAGTGCATTGGGGAGCAGCAGGGCTGTGCAGGGAGCCCAGCACTGTGTGCTGCTTGGCATAAAGCTGAAGGGACAGGGAAACCTGAGGTTTGATTGCAGCTCTTGCCTGGTCAACATGTGGCTGGTGAGCCAAGGGCTGTGTGTCATGGGGAGTGCTCTCCCCAGCAGGGTGCAGGTAAGCTGGTGACTGGTGAGACACTGGTGGTGAGCCTTTGTTCTTCTGGTGGTGGGTTTGGGTGACAGAGACAGGACAAAGCCTTCCTGGAGCCAACTGCAGACGCAAAACTTGTTGAAACTCTTAGACGCAGGAAGGCATGGAGTCACCTCTGCCTGAGGAAAGCCTAGCTGCTTTCCAGGCCCCTTGGCCAGCAGCAGGCGCAGAAACAGGTCTTGCCTGCCCAGTGGGAGGGAAATCCAGCAAAATGGAGATGCTATTGCAAGCACACCAGTCTCCATGGTCACAAGGCACTGACCCTGACTGAGCTGCATAAACCTGAGCCCAGTGCATTTACACCCATGAAAGCAGGGGAAGAGCCCTGGCTAGTGCCAGCATCACCTGAGTGACTGTGGGTTATTTTGCAGACTCAGGGGCCTGAAAGCTAACGCAGACATCTGATGGGAGCAAGAACCACTAAGGATAACAGTCCTCCTTACCCTGAATAAACAAGGAAGTGCATCTTTTCACTAGCTGGAGTAATCCAAAAATAATGGAGGACATCCAGCTCTTTCTCAATATATTAAGTCTTCAGAAATGTTCCATCTTAATTCTACTAACAACATTTTACTGACCTGAATCACAGTGCTCTCATTTGACTAGTTTTTATGTCTTAAGTGTGAGCTCCACTTTTGATGTCTCTACTCATAGACATGTGCATGTATGTTTAGCTATAGAGGTGTATGATAACGTGATCTTGGAGGGAATGCAAAATTAGGTAGACATGGATTATTAAGAGTCTTATTTTGAGAAGTTGTTTGCACGTGTGCAGACATACTCTGCTTAATATAAGTAATGAATTCTGGGGGAAGAGCAGACAGGTGCATTTATTAATCACTACTTATGATTAGACACTCAAAACCAGGATGCGTCTGCCCTATTTACCAGACTTTGACACTAGCAATATAGTATTTCAAAATAAAAACCAGCTTCTCAAGATATCAGGTTATGCTGAGAAATTTTCTAGAATTTTGAGATTTTTTTTTCAAGAAGTTATTAATTTGAAAGAAATCATTGCCACTTGCTGTGCCTTGGCCTTCCAATGAGGACACGAGAGCTCCAAGGACAGCAGGGAAGAGGTGGCTGTCTCTGTTGGGGATTTTTCTGGTTTTCAGGGTTTTTTAAAGCAGGGACCATTACTGCTCTCCTGAATTTAATGCTGGCAGTGAGTGCAAATCATACCTGAGTATCAAATCAAATCTCTCCTGATTTAGGCTCTGCCAAGCTGGGACAGGTCCTTGGCTGTGCAGTAGTGGATTGAGTATCCTTACTTCTGAAAATATAAGCACCTACAACCCTCCAGGCTTCTACATAGATAGTTGAAGATGAACCTGAACACCACACATTTAAGGCATTAATGGACCTCTTCTGCCTCTCATCTGTAAGTTTTACTATCAATTTTAAGCCCACAAAGCTAGTATCTTAAGATCAGCAGCCTCATATCCACAGTCATTTTGAGGAAAACCTAAACTTTTCAAAATTCTGTTTAAAACTAGTGATGGCAATGTGTAAAGGCTGTAGCTACCAAGGGTCCTGCAGTACTGGGACAGCCTCAAGTAGCCATTCAGTGGAAAGATGCTCTCATCAAAGCCTTCATGTGCCTGACCCAATAAGTCAGTATTGTTCCATCTTACATTTTCATTAACAGCTCTTTATTGTAGGGTTGACATCATAAATCTAAACGGCTGCCGAGGCTCTGCTGTGGTTGATAGTGTCAATGTTTTTCTGTTACTTGGATTTGCAGCTATGGTCAGTGTGTATCCCTGCTACCATGTTTGGAGGATGTTGTATATTATACCAAATATTGACATCTTTTTCTGGATTAAAATGGAATATTCCTTGCAACTATAATGCAGTAGTGTTGGAATTTAGGCAGTGATCTATATCTAGCGGAGCAAACATTAAATCGTGGACTTAATTAGCACAATGCAAGAAACTTGCCCTCTGAGAAGCTGCAGGGTCTTCCTTGGGAAGGGAGGGAGGCACAAGGACCCCCCTTGTCCTCATCAGTCCTGTTACGATTTATTTTGTTACATAAAGTTCCTGTCTGGGGGGTTTTATCTGTATATTTCCCCGTAAATCGGTATGTACTTTAGCATGCTCAGTAAATAATAACAATAAATATTACTTACAGGCAGTTCTGGTTTCATCACACCATACCTGTCAAAAGGCAAAACTTTACCTCATGCTTTACCACAATATTATAAAATAATTACTTAGTTTTCCAATCTTTTACCAGACAGCTGAATATAAATAATCTCCCATTTTTGTTTCTTGGACTCTTAACAGCTTGATCTGTTACTAATGTCTTCTTATGTCTCCAGAGGGAATAAAGCCGAAGAAAGAAGATAATGGTTTAATCAAAGACAACTCAAATGGTAGTTTTGATGTGCAGACGTAAACAGAGTTATTGGTTCTCTCAGGATTCCTTTTTGAGAACCATTAAAAAAATACTGCACTTAAGAAAGAAGAGTTAATACACACTTTTAAGAAGTGTTTTTGTATTTGAGGAAAGGACTGAAGTGTAATACGTTATTGGTTAAATCTTAAAACATTTATGATGTTGTGAAGACAAGGGTTTTATTACACATTTTATCTTCACTTCTTCATTTATTCCTTACAGTAAAATGAAATAATCAGTAAGAGCCTGATATTTTGCTGCTGTAAAATGGAACCTAAACCACACACAAAAGTGGAAAATTGTTCAAGTAATGTGTGAACCTTTGGTGATTGAACCTTAACTAAGTAATGGACTATGGGAGGTATGATCAGGCGTTTTATGTTACTCCAAGGTCTCTTTCTCTCATTTTAAAGTGCTACTGGTGTAAACAACTATGGAGAAGTCTTCACACCTTTAGCATTGTTGGACAGTAGCGTTTTCAAAATGGGTTTCACACAAGTGTTCTCTTCTACTTGAGAGAAAATAGTACGATCAAAGCTATCATACGTAGGAGATCAGATATGACAAATGAGGTATCTGCTTACTGTCCAGCAGCAAAAATACGTGCATTACTGAAACAATTTATTTCAAGACTCCTTTCTCACTTTTTAATGGTGCTAACTGGAAATTACTAAGGAACTTCCAAGTGGAAATTTGGTCTGAATCGCTGGAAACTAACCAAATGAAAGGTGAATTTAGAGCAAAAATAGTATAAGCAGCTTAAAGGCTTATAACTATAGATGAAAGATTATATTCTGCATGGGAGTTTTGCAGGCAACTCAGGAAAAAGTGTTCAAAGTCACTAATCAGTTTGTCTCTTTCCATCGGAAAAAAAAGTGTATTTATTATAGGATGAGAAACCTCAGCAAATAGAGATAGAAATGTCACAAGCTGCTGTAGTACCTAATTTTCTTTTAACCCTGTACCATTTTGTGAGTATGTTTTAGTTTCTTTTCTAAAAAATACGTAAATGCAGACTGTGCTACTTAATAGCATTAAGAGCATCAGTCTGCTGTGCCGGCTGGATCTGGATCAAACAGTGGAGATCAAAAAGAATATAAATGTACCTGATATTCCAGCATATCCAGAAAAGAAAACCTGCATGCCATAGAAGGACTAAAGAGAAAAAGAATATATGTTGAGTATTTTTATTTCCAATGTTCCTTCACATTTACTGGATTAACTCACCCTTCATCCCCTCTTTACTCATTCAGATCTTGACTCTTTTATCCTCTGCTGGCAAATTGAAGGTCTGCCTTGTGGTCAGAGGTCACTGAATTAATCACTTTAAACAAGAGCTTTGCTGAGGTTTCAGAATTTCTAGTGTGACCTATTTCTCCTTTTTTGTTTTCCACAGCTTTCCCAGCTTTTCCCCTGTTGTCGTAAAGGAAAATCAGTGGAATAAGATCAAGAGTCAGAAGGTGCCAGGAAATGAGCCGTCCCATGGCCCAGCTTACAGGAAAGCGAGTGGCTCGTATTCCCAAGCCAGGAGGGCTGGCCTGGTTGCTGGTGTCTCTCTGGTGCAGGATCTGGCCGCAGCAGTAGAGAAGGTAGTGACGCATGGTGCCCGGGTGGCCACCGGTAGGACTTGCAGGCTGAGCGATGTGGGCTCTGTGGCAAAGCCCTGCACAACAACTCTCCTCCTAACATTAACATTGACATCGACCCTTTAGTCCCAGCTGCTACAGAGAGAAGATGCCTGCTCAGTTACACAGTGCAACCGACTGGAAATGCAAGATTCTCCATTTTACACCAAATACAGTTTTCAAATTACCATTATATGAGCTTTAGAGTTGCTTAGGCTTTGGTGGTTTTCTTTGTTAGGTACCAATAATCGGCTGTGCAGGGAGCAAATCACCAAAATAAAAGAAATCCTTGGCCCAAAACATTTTGAAAACCTGAACTGTGACCAGACAAGATGAATCAAGAGGAATTCAGACATGATCTGCTGCAGAAATTGAGCCATGGGGACTGCACTCATACAGCAGTACTGTTTGGAGAACAGTCAAGTCTCTTCCATGCAGACACTGCAGTGTCAGTGTCTGTGCATAGGGACAAGTGTGAGCTAAACTATCACCAGGCTCTTCTGCACAGCAGAAATGTGTCCCCTTTCATCCAGTGTACAGATCAACTCCATAGCTAAGCAGTAGCTCTGGTGACAGAAGTTGCCATCCTGCATGTCTATATCATAAACAGTGTCCCTAATATGAAAAAAGTGTGCACCTTACCTAGAGACCAGATAAAATAAGGGTGTAGCTATGTGTTTATTTTCACAGTAGTTTATGCCGCTTGGGCAAGAATAAGTCAACTGGAAGAAAATCAGTCTTTTTTTTTTATTTTCTCTGGTTCATTTTCCAGCTGAATCCATCTTCCTCTGCAGGTCCCCAGTGCAACCACACAAATGGATGTGTGCTTGGGCAGGGTGGACGGAGAGGATTAGCAAGGGACCTAGAGATGTGTGGGCAGTACTGTCCTTGGATGTCAAAATACTCCTAATGCCTCATTTACTGGCATCCTTTCTTCCCCTTTTGCAGCCATCTCCTCTTTTGTAATGTGGCAGGGGGCAATTTCCATGTGCATTACTATTCCAGGGGCATCATGAGAGCAGCAAATCCTTTGAAGAGTAGAGAAGCTCTTTCCATCTATTTCCCTTTGGAGCTGATTCCAACACCAATCCGCGGCTGAACAACTGTCCAGTGACTAATGCAACAACTGTACCTTAACCAGTTTCAATATTGCACTCAGGACTTCTGTATATACTCAATTTCCACTGAACCAAACAGAATTTAAAGAAAGTACTGTAAGATTTAGCGAAATGAGGACTGTGGTTGGGAGCCAGGGCGCAAGCATATTTTCCCTTGTTTTATATATCTCTTCAGATACAGGGAATGTACAAAAAATCCCCAATGTTTCTCACATGCATTGATACAGATGGGAAGAAAGGAACACTATCTGCTCAGACCTTGCCCCATTGCACCCTCTCTTAGGCATTCTGCAGGCACTGACTAACAGGATTCCTCTATTTTCAATTCTTTCCATCTCCAGTACACCTTGAAAGATTGTATTTAAAATGTAAAATAAAAAAAGAACTAATTCCATTAACTCAAAATAGGTCTCTAATTGACCTCTTAATACAGTGTATTTAACATGACACTGTACCATTTTCATATGTAAAGGGGATGATTCTTAATAATTCAGTGCTGCTATTTTCATCCTATAGAACACATCTTCCAAGGGAGTGGGGAGAAAATTGTCATTTATCACTCTGCCACAGAAATGAAACTGCAGCTGCTGCTGACTTGAAACAGTACATTTTCCACCTGCCCTCCCATGCTTTGCTCCTGCTGTGTTGGACTCAAAAAACTTTATACTTTTGATATTAATAAACATACTGGAAACATGTATGTGAACATACTTAATCTTATCAGTAATAGGAGGGAAAAGGGGCAGACAATCAGTATTTCCCATCGCAGGATTCAGATCAGACTCACAATTATTCTGAGGAATAAAATGTATGTGTTAATTTGCTTTCACGTCGTCAGGCTCGTTGGCAGCATCTCCCCCTGCGCCCTCCCCCTCCCCAGCCAGCCCATCCCCTCCACCCCCAGCATGACACTTCCCATTTAACCCAAACCCTCTCAGATTAAGCAGGCGTGTAATTTACTCCCACAGTAAGGTCCATCGCAACTGCAGAGCTGATGTAAAAGGGAGTTTGTTTAAACGAGAACCTCATCCTTAATATTAAGCCTGCAGACCTGCATGAAAAACCCCGTTGTTCAGGCTGTCAGCAAAGCCTTTAATTTGCATTCAGTCTTGCATTCATCTGGGATCTGTGTGTGGTATTGACTGATGTTTTATTATTGTTTGGTAGATAAAAATATTTAAATTAAGAACAACTCAGTTGCAGGAAGGGCTTCATGTAGTCATCACAACATGCCTCTCCCACTGCTGCATGCGTAGGAGGCATGGTATTTTTCTACCACTTATGTGACATATTTTAAGAAGATTATCAAACTGTAGCTTTAGAAATCTCCTTAAGCATAAAACCAAGGAAACAAATCAATTCCGATTTCCCTCAGCTAAACTCTTTCAGTATGCTATTTTTACTTTTATTACTCCTTTCTGTCTTTGGCTCCTGGGGAGGAGGGGACACATGGCAGCACAGGCCTTTTTCACACAAATAGAGTACAACGGACCATGAAAACGGGATACATCCTCTGAAACTGAATGTCAGCTGCAGTTAAGGTGAACTGCTCCATTCTAAGAGGCAGCGAGTTACCTTTGCTTCACTGGAAGCCTCAGCACCAGCACGAGAGAGGAACCAGGAAAGGAGGTGGCTCTCACCCGAGATGGAGCATGACAGCCCTCGGGCCACCAGTGCCTCGTTTGGAAACGCTATGAAATAGCATCTTTGCTAAAGAGTGCCCAAGGGAAAGTGTCATTCTCAGATCTGCATATTTCCTCTTCTCATGGACTGTGTATTTTCCATAGTTGACAGTATGTTTGTTACGAACCCACCCTCAGATGCATGCCGACAGGACACGCTGGAAACTGTGCAACCAGACCAGGGGATTTCTTAACTGTAGCCCTCCGACATCTGCTCCACACTTGTTGCACAGCTGGAACATGAACAGAGCTTTTAATTTCACTCTTTGAATTCTGCATTCCTGTTTTTAAATGCTGTTTGTGTAATTTATGCCTTGCAAGCCTGCAGAAGTTTGGCGGAAAGGAACCTCTTATTTATTTGAACTCTCTGAAGCACAGTATTTCTCTTGGCTTAATTTTTCCCTCTTTTTAAGCTTATATATTATCATCTGACAAATTGGATCTATTCTTTTCCAGGAAGTTATTTGAACACGTACTTGTAGCTGCTTTTAAGAACAGTACAGCTCTCCGATAACTTCACAGTTATTTTATGTGCCAGATGTGGTTTGTTTTCCACAGCTGGAGTATGAGAAAAATGTTGCATAACATCCATTCACTCTTGTACAAATAAAAATTAAAATCTACAGATAAAAGATAAGTGGGTCCTGCAGAACCCAATACTGCCTTATTTCACTTGCCTCTTTATGCTGTGGTGAGGTCAGGCCTGCAGTCACCCCCTGCCAAAATACAAGCTCATTCCTCGTCTTTCCTCTCCCTGGGCTTCCCCGGCCATTCTCCTTCCCTGCACTTTGTTGACTGCATTTGATTTAACAAGCCCATTGACCAGAATGTGAAGCACCAAAAGAAACCCTTCTTTATTCCAACCTTCAAAGCAAGCCGCATAAGCCTTTTGATTTCTTTCCATTGATTAGTGTCATCCACATTAGCAGATTTACTTTTGATATTTAGTTTTATTAAAAGGAAAAGATGTGCCCTGAAGTTTATCAACACTCCGTGTAACATCTTTTTATTTCTTTCTTTTGGGATTTATTACATAGAAGAATATCTGGTGTCTCTAATTGATTATAAAGTGCCCTGAATACCACCTCTGGGGGCTGTGTGATAAACCCACGGAAGGATCCCCCTGACTCGGCACTGATACAGTGCTGGACTCTCCCTCCCTTCAAAGGAGATTAAATGCAAACAAACTCACTTAGCTCAGTGGGGATCAAACAGGGCAGTCAACATGTGCCTCCAGCTGAGAGCTCCATCAGGTCTGGGTGACACTGACTTTCTCCAAAGGAAAAGACAGAGAAACAAACAGATTTTATGAAACCTATGAAAGCTGCCTTTGCAAATCACAACTAAAGAAATGGAGGTATCAGTTTGGCAGAAAGCTAAATTTACTCCCAAGCTCCCAAGATAACAGTGACTCATCTTTCTTTGTATTCCTTGTATGTGTGTATCGGTGTTTGCATCACTTGTAATGTCCTTGAGTCGGCATTTGCCACTGTGTGTTCCCTTAGCAAAGTGTCCTGTCCTGCTGGGGTAGTGCACAGAGTGGAAAGGCTCCACGTTTCAGTTGAGGACAAGAGTAAATAGCCAGGTAAAACATGCAAAACCAGACAGTGCATAAATTACTGCACAAATCTACAAAGCAGCATCCTTGAAACATTCTGCATATTTTAGATTTTAATTAAATATGTGTTTTATGCATTCATGCCATAAGTACATTATGGTCACAATCTCCAAGAGGTACAAAAGGGAATACCTCACACATGGGAGGTGTCTTCTTCAGATGCCAGGGCTCAATCCCTTTCTGTTTTATTTTTAATTTTATAGATAGAGTAGATCAGGAATTCACAGACCAGGTCATTAGGGCTTCAAAAGGTTTAAATGCAAACCACTTTGGCATGAGAAAAATACATAAGTACATACGCAGCATTTTCTGTTTTCAAGGTGCCACAGATGTTAATTAACAAATAAATCTTGCTTCCCTTAGCTAGAAAAGTCACTCTGTCAGTCTTGGACCTTCCCCCAAATGCCAACAGCAAAGGCCTTTATCGTAACTGTTGGAGTAGCACCGGGCACAGATCATGTCTTGACTAACGGGATGTGATGCAATAAAAAGCTTTAGAAATAATGAAACCATCTCTTAAAAGCAGTGCATTGAGAGGAGGCTGGACTGAGTTACAGGAAATTAATGCATCCCTGTGCCCATGCTCCAGCAGGCAGGACCTTGCAGCAGCTCTCTCTTCACCCCACTGCAAACCCACCCACTGACAGCAGTTTCCCTGCTGCTCACTGAAAAACTCGTTGTCGAACAGGCCAAAAAAGATTTCAGACTTTGGCACTTGCCCCTGGAAGGCCAGGTTAGCATGGGTCTGCAGGGTGGGGGTGGAAAGCCTTATGTGCTGCTTAGGTCATTAGCCCCAATCTGTTTATGCAGGGATATAAAGGCATGAAGTGTTTCACAGCCAAGTGCCATAGGTGATCCTTCCTCGGGTAACATACAGCCTGGACAATTCATGGATGGAGTTGCCATGAGGGTGGGTTCTCAGCAGAAAAGATGTGTTTTAACCAAATAGGTTCAATATATTTTAGCTTGTTTGGGCAATGTTCAAATATTACAGCTCCAAGGGTCCTGGATTTCTAAGCTGTATTTCATCCAGGCACTTGGAGGTAGCCCATGGGGAAAGCAAAACAGAATAATTATGTCTTGAAAAGGAAAGAGAGCTGCAAGTCTCTTTATTTATCAAAGATGTTCTTGGTGGCAATGTAATGAAAGTACTAGAAGGAATGGGGAGCACAGGGAGGTGGGTATCACATATGAGCAAGAGAGGTCTGCCAAGGAGGTTGGAAGATCCAGTCTGTGGCTATACAGAACTCAAAAGTGAGGCTGGGAGCTGCAGAGATACAGACTTAGGAAAGTGCATGACAAAGTCAGAATAGAGAAAAATTATTTCAGTGGGACCAGTTTGGGTAAGCCACGATTTGCAGACTCAAGGTGAGGTAATGAAAAAGGAAGAGGAAGAAAGAGGTTGCACTAAACTGGATCACAATGTAATATGCCATAGGAAATTATTCTGGTTGTGCATTTCTTGATATCTCCTTTACAATTCTATGCCAACATGTTATATAGGTAAATCTTAACCTCGTTGGGGCTGAGAGCTTATTTTCCTAATTATCTCTGTTGGCTCTGCATCACTATAATTGAAGGGTTCTGCTCTTTTCACAGCATGAGCTCAACATCAAGTACAAATTGTTAAAGAGGAACCAATGTGCAAGCATGTGCCAGGAGGAGGACCTGACAGCTCATGGGGCAGCTCAGCCACTGGCACAAAACCAGCACTCAGCTGAGCAGTGAGTGTGCAAGCCATTTCTCTGATTACACAATTTCTTAACATAAATACCTCTAGAAGAAAAACATTAAAGTAACTTTGATAGGACATTTCTGCCCCTGATCTCAAAGCACGCTCCAGAGGTGGTGGTATCTAGTCACAGTTAGAACCCGACACTCAGAAATTCAGCAATGTCTGTGCATCCAGATCTGGATCATTGCAAACTTTTCAGGAATGCTAGTTGGGAACAGGAGGGGATCTAAAGACTATTGCCAGTAGCATCTGCCAAGAAATGTGCTTCTTGATTCTAAAACTGCTCATTTGAGAAACATATTAACACCTGCATGCTGCCTCATTGCATTGTGTGAAGCATTTCTAAGATTTAACTTGGTGCATTATTCAGATTCATATCGTTAACCTGCAATCATGCTGGTCAATAAGTTCTTTGATTTTCATGTTAACTTTCCAGTATCCCACTAATTGACTCTCAAGAGAATTACAGTTAGTGCTCACTGTAGCAGAGCACTGAAGAACTGCAACTACTACAGTCTTTTCAAATAAAAATCATTTGAAGAAAAAAAAATATTTTTAAGGACTTAAGATAAAGCACATGATTAAATGAACAGAATAATGAAATTATTGTAGACAGCATCTCCATTCTCATTCTGACAGGTATTTTGTGATCAAAGGCAACACCTTGCATGTGCTATACGACAACATTTATTCTAAAGAAAAGTTCCACTGGACAGGTAAGCACTACACTGAATTAAAAGGTACCCCTCTGCTTCCTACAAAATTTAAAATGAATAACCTAGGGAAAATAATTGCCTGACTGCTGAGAAATGATACATAAAGCATGGCCTTAAACACGTGGTATACTCTGTGTACGTATTTAAATGTTCCCTAGTCACTCCTGATTACAGGTTGCCACATCAACAAAACATCTGGTCTGGTATTTTTCTTACATTGAAACCTCTTGGCCAAGCAGGAATTTTTATCTCAAAAGCAGCTGAAACCTTTGTTTACCATCTCATAGGACATGCTGTTAGACTCTCGTGCTGAAGATCTTTTTAAATGACATGCTTGATGGAACTGAACAGTGTATGTTCACCAGCTTTCACCTTCACTATTAATAACAGCACAGTTCCTATCTGAAATGTCTTCTATAATTGTGTAATTACACACCTCATTTATCCAATTGTTAAGCCAAGAGTCTGATTAAATATTAACAACTGCTGGGTTCTCCTAGTGTCATTAGTTGGAAAGCAACCCTGTAATCTCAGGTAACACATGATGGTAATTATCCTTCACAGTCACACGTAGCTGAAAATCCAGCACAATCAGAGCAGATAGGGTTACCCAGCAGAAAACACATTACCTCCCTGCTCCTCCTCACCTTAATGCTGCCCGAGCCACATACTGCCTGTCTGGACTTTCCACGACAGCAAACAGGTACAGGGGCACTGCAGAGGGGGCACTGGCTGGGTTTGCTCCTCTAATCCCATGCTGCATAATGAGAAACTGCAGCCTAGCTTCCAGTTATAATGTGGGTTTTTTTTACTTCAATTCAAAGAAGGGCCACTTTGGTTTTGCTCAGAAAGGAAGGGGGAGAGCAGAACAGTTTGGCTCGTGACCAGCAACATGAGAGCCAGGCACGATGCTCTTGTCATCTGGCCTTGCACCAGAGGGGAGTGTGCTCCGTGAACTTCACAAATTATTAGGCAACCTTAGCTGAAACACAAAAAACCAGGAGCAAGCTGTACTTCTGTTGCACTCTGCATGGGAGTATCACAAGCCTCCTTAAAAAGTTGCAGAAGAGAGCATGAAAACGCTATAAACCCAAACCGATGGCAAACAGATGTTTTGTCCGGCAGCAGCCCATGCCCTCCAAGAAGCACTATGCACCACTGCCCCAGCCCTCACCGGAGACCCGGGGGACCCTGAGCTGCACGGGGGGAATGACCAGGCACCCCCTGCCTCAGGGAGCGGGACCACGTCAGGGGGACATATTCATTGGAGGCCCAGAGCCACGGGCATGGGGGGTGCAAGGGGGTGTGCATTGCAGAAGCCAATCCAGCAGATCCCCCTTTCCCAGCTGCTGTGGCGGTGTTAATAGAGAACTGCCTGGAGCAGCGGGGCTTTCCCCCCGTTAACATCTTATTATGATGAAAGGAGCAGTTTATACCTCCTGGAGTTATTGCTTCCAGGCTGTCTGTAAACTCAGGTGAAACCTTGCATCTGGTTCAGGTTTTCAGGCTTCCCGTTGCAGTGGAGAGGACAGGACTGTAATTCGTGTGTGAGGAGAGTGGGGCTGGAGGTGGTCCGAGACAGGGGCTTGCCACCCACCGAGCTGGGGCCACCAAGCCACTGCCTGACGTCTGCTGTGCACGGCTCGTCGTCTGCCCTCTCCCGCAGTGCATCACAGCACAGCATGGCTGGTGCTGGCATGCCAAGGTGCCAGGCACAGCTGGGCACGGGGCTGTGGGAGAGAAAAGGGTCAGGGTTTGCTCTGAGACCTCTCAGAGCATCAGGGTGGGCTGCTCCAGAGCAGGGGACACAAAGGGGCTTTGCAGCTGGCAGCATGAGAAAGCCCATGAGAGAGCTCTCTCATCCATAATACACTGTGGTTCAGCTCAGGGTCCCAGTACAGCGCTGGCAGGTGATGAATTTGAAATAAGATTTGCAAGATCAGAGCTGGAAATCAATAAACTCCATCAGCTAGGACCTAGCAGCTGTCTGAAACAGTGGGTTACAGCAGCTGATGAATACTTTAAGGTGGGGGAAATGAATTAAAAATAAGACCAAAATATGATCAGAAAGCATGCTCTCCAGCTGCTAGCCCTATAGGAGAGCAAAACCCAGGAGAAATAACTATGTTCAGGTATATCCCTTAAAACACAGCTAGAGCAACCTCTTCAAAGATGGACAACACCTTTATATGGTGGGCAGGTTATGCTACAAGTCACCAAACAGCTCCTCATTTAAGTTTTAGCTGTCCCGTTTTGTGATTCAGAAAACTGAATTATCAGTTCCTGTATTCTTTCTGAAACCCACTTAAAACAACCCTCATCCACCCCTCTGCAATAATCTTTTCATGATGCTTGCACCAGTTGTGTAAAGAAAGGCTTAGGTGAAATAGCATTGATACTCATGATTCTCAGCCCCACCAAGGATTTTTTGGAGGCTGAATAAATGCTTGAGCTCACTTCGCCAGCACGCAGCTTGCCAGTGGGACATGCAATGGGACATGCTCCAGCCTGGGAAGCATTGGGGAACCCCCACACGATCTCCAGCATATCAGCACGTGGCAGAGGCCTCCCTCTCCATCATTTTCCTTTCCAGCCAAAGCCATAAGAAATGGGATTCAAGCCAGAAGTTGTAAAGACAGACAGGAAAGGCAGCAGAATGCCAGCGTGACCACCGAGGCAAACAGTAGTTATCCACTTCATGTAATTTAAGGGGAAAACCCATGTCAAACAAGAGCATCCCACCAGAGCCACAGAGTGAGTTGGGGTGGATGGGCAAATGAAGCCTTTGTGGTCAATGGATGAAAAGCACATGAAATATTGGCAAGGACACTTGTTTCCAGCTTGTGGTCGATAGCATCAGTGGGCTCCTAATGACTAGAGAGAAAGATAAGCTCAGGACAGGAGGCACTGACATGACTATCGTTCCTGAAGAGGTTTCTGGCTCATTACAATCTTTGTAGGTTACACTCAATAAAGCAGTTAAAATTATGTTGTTGCTGTTTGAAGGGACTATAACAACTGATCCAATAGGCCTCTGATGAAATGCCAAAGAGAATATATACATAAAACCAGATTTTTGCAGCGCATCGCTTGCTACCTTCTGTATTGCTGCAAGACGCTTCACTAAAAAATAAAATCACCTAAAAAATTTGTTAAGGCTGACCTGAATACATGGCACTTCCCCCCCTTCTGGCCTTGCACAGACATTTTACAAACATTTTCCAAAACAGTATATTGATCTTCCCCAATCACTGAAACTAATGCTACACGCCAGGAGCCTGCCTGTCCTCCTGCAGATGCAGAGGATCCAAGAACATGATTGCCCATTTCCCCCAAAAGACGTGACCAGTTGTTCAGAAAGCCAAAGCACGGCTGAGGAGCCTTTCAGAGGAAGCACAGACACACCACCCTCGATAACTCAGGCTCCTTCTGCTGCCTTCACATCTGCAGCACCAGTTCCAGCAAGGAGGCGATTGCAGCAAACAGAGATGTGTCATCTCAGGGAGCCACCTGCAAAAGCCCACACAAAAGTGCTCCCCAGAAACCTTCCGGCCTCATAAACCTCTCACAGGCCCCCAAAGGCCATAAATTCTGCAGAGCCTCTCAAAGCTCTTTCAAAACACTTAATGTTTTCCTTCTGCTCTGCGGTTTCCCTGCCCACGGTGGGGATCTGCACCCACCCGATACTGAGCCTGGCCAAGTATTGCTCTGTATTGCCAAAACCCATGATGGACTTGAGCTAAATTGTCTTAGCTGATGTCTGTCTAGGCAAGACATTGATGCACTTCCTTTTGATTTATTTTAAATCAAAAGGGGAAAAAAAAAAAGAAAAGCAATTAAGGTAAGTATTTGAGTCAGATTTTCAATTTCTAGTATCACGCTTTAAGAAATCAGTGAAACAGATTAATGAGATCAGCTGAAGTGAAGAACTCGACTGTGGGACAAGCATTGCATTTCTCTCCATAAATAAAAAAATGCTATTTAAAAAACAGCATCCCAAACAAGGAGAAAAAACTTGTAAGGAAGACAATTTACCATGTCACCTGAGAGAGGACAGCAGGAGTAAGCGCTA
The DNA here is from genome assembly GCA_028020825.1 of Podargus strigoides. Classification (NCBI taxonomy): domain Eukaryota; kingdom Metazoa; phylum Chordata; class Aves; order Caprimulgiformes; family Podargidae; genus Podargus; species Podargus strigoides. The sequence goes on from CM051623.1 coordinate 42,910,353, forward strand.
AGGAGTTACTGAAAACAAACCAATTGGCAAAGCAAGGTCAACCCTTACAGGTAAGAAGGTGTAGGGATGTGGACAAACGCAGCTAGACCCTGCAAAGGAAATGAAATGGGAATGCAAAACTGGAAGTGTCTATATCCCACCTGAAAAAGATTTTGTTACACAGAAACTCGGAATGACCATCTCCACTGCAAAACACCTATCAAACAAAAGCATCAATATGTGAGCCAAAAATACACCATAAAGAGGGGAAACCAAGCGATCTCAACAATTGTAGCCATTTTAGTCCGTCCTCAATATTGAACTATGACGTGGAAACATTGATGAAGTCAAAGGATAATGAAAGACATGAAGGTCTATATATACTCTCCAAAGCTGTCTACCCTCAATCTCACACGATTGTCCAGTAAGACGAGCGACTGTTTGCACAGCAGGGTGCGTTGGGTGTAAGCTACCTGCGCCTCAGTTAAGAGGTGCCACACAGAAACTGGCTATTTAACCAAATACTTCTGCTGTGGGCAGAAGCTGGCCAAGAGGAAGATGACCGTGAGCTGTGCTGAGGTGGGAGCCAACAGGTAAATATGGTACCACCATTTTTGAAGGCACAGCATTTAAAGTTATTTTATTTGATATTTTTTATTAACCAGGTAGGAGAATCCTAATGAAATCTGTAGATCTGGCAGAATTAGTTGGTATTGTAATAGTGATGGGGATACTGGAATATTATGTATGAGACTTAGATGACTTTTTGGGGTGAAATATTAGAAATGGATTAAATTTGATTGCACCAACTCCACATCATGCACCTGGAGACACACCTAAGTGGAACTACAGCTTTAGCATGGGGACTTGCTATTTGGCTTTGACAGCTAAAGAGGAGGACTATTAGCTCACACGATGATTATCTCTTCCCAACCTGCCATTGTCTCCAAAATTCTCTCCCCTCTTTGCCACCAGCACCCCCAGGCTCAGGGGTGAAGGAGAGGGCTGTGTGCTCCCCGCTCCTGCTCAGTAACCAAAGCGCTTGGAGTGCTGAAGTATCAAAGTGCAGCGAATTGAACTTTACACTGATTATTTTAACATGAAGCTTGCATCAGATTTCACTAGCAAAGCATTTCGTATGGGATAAAAGTATTCTGCTCCCAGCAATGAGTCGCATTTTTCTTATTGGGACAGTGATGGAGCCTGCAAACAGCTCTGGTGCTGGCACCACCATCCCTGGGAAGGCTGTGGCTCAGCAGCCGTGGGAAATGCTGAAGCATCCGCAGCAGCCTCGGTGTGCTTGTACCTCTCCCTGTCCCTAGACACGTCTTCCCAAAGGAAAAGGGATTCCACTCCATGTCCATGGGTGCACTTCAGTCAACTTTGATGCTCAGCTTCACCACCTGGTAAACCACCACCCGGGTTTTTGTTCGTCCATTTCTAATATTTTTTTAAAGTTTCTTATATATTGAATGACTCAAAGGGATTTTGCTGGAAAGGACTGCTGCACACGGACAGGAGGGGATACAGCTGGAAGGACAACAAAAAATATTGTTTGCCACAGCACACCTGAAAATGAAGCTGCTATTACACTTTCAAGGCTATTTCTCTAAGTATATTTCAATCTTTCTCTATCTTAAATCCCTGAAAATACTTCCAGACCTGCTTGTCTTAATTACTTTTCCCAGACCGTCTATAAAACACCAATCAATAACCAATGCTACAGGCAGGAAACTGTGTGAGGGAGAAAAATCTAAAGCAAACAATGTACATTTTAAGTCTACAAGAACGAAATCACTCTGTGGCCATCCATAGCCAGTCATTCCTCAATCAGTAATATCTACTTAGCATTAGGTACTGCTCTTCTTTGCAGAGACTATCTGATATTTTTTACAGGCTACAGTACAGAAAATGACAACAAGGGATTTTTTTTCTGCTTTCTGCCTAACCCCCCAGCTGCAGTGGGCACAAGTGCAGTGAGTGGGGGCACTGCGTACCTGCACACAGCCTGCACATGGGGCATGCGACCATGTGTGAAAGAGCAAACAGGAGGGGAGGAAAATCTCCCCGGTGAATTTAACACACAAAGAGGAACCAAACACTCTTTCCTTTTAATCCCTTGCAGTGACTTTGGCAGGTATAAACAAAATTATGTAACTTTGCAGTTATCTCTGTTTGCCTTCGCTCTTACCAAATATCTAGCTCTGGGAATACTTTTGAATTTCTTCAACTTCTCTCCAGCTTCTATTGCCCTAGTTCGGTACCTTCTGAAACTGCAACTTGGTGGGCAAGTTCAGACCAATTTATTCCAACTTGTATTGTAATTACACACAGCAATTAACCTCTTTCTTTGTAACTACGCAAGTAAAACTACTCCTTGGTTTTCCTCTGTTTCAGTTTAGGCTTCTTGACAGAACTTCACTCGTCATCCATAATTACTAATGCTTACCAGATAATCACCTACCAGTGAGGACATTCACTGGAGACCAAGGTTCTTGTACTGGGAATCCTTGACCTGTTGCTTGGATTGCTGTAATCAGCACAAGGAAGTGTTTTTTTCTTGCTACATACACTATTTTCTCATGAATTAATTAGAAGAGATAAGATACGCTGCTCCGTAATCCAAATTAGTTCTCCATTTTCATCATAGGCTCACATACACTCAACCAATGCCACAACTGTTTGCTAACGGACAACCACCACACACCAGAAGGACCTGGGTGTCACAGATGTCCCATCACGGGCATCAGTCCCACAGAGGCTTGCAATGAGAGTACTGTTAACTGCCACAGAAATACCCAAACTGTCTAAAAATTCAGTCTTCGCAGGATCTGCTCTAATCGCCTGCTGGACATCCGCTCCATAGGCAGCTCCTCCCAGAGGGTCCTCTGGCTGGAGGCAGCATCACAGCCTCTGCCCACAGTGCGGCCCGCGACGGCTGAGCAGCAGAGTAAATCTGAGTCCCGTGCAGCTGCAGCACCCTGTTCTGGGGGAAATGCAGGGGCTGGGACAGGGGGACCGCAAAGCACAGGAGTCGACAGGCCTGGCTCAGTGCTTAGCTTACCTGGGAGCAGGCGAGCAGAGATGCACAGCGACCTTGGCCCCTCCTGAATGACTCTCGCTCCTGAGACACATTAGCCTTTTGAGGTCTATAAAAATGTTTCCAATATATAATATTAATATTCCATCAGTTGAAATACAGAGCAGCGCAAAGTTCTCCCACCCAATTACACTTCTGCCCATTAGTACAGCAAGCTATTGAAACCAAGTGAAAAAAGGAAGGTGGCTGCATTTACCATGCTGCTTTATTTCTCAGAAGCTTGACATTTAGAAATAAACTAATCACTTCAATTTGACAGCAAGCAAAGCACTATTTGCTGTGTTGTCTGAAAGCCTTGAGAAGGGTTTGGATACATTTAAAGGTTTATTAGAATAGTGACAAGGTTTGCCTGTACAGAGCAGGGATGCTGGTTGGCTGCGCTGCACTGATTTGATGTGCATTAAATCTAACAGTGATACAATGAGGGGCAGGAAACTTGAAAGAAGAAAAGGTGAATGGCAAAAGCCTTAAGACTTCATTATAATGGCTCTTTTTTTAAAATGGAGACTTCTGTCACACTGAACTGAAGATTCAATCCCTTTGCAGACTTATCAGTGATTAAAGTTCTAGCATCTATTCTCCACATCAAAGCACTACTATGGCATTACAGCAAAGAAAAGAATACTACAAACAAATGCTGCACAGAGAACTGAGCAACAATTTCAAGTGACAAACTTCCTACCTGCATCTGTCCCCTACCTCAGAGAGAACTTCTCAGTCCTCCAAAGCTAAAAAAGCTATAATTTTCTCCTGGTTTGAAAGTTCTTCTTAATTATATTGCAGTTTCATCAGAGCAGTTGAACAGCAAGTGTACACTACCATGAATCTTATCTGAAAGACCTTATTTACACTCAGGTAGCCTGCATATGTCAGAGATTTCTTGTTGATTTTTTCTTGAGGCTTCATTACACTGTCTTTACAGTTCACTCTTTTTTCCCTTTTTTATTTTTTTCCAGCCTGGTGCTTTTCAAAACCACTGCCACATTTTAGGTACTCCAAAAAGATTTTGACTAAGAACAACCCCCTAAATTTTCTTTTAATTGAGAATGAATCCTAACAACTTCATGAGCTAGAAAGCTTTAAACCTGAGGATGCTTTCCCATGCCTCACAGCAGCCACACCTCCTAGAACAAAACCTTTCAATGCTGAGTAAACAATAATGGATTTCCCCCCCTCTTCAATCTAACTTGTGGATTTATCATCTTACTTTCCTTGGACACAACTGCACAAAGGGAATTATTTTTCATGGCTGACAGTGAGAATGTAGAGCCCAGGAGGCAGAGAGCCCCGGAGACCTGACAGTCTGCTTGAACTGTGCCTGAAAAATGCGACTCATCTGAATGCTGCAGAGAGGAGGGGAGGGGGGGAAGATGAGACTAATTGGTTCTGACTATAAAAGTCAGATCTCAGTTTTCTCTAGAGATGTGCATTGCAGGAAACACTATTAGTGAACCTGGATCCTTTTTAAAAGGGCTAATTTAATCAAGCACCACAATAATTTAAGAATATGACACTGGTAGGAGATTTACATATGACAGCAAAGACTATCAAATGTTTGTCATTAAATGACACCGAATGAATCATTTGGGAGAAAGACATTACGTATTAGTGTAGCCAAAGGGAGTGGTCTCACATACAATAAAGCTTCAGAATAGACAATTTGTTGAGCACTAATTCAAACCCAGATCCTATCTATTAGGCACAAAATGAAAACATAAGACAAAAGCTCAAAGGATAAAGAATGCCTACCATGAAGATACGGGGACAATTTATTATCAAGTGATGGACAAAATGAGTTTGGTGTCAAAACACCCTCTTGTGCTGCACATGATGCTGAATGATCCTACAGCAAACTCTCGGTTGCAAGGAGGAGCTTTTGCTGAGCAGTGTCCCCAGGACGCTGGCCGAGGTGCAGCCGGAGGGCTCCCATCACACTCTAGGCTAGCAGGTACAGAAATCACATCAGATTTACCCAGTGTTCCTCTGCCCATGTGTGGAGCTTTCAGATGGATCCTCTAAGGGCTCCAGGCTTCTCATTTTTTTCAATCTCTCACCTTACATAAGCACTTCATTTATCAGAAAGGGGAAAAAATCCATTCCGTGTTGAAATAGACTGCCACCTGCATTGCTTCCTAATGCAAGCAAATCCCAGTGGAAAGGTTTAAGCACCAGGCTTTTCTGCTGGACCAATAAATCACTCTCAGAATTATTGTTTAAACTCTACATGTGGTGTTAACCACCAAGAGTAGCAGGTTTTTTAAAAGAAATTCCGACAATTCACCAATTAATCCAATTTCCTAGCAGAATTTGGGTGGTCACTGTGTATTTCAGGATTCAGATCAGCCATAGATATATTAGCTATAAAATAATCAGTGCTACTGCATTTTAATAAAAGAAAAATAACTGGAATACACTGTACAGTGTGACACTAACACACAAGTTAAAAACGTTCCATAGACTTAATCCTTTCATAATTCTGTGTGTGAGCGCGTGTGCATGCACTGGACATGCTGCTCGTGAAAGACATGAGACTTAACCTGTGCAGACATCGTGGCTGCCCCTTGGAGTGCCGGTATCCTATCCATTTATCAGCCCAGCTGTCTCACAAGGTAAAAATAAAATGGTGCTTTGAGTTTAACAGGATGCAATTGACTTAGGAAACATGGCTGAACTCTGCCGTGCTGTACTCCAGAGAGTCGAAAAAGCAGATTAGGAGAGCAGCGCATAAAACAGCACAAACCCCCAAATTCTTCCCTGGGAAACTTCCTCTCCAATTATTCACGGAAGAGAATAAATATAAGTGAGCTTTCAAACAATCTGTACCACTTCTCTATTTTATAGTTCACTGCAATTGCTTTTAATTAACTTGCACAATTTAAATGGCCTGAATTTTAAAGCCAGTTCCCTTTAAAAAACACCTTCTTGCAAACTTTGATTAGCTCCAGAGAAAATCCAGCAGATGACTTTAAATGGCATGAAGGTGGATTTATTGGCGAGAGTGTCAGGTTTGCACTTAGCAAAGAATTGGCAGATAGCAGAAAATGGCTGGACAGGATTCAAAATCCAAGGACTCGGAGCTGAAAAAGGATTTATATGAATACCAAAGTATAGCAGTGTATTTACTTCAGTTAAAATTAATAAAAGCTTTTAACTAAAAACATGAAGAAATTAAATTTCCAGTGGAAAGCAACTGCATTGCTTCAAAGGTATGGTCATGGGGATATTTATTGCTTTCCTCCCTCACCGTGTCATTTATTGCTGCTAGCAATAGGAAGGTATATTGATCTCCTTGATCGGGTGCATGTTCAAAAGTCAGATTAAACCTGAACTGCACAAAATTACTTAACATACAGGAAATAAAATGCTTTATTTTTGACCTAAATCAACTATAGAATAAAAGAGTATATTCACTGCATATGAAAGGCACAGAGCCTGAAGTCCCAGTAAAGGCAGAGCTGTCAAAGGAGTGGCAGCTGCCTCACAGATGTAGGGGAGAGGCTTGGCCATGGCCTTCCACAAAAATGACAGGGTTTTGTGCAAGAAGCAGTTCTCACTACTGATGGATCAGCAGCTGAAACCCAAACTTTTATTTGGTTTTGGGAACATTTTTTTGTCCAAAGCTTTGTGCTTTCTTTACAAATGCCATAAAATTGCTTATGACTCCTTCAGGTATCAGCTACCACACTGAAGCCTTGTTTATGCTCCTGACTCCAACCAGTGGTAACATCAACAGAACAGTTTCCAAAAAGCCAAGCACTGCTGTGCTCCTGGGGTGGTGCTGAGCCCCCCTTGGGGTGGGAGGCTGGCCCGGGGGACATCCGGGCCCCCCCGCAACCGATCTTTGCATGAAACACTCTGCAAAATAGTGTTTGCAACTACTCAGTCCCAGGCTTCTGGCAAGTAGCAAAGATGCCAGACACAGCGCTGACTTTGTAGAATCAGACACTTACAAATTGTGTTCAGCTAGAACAGCTCACAGAAGATGCTGAAACCGCAGGGTGGCTAGGAAAATAGAAAAAGCAAAAGCAAAAAGTGAAAAGAGAAGGGAAAAGAGAGAAAAGGAAAAATCCATCACTGCATCTCTGACCTGCTGCTTTACAGCATCAGATCGGCATGAGACACTTCTATGGAACTTCCCTGATTCTAGCTATGATTCAAACTTGGTGATGGGACATGGTAGTCTTTTCCAGCAGCACATAAAGAACCCAATTCACATTTATCAGTTGTTTTTTCTTACAGCAACCATTCACTTTTTTCCCTACTACTTATCAGTGTTGTATGTGTAGGAAACTGAGTGAGCCATTTTCCTATTTTGCTAAGTACTGATGCAGCATTTGATTTCACTTTCATGGACTAAAGCTAAAAGAAGCTTTCCTCAGAAGACTGAAAGACCACATTTTAGGCCTGGCGGCAGCTGGTCTCAGCAGCCAGGATGGGGCTCACCTAACTACAAGCATGTTACTGAGACAGAAGAGAACATTCACAAAGTCAGTTATGCCATGTAGAAGAGCTCGTGCCCAAGGAAGCTGAGGATGCTCCAGAATGATGTACCTCAACTGGGAGCAGACTCTGGAACCATGTAACCACAGGGGTGGAAGGGAAAAGTTCAGACTAAGGCTACAGGCACTTCGATGTATACAGCCCATCAAAAGGAACTCATGCTGAAGCTTGACCTTATATTCAACATATCGTGCCAACCTTCACCATCACTCCTTCCTTTTCCTTCACTGAACTATGCTGTAAGTCCCCTAGAAACTGTTTGAGTGTCTACATGCCTTGGACCATGATCTGGACTGGCACAACAGTAGAAATACTTAACATAATTCAAGTCAAAGAGATGGTAGGGACATTTTTTAATTCTTACTTCCCTTGGCCAATCTACATGACTCTGGACAAGAACAAACTGTTTGTACCTATCAATGCAAGACCTATGAACTATAAATTTCATCTGCAGTGGTGTAATTGTGCAGAGAAATCCACATATAAAAGACAGTTTGGTTACAAATCTCCAACAGAATTTTCTTTTCGCTGATTTCATCTGTTATTCTAGACTAAATTGGAAATTTCTCCAAAAGAACCTCACAATAATGTTTCTGGATTTGTCAGCAGAAGAAATCATAACTTACCCCATCATTCCTAATGCTTACATGGAAAAGTCAATAAAATGTGAAAAAAAAACAAAAGGGAAAAAGCTTCTTTTGTACTCAACAGCACCAGACCTATCATATTTTAGAACACTACCAGCACTACTAAATCAATAAAACTGTCAAACAAAGCACAAGTAGACAAGTATATTATTGTCATTTTTTAGGATTTTTTGAAGGTTTGTCAATAAGGTATTAGAAATTCACTTATGCCTGAAAACCAAGTTATTTTTACATGCAAATTTGCAGTTTTTACTTGGAACTGCAGAACAGTCAGCCACATAAAGCCATTTACCAGACTCCAAATCCTGCATGTTGCTCTACATTGCGCAAATATACATTAGGCCACTGAGGCCAACATATTTTGAGTCCACGGACATGTCTGACTGTACGAAGCAAAGAAGTAAACACAGTTTTTCCTGAAACTTGCTTGCAGACTCAGGTCTTCTTCAGTATTCCTAACCAAGAAAAAATATGGCAATTTAATAAAAAGTGGAGAAAATCCTACAATGTGACAGATCAGCTATAAAAGCACACACTGAAATGAGTACAACCTCTAAACCATCAGAATTTTCTTCATGAGACCAATTTTTTTTCTGTGTCATACCCAGCACACAGAGATTTTCGCTTTTCAGAGCTATAAGGAATTTGACAAGTAAACCTACTACGGTTAATAGCATTTTAATCTTTATGCATAATCATCACAAACCCACATTGTACAGGTTTGATAATGACAGCTGAATTTGAAGTATACATTTCTTTCCAAAATAGATGCGCATGTAGGTGGATGTGTTGTAGAAATATAATATACTACATGGCTGAGCCTAGATAAGCTGGTGAGTCTCAAACGTCAGCATCATCTGCACAAAGTTAGGGTTGAAATCTGCTTTCCTAAATACCTGTTCATCCTTCTTAGGACACTTTCGCAAAAGAGCTCAGTGAATCGTAGATAAAAAAGGTATCTAATGAGGTATGACAGAAACTCTGATGGAGCTAAACAGCAGAGATCTAAATTCTAATAAATAGATGAAGTAAAACATTTACTGCCAGCAACTATGTCAAGTTAGCCGTAGGAAACTGTAGCTCTGCAGCTGGAGAAGGGCAATGCTCTGCAAGCCAGAGAAGCAATGGAACTCCTCCAGCTTTGATTATTTATGGTGTGATGATGAAGGAACAACTTTCCATGTGAGGAACAGCTTTAAAGTTGAACAGAGAAGCCGAAACTGAGATTTAATGAAAAATCAGAGGGGAACAAAACTATAGCTACAAAAACAATAACATTCATTTTAACAATTTAAAAATATAATTTATGTGCAAAACCAGATGTTAACTTGTCCGGCTTCAAGGTAAACAGCAAACTGTATTTATAACAACTCTTCCGCTGAAGAGCAAATCCACACTATTTAATGTCGCTGTAAATAAGGCTGACTTCATACCTCCAAATGTTATCAAAATGAACACAAATGCAAAAAACCCCACGTTTTAAACACAGGACACATCTGTATTTAATGCAAAGCTATTTTCAAAAATCCCAACCTTTCACAATCTACCATAATCATAATAGCCTGAAATATAAGAATGCTTTCAGGCGCAGAAAAAAAGGCTTCTAATTTTAAACACTTACGAGGACACTGAGAAGTGGCTTAGAACCATACTTTAAAACATGTTTTCAGGCTTTAAATTGCTGAAAGCTGAGACCCCTTTAATCATTTGGCTTGGTCTAGAGAAAGGGAGAGAAGCACAAAAATATGATGAAAGGACTGTACATTTCCATTTTTAAAAAAATGCAACCCACTCCCTTGCCCCAAACCTCCTTCCTCCCCCCATCACTGCAACTCCCCCCACTTTTGCATGAAATGAAAGGGAACGAGTCTTCTTGCGTGATAACCACCACCAAACAACCCACCTACATCACTGGCTCTGATGCATCACCTGTTTTAACAAATACTTTTTGAAAATATTTTTGAAGGGCAATTCTGCCATCATTGGTGCTGCTCCTGAACAGGAGGAACTGCGTCAGAGCTGCATTCACTTCAGCTCATTTTAAACTATACCAAGGAAAGGGTGATATTGCAGGAAAGGTGATTTAACGGCTGTTCTAAATAATGAGCATGATCAAACCTTTTTATTTCCCCTCCCCCAACTCTTAAAATGCATGCTTTATGCTGAGAATGAACTTCCCTTTGATATATTGTAACTATGTGAAGGAGGGATTGTTCTCACATTTCTGTTTCAGAGAAAACACCGAGCTGTTTGATTTTGAAAGTTAAAGGATTAGGATGGGGGGGGGGGAAATGCTTCTAAATGCAAACACATTCTAAGTTAAACACAGTCTGAGTTTGATATGAAACACTGACTTTAAAATTAGCTATTCCTTTCCAAATATGCCACATGTTCTCCTCCATCTATATGAATAAATATGAATATATAGTATGCATTAAAAGATGGGTGTGTCATACCCAAGAGTAAGAACAAGTAGTATTTTTGAAGTAGTTCAGCATACATAAGCAATATACGAAAGCAAAGAAACAACCACAAATATGTATTTACAGCAACAGATAGTAGGAAGGAAGTTTTGAAAATCCACAGGGATTCTTCCAGCTTACCAGGCACCTGTACAGTTCTGTAAACATTTTCCTTTTGTCTTTTATTTTTCTTGGCTTGTCTTATAGTTCAACTCCAGGGCAAAGCACCATACAAGAAATGACATTCAAAAGTATTAGCTCATCAAAACTGCCTTTACTGTTTAAAAACAAAACAAATACACAAAATGTTGCAACATCTTCTGGAATCCCACTCAGAAAACCCAGCATTTTCAGATCTCATGTTCTCATCACCACAATTCTTGCAAAACAGTGAGAAGCTACCCAGGATATTTTAGGAATGACTCCATCATTGCAATCCCTCAATTATAGTTTGACCACAAGAATTATAGTTTGACCACAAGAAGAAATGGATAGAGAAGTACTGTAGAGACAGTGTTGGTGTATCTTTCAGTTTGCCTTCTGACGTGCTCTGACTTCTGTTGAACAGTGATATAGTGACTCCTTATGCTGCCTTCATTATCGCTCCCAGAACAATTCAGAGGTACATAAGGCTTTAAGGAACAGCAGTTTAAAGACCCATTTCAAACTCAATTCAATGGTTCCATGACCTTTCCACCAAAGCTGTGCTCCAGAACTCCATCTCCTTACAGCCTGAACTGACTTGCCCCCTTGGAGACGTGCTGCAATGGCCGCTTACCATGCTGGCTGTGTAGCAGGGGACACAGCAGACACTATTGCTGCACTACAGGCTGCTACAGCTTTGCCTCCTGGTAAGGCAACTGTTTCAGGCTCCTGACAGTGGAAGGATAAGGTGCTGCACACATAGTACAGTAAATATGGCAACACAACTAAAAAATCCTCATTACCTGTACCAGAGACTTAGAAGTGAAGGAACAATTTCCCCTTAAAGCCACAGACTGGGTCAACTGCAGAAGTACAAAAGGTATTTACGAAGAGTGTTAAAGGCAGAGCGCTAACGGTGTTGGCAGCAATAGTGCTGCTGTCACAGGAGGTGCAAAGAACATGCTAAAACTTCACTGTGAAACATGCAGTCTACTGCTGAATGTCAAACTTCCCAGGAGCAACCAACCCAGACTACTATTTTTTAGAACAATTTTTTTTTCATAAAGCAGTCAGACTTTGAGGGTTCCATCTCCATGGGTGGCAACTAACTTGTTTTCAACCCAAAGAGCTACTGGAAAAAAAAACCCAAAACATGTTTATTTTTCACTTTAAAAATCCAAAGACCATTGCTGTTACCAGGACAGAATATAACACCTGAAAGTCCTCCAGTAACAAACCTGCAAGCAATGAACATGGCTGACAACACTGAAATCAAGAAAACAAGAATTAATAGCTAGTAAATTATAGATTATATTATCTTGAATGCTGGCTGCATGTATGCACATTCAAATGATTCAGACAACTGCATGGAAATATTTATCTACCATAAAATCTGGAAACACAGTTGAAAAAGAAATTACACTTCCAGTCTGGTTTGTCATTTCACTCAAGATTGGATTACTTCACATAAACTGATTTATTTCCATGTGTATAGTATAATTTAACTCGAGAATCTTTTTGCTTGATGTTAACCATTAGGATTGACTATTTGCTGCTACTAAGTTCCTTAAGCATGAATTCAAAGTGCAGTGTTTCATCATCAGCTTGCATGTACCTATCTGGAATGATACTAGATAAATACATTTTCTATTTAACACAATAAAGGTTGACACAACTTACAAAAGTTCAAACCAAACCCAAAAAACAACATATCACTTCAAAGATTTGTTTGGTAGGTTTATCTCTTAAGTTAGTTTAGCAACACAGAAAAAAATCTACAAACAATTTGGTAAGGTAGCTGATGCTTTTCATAGCAGTGTAGAACTGAGCTTCAGTATTCACCATTATTAGAAAGTTCAATAATTCCTTGTCTCTATAACAAACTAAAAATTGTCCATAAAGTGGAAGGGTCTTCACAGTTGATGACTCTGCCAATGATTACAAAGATCATCTTTTTTTCCAAATAACTGTTTGCATAAAATGCAGTTATAGCCTGCTTTAGACCAGATTTCTATTTTTCTGCTTGTTGTACCAAACCCTATGTTTCGCATCTCCTTGGTTGCTTCACCGCTTCCCGAGTCAGTTCACTTTTAGGTAACACATCGATGTTATTTTGATGGTGAAAGTGTATCTGTCTTTTCAGTTTTGGAAAAGTACAGAACTCATCCTCATGGGCACTGCATTTTGCAAATGTCTTCTCTCATTCCGCTGTTTCCAGAAGTGGGTTGTATGTTTGATCAGTTTCCCTTAGGCTCCTCTATTGCCTTGCAAAACCCCTTCCTTTACTCTTCCCTGGATCTCTTCTCCATGAGAGCACAGTAAGTGAAACTTAATTTCACCAAAAGACTGTGCAATAAACTGGCATTGACCACATTTGATCTGTAATTTCACTTCTCCTGGGTTATGGAATAGGTCCTCAAAATTGCACTTATTTCCCCTGTTAAAAAAAGGAAATACGAACTATTTCAGTATTAGCCATGCACAGAAGAGATAACAACTTCTGTCTTTGTAAGTTCCAAGAAGAGATGACATTCATGAAATATCCTTTTAATTAAAAACAGGCACTGTAGCTACAGTATCTAATTTATTTGGAACAGGAGAAAAGGAGAAATAAAATAATAATAAGGCTGATTAGGAAACAACTAAAGCCAGGTGAGGTCAATCCAAATACTTCTAGCTCTATGCTAGAAAAGTGAAAATGAATATTATGTGTGCACTACTAAGAGAAACTAACTTGTTTACACGGAGTGACCTAGGATCAATGTAAGGCAAAAGCACATGTCCCACCTGCCACTCTGAGATGGAAACAATGAAACTTCAAAGTTTCTTTTTTTTTATTTTTCCCCCTAAAAGTTTGTAACACGGTTGTAAAAAGTTTAATATCTAATTTACAACTGGACAGATTTAGGTTGATTTAGGACAGCTCTGCAGTACAAAGGACACAGATACACATAGAGCTAGCAAGTCCCTGGTTTAAGCTAAGCCAAACAAAAGATGACCTCCACAGAAACCTTCTTTCAACATCTATGAAAAGGACTATGTAATACTGTATATTTATACACATTAGACATATCCCCCAACAAAACAGAGAAACTAAACGATTCATTGTACGAAGGCTAGTAAGGCTCAATGAAAAGCGCTGGTGTTTGCTAGGTTCAATACGTTAAAAATTTCTAACTGATGCCCCAGAGAGTGGAGCTTTGCAATGCAAAACATGTAAAATTGAACTGTAGTGTCGCAGTGAGGTGTCAGGTTAAATCCCTGAGCTTAATAAAGTGTACTTCAGTAAGAGTAAATGCACAGTGGAGCAAACAAAAAAGCCAACATTTATGATGTCTTGAGCAATTTCACCTCAAAGTCATAATGCAGAGATAAAAAAAAATGTTCTAACTTCTTAATATAGTAAATGCTAAATTTTCTACTTGGCCAAGCGATCTCAAGAGCAGCAGTAACCAACCCACAAGACAGATTAGCTCACCACACTCCAGAGAAGGAAATGGGGTAATGATATTTAATAGGGTAAACAAACTACAAGCTAACACCGAAATATGAATTGCTTTGCATTTATTGCAGCTGGTTCACTTTCCTTCTGGGGAAAACCCAAAATGGGTAGAACACAGAAGATCGTGCAGATTAACAGAAAAAGCATTAGCCATGAGAAAACGACCAATCAAAACAGCTCCACTGGCAGTATATTGGGTATTACTAGAATATATGTAAAATTACTTTGGATATTCAAGCGTCAATAAATCAGCTAAAATAACACCAGATACTCTAATGGATTGACTAGATTTCTTAACAAAGTATTTAAACCATTAGGAATCTCACTCTGGGGGGAAAAAGATGAGGAAAAAGCAACCATTATAGTGAAAACACTCACCTCTCCATTGCTTCTTCTGCTTCTTTTATATTTGTGTCTCTCTTCTTTAAAGCATCTTGCATCTGTTGCTCGCTAGTAGAGGGCTCTGTGCTGATAACAACCCTGTGCACTTCTCTTAGGTGACCGAAATACACTTTTGCATGGCCAAAAACTTTAGCACAGAATTCACAACACACACGTTTTTTGGATCTGCCTTCATTGTGATGAAGTTTCATATGTCTGCTCAGACTTCCAGAGTGAATATATGCTTTCCGGCAAATTCGACAGCTGTACGGCCGTTTGTTTGTATGGGTGTTCATATGGTCCTGAAGATTGTGTTTAAACCGGAAGGTACGGTTACAAACATGACATTTGTGCAATGGCTTAGGCATTATTGAACACGCATTTCTACTTAAATCAATTGATTTAGCTGATGCAGCATCGCTATGCTTGTAACTTAAATATTTGTTGGGAAGTGAACGATTTAAAAAACTATCTTGGTCTAAATGGTCAAGAGACGGTGTCTCTACTGTTGCTGCAGCAGTCAGTGGTGCAGAAGTCTGCACTAATACCACTGGTTTTGGTCTAATACTACGGTATTTTTTCACCATCCCTGCTTTTTTGTCTTCAGGTGGCTGAAGATCAACTTTCATCCTCTCTCTTCCTTCTCTAAACTTACTAATGATGCATTTCCTTCGCTTGGTCTGAAAAGCCAATACATCATCTGGGACTCTTCTTTTCCATACTTTCGTAGGAACATGAAAGGCTTTCACTAAAGCTGGTATCATTTCACATTCAGACTTTAGTGAAGGACCAGACAGATCCATAATATTAGTAGTCTGCTTAGATTTACAGAACACTGAATTTTTCACCCTTGAGTAAGGCAAAATAGGAAGTTTTCCTTTTGGTGCTGATGGAGTCATCTGTATTGTACTGCCAAAAATTGCTGGTGACAGGACAGCAACAGAATTTGCAGAATTTGTGGGTTTTTTCTTTAGTCTCCCAGACGTTATGAATGACTCTCTTGTGGTTTCAGATGCTGTCTTCACAGAGAGCAGACTTAGTTTCATGAGATTAATTATACTTGTTGGCTTGGATAAAGAGTCTTTAACTACAGATGGTCCAGAAACATTACCATTAGTAATTTCAGTTTTGTTCACTAAAGGAGATTCAGATTCCACACAGTTGCTTTTATTTACTAATGTGGCAACTGCAATTTCAGCTGAGTCACGGTCTGTTAGCATCACTTGCTCAGTTGAATTTGAACTAGAATGAGTTTCAGGACATTCTTCAGCTAAAGTAGTCATGGGGGAAGTCTGTGATGAGATCAATGCTTTGGTAGAAATCTTGTGTACACCCAAAACAGAGATTTGTGCCCTTTTTTTGTCACTCAGCAATTTATTTCTTACAGGCTGGTACACAGGGATAGGCAGCTTTAGGTTTTCAGAAGGGGACACATTTGACCGCTGGACTTGTTGCAGTAGGGCAGGGGCAACACATGGCAAGGGCAACAGAGAAAAAGTTCCCTCATGACCAGCCACCTGCATGACAGCATAGTTTTGAGTTGGTACCACCAGCAGTTTAGAACCTGCAGCTGAAATTGGTGTATTTTGCTCAGGCAAAGATGACTGAAGACAAGAAATCACTCCAGATGTTAAAATTTTTGGTAACATTTTTGGAGCAATGGTCCTAAATTGACTTTTCTTCTGAAAACTTCGTATTATATCCAAAGGGGATTTGTGTTTCTCTGTAATAATAACATAACAAAGAGATAATATATTATATAGTATTCCTTCTTAAAAAAAATTATTGTACCATAAATAAAACTGCTTAGAAAGGATATTCTTACAAACATTAAAAATATTTAGGTTTTACATGACCACTAAATTAAGTTTAGAATTGCAAAAGTTTCATGGACAAAATAAAAACACTCCCTGAAGCAGTGCGCTTGAATATAGATAGGCAAAAAAACTCCCCCCTCTTAATCTAATCTTAAATGGATGTTTGTTTCTAGCTTAGAAACTACATGGCATTTCAGAACAAATAGACTTATAAGCCTCCTCTGCCCTGGAAAAGCTGCACTACCATGCTGGCAATATTCAGCTGGAAGAACTAACAGGGACAAGACTTAAACTCCACGATATAGAAGTTCTCTGAGCACTTGTTCTGGTCATAGCTCTCAACCAGAGTCATGCTATCTTTCAGAGTTTCTGTAACATTTAGAATTTGTGGGTTTTATCAGATACAGACTAAAGCTTACCTGATGAAGTCTTAAAAAAATTACTGATACAAACCATGCAAATAACGTGTAATAAAATGTGAGATGATGTACCATTGTTAAATACCCAATCACACACATTGCTTATGTGCCTTTCATGCACAATAGAACTACTGTAGTAATTTATTCAAATATTGTCTTGAAAGATTAAATTTATCAAGGTTATCAAGTTCCTTCTTGTTTCTACTTGTGTTGGTAAATGTCACAAATATTTTTAGTAAAGAAGAAAGTGAGGATAATTAAATAAAACAAATGAAAGAAAAAAATAAAATGGGTAAGATATAATCTGCA
Source organism: Podargus strigoides (assembly GCA_028020825.1). Classification (NCBI taxonomy): domain Eukaryota; kingdom Metazoa; phylum Chordata; class Aves; order Caprimulgiformes; family Podargidae; genus Podargus; species Podargus strigoides. The sequence continues at coordinate 42,927,613 of CM051623.1, forward strand.
TTAAGCAGTAGAGATATATGCTGACCTTTCAGACACTCCATGAAAAAAGATTTGATATATAGTTAATCGTACCACTACCACATCATATAACAGCATCATTATCCACTCTCAAATTCAACTAATGATGCTTCCAGTTCTCACAAACTGGGACAGGTTTTTCTGAAGAAAAAAAAATTCCCAACAATCTCAGTCACTGAAAATTCAACTACAAAGATCCCAAAGAGGTGAGGCAACTTGGGAAGACGACAATATAAGAAAAATTCATTTTTAGAGGAGATTCACATTTGAATAGAATGTGTGAAAATAAATGTTGAGACCTTGAAATATTGCAAGAAGATAACTAAATAGGGAAGTTGACATTCCTTGTCATTTTAAAGCATTGTATTACAAATACATTTATACATGGTTATGGACTTAAAGTAACTGAATTACTACCCAATACTGGAAACTCTAGTAAGTTTATCTTAATCCTGGATGTTATTTTCAGATGGTACACACTTCGCAACACGCACTGTAAGTTACAGAGCTATCACATTTTATGAACAGAACCCCTGGACAGATGTGTATACTCATGGTATGCATATCTATGTCAAGGGTGAATGTCATGAGGATGGAGCCAGGCTCTTCTCAGTGACATCCAATGATAGGACAAGGGGCAATGGGTGTAAGCTGGAACATAGGAGGTTCCACATAAATGTGAGGAAGAATTTCTTCACAGTGAGGGTGACAGAACACTGGAACAGGCTGCCCAGAGAGGTTGTGGAGTCTCCTTCTCTGGAGACATTCAAAACCCGCCTGGACATGTTCCTGTGTGACCTGATCTAGGTATTCCTGCTCTGGCAGGGGGGTTGGACTAGATGATCTTTTAAGGTCCCTTCCAATCCCTAACATTCTGTGATTCTGTGATTCAGGACATGCTAGATTCACTGAGCAATCACATATAAACTGCACAGTTCATAAACAGTAGGTCTGGTGCTTCTCAAAACTTTTTGACCTACAGCAGGTTCATAGAGTAACTATGTAGGGCATAAAAGTTTGATCCTTTTATTGCCATCTAGGGCCATCAATACCCAAGTCTATTATGCACTTTTTTTGATACCTCAATTAAGTGAAACTACTGGGCACCACCATAACTTTCTTTCTGCTCAACATCTAGATATTCTGTGCAACATGGACTATTGTACATATGGAAATCCTGCCCAAAAATAGAGATCCCTATACATAAGTCCAGGCCCACAAAGTTTGTGCAACCTGGAAAAAGGAGAAACATGGTAACTTTAAAATCCTGTTTCCCTACAGCCCTTTTTCTCCTCCAAAAGCCAGAAGCATGCACTATTTCTCACCAAGAACTTCAATTTTTGCCAATCTACTATCACTATACATAGAAACCTTTATCTTCTCAACTGCTAAGACTGCTAATAATATTCAGATTATTTTTTTTGTTTCCTGTAAGGCATCTTCTTTTTGCTGCTTTTGAGGAAACACTTTTAAGAGCTTCTGAGAAGTACAATAAAATGATGTAATTATTGTAATCTACGTTAACCAAACTAGCCCTGAACTTCAATGCTAGTTACAGATCAAATTGTACAGCTTAAATACAGTAGATGACAGAACAAGTCCATTTTTCTTTTAGGAGAAAGAGTCTGCTCGCTCTTTCCAGGTTTTGCTCTCCATGTACTGACATTAAATACTTCTTCCCAAACCATCAGTTATTCAGCTTGCCGCAATATTCAACATGAAGTAGTTTCCATTCTCTCTTCATGTTTGGCTTCTACCTCTCCCTTTTATTCAAAATCTCATGCATTATTTGCATAAACTTTTTAGGAAAGCCAGCACTTCAGCAGACTGCTACGTGCGCTGCTTTACACCCCAAGTTATAAGGCACCCACTCTCCAACCAATGGCAGCAAATGATGCGAGTTCAGGAAAAGATGGAAGTTTTGCATACCACCTCTACAGAAGAACAAAAGTGACAGCTAAAGTAGCACAAAAGAATGGTTAATTTGGGGTTGGAGGAAATATTTGTAGAAATAGTGCATTACAATAGCTTTAAAAATAAGTATATGGTTCTCAAATACACTGCTTTGCCTACTGCAAATTGAGGCAGTAAAATCACTTTTATTTAAATCAAGTCTCTAAATATTTCCTCAATACAAGAAAGTACCATTCTAGAAGCCAAGACCTTCATAAATATCAACCACAAAACGCTCTTTGAAACAACGTCTGTTTTAACATCAGCCTTCTTACAGAGTTAATACAATGCTAAGCATTAATATTACTGTTTGAGAAGGGATTTTTAAACAAATGCTCTTTTTCCAACTAGTGTAATTTTATCATAAGTACATCTTCCAGGCACCCTATGTTTGGTATCAGCCTTCAGTACAACTCTTTTTTTTTTGGCCAAGTTTACATTAGACAGTTCAGTGCAGAAATATTCATTGCAGTGCCTCTGGTAAGGATACTCAGCTCTGTATTTCCCTCCCATCCAACACAGCTACTGTAGTAGTTAAGCAGATTAGCCAGTGTCTAAATACAGAGAGGGATTGGATGCAGACTAGCTGTCTGATGTTCCTTCAGAATCCATTAAGATTTTGCTTGTGGACTCAGAAAGCCAATTGGAAGAACTGGTGGAAGATTATTTTAGCATTCTGGATCAGGAAAAAGCAATGTCAATTCACAGACCGGAGGTCCCACTGACCCCACCCACAGCATCCATGTATCTTCAGTGACCAAAACTGTTTTTTCCACTTACACTTGGTGAAAAGTTTCAACAGTTTCCTTTGTACAGTGACCACTACAGTAATTCATGTATTTGCCTCCCTGAAGCTGAAGGACTTGAATACGCTCTGGCTGTCACTGTACCAGAAGGCCACCTGCAGACTTAATATGCATCTTCCGGGGCACTCCACTTCTCTTCCACACCATCTTCCAAATTATTTCTGTCTCCAATTCAAAGGACACATTCTGACTTGTCAGCTGTGACCTGAGGAAAAGCCTTTGTTCCTATGCAAACCCATGAAGTCTTGCATCTAAGAAGGGGAATTTTCAGTTAAGGGAGGTTCTGCAATGGCATTTTTGAAGATGTCCTTTGTTTTAGACAATATTCTTTCTACAAGTCAGTCTACAGGACACTCCTCCAATTTGTTCTCTATGTAAAGCATGTAACATTAGTGAACTCAGATACTGTAGAAAGCATGAGAAGAAATTTCATTTTCCCCGCTAATCTAGTCTATTTTGAACATTAAAATAAATCATCAAAAAGCCAGAAACAACTGTTTAATAGTGTTAATTTTAAAAATAATCCTTGTAAGACCACCTCACTTGTGTAGGTATCTATTTAATTTGCGTATGACTGGACAAGTGACAGAAAATAACACAAAAGAAGTATCACCTCATTTTGAAGGGAAAGGCAGAATACAGATGAAAAAGATTAATAAAATATTTCATTAAATGCATATTTATGTTGCTGAGTCTGTTGCTGACCTTGAAAAGAAAAATACCTGTGCTATTGGAAAGAAAAAAAAAATGCACAACTTTCTGACAACACTAGATTTGTTTCTGTCAATGATAGTTCACCATTCATTTTGCCAAATCTCCATACACACATAATATCTGTAGATACTGTCTTTCCAGCACAAGTTTCTTGGTTTTGCTGACCCAGCATACTTTGTTGGACACAATGTTTCTCTGCAGGATTAGCATGCAAAAAACCACCACCTGCAAAAGTGCTTCAGTCAGTTATAAATAGATCCCAGGACAAAAAAAACCAACCACCCAAACAATCCCCAAACCCAACAAAACCCAGAAAAAGACAATATAAAACAACAATATAAAACATTAACTTCCAGTTAATGCATTAAGAAAGCTACTGCTTCTTGCTCTCTGCCATTTTTCTCTCCTCCAAAAATGTTTTAAAATCTAATATATTACACACCAAATGCAAGGTGATGGTTTAATAACTGAGTAAAGCTGGTTAAAGTGGTAAACAGATGGGATGCTTCAGTGTCATGGCAGACAGTCAACAGCACCAGAACAAAAAGCTCAGAAAAATGAAGGTTTAGTAGCTTTAGCGAGACTTTGAAATACAGGAGCTAAATTCTATACTGATTTACATTTTCCATAATCCCATGTAAATCAATGGAATTGCAGATACTCTAGAGAACAGAATTCGGCCTTCTACGTCAAAAACTAGGACACACACCTATACCAAAGTAAGGTTGGTAATAAAGCCTACGAATTAGGAGTGCTGAATGTTACACATTATAACAATTAATTTGCAGTTGTTCCTATCTTTGCCTAATAACAACTATTTGGGTAGAATATTCTGTTCCGGGTATTTGCCTCAGAGGTTTTTTTAAAATTAATTTCAACAGAAAATGCCAGTCATCCCCAAGTATGTCAGCATTTAAAAAGAAGAATCTAGTAACACATCTGTGCATTAGATGAAGACCTTGGTATTTGACACAGCAGTGTCTCTTTTGTCTGTGAAAAGCTGCCCAAATTTGGCGAAGTTGTAAGCTCTTGGCATGTGTTCAACAGATACTTTAAGCAGCTAATTTTTTCAATGATTATGTTCTTTTGAATGTGCTCCTGCTTCAGGCTGGGCTGCATTTTTCCTGAAACCAAACATCCAAGTTGGAAGAAAGAAATGGCCTCTCCTTATCTCTTAAATGCTGAGCTGACAGTGTGGTAGAGAAACTAGAATATACACAGGGCAAGTAGGAAAAGGAGAAAAGAACTAGAAATGAGACTTGAAAAGCGTCTAGGCCAAAGAGTCAGGGTGGGATACAGGAATTAAACACAGACTTATGACGAGTAACAAACATTACTATTACATGTGATTTGGAAAGGAGAAATACTTAAGCCACAGGGATAACCTCACATCTTGCATTTCTTAACTTTTTAGCACTTGATTTTGTAAAGAGTACTAAAATTTCGTCCACTCCTTTTGTACAATTTAAAATAGATTAGAAAAATAAACAATATAACAAAGTATTCTAATGCAAGATTGGAAAATCACAGTACACCATTCACACAAATGCTAAGATATGGAATGTACAGATATGCTTAGAAAACATGTTCCGGTATACCACAGGAGGAACAAGATCAAAATAGCCTGTTAGAATTCTAAATGGGAATATTAGACCTCTTTAAAGCTATATATAATTAATCCTGATTTGAGCATCAATGTGATCTGCTAGTTGTGCACTAAGCATTTTAACGTTTAGGAAGGTCTTTTTTGCTTTAAAGCCTGTGCAAGTTTATTATTTTAAGGGATTAGGATTATAGTGCATTTCAAGAAATTCTGTGAGCAGTAGGATACTTCCTGGATTGCTTAAATACTCTCCAAAAGCCTCTTCTTAGCGGAAGAGAGCATTACAACAGCAAAGTTATACAACAAAAATGGGTTTTTTTGACATTAGACATTCAACCTTAAAATTTCTAGTGACATTTTTCAGTGTGGCAATAAGCTAAAACTATTTTTGTCATAAACAGTCATTTTGGAGAGTTAACTCATATGGCAATCCAAGAACACAGGTACACAGTTCATATTTAGGGAAGTTCTTCAGTTTCCTAATTCAGATTTTTTCTTTCCTGAAACATCCTTGTTGCACTATCAACATATTAATATATGCCAAAGTTTATACAGACCTACTTTTCAGAAAATTAGTATCTAATATAACTTATGCAAAAAAAAAAAAAAGGGACGGAGAAAAAATATTAATCTCTACTGTTAGGTAACTCCGCTTTATCAATTTCCAGAATTGCTTTCCTCTGTTGTCTGAAAGGAGTTGCTTCATTATCATGCTGTCATCTATCTGGACTTCTGTAAGGCCTTTGACAGGCTCCCCCACAACATCACACTCTCTACATTGGAGAGATATGGATTTGATACATGGACTACCTGGTGGATAAGGAATTGGCTGGACTGTCACATCCAGAGAGTATTGGTCAACAGCTCAATGTTCAGATAGAGGTCAGTGATGAGTGGTGTCCTTTGGGGGTCTGTATTGGGACCAGTACTGTTTAACATCAATGACATAGTGAGATCAAGTGTACCCTCAGCAGATGACACCCAGCTGAGTGGTGCTTTTGATGTGCCTGAGGGATGGGATGCCATCCAGAGGGATGTGGACAAGCTCAAGACATGGGCCTGTGAGAACCTCATGATGTTCAACAAGGCCAAGTGCAAGGCACCTCTAGTACCAATAGAGGCTGGGGGATGAAGGAATTGAGAGTAGCCCTGCAGAGGAGGACTCGGGGGTACTGGCAGATAAAAAGCTGGACATGAGCTGGCAATGTGTGCTGGCAGCCCAGGCCATCAGTATCCTGGGCTGCATCAAAAGAAACATGGCCAGCAGATCTGAGGGAGGTTATTCTGTCCCTCTACTCTGCTCTGGTGAGACCCCACCTGGACCACCATGTTCAGCTCTGAGGCCTCCAGTACAGGAAAAACATGGACCTGTTAGAGCAGGTCCAGACGAAGACCACAAAAATGATGAGAAGGATGGAACACCTCTCCTGTGAGGAAAGGCTGAGTGAGTTGGGGTTGTTCAGCCTGGAGAAGAGAAGGCTCCAGGGACACCTTACTGTGGCCTTTCAATACTTAAAGGGGGCTTATAAGAAAGACAGGGACAGACTTTTTAACGGGGCCAGTTGTGATAGGACAAGGGGTAATAGTTTTAAACTAAAAGAGGGTAGATTCAGACTAGATATAAGGAAGAAATTTTTTACAATGAGAGTGGTGAGACACTGGAACAGGTTGCCTTGAGAGGTGGTAGAAGGTCCATCCCTGGAAACATTCAAGGTCAGGCTGGATGTGGCTTTGAGCAACCTGATCTAGTTGAAGATGTCCCTGCTCACTGCAGGGGGGTTTGGACTGGATGATCTTTTAAGATCCCTTCCCAAACCCAAACCATATTATAATTCTGTGATTCTATTTAAGGTTTCTTTCTGCAATTAAGGCTTCTTTCTGCCAGTACAATCTCACCAGCATCTTGACTTCAGTATTTCTGTCCTCAGAGAAAAGTGCAACTTAAAACAATAAAATCTGCAAAAGCAGATCTGCTAAACAAAAGTTAACACATCAAGCAATCAATGCATCTAGATACTATACGATCAGTATTACCAACAAGAATAATCTAAGACATCATTTTGGATTTCTCATGGATTTAGATTTCATGTATCTCTGTATTGTCCCAACATAAGTAACTTTTAAAATATGTATGAAATCCTATTTCTATAGGGAATAACAAGTGGCCAACAGCTTTGAGATAAACTTCTTGAGTGGTAATATCAAATGTATTAGCAACATCTGGGTAAGTCAATATTCAAAAGTAACAGCAATGACATGTTCTCTTAACACCTTTCATGCAGTGTGTGTGACCTTTAAAAGATCTCCATTTTTTTGAAGGCATGGTCTTTCAAGTTATAAGCTACTCATTTCATATTAAGGTTAATATAATTAATAGGTTTTATCTAGATCAAAATATTTTCCTACCAAGAAATGAAGACTCACATAAAGAGAGCTAGACATAAAGCATCTGTAATTATTAACAACTTTTTCCACCTTTACAGCAGAAGACATCACATACATTTTTTTCTCACTATGGCAACAGGAGAATTTAGGACTAAGGTTTTTGCAGATAAATCTATAGGCTCAAGATGGTGCCTGGCCTCTGCAACCCCACAAGTCACTATTAAAGATGAAAACACCTGTTATTTTCTGTTTAAGCACGAAACTTCTGTCTGAGAGAGACTGTTAGATACATCAAAGACTATTTCAGCTTCTGTATTCCTCTACTAGGTTTCAGCAACCAACCACGTCAAACTTCAAGCAGGCATTACCTAGAAACGACAGGACTCAGTTGTGGAGAATGGAAATTATTTTGGTAATCATGTGGTTTATCTTTGTCAGTTTTGCCCAGTCATTCTGTTCCACAGCAGACGCCATCCTTGGGGATCTGCAAAGCAAGGCTTCAGTGACACAGCCACTTGAGGGAACTAATTGTTCAGAAAATAGCCAAAAGGAAGATGGAAGCACCGGTCATAATCTCCTAATTCATAAACCCTCAATGGCATTGAAAATATAAAGTGTGTACTTTAAAAGGTGGGAATAAACAGAAGTTTCAAAAGAAAAGGTTGTAATTGGATTTTTTAAAATTATTTTCTGGGAGAACTGCCAGTAGAAATTTCTTTCAGTAAGCTTCAAGAAAGTTATGGACCTAACCAGTAATTCATTCACTGTAAAGTCAATGTCAAGTCCTTCTTAAAAGGACTATCAAAATCACATCAACCTGGACAAAATCTTGATATGCCTAATGTAAGTGGTAATTAATAGACTTATTTTATCCTTAAGTGCAGGAAACAATAATGACCAGGTCTGCTACAAAAATGAAGGCAGAATTCTTCAGAAACTATGTAGCACAAAAAGGTCAAGTAGAACCATTTTATGAATAAAAAATTCATAAATTTTTATGAAAAAAAAAAAGAGTCTGACTAGACTCTTGCCCCCCTTTCAAATAAGCTGAGAATAGAATCTATCTTTGTCTTACTGAGAGTTCAAACCTCCTCCCTTCCCTCCATGGGACACAAAACATGTACATCTGATGACAGTAAGGGAATTATGTCTCTTATTCCCAAAATTTAATTTTTGCCAATACCAATGTGCAAATTGAGAGCATAGCAACAAAGCAAAGTTGTTATTCCTTTTATAGAGTATCACTTTTTTTTTGGTGAAAATCAGAGCACTTCTTTCTGAAGAGAGCCTGTATACAAGAGAAAATAATTACTTCACCACTTTGGGTCAAAAAAGCAAACATATTTTACTTGAGGCATTAAAAGCATCTGTATGGTGAGTTCTGCAGTACAAATTTTGAGAAGTGCTGCCTCATTTAAGATAAAGAGAGGATCAGAAGACTGTCAGACCTGGCCTGGCCTATTTTCAGTCTTCCAGGACGAAATATACACAGAGTTTATAACTCCCCAAAGAACAGGCCAGGACACAGAACAGACTATTAAACTTAGATGATAGTTGGAGAGTACTTTCTGAGGGATTTTGAAAACAGTATTGAAAATTACCTAAGTGATCTAACTTTTGAATGGGGAATCTCTATCCAGGGTTTTTGTTTGCTCTACCTGTCCCCTCTTTTCTTTCTTCATGACTCAAATTTCATCAGAAAAAGGCTGCAGCTCTGGCTGAGATATGCTAAACATTGCCACCTGTAGTCAATTCCACTATGGATTAAAAGAAAAGATTAGAGAATCTCCAAAGTATTTCAAAGAGATAAGAATATTTTTTTCAAAGACAGACACAGCCCTGCATAGCATAGGAAAACAATATCATCTTCAGAAAGGCTATGGTCCTGGCTAGGAAGACATTAGTTTTCCAAACATACAAAGTTATCACTTGCTGCTGAACCTGAATATAGCTGGGCCTTTCTGGCAGTAAGACATAGCAGAACACAATTTAAATTACAGTATCTGAATGTTTTTCCTCCCCCTGTGCATAATTACAATTATTAGCAATGCTTACTGGCATTGCTGAGCTTGCCCGTGCTAGCCATTGTATTGTTTAAAGGCAACAGCGGTTCTCAAAAGAAGGTACTGGATGTGCTGTGAAGGAATTGATGAATACACTGCTGGTAAGTGATAATGCATCAGCAAACACTTGCAATGGGTGCCAGCATGCGAGGGAACAAAAACAGGAATGCAGTCAACAGGCATGTGGGCCAAAGAGAACAGCCTTCACCTGCCGTGTGCAGAAATATCAGTACATGTCTAATTAAAATCCCAGATATTTGGCGGGGCTGGCAGAGAAAGGAGCCCCTCGGCGCAGAGTCCAGCAGAGGGAGTCGGGCGCCCATCACCGTTGCCTCTGGCCCTGCTGGAGCTGGGAGGGAAGCACCAGCCACACTCTGTCCCTCCTTTTCAATGCCAGCTCAGTTTAGAGCTGTGACTGATGTCGACTGCCCTACAGTAATTTTCAAAGGACAGAAAGATTAAACTATTTGTCTAATAATTTTGTAACACAAAATACGGTTTCTGCTGAAAAACCTCTGAAGTAAAGAAACGTTTTTCAGCACCACACACCAGCTCTGAACAACTGCATGAGTTCTGTTATTACTTCAAAATATTCTACCTTTGCCGACTTTTCCATCAATTCAATGTTGTGTATAAACTTGAAAACGTCTTGAAGCAAAGCAGCTGAGCCTTCCTGTTAAATGTAATTACTTCTATTAAACTATTTAGTATCTTGTATAACTGCAGTATAATTTTTCTGGAAGAGCTTTTTCTTTTTGTAAAAAAATTCCATTACTGATTTTGTGTTAATCTAGTCAGTGTCCCAAATAACACGTCCATGTTACTAAAACCATCAGTATTTACAACAGATGTTCTTTTTTTGGTAGGCATCTGAAAATGAAGCCCTGTTACCAACATATTTTCCCATCCCAAGCAATACCCTGAAATCTTTGTCAAACTTTCTTGCTTTCATCATTGCTCAGCTCATCACACGAACCATCTGCATAAATAAAGATGTAAGCATCTGCTGTATGGCAAATGGTCTCAGGGGCAGATGTTTTTATCCTTGCATTCATGTCACTGGCTTGGATACATTATTTGAACAGATGCACACAATCTGAAAGTGTCGTGTCCCACAGTGAAATGTCTCCAACTGCTTTCTATCAAAGTACATAAATGCTATTTGCACCTGCATTTATGTTAACGATATAAGGCAGCAGGGGTTCCAGCAAAGCGAGAGTTGATGCTAAGAAACGCATTTACATGGCTAATTGAAGTTTGAGATCTCCCAGCACCAAGTGACCATACTAACATGGATTCAAAATATACTAAACTATACAATGACTTTTAAAAATACTGTGTAATTTTTTTAAGAAAATAAACACACGCAACAAAACTATGATTTCAGCCTGTGATATACTTTTCCACTGTGTATTTTAAAAAGACAAAAAAGTATTAAATAAACTCCTAGATAAACCACGACAACCTTGTATTCTGTACAATAATTGTGTAAGATACCCAATTATTTCATGTCAGAGTCACTTAATAAAAACATTTTATAAATCTTACAATGCAAAAGTTATTTCAGTTCTCTAAGGCACACTGGTATTTTATGACATTATGGAGCACTAAAAAAAAAACCCGAGCACTTGCTCAACAGCAAATATTAACTTGAGTATGAATGACGGAATATGATGTTTCAATGGTAATTTTATCATTCTTAAGAAAAAATTAAAATCCTAGCAGTTAAATATTTATCGTTCTTCAGAAAAGTTCATCTGTTTGAACATGGAGTTACAATTGCTTGTTATATAAATGATAATCATCTTTCTTATAAAATATTTTAAATTGATAAAAATACAGATGCCCTGAAGGAGTACATATCAATTACAGAACTCTGGCTATTGCATGACAAACAGTAGCAGTGAAGGGTTTGTGTTGTCAGTCAAAGAACTTGCACTAACCATTAATTCCATACTCAACTGAAAAATAACAAGCACTTTTGAAGTATAGAAAGCCTGACAAAAATGCTACACTGAACATAACTGACAGATAGATTCTACGTTCAGTGCCATTTATTTTCAAATCCTTCATTTTTAAGAAATGTACCAATGTCATAGTTGTACATAAATCTTTATAAATTACTAACAGCCTCAACATTTTCCAAGTGCCTTAACACATTTAGGAAACTAATGTGAGGACAAATAAGAGTGATAGTAAAAGAATACTGAAACATATACTGAGACTAGTAAATTTGTAGAATATCATGATTTCACAGGGATACAGCTCTTGGTCAGGACCTGGTTATGATTTCTAGCATGAACCCTCCCTTCCAAAGTTTACATCGCTCTTATAATTCACTGAGAGTGCAAGTTGGGAACTGAACAGTGATGGGAATGGGTTTTTGTCTAGGGAAAAAAAAAAAAGTCCTCAAAAAAAATCTCAAAGTAAATGATTCATCAGTTTCAAGTTTGCAAACAGCTTCAGAGTCTATATTTTCCTCCTGTTAATCAGAAATGGCTTTAACATAAAGATAACACGTACAACTTGACTACAATAGTGGTCAAATTCCTGTTATTTAAAGGAAATATAAATTTAGGATTTTAAGTATTAGAATTAGGTATTTCAGCCATAAGCATACAGATGTAGAGCACACCACAGGGTGGGTAGCTTTACACAACAGTAAGTACTGTCTCCCTTGAAAGAATAGCCCCATTAGACACAGAACTCATCAGCTAAGATCGATTTGCATGACATCCTCCTGAAATAGCTTCCTCAGAATTACTACAGTATCAAAAAAATACTCAGTCTCCACAAAACAGATAAAGTATACATGACAGTAAAAGCTCAAGGCTTCAAGTTAAGTAATATATACTGCACTTCTTAATTAACAGAACTACTAACAATGGAAACTTAACTGACAACCTGCAATGGTTCTGAAAGGTCCATTAGAGCTTATGTCATATCCATCAAACATTCACATTTAAGTATCATTAAAAATGACATTCAAGTTAAAAATCATATTTAAACATTAGCATTGTGACACAGATCAAAAGCGAAAGGGAATTAAAGTTACAGCAGCACATTTAGAGGCTTGGGAATACACAGTTGCAACACAAATACCCTTACTAAACACAGAGGGAAAAAATCAAGATGCTAACTCTACTGAAAATTAAATCAATAAAAGATGACTTCTGAAGAGACAAAACATAGAAGAAACATAGCTAAATACAAAAAATACTAGTAAGGAAGGGAGTGCTGGAGAAAAGGCACTTAAAATCTAAAAATCTAAAGTTTATATTTAGAAAATATTTATTTTCTTGTTTGTGCTATTCTTGTAGCATAACTTGCAAATCAGTCTGACTCCCAATTATATGAAAATCAAATACAACAATTATTTTCAAATATATGAGGACAAAAAAATTGTAATAAACCCTGAACACTTAATTCTGCTCAATCAAACAAGAAGCAGATTTACGTATTTCAAGTTTCAATAAAAGGTGGGAAAAGTAATTAGCAATGACCTAAAGAAGAAAACAACCTTAGCTATTGCAATTGCTTAAAGTGACAAATCCTGCAGTACAACAGCTGCTTTATTTTTTTTAACTATATCAGGGTAGGGTTATAGACACAAGTTATACAGTGATTTATTAATGATGATATTTCTTCCACATTTTGAATCACAAGCATTTAATTTATCAAAAAAAGTATAGAAAGTATACTATACCTGCAGAAAAAGTTAAAGGATTCTGCATTATGCCCTTTAATAGTTAAGACAATGTTCCTGGAAAGAAGAAATACAGATACTTAGAATTTCTGATCATTTTTCACAAACTAAAAAAAAATAAAATAGAACAATGTCAATAGTTTTCCAAAATTCTATTTCAGAATAGATCCCAGTATGCCCATACCCTATGCAAAACACCACCAAAATTTTAAACCAAATGTTTCTCTGGATCACACATATTCTTATATGTACTCTCCATATTTCAACACTGGGTGCAACTAATTTAGGCTTCTTGTAATTGAAAACCCCCATTAAAGCCAGAAAGGAGGACACATCATGAATTCCAATGCAACAATGCATTCTGAACAATCAGAGACAATGTAAAGTTAAGCAATCATTTTCCTTCAAACATCTGACCACATGGATCCCATATTACTGACTGACAAGCAGACTCTTCCATGGATGCTTCAATAAAGATATTAGCTTGCATTAGTGAAGCAAACATCACATTGCCATCTCTCCTGAATTTGACGTTGGTACTTATCACAAAAAAAGATATGTAATGTTTGACATAAAATAGCATTACATCAAGTGCTGCTCAGTAATTTAAGAATTGGCTATTTCTTTCCAGTGCAGTCAGAGTGTGTTGCTCACACTTTGGACAAGTGTGATTCAACAGTCAAGTAAGAAAGACAGTATAATATTATGACAACATAAAATTGTGTAATTATCCACTTAGATTTTCTTTATCATAAAATGGTCTAGCTTTTGGAATGGCTACATAGTAGTTTGGTTCAGCTGAACACTGTTAAAAATCACACAGGGTATAAAATTCTTATTCTTCTGATGCAGCTGGAAGCTTTGGGAAGGTAAGAGACAAATCCATTGACCAACACAGATGGAATGCCAACTACTTGGGGGTTTACTTGGATCTAGGCTTTCATAGCAGTACATATCTATAACATTTCCCACAAGCAGAGCCAGCTGTGCAGATATGGAGTCTGCTTACTTTCCCAGCCAATTTAACAGCCAGTAGAATCTTACATAAAGAACATTCCAGCCATGCACTCAAGAGCTCTCTTCTGAGCACACAAAGTATGAAAAGATGGTTTTTGGATGAATATAAAAATTGCAGCAGGATTCATCCTAGCTATTAGAAAACACAAAAATAAGTCCTGAATATGTTTCTTTACTATTATGCAATTGACTCTCAAAAAGCAGTGGTGAAGCAAAGGAGATGGTACTGTGGGCAGTACAAAAGCATAAAAGAGGCAAAACCAATTCAATTTCCAGGAAGTTCAACACCAAAGCATGAAAGAAAAGTGAGTGTGCCTGGTGTGAGAAGACCTCTGACACAGCAAACAGGTGAGGCTCTTTGGTGCTGAGTCATACATAATAAGAAGCTCTTGCATGCCAACCAGCACCTCCTGGCACAGCTTTGCCAATGCGTACCAGCAGCTCCCAGGCTGCCTCACACAACCTCTGTCCGTGGTACTTCAGCACTCAACCTCTCATCTATCAGACCCCAAACACATCTAAACGTAGGTTAAGGGGGAGTTACCTCTATGTTACCACGACATGAAACTATAAGAATGGAACAGACCACATTGATGTAATTTTGAAATGACAAAACACTTCTAGGAACCAGCATGGATTTTCAACTTGTCACCCGCAGTGTGACACATCCTTCTTTAAGGTTGTATTGCTCAACAAGATCTTTTTGCAGAACCAAAGTCAGAAATTTTTCTTCCACTTTAGGACTTCCAACACTTGAAAACATAATGAAGTAGTAACAGCAACGTGTTTTATTGCAAAAAAACAATGTATGAAATTACATTCAAATTACGGTTCTCAAAATTGTTATTCTGAAGTCACATTTTATAGGTTTTCATGGTCCCTCTCAGTTGTAGGGAGCATTAAAACATTTAAGAGGGTGTTCCACTTACAATTCTAAGAGGAATTCATAACCATAGTAAGCAAACCAGACTTCAGGACACAGATCAGTAATTCTTATAATACCATGTGGAAATAAAAGCTCCACATTTTCTTCCAAGCATTCAAAAACTCCAACACTAGGAAAGAAAATTGGACCATACAAATCCAAACATTTTGTTCAAGCACCTCTGATTTGAATTCAACTCTAACTGCAGTAAGATAATGGTCTTGATCTAGAAAACCCAGTGCTTATTTGACAGACTAGTACACTGATCAGCTACTGTCAATTAAAAAAAAAAAAAAAAAAAAAGCAATTTCTAAAATTTACTTTTCATCTAGTCATTCATGAAAATTTTTTTTATTGTTGTTACACCAAAGAACCTTTCATTACTCCTTATTTTTGCAGATATTTTAAAAGCCCATCCCAATGATAAAACTGTTAAAATTCTATATAGTCTTAAAAGTCTGTTTTGCACAGTTTGTAACCCTACCATAGGACAATACATAAAATCATTCAAGTTGCAGTATTCCAGAACTCAAAAGAAATTGAAATCCTTGAAATCCTTGAAATCTGCTGCTGATTGCTCAGAGGTGAAAAAAAAATAAATTGTTTTGCCAATTACTAGGCCTAGCACAAAGGATGCAGCCAGCAGTAGAACGAACCAGTAACCAGATTCTATTGCACACAACGAAGTCAGTACATGGGTGATTTCTGGGGGTACAAACAAGTCAATGAGGTTACACATAACAGACATCAACTCCAGCAACCCAAAGAATGATACAACATGGCCAACAACTGGTGGAACAAACAAAGCAATGAAGTCTCCCATGGTAGAGATGGAAGACAGCCAAGCCAAGAGGCTGATAATATAGGAGAGAGGTAGCCACATATTCTCACAGAGCCCACGTTCACAAGTACCAGACCTGACCAGGGCCCAGTTGCAGGGAGAGTCAGGAGGTCCTTCCCCAACAGGGAAAACTCTGCAAAGTGCATCCATCTCACAGACAGACACACCACCCTTCCTGCAAGTGGTCCCAGCTTTTATGCTCAAAACAGGACACCTGGCACTCATTTACCCAATGCAGGGCACCTGGGGCTTGTTTACCCAAGGGCTTTCCTTACAAGGCCGGCTGCACCTTGGAGGAAAGCCAAAAGGCAAACTCATCCCCTCCTTTTAAAGGACCATGGGGCCCACCCATATGTCAACCTTAATTCAGGGCTCAGAGTTCAGATCCCAGCACTTCAAAAATCTACTACAAGAATTTCAAGTGAAGTAGAACTGAAGTTGGACAGGATTAAAAAGTAAAATTTATCTTAATGGCACAAAATAAGCTCTATCATGCCTATTCTACTCCTTACGTTACCACAGAATGAAAGGATGAATTTTTAATGAGAGGAAGCACAGAAATATCAAATAAACTGTAAAAAACCTACACTGTAAATTGGTCTTTAACAACTAAAGGTAGCAGAGTATACACATGTAATAATTTAAAAGCAATTTTCACAGAAAGATACCCAGATCTTTTATATAAAATTGGTGTCCTGATAGACAGGCTGAATCTGAATATCAGGTGAACCCAATTAACCTAATTTGATGCTTGTCCATACCAAGACATTTATTTTAGATGTTACACAAAATCCTTTAGGATACTACACAGAAAATGATAAATAGGCTGTAAAGGTTATGACATTAATTTTACTGTCATTCTTGTACTTTAAGCAGGCATCAAAACTAAAAGTCTCATCCTCTGGGAAGGACGAACTACCTGAAAGTAATTACAGTACTTATTACCATAACAGTATTAAACTAAACCACTATGACCCCAACTGATTTTATTTTTGGTACCTTTTGTTAGAAGAACAAAGCTTCTCAATGACGACTGCACCTTCTAATGCAGTGAACATTAGTTCAGGTACTGGAAGAAAGTATTAAATCAAATCTTGTAATTTCATGTTAAGCTTAATTATGAATTTTAATTTAAAACTAGGCATGTAAAGAAGTGTTACTTAAATACTATTTTGTAATTTCATTTCAGAGGGAAAACATTCAGCGAAAAAGAAAAATTAAATACTTAGTACAGTTTAGAAAAGATGTTCTCCTAACAGAAGCCCATGAAATGTCCATTTATTTTCAAAAGCAATTTTATTCCCTTTATTTTTCACACCTCTTTCATCTACTGTACCATCTTGTAAATGACAGTGCTATGTAACCATTATTTCCCCGTACTAAGAAACTTTTCAACTGAAATTAAGTTCCCCAAAAACATGAATGAATTCTATCTGCATCACTTCCAGGAAAATTAGCAAAATCTGTTGGTATTTAAAGGCCCAGTTAAACTTGAAATAAAAGATTAAAACATTGAAGCTATGCAAAAATATTGAGGATGATAAAAATGACAGACAAAGATTGACTAGTGTAACACACAAAGGCATTTGTTTGAGCAAGTATATTTGCCAAAAGCCTGCAGTGCTTGGCTACTTTATAAAATCAAGCACAAGGCATTAAGCCAATTTGTTTAAACAATAAAAACCCTCCAAAACTCCAAACCCCTATAATCAAGCAATAGTTGGTTTGCATTTCTGAAAACCTGCAAAAATATTCTGCCCTTCACTATCCAAATCTTCAGCTGCAGAAGTTTGATTTATTCTTATTCAAAATTTTCTATTCTATATCACATTTTCACACTAGGATTTCATCCTACAGCAGTAGATCCTCATCCTCCCATTCTATATCCAAAGAGATATGCATGTAGTCACAAACAACAGCTTTCTTACAACAAAAATTACACACTGCTTATGCTTTCATACTTTGGTAATTAATCAGGGAGAAATGTGTGTCCGTGGCAGAATTCTTTTGGCTGAGCCCATTAGATGACTTCAGCAGACAGCCAAAAAGAAACAGAAGCCTCACTGCAACTGGTCACTTTTCCCAGTATAAACCCAGCAGAACCTAAAACCCAGGCTATTTTTAAATTTTTTGGTCATCCTGTGAGATGGACCAGTCTGAACACATTTCCTGAACTTCAAACCTTACATGCACTGAATGCCACCATGGCAATCCTGGACAAAAATTCTTCTGTTAGGTGATGTAGAGAATGGTTGCCTGGCACGCCTACACTATGCCCATCTGTCAGAGTGGAACTGTGCCTACATGACAGGTTCTATGCTACTTTGAATAACATGTTGCTGATAATAAAAGCTTATTTATGAAACAACACAGGACAACTTCAATGTTTGGCTTAAAATAGAAAGCAAATGCAAAGTGATTGCTCTTCTTGAGATAGAAATCTTTTGAAATCAGCGTCTAAGGTTTTTCAATTGTATGAATAAAGACTATCACATAAACTGCAAGAAATGAGGACATTCCACACATTTTCTACTATTGCAGACAGCCTAGCATACAGTCTCAGTAATTCTTATTTTACAACTATAACTATCTCCAAGAGAGCAAATTCAAGGATCTGAGGAAAAAAATTATAAAAGCTAAGTTTCTCAAAAGGACGCCTGGGAAATGAGAAGGCTAAAGAAAGAGCAATATCGATTCTTCATTTAATGAAATGTATGTATATTAAATAAATTGTAGTTGAACGGTTTTTATGATTGTAAATAACCCCAACTATTTTCCATTTGACAATACAATTCCATTCTGAAAAACAAAAAAAGAAGAGCAAGGAACAACACGGTTGCTTTTATGCCTAATATTAGATAGCTCATAGAATGCCAAAAACCCCACCTTTTTCCCCCAAATTTCCAATTTAAAATGACAGATTGTCATTCTATGCTTTCCTTAGTAAATACCTTCCCAGTAGTACTGCTTTGAATGCCTGGAAACTGGAGTCCTGTATAAGTTCCCCATCTGTATTAGACATCTTTGCCATTATTCTGTATTAAAAGGTCAATGCTTCTGATTTTAAAATACAGTCTTGGATCTTACTGTTGTGAAAGTAACTGTGAAATTCAGAGTACAGATCTGTGAATGAGTACAAATTGCTACATTTTGTTACTGATTCTGAGTGCAGCTGAAAACAATAGTTCTGGAAAACACAAACTACTCATTTTAGTTTAAGATACTACATGAAATGGATGCTGTCAATAGAGGGCCATGAAGATGATCAGAGGGCTGGAAAACCTCTCCTATGAAGACAGGCTGAGAGAGTTGGGGTTGTTCAGCCTGGAGAAGAGAAGGCTCCAGGGAGACCTTATAGCACCTTCCAGTACCTGAAGGGGCCTAGGAGAAGGCTGGAGAGGGACTTTTTACAAGAGCATGTAGTGATAGGATGAGGGGTAATGGCTTTAAACTGGAAGACTTAGACTAGATATTAGGAAAAAATTCTTTATTGTGAGGGTGGTGAGACACTGGCACAGGTTGCCCAGGGAAGCTCTGGCTGCCCCCTCCCTGGAAGTGTTCAAGGCCAGGTTGGATGGGGCTTTGAGCAACCTGGTCTAGTGGGAGGTGTCCCTGCCCATGGCAGGGGGGTTGGAACTAGATGATCTTTGAGGTCCCTGCCAACCCAAACCATTCTATGATTCTATAATAGTTCTTACAATTTAAATTCCAATTAATTTAGTATTTTAAGAAAATCGAGAAACATCTAGCACTCTTATTCGGCAATGACTACTCTAGAATTTACTTTAAAATTCAAACTGTGTAATTCCTTCTACTCCTGTTCCCTGCCTCACCGTGTTATCCTAGTCCTAAACTAAGCATTAATTTACTATTTGGGTCAAACATGCTAAGAAGTTCTTCTAAGATTCTCAGTAATGCAGTTTTGTAAGACAGAATCTATGGATCTTACAATTCTGTTAGCAATATGTAACATAATTTATAGTGGAATTGCAGTACACCATTACAGGTTTCAGTTAGCAACGCCTGATTAAATTGTGAGACTTTTTGACTTTGCTGTTCTTCATAAGTAATGACTGGTTTGGTCTAATAAGGACAGAATATATAACTTATCTTTCACTATGTATCTGCTCCAGTACATAATCTTCTTTTCAGACAAACGATATCACAAATACTAAACAGTGATTTCATTGCAGTTGTAATAACACTTACACATCATTAGACAAACATCTGCAACTGTGTACACAGGTACTCACACAATCATTCAGGTTGGCAGTTGTGCTAGGCCATCCCATCCAACTTCCCTGCTTAAAGCAGGGTCAAAACTGGGCTTAGGACTTTGTCCAGATGGGTCTTGAAAACCTCCAACCTCAACAAATGCCATTCAGAAATTGAATTATATTTACCACTTGAAAACAAAAGATAGCCTGAAAATCAGAGTAACAGATTGTTCCAGCTCTTCCTGCTGCAATGCTCTTACCACACTCCAGAATTAGGTAAAAAGGTACTTAAAAAACCCTTCCTGCATTTCATGCTATGCTGAAAGTTTATAGACAATTTGACTGAGTGGCAAAGAACAGAGATAATTTATAATAAGCTGCCATATATACTTTTTATTTATTTGCTTGTAAAATACAGATAAAAAGGTTATTTCAAAGAGTAGAATGAGGTTAATGTACGACAAAGGCACCAACCAGAATAATTAAAGGTGACTAAAGGAAAGACCAAAAAACCACTACTTGCATATCACCTGCTTTTTTCTGTCTTCCTCAACTTTGGCATTTGAGGAATAAGCTATTACTGGTAGTGTAATAACAACTCTCCAGTGAAAATGAAGTTTTAGGAAGCTGTTAATTATCAATTTAGACTACAGAAATAACCAGTCAGGTCTGCAATGCTGAAAGGAGAGCAAGTGTTCTGTTTTCTTAATTTGGTAGTCGTAACATATTTTAGAGATACTTGATACCTCAGAACTTACTCACACATAATCAAAACATGGTTGAATGTCTCAGATAGATAAATTATTAATGGAATATTTAGGGCTGTGTTAAGGATTAAGACAAGGGTACAACACATTCATCTGCGCAGTCTAACTGACTTACATTCAATACATGGCACTGCAGTCTTTGCTGGAAACATGGCACTAAGATCTTCACAGAATCATAGCTGGCCCCTAGATTACATGAAGGCTAAACAAGAAACAATCTGTCCCTAATCACTTCTTCTATTTTGACTGTGGTATTTTGGGTTATTTGGACACTAACCTGAATACCTCAGAGGACAAAAATAAGATAAAACTTACTGTGTCATTCAGGAAGGATTTTGTATACATTTTTTATTATTTTAATAAAGTCTGGGCACATTGTTAATGTTCTACTTAGAAGACAGACAACCACAGGTGACAAAAAGCAAAAAAATTCCAAACTTTGGAAGATAAATTGCCTTTACAATTCTGACTCAAATAATGGAATTATTTCTGTCTTTACAGCTGCAAACTTGAGCATAGTACTAAATTTTGCCATGGTACTAAATAAGTAAAGCGAGCATCATCTATAGTTGTTTCTGTAAGAATTTCCATTACGGAGTTTGCTAGCTAGACAGCTTTTAGTCAGAAAGCTACATTGACATTTGTAATGTTCGTGCAGCAATATCCTCCATACATTTTAAAAAGTAACTTCAATGTGTCTTATTCACAGACTGAAGCAAACCAAGCATTCAAGTACTGGAAAAGAGGAAAAAAAAAAAAAAAAGGAGCTTACTACTACATGGTGTAGAGGACAAAGTGAGAACACAAATCTATGACTATGCCTGATCAAGCAATGAATGAGCTAAGTCAAGATGGTATGTATTTCCAGGATGTTAAAATTCAAATTGCTATCAACTCATGACTTTTAAGAGAAAGTCCCCCCAAAAAAGGGCTCACCCGTAACACACACATTTGTAAGGCAGAAGTTAAAGAAACAAAGAGGAGAAAAAGGGTATTAGAAGTAACACTGCCCAATGCTTAGGACCAATCAGAACACAGTAGATTCTAAGGCCTAATTTCTCCCAACCAAAAAAGCTCTTAATACAAATTATATACTGAAATACTTGGTTTCTTACACTGAATGAAAAAACCTATTTTCTTCGTCTGAACTCAAAAACAAGCTCTAAATTCTACAGAAGAAGAATAGTTCACTTGAGCATGTGTAAGTGTTGTGAGGCACAGCTGGTCCTTGCAGATTGCCCTGTGCTGAAAAATATACCAGATAACTAATCAGATGTTGTACTAAGAACCATTTCAACTGTTCTGGTGCTACACTGATTCTGCCCCCAAACTTTGCCTCTAACATTGCTAACCTAGACTGCATTTCAGGGCTAAGGACCATTTTTCCTGGATAGCTGAGTGCCCAGTACACTTTAAGAACACATACACTTTCAAAACAAGCAATGTAATAGTTGGATTTTCCTGATGATGCTGAATATCAAAAACATTGCCCAACTATGAATTATATCCTACGTTAATATTAAGTTTACAAATTAGAATATAATCTCACTGGAACACGCTACTAAAAATCAGAGTTCCAAGTTTAGTGCAAAAATTAAAAGGTCCCATTTTATGTATGCTCTGTGACACTAAGTATCTTAAGTGTTAAAGGATATTGCATAAACTTTATGCTTGTAGATAAAAAGGATTCTCAACACACAACTAACAGTCAAAATTATCTTGCAAAATTATGGGCAGTCCAACTTTCACAGCTATGGAACCCCTGTGAAAACTGCAGCAAGAGAAGCAGTGGCCCAGCTGCGTGCTGAGCATGTGCAGAAGAGGCAGCATCCTCTCTCCCTGCTGCCGCTGGGCCCAAACTATTTCACACAGACCCCAGCAGAGAAGTTCAGCTGTTCACCCACATTCTTTGTTCAAATAGTCATCTCCCCCATTTTCTGGGAAAGCACTGTCACCGCTTCGATGGATGCTCCTGCATGGAATGTCTCAATTCCCTGGCTGGGAGCTCCCAGAGGTCTGACCCAACTGACAAAGCAATTGCTGGGCCAAAGTGACTGATATATCATTTATTTTAAGAACAATCAGAACATCACAGAGTATATTTTCTAGTCAATTTGGTATAAATGCATTTCTTAATACCAATCGTAAAATTTAGATAGACAAAAATATTCCACAGTCTCATCTAGATTTGGTGACATTGCTTGATTAGCATCCAGAAGCACACATAAAACTGTTGTTCAAACTGGTAAGCCATTCACCATGCAGTATACAGGACACTTGCAAGACAAAGCGTATATCCATACTCTAGGATTTACTTCAATGATACCTTTTTTGCGGGATTTATTACTGTCTGTCAGCACAATGTCACCGATGAAACATACCTTCTTATTACGAAAACCATCACAGAGATAAACATACAAAAAAGAATAAATCAAGGTCTAACTGGCCCTAGTTCACTGCCTTCACTTGCTTATCTTGGGTTGTTTGCATTGTGCAAATAGTCCTTGCCAAGACCATTTTCATTTTTGTATCCACCGCCCTGTTTTTGTTTGAAAAATGTTAAAGGCACAGAGCTTCAAAGACTATCGGCCACACTTAATGAAGTGTCCTCAAAACATGTTCGTGGAGAAAAAATGTGAAATAAACATGTCAAAATTATTCCTGGCCACTGTCCAGCAACCAGCTGTGGTGCACAGACCACGCTAACCCTGGGAACATTCTTTCTTTATGGCCTCCAGCTTTGCCTTCTGTTCCTAAGGATATTTGTATTCCTAATTCACTCAGTTAAACCTCAAACTAAGCAACACCAAACTAAATTAGTACTTCAAGAGAAAAACAATTAAGCATGACCAAGCTTTTAAAGTAACTGGACTTTTGTGGTCTGACACACAGTACCTTTTCATTAATTTCCCATAAAAAACATGCTGTGGGACACCTACAGCTTGAGTCATGTCAACTCTTCAAATATTAACACTGAAGTTCTGCTCACTTGGGGTAATTAAATAACCAAACATTCTTTTTTTCAATAGTGCCACTAATTTCTATATTATGGCCAAATTCAAACTTTGGGAGTCATACTCAGTGTCTCTAAATTACAGTAGTTATAACTATTAGAGACACTGCTCAAGCACTCCAGAGAGAGCTAGAAAAGGCAAAGCTCACCTGGAGTTGAAACTCATAAGGGACAGGAAAGGTGACAAGAAGAGCTTCTGCAAGTCCACTGGCAACAGAAAAAAGGCCAAGGAAAATGTGAACCTAATGTTTAATGGAGAAGGGGACCAAGTGACAAACGGCATGGAAAAGGCTGAGGTACTAACATAATGTTATCAGCAATAGATGAAGATGCAATTCAGTAAAAGAATGCTTCTGACAACTGGACATGTACAAATCCATAGGATCAGGAGGATGTATCCAAGAGTGCTGAGGGAGCTGGTCATCACTGCAAGGGTGCTCTCTATCATCTTTTAAAAGAAGTCCTGGCGAGGACTTAAATCTTTTAAGGGAGATTCCCAAAGGCTGGAAAATGGCACCCAGCACATCCATCTTCAAGACAGGCAAGAAAATCTGGGGAAACTACAGGTTAGTCAGCCTAACCTCAGTCCACAGAAATGTTACAGAGCAAAGCTGCCTAGACACCTGTTTCAGCCATGTGAGGGATAGGGAGGGACAGGAAGGATGCTGAAAACAGCCAGCACAGATTTACCACAGGTAAATCATACCTGACTAACCTAATTGTGATGACTAGTCCTGTGGATCAAGTGAGGGCAGTAAGTGTTGTTCATCTTGACTTTATGAAGGTCTTTGACATGGTCTCCAATAGTACCCTCACAGCCAAATTGGTGAGGCATGTACTGCAAAGTGTTAAGTTGTAGGGAAAACCAGTTGGACTCTCAGGCTAAAGGGTGGTGGTGGTGAGTGGTATAAAGTTCAACTGGCAACCAGTTACCAGGGGTATGCCTCTGCAATCAATCCTGAGGCCAGCAGTGTTAAACATCTTTATTAATGACCTGGATAATGCAATAGAGTACACTCCTAGCATGTGTACAGCTGATATGAAATTGGGAGCTGGAGGGCAGGGCCTCTCTTTGGAAGGACCTAGATAGGCTGGAGGAAAGAGTTATCAGGAATATGTGAAATTCAACAAGGGCAAACGCAAGCAGCTTCCCATGGAAGAACCCCATGCAGCAGTACAAGCTGGGGGCGGACTCGCCCATTCTGATCAGCATTAATTATGCAATTCTTCTTTAAATCTTCACTGACAGCATACTACTATCTGCCTTTTCAAGGTGCTCATATTATACTTTCTAAATTTGGGCACATTAGTTCCCCTTCCTCTCCAGCCTTCTAGAATTTCTCCACTGTTCCACGATTTGTTAAAACTCAAAATTAGTAATTCATATAGCTTCTAAGCTTTTTTTTAAGTATCTGTAGGTGTCAGTGCAGCAGATTTAAAAACATTTAATGTTAATAGTTGCTGGTACAGCGATAATATGTTCTTTCCACCACTAATGATGGAGGAGGTGAGACATAAAAGCATAATCCAGCCTCTTTCTGAATACAGAACATAATATTTATTGAATATTTATGCCTTATTCTGCACAGCAGAAATTTATCATCCTTGCCCATTACTGGACTTCTATCGGTACTAAGCTTTTCTATCCTTCAAGAACACCTTCTATATTTAAAGAACTCTATTATACTCTACTGCCTACAGATTTTTATTAATATCTTTACCTCCTTAACCAACTGCCTCCAAGCCATGTAATGCTTGCCATCATCAGCTCTCCATTCTTTAAACTGTACTGCTAACTTCACTCCCCTTCTTACCTTGTTTTAACCAAACAAATCATATTTTGAAGAGAAGAATTGCTCTGGGAGTACCTAAATGAGCAAGCAATTGTCAAGTTAGTCAGATTCTTATGTGTAAATATTCCTTGCTTTTAAAGTTTGCTCTTGTTTTAAAGACTGAAGTAGGATATATGTGCATGCAGAACTTGTTCTTGGCTTGTAACATCGAAGTTAGGTCACAGTTCCTAACACATCTGCACTATTTATTCTACATGCATCAGAAAGAAAACCTGTACAGAATTAACCAGAATAATGTGGCTTTTGCTTGCTAGAAAACTGTCATATATATATGTATGTATGAACAAGTATTTTAGAAGCTTCAGAAATCATTCAGGGGCCACCTGATTTATCAGCACAAACTCCCCGTACACACAGACTGAATTCTTCCAATTTTCCTTTATTCAATACTTAACAAGTTTTAAGGAACTACTCATGTTTCTAGGATCTGAACTACATTTATAAAAAGCCTCAAATATATTTCATTAGTTAAAACACTGGCACAGTACCACTCTACTTGTCTTCTGAACTGTGAGAACTCTTAAAGTAGGCAACAGAATGTTTAATGTACAAAACCACAGAGAAGTCTGTAAGGTTTTGTTGTGATATTTTAGTTTTCACAGAGGTTCTCCAGTAAACGCTCACTAAAAATGTTTAAACACACAAGTTATTTGGGTCCACTCTCATTTTCATTACAAAGTTATGATTTGTTTGTTGTTGTTTTTTTTTTTAAATTTATCATTTTGCTTTATCTCAAAAAATTAGCACTAAATAGCAAAAATATACAAGTCTGGACAAAGAACCTTATATCCTATAAAGATTTAGGTAAGAGTTTTAATGTGGAAAAAACATTAGCGAATGCATTTCTGTAAAAATAAAAATCAATACTTCCTTTGCAGCAAAGCAGAAAACCTTGTATATGAAATATACATATTCACTCTCTCTGTAAAGTCCATTTGCCTTTCACTAATAGTGAAGTATCTTAAGATCTGTGCAGCAGATCTTGTACGTTTTACATGCGTACTGGGCACATGCCAACGTCCTGCATCTTCTGCATCAAAATTTATTCATGCAGCCCAACTACTGTTTTTTAGAGCACTGGAAGGGAAGAGGGGAGAGAAAAAAATAACGGTGATAACTATTAATCAAAGACATTTCCCACTTTTCTTTTACAGATAGTTCCGATCTGTATGAATTCATTTACTGCATGCAGGCCTCATGATCCATAGCATGTAAATGTCAATGATCACGCTACAAGTTTGAACTGAATTAACCTTAAAAAGAAACATGCAATGGCAATGCCAAGAGTTCCATTCAAACCCACAGTCCTTTGGATAATCTAAGAAAATGGTTATTTTCCATTGATGATTATCTTTCAAGATAAATAGGTAACTCATTTTTTCAATACTTCATAAATACGTACTTAAAAATTCTGTGTTTATCTGTAAAACTGTCCACTGTAATAGCTATAATACCTACTGTATTTATTTAAAGACAATGAAAATCCACAGGCTGGAAACCAAATTCATTTTATACAGATGGAAGAATGAGCTTTAAGTTTCTGAAATGCAAAATTTTGGATAGGATTTTTAGAAGAAGCCTCCAATAAGAAACAAATTTAGACAATATATATACACTTACCAGATCACATAGAAAGCATAAAACTACTTTGGGCATCAGTCCAGACGGCAAGAATAGAACTCTATTATACATGCGTTTCTCCTGTGTAAAGTTGCAGTATATTCCTGTTTCCTAACCCCTTTTCAAACTGTAATAACCTTTTAAAGTTCTCTGTTTTCATGACTGTTCATCTAAACCCATACAATCACAAAGTCTTAATAGACAGAAAAAATTCTGGGGTGTACTTCATCTCAAATGTTAAGAGTGATGATGCTTCATTTTCGCTTGGCATGTCTATCACTATACTTAATCCACTCTTCTTCATTTGCTAAATAGTAGTCTCTAAATGTGGTAAGCTGGGCAGTAAAACTTAACGTTAGCTAAGCCTATTAGGCATCTTTTGTTCCTACATTGATCTGTAGGGGACAGAAATTGTTTTAACTAGTCAGTAAGAGCTGCAAATAAGCTATTTCCATCACTGAACTTGCATGCTTTCTGTAAATGGTAAGAAAACAGCCACCTGGGATCTTGCTACTGTAAACATGAATAAATTGCAGAGAGCAAGGGTGTTTATGAGTTTTTCTTCCCTTGCAAAAGCACTGATTATTTTATTTAGGAAAAACCCAGTGAATAAGTATAAACTGGATGCACGCTTTGTGAACTTTGAAAAGAGACATTTTGGAAAATATGTGAATCGTCTAGAAACAAAAAAATGGAACTGTTAAGTGTTAGATGTAAGTGCGAAAATTATCATCCTAGTATCCCAGTCTTTTTGTTTCCCATTCCAGAACAAAACAATGCCACCTGAAAGTCATTAACAACACATGCACTGGTTTCAATTACTTCAGATAAACAACAAATTATTTTTTTCTCAATGGGTACAATTCAGAAACTAAGAGAGCTTGTGCAGATCACCGGGTCCAAGACAACAGTCCACCAACTAACTTATTACAGTGGTAGAGATTCTCATCTCATCTGAAATTACTATTTTCAGTGCCAAGTCTTTAATGCACAGTTGCTTTTGACAGCTGAGTACTATCTAATTTTAAGCTACAGAAATCATGCCCATTTCAGTTTTTAAATGAAGGATGGCAGTTTTACCCAGGATACCTGTTTTTCCCCCTTACAAGCAGTGCTCAAACCAAGAAATTCTGAGTGGGCAGTGTAACAGAAGAGAGATTTTTGTCTTAAGTAGCAACTATACAGTCTGGCAAACTGTTCTATTCCTCTTTTGTTCTCCATACACATTTTAGACAAACTAAGACATTTGTTTCCTTCGCATTTCAAGAACATTTTCAAGCTTTTATGCCAAACATTTTATTTTTCAGGCAATAACAGGTAGAAGAATGTTTAATTATTCTAACATTTGAGTCATAAAAAACCTTATTTCCTACCAAGAACAGGAAACTGTAGCTGCATTACCTAATTTTTCAACATTTTATCCTATATGTTGCCAGTGTTTCATAAGGCAGCTTAAATGTTTTCAGAAGGAAAATATGGTGATCATTTAATACATTCTTCCAAAGTGTTAGGGGGAAGCTAAAGAAATAACTGGTCAGGAATGTGAAAGTCAATGGCAGCCTTAGCTACAGAAGATGGTGAATCTTAAGATCCTGAAAAAAGCAGTCAAGACTAATAGCAAAACTGTGGTCCTGGACTTGAGGAAACATTTCTCTGTGTTCAGAAAGCTAGTTGGTGTGACCCCTTTGAAAGGGCCAACTTGAAACATAAGGGACCCCTGGAGAACAGGTTGATATTCAAGGTCAACCTATTCAAAGTATAAGAATGGTCCAGCATTTTGACATGCAGCAAGTGTGGAAGAAGTCAATATAGATGAACAGCATACTCCTAACTGAGTTCCAAGACAAAAGCAGCACCTGAAAGACAGAAGACAAAGAAGATAACAAGAATAATACAGAAACATTGCCTGGGGGCATGTACACAGAATTAGCAAACCAAAGATCATTTGCAATTGCAACTACCAAGGGATGTGAAAGGTCAAGCAAGGCTTCCATAGATACACAAGAGCAAGCTGAGGGAACTGAATACTCCCATCTCCTCTGCACTTACAGGGCTCACGTTTGCATTCCCCACAGACATATTTGAGTACAGATGGAAGAAGAAAAAAGCCAAGATGGGAATCTCACTGCTGCCTTCACCTACCTAAAACAGGAAGGTGTACAGAAGATGAGGAGAGACTGTCCTTCAGGCTGCACAAAAGAAGGACAAGAGGCTACACACGAGCTGCTGTGTGGAAAATCAAGATATTAGAAAAAAATGCACAATGAAAGTGATCAAACACTGGCAAAGGGTGTCCAGAGGCTGTTTAGTATCACAGAAACACAGAATGTTAGGGATTGGAAGGGACCTCAAAAGATCATCTAGTCCAATCCCCCTGACAGAGCAGGAACACCTAGGTCAGGTCACACAGGAACATGTCCAGGTGGGTTTTGAATGTCTCCAGAGAGGGAGACTCCACAACCTCTCTGGGCAGCCTGTGCCAGTGTTCTGTTACCCTCACTGTGAAGAAATTCTTCCTCACATTTATGCGGAACCTCCTATGTTCCAGCTTACACCCATTGCCCCTTGTCCTATCATTGGATGTCACTGAGAAGAGCCTGGCTCCATCCTCATGACACTCACCCTTGACATATTTATAAACATTAATGAGGTCACCCCTCAGTCTCCTCTTCTCCAAGCTAAAGAGACCCAGCTCCCTCAGCCTTTCCTCATAAGGGAAATGTTCCACTCCCTTAATCATCTTTGTGGCTCTGCCCTGGACTCTCTCAAGTAGTTCCCTGTCCTTCTTGAACTGGGGGGCTGTCCCGATCCAATATCGGGGAGGGTTCTTAAACGATCCCAAGAGCGAGATTAAGACACAAACGAGGTCAGATGCTGTACAACCTTAAGAACTTTATTTAACAATAACAACTAATAATAGCGATAGGACAGAGAGGAAAAGATAGAGAAAGTCAGAATCCCTAAGCAAGAAGAACAGTAGAGATGCAACTATCTACCACCACCACCAGGGATCCAGCGATGTTCCGTCGGCTTAGTCTCGGTGCAGGTGATGGTATCCCGAGTTCCAAGCCGTGCTGAGGCCCCAGGTCCCAGTCAGGAAGAGCGAAGCTGCCACGTACACCAGCACACACCAGCCCACTCCAGCACCCGCTCCAAGGAGCACTTGGTCCTTTATCGTCCCAGTCCCCACGATTACCCCGAAGAGTCCGCCCATTTCCAGGGAGCACGTTGTCCGCCCCGTGATCCTCATGCCAGGCGTCTGGCTGGCAGGGGTGGAGGGGGGGGGTCGACCCACAGTGTTCCACGGAGCACGTTGTCCACCCCGTGATCCTCATGCCAGGTGTCCGGCTGGCAGGGGTGGAGGGGGGGGTCGACCCACAGTGCCGTCTGCACATCTTCCTCCCCTCAGTTTCTTCACCCTGTCTGCGCGCAGATGCAGGCACCGCTGAGGCAGTCGTTGACTCAGTCTTCGGGGGAAGTTGTGGTTTCGTCTGGAACTTCAAAAGGGGTACTCCTTCAGACAAAAACAGGGTGCTGGGGCCAGGAGATGGTGGTCATGAGGCAGCAATGTTGAGACAAACAAAGTACAGTTCCCTACACCACCCCGTGGCTCAACATTGCTGTCTTCGTGGTGGTATGAAAGCACAGAGAGAGAGAGAGAGAGGAAAGCTAGAAACAAGAAGCAATGCAATCATAACAAGATTTAACAATATTCTTAACAAATATCTAACAAGTATAACATGTTTAAACCTTACTAACATTATAAACTAGAGCATAACAAATATCTAACAAGTATAACATGTTTAAACCTTACTAACATTATAAACTAGAGCATCTTAGAAACTAATTTTGAGGGTCCGACCGATCAACAGAAAAACATGACCCCAGTTTACATCGATTACATTTATCAGGGCAAAAAACGAGTATCAAAAGAATAATTAAAACAAAAGCTACTAGACCCAAGGCTACAAGGTGAACTACAATCAATGCTAATACAACATCCATTTTTTTTTTTTCCCAATTTTAACGAAAATACCATAAATGTTCCAGGCCCTAGCAGTCCGCAAGGTCTGCTGTTCCCGCCGCTGGAATGGGGGTCAGCATGCGCAGGGGGGATAAAACAGCTTTCCACACCCACCTTTTATCCTAAAGCGCATGCGTCATTCAGGTCTAGAAACTTCTGTTTTAAAATTAAACCAAAAAACAAAACAAACAAACAAACAAAAACTTAAACAATACTATTGTTCGCCCTTATTCTTAAACAAACATATAAAAAGATAACCATAACATTATTAACAAATGGTTTCTAACGTAAAACTTGTCTCAGGCTGGGTCGAGGGGCGTGCCCTCGGCCTTCGGGGACGGGGAGGGGAAGGAGATGGTGAGTTACAAGAATAGGTACAGCTACAAGACGGTTTACATGGACTTTTACAAGAACAGCACATACATACCGCGAGAGCAATTATCGAACAGGCTAACAGAGTGACCGAAAAAAAGTTAAGTATCAGAAGCGTCTGCATCTCGGTTAATGGCATTGAATTGCAGCGGTAAGAAAATGGTGGTCTGGATCGCCTGAGTCGGGGGGTCTAGCTACGCAGCAGGAAAATGGATTTCCACGCCCCCAGTCCAAAAGCGCATGTGTTGTGTAGGCCTATAAGCACCTATCCCAAATTTAAACAAAGACATATATGGAAGAAGGCTTAAATGATTGATACCGCAACAGGCTTTTGCCATCGAACGATACGAATCTGCTTCACACCATCAGGTGAGGCAGTGGATATGATTTGCATGTTAGATACAACATGTTGGATTAACTGAACAAAGCAAGGAATAATACATGGTAAAAACATCAAGGCAGCAAATGCACACAGCAAATAAAATAAAAGCTGTTTTACCCAGGGTGCTCCGGGTAACCAAGACCATAGGTCGCCGTCCCAGCCATTCCATGTTTGAACGGGGACATGGGCTAGTTTCCTAATGTCTGTGGTCAGTTGAAGGACTACTTCGCCTACATCGTCTATTTCCAAACAACAATTAGAGACATTTAGTTTTCCACATACTCCTCCCTCCTCAGCTAGTAGATAGTCTAAAATCATACGGTGTTGAAGGATTGCAGTGCGCATCTGTTGAGATTGTTGAGTTAAAAGATCTATAGCATTAGCAGTTTTATTAGTAATAATTTCCAAAACTGCTTGTAGTCGAATTATACGGTTCAAATTATAAATTGGTTCTCTTGCCCCTGATATTGGTTCATTGGGATTCCAAGAGGCAGGCCCATAATGCTTAATTATTCTTTCGGGAGGCCACTCCTTTTCTCCCCACTTTTGAGTTCCAGCT
Organism: Podargus strigoides; assembly: GCA_028020825.1. Lineage (NCBI taxonomy): Eukaryota > Metazoa > Chordata > Aves > Caprimulgiformes > Podargidae > Podargus > Podargus strigoides. Next base: position 42,960,451 of record CM051623.1, read on the forward strand.
ATTTTAAACTCAACAGATCGCTTGTTGCGGACAATCCTTTTGCTTCCTAGCTTATCATATAGTCTTATTCCCAACTGAGGACCATCCGCTTCTGGAAGGAGAAAAAACAGAGGTCGGATAATCCCTATATAACAAATCCCTGACCAGCCTGCTGGTAGTTGTTTGTAGGCAGTATGTCCACAAATCCAATAATGTCCTTTTAGGGCCTTGGCACCTTTTGCAAATGGTCCAGCTGCAGTTTTTGGGAATTGAAAATAGGTTGTGTCTTCATTTCCCAAAGGGCTGAAAAAACTGTTAGGTCTGTCGTTTGATCGGGCGGTACAATACCAGGCACCAGTATAGTTTTCCCACTCACAAGTTTGATGATAAATATAGCCTCCTTGCATCTTGGCATATATGGTTTCATTTCTACTTGACCAAAACCCGTCAATCCCTTTGTTGCGCCCGTTTTCATTGAGCCACATCCATATGTAAACACCTCTATCTTTGTTAACTAATTTACGTGTAAGTGTCCATTGACACTTGCTTTTCCCTACCTCAATTCCTCCCTTCTGGGTGCGATGTAAACAGTATGTACCTTTAGTGGGAAATTGAATTGGCCATGTCCCACTATCCTCCCAAGTGGTGTTACCAGCTTCACTGTAATTGCTTACGATTTGTGCTGGAGAGAGAGCAGTAGAGGCCCACGGCCAGCTTGATAATCCTAGGGGTCCTCCACAAACCCAACAGTGACTTAAATTAAAGGTTTGGCTTACAGTTCTTGCTAACAAAACAAATTCATTATCTTCAAAGGGGTCATATGGGTTGTGGGGAAGTGGGGGAATTGGCTTCCCTTCACTTTCATAGGTAAATCCCAAAAATAATACAACAAAAATTAACATACACATCCTAACCAAGTTACCCTAAAGCTTGCGTCTGTGTCGCTTCTTCTGTGGGTGCGTCTGTGTCGCTTGCTTCCTCCTGAAAGTGAAACAAAGAGACAAAATCGCTCCTCGGGTTAGAAAGAGGGAACAATCCATCTAGTGTGAATCTTATGAATTTTTCCACAGGCATCTTTTGCCTTCCAGGTATATTTGTTAAGGGGTGTGTCCAACACCAGTGGCACTTTGCCCACTGTGGGAAGTTCAACCAAGACAGGTTGTCCTGGAAAATGAGATGGATTGCTGGGGTGATCAGGACCATGTGGGGCTGGCATAATTGTGGGAGGTTTTGGACAGAATGCTGTGATCTTTGGGCATCCGTTTACTCCCCAGCGACTGTTGACGCTGGTCACTGCGTCCCACACTCGGTCAGCCCATCCTGGCTTATGAGGCTTGAGGAAGCGTTTTAATAGACCATTTGTTCTCTCCACAATTCCATTTGCTTGTGGGTAATACGGAGTATGAAACACCCACGAGATTCCTTCCTGGGCTGCCCACTCTTGGACCACTTTGGCTGTGAAATGTGAGCCATTATCTGATTGGATTGACTGTGGTTTGGGGAAAATTCCAAACCATTCTTTCAGAGCCTTTACTGTGCTTTCTCCTGTTGCCTTTGCACATGCTTTGGCTTGCACTAGTCCAGATACTATTTCTACACCTACCAATATGTAGTACTTTCCTTCTGACTTTCGGAAGGGACCGATATAATCAATCTGCCAGGCCTCCCATAAGCCCTTTCCCTTCCTTAAGTGCAGAGGGTCACCCTCCAGAGGGTGTCTGTCCAAACGGACGCGGCATTGTTCACAGGAAGATATACATGTTTTACATTCTTCCCTGGTGACTGGCCACCCTCGGGCTTGTGCCTCACAATAGAGGTCCTTGACTCCTGAATGTTTTCGTTTTACATGCAGCCATTCTAATAGACTTTCCCAATTTTCAGCTATTTGGGTGCTTTGTAGGGGAGCCAGCCGGGCTAGTTCATCTGCCTCGGCATTCCATCGGCTCACCGGGGTGTCATCCTGCTGATGAGATGGTACCCATGCTACTGCAAATTTCCCTTTTCTGGCAATGGCAAGGATGTCTTGCCATTTTTCCTTTTGCCATACAGGTATTTTATTAACCTCCCATCCATTTTGTTCCCAGAATGGAAGCCATTCAGTGCAGCCTTTGAATACAGCATAGGAGTCAGTATAGATATAGACAGAAGAAGCAGATTGAGCCTCGTGTTGGAAAACACTCCACACAGCAACTAATTCTCCTACTTGTGCACTACCTTCTCCTTCGGTAATGATCTGTTCTTTGGTATCTACCTGAAGTGCCACAGCTCGATATTTCCAGATTTTCCCCTCTCGCTTTGATGAGGCATCCGTAAACCAGACATTTTGCAGTTGTCCAGAAAATGGAGGAGCTACTTGTATTACAGACAGAAGCTCAGGTGTTTCCTTATCCGGGTCTACCTCATCTTGTATATTTAGGATTTTCGTGGCTCCTTCAGTTACAGAAAAGATTTCACAATAGTGTTCTATTTGTGCATACCACTTTCGCACAGAGGCTCTCTGGGCCACCCCGTCAGGGGGTGGAGTTCCTGACAAAACTGCCTTGATCACTTTAAATGGGCCTCTGAGGACTATAGGTTGCTGCCTGATGGTGCGTTCGGCTTCTCTCAGAGCTAGGCTAACCACAAATAGACCTTTTTCCCAAGTTGTATACCTTTTTTCAGCATCTTTAAAGCCACGAGAATAAAAACCAATGGGCCTAATCGGACCCTCTGGACCCTTTTGCCACAAATGGACAGACAGTCCAGTCCTGGCAAACCCCCATTCAATTTGAATTGGATCTGTTGGGTGAATTGGACCCAAGGCTTGATGGGCAGTTGCTTCAAACACCAACAGCTGTAAAGCCTCATCATGGACCTGAGTCCACTCCCACTGAGCTCTCTTCCTCAATAAGTCATACAAGGGCCTAGCAATAATTGAAAAGTCAGGAATGTGTTTCCTCCAAAACACAAGCAACCCTAATGCATGCTGTAAATCTTTCTTTGACTCTGGCGTCTTGATCTGATCGAGAGATGAGAGGGTATCCGGTGGAATACACGTCATACCTCCCTTCCACCAAATTCCTAGAAATTTTACCTCACTTGAAGGGGTCTGTATTTTCTCAGGTGGAATTGTCAACCCTATGCTTTCCAGATGGGTGATGATATCCTTTTGAGTTTCTGCAACTTCCTCTACCTTACTCCCTCCTATAAGAACATCATCTATATACTGATAAATCTTTACCTCTGCTTTTCTGGGAATGATTTCCAGCTCCTGTGCTAGAGCATGGTGAGCTAGCGTGGGGGAGTGCTTGTATCCTTGAGGGAGTCGTGTAAAGGTGTACTGTTGTCCTTCCCAGGTGAAGGCAAAGCGATCCTGGTCCTCAGGTTGTAAAGGGACCATGAAAAACATATCTTTGACATCAATTGTTGCCATGACAGGGTGGGATTGTTCCTGAATGGTTGCTATCAGTTCAGCAATGTTTGGTACAGCAGATGTTAGTGGACCTGTATTGGCATTGAGTCTCCTATAATCTATTGTCAATCTCCATTTGCCATTTGGTTTTTTAACCGGCCATGCTGGAGAGTTGAAAGGAGAGTGGGTAGGAACTACAACTCCTTGTTTTTTCAGATCTTCCAGAACTGGTATAATTCCCTCCCTTGCTCCTAGGGGCAATGGGTAGGGTTTGACATTTGTCAATTTAGAGGGAGGCAGGGTAGGTGCCGCTTGCAATAGACGCACCTCTGTGTCCGATGCCTCGGCCAATTGTCTGATCTGAGAGACACCAAAAGACCATGATTTTCCCTGGGTGTCCCACCATTGCCTACCCTTCAAAACATCTATACCTAGAAGATTCATCTGGAAGGATCCTATGGCCACCATGGTGTTAACAGGACTTTCCTCTCCTGGCAACCATAATGTCACCGGAGTCATAGGCACTGACTGTGTTTTCCCCAGGGCATTTAAAACAACTAGATTTTTAGATGGGATCGGGATTCCACATTGCTCTGCTTCTGTCCGCGTTAACGCGGTGATTTGTGCCCCAGTATCAATCAGAAATGTCACTGGTTTTTTCTTTGGTCCTACAGCAACAGTAATTAGTAAGTCCCCTTTTGTGTTGCAGGTGAGTTGTCTTATAAACATCCATCCTCCGCCTCCCCCCTCACCTTCGGGGGGCGGAGGGTCTAGTTTCCCGCCACCTTCCTTTCTTCAATCGGCTCCTCCCCGAGGTCTATCAAGGGTGGGGCACTAGGAGTTGGTCCGAAGGTGACCTTTTTCCCTGACAAATTTTGCACAATTTGTTCTAATTTTTCAGTCGGGAGTCCATCCATTATGTCCCGAGAAATGCCCTTTTGAAGTCCTAATTGCCACAGTCCCTGTCGACTTAGGGGTCTCTTTCTTCCAAAATTCTGACATCGGGGTGACTCAGAGCCTTGGACCCTCTTCATGGATGGTTGCCACCTAATAATTTGCTCTGTAGCCCGTACGGCTCTGGTCTCAGTTCTTTGGGATGATCGGCCAACAGGCCCATATTTTCTCCCAAAGTTAATCAATTCCTGGGCTACCTCTCCCCATGTCCATACTTTCCTCCCTGGCCGTCGATGGTCAGGGGTCACTATCCCCTCCAGAGCAGCCGTCATTCTTTCTGCATCGGGGGTGTTTTGAATCTTCCCTTGTAACTGAATGGCTATGGGTTTCAGGGAATCAGGGAGTCCTCGTATCAGAGGAGTCATCCTCTCCGGGTCCACAGGCATCATCATTGGGGAGCCTTGATTGGGCTTGAGTTCCCCATCATACATCATCTGCAGACAGGCTGCCTTCTGTACACTTTCCACTAACTGATCCACCGTACCCGTTATGGCAAGGGGATCTCCCCTCTCCAAGGGGTTCAGCCCTCCAGCCCAATACGCAGCTCTCTGAGTCAATGACCATGGGGCTCGGCGGTCGCCGGTAGTTAAAAACACACCCGGACCCCAATATCCTTCTGCTTCTTTCTCTGACAACAAAATGCTATCTCCTCCTGACAAAGACACTCTCCACACATACTCTGTCTCTGATTCGTTCGCCAACCTTGCAAAATCCTTTTTCAACTTTGCCAATTCCGTTGCTGTAAATGGGACTTCTTTGGTGATAACCTGAGGACGATTATCACTATCATCCTCATACACATACTCTGTTTTAACCAACGGATACATATGGGGTGGGCTTCCTACGGTTTCCTTTGCCTTCTGCAAATCTCCTTGAGGATAAATTTGCCGTATCCCCTTCTCCGAAACTTTCACTTCCGCCTCTGCCAGCGTATCCGTCTCCGCCAAAAGATATTCCCTCAACTCATTTGTCAATATTAAATTCTTATTCCTTTCCTCCTCTAATAACTCTTTGATATCTCTCAATTGGTTGCGCAGGGTCTCTATGACCGTCTGCTGGGAGTCTATTACCATATCTGCCTGACTAGACTTCTCCCTTCTCTCTTCCACCGCAGCTGTCAGACTCGCTCCTAACACGGCACAAATTATAGCTTTTCCTTTTCCCTTCTTAACCTTAGCTTCCTTCTGCAAAACCCTTATCCGATCCACCACACTCTGTAGTTGAAACCAGTGGTTTCTCGCCCAATCCTGTCCCTGGACTGAGGGACGAGACCGGTGTGCTTCCAAAAGATCATATAATTTACCTATTCCTTCAGCCCCTGAGGGCACAACATCACAAACATCGGCTGCCTTCAGGGCGGCCATTCCTAATGCAAAGGGGATATCGTCCTGAGAGGGCCACACCTTGGTATACACGTTTCCCCTATTCACTCTCAGGAGGTCACACCTTACTCAAACACAAGTACAAAATCACAAAGGGGATATCGTCCTGAGAGGGTCACACTTTGGTATCTACGTTTCCCCGATTCACTCTCAGGAGGTCACACATTAGTCAAACACAACTACAAAATCACTGTCAACTCTTCCCCGATTCACTCTCAGGAGGTCACACCTTAATGTCACACAAGGGGGGGTTATTTCATCCTGAGAGGATTGCATCCAACACAACAAGGTAGTACAGCACTCTCGTCTCAAGGGATCCTGTCCGTGACGCCAATTTAAAATGTCCCGATCCAATATCGGGGAGGGTTCTTAAACGATCCCAAGAGCGAGATTAAGACACAAACGAGGTCAGATGCTGTACAACCTTAAGAACTTTATTTAACAATAACAACTAATAATAGCGATAGGACAGAGAGGAAAAGATAGAGAAAGTCAGAATCCCTAAGCAAGAAGAACAGTAGAGATGCAACTATCTACCACCACCACCAGGGATCCAGCGATGTTCCGTCGGCTTAGTCTCGGTGCAGGTGATGGTATCCCGAGTTCCAAGCCGTGCTGAGGCCCCAGGTCCCAGTCAGGAAGAGCGAAGCTGCCACGTACACCAGCACACACCAGCCCACTCCAGCACCCGCTCCAAGGAGCACTTGGTCCTTTATCGTCCCAGTCCCCACGATTACCCCGAAGAGTCCGCCCATTTCCAGGGAGCACGTTGTCCGCCCCGTGATCCTCATGCCAGGCGTCTGGCTGGCAGGGGTGGAGGGGGGGGGGTCGACCCACAGTGTTCCACGGAGCACGTTGTCCACCCCGTGATCCTCATGCCAGGTGTCCGGCTGGCAGGGGTGGAGGGGGGGGTCGACCCACAGTGCCGTCTGCACATCTTCCTCCCCTCAGTTTCTTCACCCTGTCTGCGCGCAGATGCAGGCACCGCTGAGGCAGTCGTTGACTCAGTCTTCGGGGGAAGTTGTGGTTTCGTCTGGAACTTCAAAAGGGGTACTCCTTCAGACAAAAACAGGGTGCTGGGGCCAGGAGATGGTGGTCATGAGGCAGCAATGTTGAGACAAACAAAGTACAGTTCCCTACAGGGGCCCAGAACTGGACACAATACTCCAGATGTGGCCTCACCAAGGCAGAATAGAGGGGAAGGAGAACCTATCTTGACCTACTAACCACCCCCTTTCTAATACACCCCAGGATGCCATTGGCCTTCTTGGCCACAAGGGCACATTGCTGGCTCATGGTCATCCTGCTGTCCACCAGGACCCCCAGGTCCCTTTCCCCTACACTGCTCTCCAGCAGGTCAGCCCCCAACCTGTACTGGTACATGGGGTTGTTCTTACCCAGATGCAAAACTCTACACTTGCCCTTGTTGAAATTCATTAAGTTTCTCCCCACCCAACTCTCCAGCCTATCAAGGTCTCGTTGAATGGCAGCACAACCCTCTGGTGTGTCAGCCACTTCTCCTAGTTTGGTGTCATCAGCAAACTTGCTGAGGATACATTCTGTACCCTCATCCAGGTTGTTGATGAAGATATTAAACAACACCGGTCCCAGTACTGACCCCTGAGGGACTCCACTAGTCACAGGCCTCCAACTAGACTCCGTCCCATTGACCACAACTCTCTGGCTTCTTTCCTTCAGCCAGTTCACAATCCACCTCACTACCTGACCACCAAACCCATACTTTATCAGCTTATCGACAAGGATGCTGTGGGAGACAGTGTCAAATGCTTTACTGAAATCAAGATAAACCACATCTACCGCTCTACCATCATCTATCCACCTAGTTATTTCCTCATAGAAGGCAATAAGGTTGGTCAAACATGACTCACCCTTGGTAAAACCATGTTGACTGCTCTTAATGATCCCCTCATCCTTGATGTGCCTAGAGATAGTGCCAAGAACAAGCTGTTCCATCACCTTTCCAGGGATGGAGGTGAGGCTGACCGGTCTATAGTTACCTGGGTCCTCCTTCTTGCCCTTCTTATAGATTGGAGTGACATTTGCTATCCTCCAGTCCTCAGGCACCTCTCCTGTTGTCCATGACTTACCGAAGATGATGGAGATGGATATCCATCCATGGAGATGATCAACACTCAGCTAAACAAGATGTTGGACAACCTTACCTAACTATGAAGGTAGCCCTATTCTGACCTGGGCATTTGAGCACATAACCTCCAGTGGTCCTTTCCAAAATAATTTTTTCTATGATTCCATAATGTGTACCCACAAGAGCACATTACTTTCGACACATCCTTTTTCAACTTACTAATTTTGCTTTCCAGTGTATGTATCTGTTAAACAATGAATCTTTAAAAAAAAAAAAAAACAACCTACAATTCAAATGAACTTTGATATTACTGATTTCTAAAATCTCTTGCTGTGCTACCACAGTATCCTCACACTTTCACCCCCTTCGCCAGTTGGATCTCTGCTCTGTATTTCACCTCTCTTTCTCCCTGAAGCATCAGTATAGAACTCCAGGAATGAAAACATGCAACTAAACTAAAGAATAAATAATAGCAAAAGTATGTGCATCAAGTCAGTAAGCATTACTAAATATACAGGAAGCAGACACATGGAATTAAGAAGCAGTACATACATAGTCAGTGTACAAAGGACTGCCACAATTTAAATATCTTATGCATGCTTAATACTTATCTAAGAATGAAGACTATAGCCAATTCCTATAAAAACATCAGTGTTAATATATTTACATATAAATATATATGTATATAATGCATGTGTAAATACAAAAAACCAAAGATGAAAAGGTCTGAGAGACCACTTGGCCAAACTGGACATCCCTAAGTCCATGGGCCCTGATGGGATGCACCTGTGAGTGCTAAGAGGTGGCAGATGTTATTGCTGGGCCACTCCCTATCATCTTTGAAAAGTCCTGGAGAACAGGAGAGGTGCCTGAAGACTGGAGGAAGGCCAACATCACTCCAGTCTACAAAAAGGGCAAGAAGGAAGACCCAGGAAACTACAGGCTGGTTAGTCTCACCTCCATCCCTGGGAAGGATGAAGGTGAAAGTTATTGGGAATGGTCCACATGGATTTACCAAGGGTAAATCATGCTTGACCAATCTGCTAGCCTTCCATGATGTTATAACCAGTGGGCAAGATGAGGGGAGAGCAGCAGATGTCATCTACCTTGACTTCAGCAAGGCTTTTGACACTGTCTCCCATAACATCCTCATTAGGAAACTCAGGAAGTGTGGGTTAGATGAGGGGACAATGAGGGGGATCGAGAGCTGGCTGTGTGACAGATCACAGACAGTTGTGATCAATGGAGCAGAGGCGAGTTGGAGGCCCATAACCAGTGGTGTCCCCCGGGGGTCAATACTCAGTCCAGTCTTCAACATATTCATCAATGACCTGGATGAGGGGACAGAGTGTATCCTCAGCAAGTTCGCTGATGATACCAAGTTGGGAGGGGTGGCTGACACACCAGAGGGCTGTGCTGCCATCCAGCAGCACCTGGACAGGCTGGAGAGCTGGGCAGAGAAGAACCTCATAAGGTTCAATGAGGGCACGCGTAGGGTGCTGCACCTGGGGAAAAAGAATTCCAGGCACCAGTATAGGTTAGGGGGGGACCTCCTGGAAAGTAGTTCCAAGGAGAAGGATCTGGGAGTCCCGGTAGACAGTAAATTATCCATGAGCCAGCAATGTACCCTTGCTGCCAAGAAGGCCAATGCCACCCTGGGCTGCACAGGGCAGTGTGTGGCCAGTAGGTCGAGGGAGGTCATTCTCCCCCTCTACTCTGCCCTGGTGAGGCCACAACTGGAATACTGCATCCAGTTCTGGGCTCCCCACTTGAAGAGAGACAGGGACCTACTGGAGAGAGTCCAGCGGAGGGCAACGACTGGGGGATTGGAGCACCTCCCCTATGAGGAAAGGCTGAGAGAGCTGGGACTCTAGCCTGGAGAAGGCTGAGGGGTGATTTAATTAATGTTTACAAATACCTAAAGGGTGGGTTGAGGGAGGATGGAGTCAAGACTCTTTTCAGTGGTTCCCGGTGACAGGACAAGAGGTAACGGGCACAAGCTGGAACATAGGAGGTTCCATTTAAATATGAGGAAGACCTTTTTTTCAGTGAGGGTGACGGAGCACTGGAACAGGCTGCCCAGAGAGGTTGTGGAGTCTCCTTTTCTGGAGATTTTCAAGACTTGCCTGGATGCAGTCCTGAGTGACATGCTCTAGGGGATCCTGCTTTTAAGCAGGGAAGTTGGACAAGATGATCTCTGGAGGTCCCTTCCAACTCTGAATATTCTGTGATTCTGTAATAGAGACAACAAAAAAGCTGACATGCAACACATCTATTTTGAAGCCAATGTTGTGGAACCCTCAGGTAAGTAGCCCACCAAATACAGTATCCAGAAAAAAGAAAGTCAGTTGGACAAAGAGCATGTGTTCTGAGATCCTGCAATGAGCAGATACACAGCACCTTCTGAACCAGGCCAAATCCAGGAAAACTCAAAGAGCCAATCATTCTTTTTGTGTACCAGCGGTAAATAACATAACTCTATCAGAGTGCTAATCAACATTTTTCAGTACTTAATACTTGTTTACATATAGTTCAAGTCACTCAAGTAAGCCAAGGACATAAAAATTGCCCTTAAAAATCTAGTCAAGAGGCACTCTGAACTTCAGTTTGTGAATGCTGAAAGTGAGAAACCACTGTATTTAAAAACAAAGTGTCTGCACTTCTATGAAATGTGCTATTACACCTGATGTGTTAAATTTGTTTACGTTACTTTTTATAGCCAATTTCAAACTGAGGCACTTAATCTTGCCTTAGATAAGTGAAATGAATTAATTACTATCAAACCCTAGACACATTTATGCATTTTGTCATAACAGTAATTTACGTGTCTTCTCAATGAGAGAACCTGTAGAACTCTGAATATAAAAATACAGTTGACTACATTGTCTGAAAACTTAAAAACTCACCTAATTCAAATTATTCCTTAATTCTATAGTAGCTTGTTAAAACCAAACAGCTTCTTTCTCTGCACTAAATACACTTAAGATTATGTCCAGTTTTTCCCAGCATCACCACTACATGTATCACCTTGCCTTCAGTACATTAGAGACATCTAACTCCAAAAGACTTAATTTAAACCACTAGAAGATCAACATGCATACACACACAAGCTCAACAGCACCAGCTTACATGCTGTAACATTCCATCTACACAAAAAGCAGGAGCTAATTTGCACTGGACTCTGAAACCCTATACTTTTCATAAAAGAAAATTAATTACCACTCAGGGTATTTTGCACTGTAAAGGTGAAATTTATAATGAAGAGTCAGGTCAGTTGCATTATAAGCACTTTACAAAGTAAATTCAAAACAGGTTACCTTTAATTACGGTATAACATGTAATTCCTCAGTGTCTTCATCTGAGCAGGAGCAAAGTTAAACAGGAAAAGAGAAAGACGATCTATACAACCTATTAGACAGAAAGCAGGCTTCAATACAGTTGTACTCACTTTCTACTAACTTTATATTATGAAAACACTGATGAAATTAAAGTCAAAAGTAAGCTGTTTTGAAAAAAGCTTTACTCAAAGCACTGCTACCCCTCTGCACTCTCTTGCACAGCAAGCTTTGTAACATGTTTAATGCATACCAAGGTGTGTTTAGGTAAGCGCTCTTCATACAAAGTTTCCTACAAAATCTCAGGTACCTGGAGATCACACGCAGGACATGATAAAATGACAAAGGAACAGTGTAATTTCAAAGTACCAGCAGTATCTCCTTCTGTCTGTTCAATTATACTCACTTGATGCTTCATGCATTTGTTTTTTTTCATGTGACTACTGTACAAATACTTTACGCCAGGACTGGTCTTCTGTGTGTTAAGTAATATGCTAGTAAGAGCCTCTGAGTTTAACAACAAAAATCGGCATATCTGACAGCCACATTCCCAATTATATGACAGAGCATGCAATTAATAATTGGAATGCAATCAGTATGCTGCCCAGTTCTAACTAAGTCATCAAACTCAAGACGACTTCCCAATAAAAATTTAAAAGACATTTTCATTAAAATATATTCTTCCTATTCCTTGCTAGTACAGCAGCACAGTTAACAATATGCACACCAACTGCTCTAACTTCTATTTATACAATAAAGCACAGGCATTGGTATGCATGAGAACTAAACTAAGAAAAGGGCTCAAACTGCTACAATTGATTACCTACATAACATTTTCTTCCAAGTATAATCCCACCGAGCTCCAATATAGTTATGCACTCACAAGACTCAGCCAGTCAGTTACGGGGAAGACTTCTCAGTATCTGAGTTGCACACACAATACCACAGCTAAACAAAATAGACTTACTTGAACCTGAGAATTTTCATACAGCAGCCAATTAAATGCACAAGGCAGTAAGGCTAGAATTATGACCAAAAAAAATATTTGTAACAGGATAATAAGCTAATGAGATCACTTTCGAATGAAGTATCAAAGTTTGGGCTACTGCTTGAACCAATGGTGCACAGAACCTCCAGATACTTTCTCTGACCTTGTGAGTAACAAAAAACCCCACTCACCAATATCAATATATCAGCACATTACAACTCCTCACATTCTAAAAAAAACCAAAACCTGCCATCACTATCTTGCACCTTTTTTGGCACCGTGAAAAAACAGCATAAAGGTCACAGAAAGCAAACTTCACTCGCATTCTTACAGGTGGCTCCTCCAGATTAAAGCTGAAGAGCAGCTGAGCAGTGGCACACAGGACCTTTCAACATCTTTGCAGAACAGAACACTTCAGTTCCCACACCTCTGAAGCCAGAATTTTTCAGCAGTATGCACTCACTTCTATTTAAAAACAAAATAATACCTTGCATTTACTGCTTCTATACCACAAACTGAAAATCAGAAGTAACATAGGACAACTGAACTACGTGGGTAAGAGAATTGAATAATATCCTCTTGGTTTTTGTAAGATACACAGCTACTGCACAGAATTCAAAAGAAAAAAAAAATCCTGAAGGCTCAGCTAAGTAGTTCGACATTCAAGCAAGCTTAAAATGATCTGCCAATTATACGGTCAAAAGTAAGAAGCTACAGTCAATATCTGTCTTTTTTTTTATACCATAACCTATTTTCCAAATGTATTAAGAAAAAATTATCTTTAATGTGAACTCACAGTCATTCAACCAAGATTCAGCAAATTTTAAACCCACACACTTGATTTGTCATCTGTTTGGCTGCTAAATCTGACTCTGAAAGAGGGATGTGTTACCTTGTTATTATTTTTAAAAAGATTTCTCTTGGGATGCACAGCAAAGGAATGAGTATGTAGCCTATCTTACACAGGAAGGAGAGATTTTTATCCTTAAAAACAGGAGGTTCGCCCACATGATCACCTGGGACAAACTTGGCCAGTGCAAGCAGGCTAGAAGGTTATAGGAGCCTGGGAATGTTTAACATCAAGAAAGTAATTACAGCCCAGCAAGATCAGAGGAATTACACAGGAAATGTGAACAGTAACCCTTTCGTGCCAAAAAAATCATGAAAAAGTGAGCTCTTGGCTGCCAAACTATGAGGCTGTGCAAACCAATTGCAAAATGCAGGAATGGAAAAAACACTATATATTACTAGGCTATAAATTCCCAACGATGTGATAAAGCTATACTTCCAAGAAAAGAACAAAACCTCCGGTCTTTCTCGTTGCCATGTATATGCAGTATAATTAAAGCCCAGAAGAAACACGAAAACATCTCAAACACCACGTAAGAATGGTCAGTCATCTATTCTGAATTTTTTCTTTTAAATTTTATGCTGACCAAACAATCTCCTCCCTAGAAGGTGGTCAAACAGCTTGTTCTTATTTAGTCATGGGAAACTTCCTTCCAAAATAAATAGTACATTATCCAAGCAAGAATGCTAACTCTCAGTTATCTACTCCATAGAAATGAATCTCCCAAATTCTGAAATAAACCTACTAGCTCAACAGAATGGGCTCAAGCTACCCTATGTATTTGTTGGTGAAGCAATTTCTATTCCCTAGGGACACAAGGGAATTTAAGTAATCTGACTATAGTTCAATCTAGTTACAAAGCCTTCAAGTGTCATTGATCATACATGCATGCTCTTCACACAGACCTGGGAATCATTTTAATGAAAGAAAAGACTTTTTTAAAGTAAATTGTATTCCTTCGTAACTACCAACAGATAATGCTGCAAAGTATTAGCATATACCCCTGACCAGACAAGAGCAATAAAGCAACCAAGCACTAGGTGTTTTTATTAATTTGTTGATTAAAACTACGACAAATATATTCTTATTTTAGTAAACAAAAATAATAAGCTCCCGAGTGCTGGTGTCTATCTGATCTACGCAAAAATGAGATAGATCCTTTTATGATTAAAAAATTCAATGTTATCTTATTTATTGAAATAACATGCACCTTTAGTTCTTAAAATTACAAATCAGAACATCACACACTGATTTGCAGTGCAGCTCCATACCAGCACTTCAGTGTTTTTCCTTCCACTTTGTCACTCAGGTGTTCCTCTCTACCTTCCTTTACAACCAAGTCTCCCTTTTCTCACCTGTTCTGTTGGATCCTATTTTGTTTTCTTCTCCTTGCCTTCACATCTAAGGCAAGCCTTTGCCATCACTAATGCTGCACACACAACTAACTCCTGCACGACTGAAGACTATTCAGCTATCTGCTCAGTGGAATTGCTAAATAAATAAAATTGAGGAAAAAAAGAAAATAAAATGCAAAAGCAGCACATAAGAATTTTGAACATGTGCATGCAAACAGGGCAGATATGGTGCAGTAAATAAGTAACAATCAAGCAGGCCAAAAAGTCATTGCTGACATGGCCTGCACAAGTAACTGTAACTCCAATTTTTCAGGAGATAAAAATGAATTATATTTTCCATTATTTTACGGAGATGGAGGCTGAAAAAGGACAAGCACCATGACCTCATTCTGGAGACAAAGTCTACTATGGGAAAGTTCCATTTTCTCCTGCACTAAACTTAATCCCACTTCTAAGGGTTGGTGATTTGCAAAAACAAACTGAACTAACTCTCACAGTCAATACATGTTCTTCTGAGATTAAAGTCACTTCTCCTAAATTTGTTCGTCTCCACAGCAGACTAAATACTCAACAGTACAATATCCATACAAGATGCCATCCAAAAAACTGCAATAGCAGACGAGCCACTAAATTTTCAATGGTTATAAACTTGATGCAAATCTATCCACAGCACATAACACTGTGTGTGGATCGGTCACAAAAATATTTCCGTATTGTTGCAAGGTAATTCTGTCTTCAAAGGACTTGTGCACGTAAAGTAAAAATATTTCCAGTGATACTGCTATTGCTTTTTCAGTGAGCTACAACAGTTCCAACGTGCATAAAACCACAGACTTACTTTCAGGAAGGTGAACTGACCCATCTGAAGTCTGTTAGAAACCACAAGCTAACTACAAGGATTCTTGCCATGCAAATTAAAGGCAAGAGCACTGGGAAGTATTTCCTATAACTCCCAAGTGTAGGCAATACATCAGAAGCTGAGCATGAGCATTCCTTTCAGTACCTAAATTTTTAACTGATCCATCTGCTGGACCCTGGAGCAGCACTGTGGCTCACAATAGTGTGCATCACACTAAGATTCCTTTGCAAATCAACAAAATTTTCTACCTGAGCACATCTGTTCTTTACAGAACCTCTTTAGAATTTATATCTGAAAATCAGTAATGTACCAGTACTAGCAAGAGAGGTTACTAACATTTATCTTATTTCCAGAAAGAAATATAACTCTAAAAACCTAGAAGAATGTAATATTCTAGGTATGTGAACCTACTTTAAAATGAAAAAGTGAATTCCAAAGATACTAGTTTTGAAAATTATTCAGCTTCTAAATACAACTATTTGTAATACAACTAGATTTCAACAGAAATTTAAAACTTCCTCTTCTGGGGGCATCTACAGTCAGTCAACTTAACACATGTGTTAATATTCCCACTGCAATTATACATACAAAACATTTTCTCCTTCCCAATATAAAGCACCTTTCTAAATATAATTGCCAAAGACGGAATTATCAGATAATTACACCATTCACAGATGAGTATCAGAGAGGCTGCAAAAGGAAATCTGAAACTACAATTTGTAAATACCCTCAAAAAAACCACGTATGGTTATTCTGTGTCAATCAGCACTAACCTGTACAAATTTTTGAAGTTTATCTATTAACTTTTAATTATTAAAGAGCATTTTAGAGATGGTCTTTCTAGTGTTCAGTGTCCAAATGTTATAAAGTAACAACCCAAGTAAACCGTTTTCATTATTGAACAGCACACACTTAAAAACGTAATTCCACTTAAACAAAAAAAGGCTTATACAGCCCAAGATTATTATTTCTCCCACCAATGAACTCTCCCAGGGTTAAGTAAGACCTGGGATATTTAGCCTGGCCTATTTCCCTGATAAGACAGGGCAGTCCCAACAGTATACAGGTACAGTCCATTATCCAAATTATGATTCTTTTTCAACTTTTTGTTTTCTAGGGGGAAGGTGCTCAGCAAATTATTAGATCACCAAGATCAAGACACTACTCTGGATCCTTGGCTTGCATTTCCTATGCTCCAATTACAGATCATTCATTACTCCAGAACTTCTATAGCCAATATTTCAGAGTTTTAGGTTTTTCCTGTTTTCTGAACAGCTTCCAGACACAGGAAGAGGTATACGCAGAACAAACCAATTCTATAGTCAAGAGTCTCCATCAACTTAGTCAGCAATATTCTTAGACTAGGGAATTTTTCTGCTTCTCAAAAGCTGATCAGCTACATCTGAATTATTTTCCTTTGTGTACCCTATTAAAATCAGAAATAAATTATTGGGGTATTTGAAATATTACCAACTACCAGTGCACCAGAGATCTAAGAAGGTTAAAGAGCGAGAAATGCAGAAACTGTTTCTTCAGTAGTGTTCCATTTCTTGAATGAAATGTGCTTTTCCTGCTTCACTGAAGCAAGATCATACACACCTACCAATGGGCTGCTGCAAGTCTTCACATTTCTGTAAGTCTTACTCAGTATTTGCAAGGACTAAAGCTAGACATCAAAACTGTGCATGAACACCCAGACTTTACATTATTAGAAATATTTATTTTCCCGTAATTTTAAGATTTTTTACCCCCAAATTTTCAACTGTTTAAAAAGTCTCAGAAAAGCTGTATTTTGCTCTCAGCATACAGCTAAGTAAGAGCACAAATTATATATTTGTACCAAGTGTAACAGGTTATTATGCTATGGTATTGATACATAAAGAACATGACAATTATTCTGAATAATTAATAGCATATAAAAAGCTCCAAAGGAAGCGTTATCACTTGTACTTAAGTATATTGTACAAGTATGAAAATTATGACTTGAAAAATGCAAGAATTTCCACTTCCTAATCAGATCTCTGGCTATCAAAAAAACCATCCTCAGCTGTCTAAAACTTGTTCCATACATAACAACATCTCTCATGCAAAGAACCGTACCCAAACTAAACAGAATGATTTTCAAAGGCAAATTAACTCCCTATGAAAACTAAATGATTATAAACTTGCCCTCTCATTTACCTGAACCACAATGAAACTGTATGCCGGAAATTCCTTCTTCCTTTTCCAAAATTCTCCCGCAGGCAAATTAGGAAAACAATATTTACATTACTGTGCACAGACAGAATATGCTACCTTGTTTATCTGGTGACTAGTCCCATAACTTTTGATTAATATTAGCCATTTTTTTACAAGTTTGCTAATGTCCTGCATCTTCCATGAGAAATAAATATATTTAAATCTAATTACAAAGTACAATAGGCATTACCTAAGTTTTCTCATGTCTATGTTTCTCCAGTGCAGGGATACTGAACTGTTTTTCAACAGACAAGTCCAGGATAGAAACCAGATTGCTCATAGCTGAGTGGAAATTTCAGAACACACTACTGGAGATGTATAACCCTGTTTGTAGGGGGAGAATTAGGGCAACTTGATCTGCAGAACTCCACTTTCAGAAGTATGACATCAAAGTAACTGGTCTTGGGACAGCATCCTAACAACTCAGAGTTAGAAGCTTACCTGGTCTCTGTTCAGCTTCAGCTGACAGACGAGATATAGCAACCACCTCTCCTTGCAACACACAGCTATCTTCGCAGCATGCTAGTACATAAACATAGGTTTAATACCTGCATGAAATCATGAAAAAAAAAACCCAACCCAAAACAGGTATGATCCACTCAGATCTTGATATAGCCTACATGGAATCTACAGTTTCACACTTCTTTTAAAGTGAAATCTTACCATGTTAAAGAAACCTTACAAATATTGGTGATTAAATTATCTAGAATAAAGTCTTTAAATACAGAATCCATAATTTAGCAGTGGTCGCAGTCTTTCAGACTCCACAGTAAACAAAGGAATCTGACAGCCAGCTGAAAAATACCTGGAAGAAATTAAGTACAGAACAGACATAAATGATACTAATCAAACACACCAAACTCTCTTACAGTTTCAGCCATCTCACCTTAAGCAAAAGACGTGACCTAAACTGGTCAGAAGTGCAAAAATCTGCACTGGACTGGACTTAGTGTCCAGTCTGAATAACCCTCTGAATAACTCCTGAATAACTGTCTAAACCCTCACAGCAGCTGTTGATGAAACCAGTCTTCCTTTAAATTTAGGAAGTAAAAAAGCTCCATTCAATCCTCTTGGAGCAGCTCTGACCACAATAATTTCCAGGCTTGTCACTTTCACGCCACAGAAATTAGCTACCTAACCAATAAACTCCACATACCACAGCTAACAGGCAAGCTAGTTTGTCCCATTTTCCTTTAGCAGTGCATTTACATTGCTCATCCATAAAAAAAAATATGGAAAGATTTGTTCTCAAATCTGTACAGCACACTCCAGTCATGACTTTGTAAGTCCCGAGGAGAACAGAATATGTACATTACATATCTTACACATATGATGCTTTTGACAACTCACTCCACTATACTAACTGCTTTTCTAAAAAAAGTCAGAGTTTTTCATTATATTATGATTAAGTGCACAATAAGATACATTCCTTCTGTTTCAAATCCCATCTCTCCGGAAAATGGTAAGAGCTACTACAATCGCTACTAGAATATGAAGACCCAAAACAGGAGGCAACATGATTTTCTAAAACACTAACATAAGTTTAGGGAGCATCACCTCAAGGAAAATCAGAAGATTTATTAGTATCTTCTCCTCCAAATTATTGTGTAAAACATTTTCATCATAGGAAAAAAAAAAATGGCTCCACAAAGTATTAAACATATCATCATACACATAAGACAACAGAGAATTGGCACAAATTTCAAATATAGCAACCTGCAATCAAAAGTACTGAATCAGATTTGTGTTTTAATAATCTATAAACTATACTGTAGCAGCATATACTCTCGAAACACAGGTTGATGATGAGTGAAAAAAAAAAAAAACCATAAACAAGTAATCATTCTACTAACAAATTACACATGGTGTTTTCAGAGATCACCCCTTAATCAAGGTAAAGATAAAATACTTCCAGCCTTAAAAAAACCAAAAAGCAGTCACTAAGTTTTGAAGCATTCTGCTCATTACAAAAGTGAAAAGGAATAAACTTCTCCAGGATCCCTTATACATCTGGTACCCACCTGCTTATGCAAAGACTGGCAACATGCAGTGGCGGCTTCTAAGTGTGTATTTTTGAAATAGCAACAATCCCTAAAAGCAAAGCTTACTATTTAGATGCCCCAGCCCTCAATAATGTTTAAAACTTGAACATTATTTCAGGCTTATCATGCCTCTCAGAGTACCTCTCAGTTACTGAAGTTTTTCTGCCTTGACAGGGGAATTCCATTTTTCAGATTCATACAGAGAAAATGTTTCAGTATAAATTGCGGCTATTCTAAGCCAGGAAAATGTCCCACAGGTCACTATGCTACCATCTTTCAGGCAAGTTCTCCAAAATCAAGGTATCAATTATAATTTCACAGGCATATTTTATTTTATAAATAAACTCTGTTCCACAATTTGAGCTGTGGGAAAGAATGCCTGCGTCAGTGCACCAACCCTTGCAGCACGGCAAGTTTTGAACTGAATGCCAACTCTAAATGTTATAATATGGATTCTAGCAGGGAAAAAATAGGAGGAAGATTTTTCCCCCTCGCCCCCCAAATTCCCACAAGTCTTCTGAATCTTTTTATTCCTGTCACGGCACCTCCCTGACATCTGTTCTTTGCTGCTCTAGAGCCAAAACCA
The DNA here is from genome assembly GCA_028020825.1 of Podargus strigoides. NCBI lineage: Eukaryota > Metazoa > Chordata > Aves > Caprimulgiformes > Podargidae > Podargus > Podargus strigoides. Next base: position 42,980,517 of record CM051623.1, read on the forward strand.
ACAAATTTAAGTCAATCTGTTGCTAAACACACCAAAAGTAAAAACTGCAGCCTCCATTAAGTGCAGTGAAAAGGACATTTCAGTGGGAATGAGCAAAAGCTGATTCTGTAGTCTTTTCCTGCTGAACACTGCTTTTGATGCTTTTATCACAGAGTTTTGTATTTGAGTTTGATAGAGACTGAAAACAAACAGTTTCCAAGACTCAAACCATGCCAAGAGAAGACTGGCAGAGCGACAAGCATGCTCATTTAATTAAGATACCCCCACTGCTATTTTTTATGACTTTTTACATACTTGCTGGGAGTTGGCCAGATGACACAGAAGGCCAGCGCTAGCTCATCTCACCCTCCCTAAATATTCCATCATTTTAGGTACAGAACAAACTTGTGTACTGACTTGGATTAAATTACTGCAGGAACACTACTTAATGCATGAGCCCAGGCAACAGAAAAATCAAAACTGAACAGTGTCTCACTAGTGGCAAGTCACAAAAACAACTGCCTTACATAATTCCTCTCCAAGTTGATGAGGACCCCAAAATTTCTTCCTCAATGTCAAAAAAACAGTGGATAGTCCCAGGAAAACTAGACATAGTACCTCAGTTTCACCTAGATATAACCTAACACAGGGATAGAGAGCAAACAGCTTAGTGAGATGCTATAGCCATTTCTCCTGCAAACAAACTAGGGACAAACTTAATTCCTTTTCTTCCCCACCATCACTAAATAGGTTTTAATGTGCTTTAGAAAAAAATCACTATCAAAAAATAATCTTATGAATGACAAAAAGCTGAGGGGTTATATTCTTTCAGGAGAAAAGGTAACCCAAGTCTTGCAGTCTAAATTATCCAATTTCTATTAGAATTTTCCTATATTAAAATTATCCCTGGAGTGCAGAGCTCATTGTCTCGTCGATTTATTAAGAAATACAAGCTTTCCCAAGTTTCCTTTCTCAATTTGCCACCCTGATTTCACAGAATGTCCCCTTACTCTTATAGCATGAACCAACAAAACAAAAGCTCTTGAATTACTTTTCTCAGACTATTAATTACTCTGTGCACTTGTGTTATACTTCATCATATTCTTTGCCCTTCAAAGGCTAAACTACTTTTTTTTCCTCCACTTTATCTTTATACAAGCAAATTTCCATCCCCATAGATCACTCTTTTAGCCTTTTCTCTGAATCCCAACTCCTCTCCACCTCCCTTTCTAGAGGCATCCACCATCACATACCCTGTGACAGCATGCTCTGTGACAGTAAGATACTGATTTTTACCGCAGCACTTTATTCCTCATGCTATTCTCCATCATACTTTGCAAGTAGAAACACAGATATCAGAAGTTAACAGAGCTCTCAAACAAGGTTCTTAACACACAGCCCCCTACTTTGAGTATGTGACACTATGAACATGTGAAGCCTTACCACATATTGGGCCAGGTCATCCTAGCTTTTTTGTCCTCCAGCATAATTTCTTCCTCACATATGACTCATTACATTACACAAGTCTGATGGGTGTATGACAAAGGATATCTTCCCATAAAGAAAAACACCGGTTTACAAAAGAACATAAACACAGACAAAGCAAAGGTAACTGCTCTAAACTGCAGACACATAGACTTTTCACCTTTAGGCCTTCAAAGAGGCACCAAGTATGCTTCAGCCTAAGAACAAGTCTGTAATATAGTACAGCAGACCTGCCCTTTGAAAAATTAAGACTTTAATAGAAAACGTAACACATGTAAACATGGAAGACAAGAACATTCTACATCCCACTTACCCTACAAGAACTACAGAAAACATATAAGATCCCTGAATTAACTTAGTAAAATATCATAAAATACGACAGATGCTATATTGATCTTTAAGGGGTACATATCCAGCCGAAATTAAACAAAAGTTTCCAAGAAAAAAGGGCATTTGAAGATCTGAAATCACAACTGCCTATCATCATTTTACTCTGGAAGTTTAAAAAAAAAAACAAACAAACACAAAAGTCTAAGATTTTTCTCAATCAAAAGTTTGTTTAATATTTCCATTTAAGGAAAAACATAATAGAGTGATTGACCCAACTCTGTTCTTAAACACTCTGCTAAAAGAACAAACTATTTGTGAAAATAACAAAAAACAGCTGAAGGCATTTGGGTGGTCTCAGTTTCAGTCCTGTAATACAGAACAGTCCCTTCTTTCTGAAACCATTAATTTGTTTTCCTTCTTCGGTAAAGCTTCAAAATGTGTTGATGACAAAAGCAGTAAAACCCACTGAACATCCATGTTATTAATTCAGGACATTTTACTAGTAGACTCATAGTTTCAAAGTCCTTGATTCATCATACACAGAGCACACGTATATACAACAGAACTATGCAGGTTTTTATACTGATCCTTGTTGATTCTCTAGCAGTATTTTGGGGCTTCATACACCTTTACCTTTAGGAGAGTGCGTATCATTAGTGGTGACTAATGTTGGACTGAATGCTGATATTTAAACTTTACTGCCTTGCTTCCTAAAAACGTGGATCTACCGTATTTGCTCACCGTCTGTACTGTTTTGACTGAGCTGAACAAAAATTGTCAGAAGCTCATGTCTTGGTGTATGTAGCACTACTTCATTGAAACAGCATACTGATATACATCTGAGATTACAGGCACGCACATAAAATTGGCAGACTGTAACCTCACTTAGGAAGGCTAACCAGTCAAGGATGGACAAAAAAATCCACCAAAATCAAGTTCTGTATTGTTACTATCAATGACACACAGAAGACTGAAGTACGCTCAAAACTACACAAATCAGTAACAGGAACATTCCTGTTTTCTATGGTTCATCCAAAAGAACCACAAATATATACGTAAAGTGGCAAAGAGATCACATCAGTCTAAGCTGCAATTTGTCACCATGTAACACTTTCATGCATCACCCTAGGGAAAGGTCCTTAGAAGAAAGAGTTCCTCATAATTGCCCCTTCCAACACACAAATAATGCACCAAAAAGTAAGACAACACACCTTTAAGGTTTTGTTTGGTTTCTGCTTTTGGGTCAGGTGAAACCATTAACTACTTCCTACAGATATTTCAGCCTTCAATTACTCATAACATAGGGCTTCAAGAGGAAGAGTACGGAAATGTTGCTCTCACTGATCTGCCAGTCAAACTCAGAACAATCAGCAAAAATTCTCCATGAAACTGTAACTTAGAAGCCACCACCAATGTCACTGATCAGTCCTAGTAAGTCTGCCAGGTGTGGCTTCTTTCCCCCACAACTCCCCATACCTACTTGAATCAAACAAATTTTCCAAGCTGCTTTTCCATCTCTTTTGCACCTGCTTCTCCTGGCAAATTCCCAAGCAAGCCACAGGAATACTCCTACCTCCCTGCCTCTCCAGTGACTTGCTGTGGCAGCAGCATTTCAGCAGGGCTGGGACAGCCCAGCTCTGAAGCTTATCTCAGCACATGAGCCCTTCCTGGCATTAACCATGGTACTTTTTCTAAACCAACAATCTTGGGCTTGGACTTTCAGAAAAACAATAAAGAGCTAAGCCACAGAATGAAACTACAAGATGAGTACACAGAAATTAATATCCGATGGCAGCCCCTAAAAGTAAATGTCCCACCTTATAAAATATATATGTTCATTACTCAATACTGCATAATTTTACTCGTTATATGATCCCATGAAAAAAAACAACTCATCATTCTGCAAACAAAAATAAAGCTTTTCATCTGTTTATTTAAAGCTTAACCACAAATGAAGTGACCCCAATGCATTATAACTCTGAAAGACGCATTGAGCTACCTGTGATATTATTTCCTTTCCATTTGTGCAACAGTTGAAAGACTGACACCTCAATACTAAGTGTGTTCTGCCATCAGGACACCGGCTAGCCTCCCTCCAGGCAGTTTTCGGTATTGTATGCCCTTCAAAGAAAGAACCAATGACACAAAGAATAGTTCACAGTTTAGGTGAGGGAAGAGTTGGAAATAGATGGTAAAAAACTGAAGTGACAAACCAAAGGTAGTCTCTCCTTAATTCATGCACTTCAATATCCTTGTTTAATACACAGTACAGTTCTACCACATTTAGGCTTATGGTGTTTTCATATTAATTAGGAAGAATTATCAGATTAAGATGTATTGCTCCACAAATCATGATAACATTTCCTATAACATTTAATTATGCTATAAATACCCATGAAATCAGCCCTTTAAAAAAACTGCTTGAATATTACTTACACTAGTTTTAACCACCCTAATAAGGACAAAACCAATACCTGCAAATCTGGTACCGTAAGTTGTTAAATACAAACTCAATTAGCAAATATCACATGAAGAACAGGATGGTTTTTACCCAGCTGTTCTGCATATTTTCATGAAGGGTGACAAGACCAACAGTAATACAGAGCAAATACAATACAAAGACGACAGCATTCTCCAAATGACATTTTAAGCCGACAGTAAGAAACTCTTTGTTACATCAACAAGAAAAAGCATGGAAAAAAAATTATCACAGCTTTTTATTTTCAAAATTTATTACATATCTGTACTATATTATTTTTGATCATTACATTGTGAAGAAGTTTGAATTTCCTTTGACAACAAGCACATGCAAATACACCTTAACAGAAAGTTCCCAACTATTATTCAAGCATCATTGTTCTCTTATTTGCCAATGTTAGTCTTGTAAAAACATATGTTTGTGTTTTAAATGCTGTTTTAAAATATCTTTTTAAGTAAAAACACTTTCTGGATATCTGTAAGTGAATTATAATGATAAACGTGAAGCATTAAGTCTAAGCAAATAAGGACAAAAATCTCAACTTGACTGCAGATGAAGATGAGCATCAAAACATCTTTTACTGCTGCTGAGTCACTAGTGTCTTTTATGGAAATTCTGAAAACAATTAGTTTCATTGGAGTACCCTCAATGACCTACAGAATTTAAAAATCCAAACAAACAAACCACTCAAAGATATGAACTGCCTGCATCAGAAGGGAAGTACCTAGTCCTTGATCCCATTTAACCCGAACACTGAAAACAACATTCCAAAATACTTTTATAAAAAGAAAACCTATGTAAACTTTAGGGAAAGATCATGTTGACAAATTTCCATTAAAGGATGAAAAAACTAAAACGCATCAGCTACCTAACACTGTTTGTATCTACTCACATAACCTATGCTAAACATGTAGCAGCTTACCACAATAGAAAGCAGGTAAACTACCTACATCTACCACTGGGAAGAACCCTAGCTTACCGTATGTCATTTCTTGGAGTTCAGACAGACATAAAATCAAAAATTAAAATATTCTGCAAGGATAATAACCATGTTCTTTCAACATACCCACCTTATACATCCTGCTGCTGCTATGGCCAATAATGTATTTCACCCATCTCAATTCCTATTTCAGGGAAAACAAAAACCAGAAAGTCCCAATAACTCCTGAAATGTATTTAGCAAAGGACAGAAAATCATATTAAATAAAAAACAGAGGCATACATTTTAGAAAGTGGTAAATAAATAAAAATTCTACTAAAACATGTTTACTCTCAATATACTGGCAGCTCCTCTGAGGCTTACCATACATTAAAACAGTACTTCAGATTAGAAATTGCAATCATAAATATTTGAATAAATATTGCTAAAATAACTGATAAAGTTCACGCATTCCTGATTTGACCACATACTTTTAAAACCCAGTAAGTTTCTATAATTGTAACGGCAGTGATATTTTGAGTCAACTTCAGATCAAAGTTGTCTTTCCACCATTTGATCATTTCACATTGATCTGACAACATCTACCTCATCAGGTGCAAATAAATACATGAAACTATCACCAGTTTCATACAGACATTTAAAACATTAAACTACTTCTATAAATAATACCTCTGCACATAAAAATGCTTACAACACCCCATGTCACAGATGAACACTCCTTCTCTGTAATGCAGCATAATCATTGACTCTGTACATCAAGAACATATGACAATCACTACATATATCTCAAGTCAGAAATACCTCATCATATGCTGGCACTGTCATTGCTATTTCTCACATTCTCACAAATGAGATATAGAAGACACATAGGAAATTAGTATTTCCTTCATGAATGCTTTGAAAAACAATTACAAAATTTTAGTTACCCCAAAATCTATTACTTTAACAGCCTGCCCAAAAGTTAAAAACATTTGAACCATTCCATAGTACTAGTTTTCTTCTGATCCTCCAGTTACCATTACCCAAGAATATTTAATTAAACACTAAGAACATTATATCAGATCATACACCACAACTGCGATAAGCTTGCTTTCTTTTTATTTCTTATTTTTGACAAATTTGAAAAAATCCAATTCTTCGAGCTACTGAAACAGAAAAAAGTGCTCTCATCCCTGAAATGTATATTTTGCTTTGCATAAAAAGTAACTTTAAAAAAAGTAACTTAAACTAGTACTAAGAATAACTAGCTACAATAAGGTTAGACAAAAAAAGAAATAAAGTATCTGCTCAGTGTTTTGGTTGCTGAATGGCCCTGTAAAAAACAAACAAAACTGTACACAAAACCTACTACTCTTCTTACCTTTTTATTATGTAATAATAATGTGAAAGACCATTTTTAATGGCATGTTACAGGTTCAAATAAATCAGCCCAAGCAAATTCAAGACTATCATTTCTAAGCTAAGCCAGCTAAACTATGTAGCATTTAAGGGTCAGACTGTTGACTGAGACTTCAACACACATTAAAAAGCTTCAGTGAGATACACTTAACACAGAAAAAGGCAGTATGAATTGAACAGCAACAGGCTGCCAATAAAAGGTAAGATGCAACACAATTTTAGTTCAGGGATAGAACTAAGCAAGTCTTTTAACAAAGCATGACTTCTGGACAAACAAATTTAAACAAGCCAGTCTCACATTGTTCCAAATCCGCCACACTGCAGACATTACTGCAGTCTTTCCAAAACTCTCTCAGGCTGCTTTCAAACACTTTCCTCCTTATTTTGCCCATGCCAGCCACATCAGATCACTTAGAACTCGGTATATACTCATTATTACCAATATCCAACGTGCTACTGGATTCATAAGCCAGCAGACATCAGCACCAGCTATGCACAAACACTGCACCCATTTACTGCATTCATTTCTGCAGCCACAGAGCAAACGAGAACCCTTCATCTCTCAGGTTCCTTCTAGAACCTAAGGAACCTGGGAGGACTGCACACAGCATTTGTACTTTTATGGAAGCAGCAGCAAGGCTTACGAAGAACGCCCGGGTCTCGGAGTCAGGAGCCCCGCGCAGCTGACTCATGCTGGCGGGGGACTGCACACGGGCCATCGCTTCCACGTCTCAGCAGCACAGAACGTGAGAGCATGTACCACCAACCCTTGTATACGCTACGTTTTATGGCCACGTGTACTAAAGTAAGTGAACTGCAGAAGAAACTTTCGTGCCTTGTAGAAACCAGTAACCTACACGCAGCCTCTCCGCCTGCACCAGGCCGCCGTACCAGCGCGCCCGCCCAACGCCGGGCGGCCGCCCCCGCGGCCCTCCAGGCCCAGCGCTGCAGCGCCCCGCAGGCCGCGCCCCGCTCTGGGACTGCGGGGGCGGAGAAGGCCCCGCGTGCCACTCGGCGGCCCCGCTGCAAGGGGTGAGCTCTCCTTCCCCTGGCCGGAGGAACTGCGGGACTCAGGACCATTTCCCCGTGACCGGGCGAGTCACGAGCCCCAGGGACGCCGGCGCGGCGGGGGCGCGGAGCGGCAAGGGCCAGCGAGAGACTCCTGGGGCTCGCCGGGGGCCGCGTAGGGCGCCCACCTCCGCAGGGCACTGCGCTGGAGGCTGCTTCCCCGCCGCATGCTGCTTCCCGGCCGCCAGCGGGGCGGACTCCCCAGCCCCGCGCCGCCGCCCGGCCGCACGGGAGGGAGCGGCTGCAGCCGCGCCGCGCCCCCACCCACCCCAGGCCGCGGCCCCCACCGCCACGGGGGGAAGGGGACTTACACGCGCGCCTCTCTGCGTGCCTGCGTCACCTCGCCGCGACGTCACGGCGACGGCGCGGTGTGGCGTCACGCCCCGCGGGCAGCCGTGTGCCTGTGGGCGGCCTGCTCTCCGCCGCCCGCCTGGGCGCAGACGCCGTGCTGCCCGGCGAGGGGTGTTGGCGGGAAAGCAGTGGGCGCTGCTGAGGGGATGGATGGTGAAGGGCGGCGGGGAGCGCGGGCCGTGCCTGGGCCTGCACTTGTTGCTGCACCCAGACCTCAGCCCCACTGCGCCTGGGATGCAGGGGCACATGGCTGACTCCCCTGGCATCGATGTGCTTCAAGTGAGGCCTTCCCTTCCCAACCAGCCTGGCTCCCAGCTGGCCCCAAAACACATTGTCATCATGCTTCGGGTTAGGGGCGGTGGGGTTGGGAGTTTTGGGGAGGCAGGTTGGGAAAGGGAGTCTCTGGAAAGTACAGAAGTTACTCTGGGAAATGGGCGTAAGGGACCTGCAAGCACCTGGCTGCAAGCCAGCAGTGTGCCCAGGTGGCCAAGAAGGCCAACAGCATCCTGGCTTGTGTCAGAAATGGTGTGGCCAGCAGGACTGGGGAGGTGATTGTCCCCTGCACTCAGCACTGGTGAGGCCACACCTCAAATACTGTGTTCGGTTTTGGGCCCCTCACTACAAGAAGGACGCTGAGCTGCTGGAGTGAGTCCAGAGAAGGGCAATGAAGCTGGTGAAGGATCTGGAGCACAAGTCTGATGAGGAGCGGCTGAGGGAACTGGGGGTGTTCAGTCTGGAGAAGAGGAGGCTGAGGGGCGACTTTATGACTCTCTACAACTACCTGAAAGGAGGTTGTAGTGAGGTCAGTGTTAGTCTCTTTTCCAAGTGACAAATGATGGGATGAGAGGAAACGACTTCAAGTTGCTCCAGGGGAGGTTTAGGCTGGATATTACGGAGCAGATCGTCTCAAGTGCCATCACATGGCATGTACAGAACAACCAGGCAACCAGAGCCAGTCAGCATGACTCTTTGGCCCTGAAAACTCTTTTCCCAGTGTAACCAAACAATAAAAAAATATTAAAAGTTTAAGCTCTTTTTGAACTCAGATTTCATTAAAATATATGTGAATTAGAATTAGTTATTTTGGACAAGCACAATTTTATGAATACAGTAACTCAGTCTTGGCAAATGAAATGTGCAGCGATAAAACAGGCAGTCTGGCTAGAAGTCACTTCAGAACCGATGTATTTCTATGATACGATGCTCTCCTTCGGCCACGTGTTGCACTTGGAGGCTCTGCATCTGAAATAATTGTTCCTGTGCTTCAGAACACTTTGTTTAAAAGTCATTTACAATTTCAGCAGGAGCTGAGTTTTAAACATACTTACTCTTCACCTTTTGTGCCTACTAAAACTGAAGTGTTTTGCCATTATAGAACCTATAAAATGCAATGAATCTGAAGGTGAATCCTCCAAATGGTCTTAAATAATTATAATTCCTTTTGAAGTCATACAACAACTGTTGCTTAAACGAAACCATTACTATATTCAGTATGTGTACTGCCTTTCTGAACCACAAATGAGGCATTATTAGCATACGATGGTTCTTGATACATTGCATGCCACCTAGAGAGACACAAAATATTCATTCTGATGTGCAAATGTGGTTTTGCCTTTACCAGCTATTAGTTTTAATTTAAAAATATAATAAAATACTACGATGGATGTATCTGTTGCTGGTGAAAAAGAAAAGAGATCTGATAACAATATAAACTTCCATTATAGACTGTTCTCAGTATTCACAGAAAAGATTAGTTATTTCTAGAAAGTACATTAATTTTCCTGAAACCTCACTTCGTGATAAAATACAGAAACTTTGTAGCAACGGTCATTTAATGTCAATCTGGTATATCAAGTTTTAAAAAACTGCTGGGAAAAATAACTCATTGTAACTTGTTGAAGATAATATTTTGTGTGGAGGAGTGCCTCAAGATGCTGGGTTATGATACTCTGAAGAACTGTTTCTTGACTATTTTACGGAAAAGTGTGTCATGATCTCAATTCTATTTTACGGGCTTTTGTGAATGAGTTTTTCTTAAAAGCAAAGTGATAGAATGAGTTTATACTTAGAATTGGAAGTAAGCAGAACGCAGTAACCAGTGAACAATCAATACAATAGAATAAAATGGAAGCTATGATACTTGATGAAGATCTTACTTTCTCTGTTTTATAACCTACAATGGACAAGGAGATACTGTTTTAAAGATTGCATTGGTAATGATTTAGAATAAATACTAAGTAGAGAACATTCTTCCTCCATCATCTGTAAATTATGAGAGTGGTAGTGGACTATCATATAGAATAAACTGAAGAATATGCCTATGTGATTAAGAATTTTTTGATGTACAGTATTAACATGCACTACTTAGAAGAGTATTAGTAGTTTAGGGTAATAAACTGGCTTGAAAAAACTATAGTATTAAAGCCCACATTTATTTTTTTATTTTTAGCACTGTAGTGTATTTTCAGAACTAAATCAATAGCGATGTTTGCACAGTAATGCTTTTGCCATGTATCAGCACAAATGGAAATGCCAATACAGTGTAATAAAGGGGTGAACCACTGTCTTCTGTAGTGCTTTGAACTGAAGCCTTTATGGGGAGAGCAGCTTGAGTAGACAACTATAATATTTCCCTCCCTCATATAATCTGTGAAGTTTTAGTACATTAATCGTTAGTCTGCTATTCTCTCTTACGCTTTAGTGTACATGGAGGAATTTTACATCGCGTTTAGCTAAAATCCACTCACATGCAATAGGGTATTACTGCATAGTACTAGTTTGGTTTAGACCAGCTTGAGAATGATTTAGGTTAGTTTTGATTATGGTATTTAAATTCACTGCACTAGAGCACAGACTCAGAGTGTTATGGGAACTTGGACAACACCAAACACAAGCTTTGAAAAACCTCCAAGTACCAGACTTCTCCTGCTTCCCACAGATTAGGCCTCCCACTGCCTATTTGTAGCTGTTAAATATATAAGACGGTTAGGCTTTAATGTCTGCACCTCAGTTCCCCTAGCTTTGAAACAGCAGTGATAATTCTGACTTAAATATTGTGAAGATACATTAATAAATATGAGGAAAACTCTTTGAAGTTGAAAAATATAATGAGGCTTAAGTATATTCCTTTTTGTCATCATTAACCTGTCAAACCTTTAAATGCTGAAACACTGATCTTAGGGGGGGGGGGGTGGGGAGAGCAGAAATGCCTGTTAAGATAATAAAGAAGCCAAGATCCAGATCAACTAAGCAGAACAAGCAAGTAAAATAAATATGGGGAAAACAATCCAAGGAGCAGAGCAGATCTAAAAAGATACAACTCAGAAAAAATGAGAATAAAATCTGAAACAAATGCTGCCAGCAATTGGGAGGGCAGTTAGTATGATACTAAAAAACACCTCTGCATAGAATTCAATCAGTGAGTGTTAACGTGTCAGAGAAGTCTGGGCAGCGCTTAATCTCCTAAAGACTCAAATGTGTCAATGGTGCCCTGTAAGTTCCTGTTTCTTCTCCTCTGACTGTAAGAGGAGCCTATGGCAACTTCCTCAAATAGATGAATCCCAGCTCTTTAGAGTTCAGGTCCCTCCTCAGGTACCTGTGTTATGGGATGGCTGAATGGAGGTTTTCAGCTAATGATTTTGGTCTAATCTTAAAACTGACTGCACAAGAAGACTGGCACTGGGCAGAGGTCCATGAGTGAGGCGGATGATAGACTCTAGTCTGCTGAAGAGGGAGAAAATAGACTTGCAAGGGTAGGTAGAAGGAGGAAGGATCAAATTTAGGGACAACAAGCAGAATAGTGTTGCACACAAGAGCACGTCCCACTCCAAATCCAGGAATAGATCTGAGATACTTAATTTTCATATTTCCCCTTACAATAACTTATATTTGGAGACTAAAAGTCAAAAACATATAACTTCATTTGCATGGAAATTAAGAATCCATCACCACTAGTGGTTAGCCCAGTAGCCAAAACAACAGAGGTCTGTATGGTGGATCACTCACCTAGCCATAAAGGGAAAGCCAATGTTCTGTTTTTTTTGAAAAAAGGGGATGCACATAACTGAGAATTGTGTCATCATGCACAAGTGCATGCAAACCAAAATAATTCTGGTTGGCATTCTCAGGCTGTGATTTCCCAACCTTCTAATATTTTTTCAACATAGCTTTTGTGTTGTGATATTTGGAAGGCAAGAATTTTTATCCATTATTATTGCTTCATAGAAGACAATAGGAACGTATTTTAAGTATTTATTATCCTTCTTTTGAGGTGACACTTTCAAAAGCTTCTAAGAAATCATAAAGTAAGAAAAATCCCTCTTTGAACTGATTTTCTACCAGCTCAGGATGACTGATTTTTCAAAGACAGCAATAGATTTCAGCAACATGAAAGGCTTGACTGGTGATGCCAAATAAAAATTATTTAAAAAAAACAACAACAAGCTGCTTGTTCTAAAGTTTTCGTTTTATGCCCAACAAGTTGATCTCTGTCCTTCAAGGTAATAAAATACTGTGACAAGCCAAGAACACACAGTTCTTGTCTCTTTTTTTGTTTTTCTTAATAAGAAGACAAGGAAACCTGCATGACTGAGAGGAAACCTGCAGGCTTGCAAGCAGGAAGAAGTAAACTCACTTCTCTCAGCATCACAAAATGTTTTTTACTACTGCTGTGAACTAAAATGCCTCTACAAAGAACTATAGCAATGGGAAGAAAAAAAAATAAGAACTTTTTGGAAATTGGAAGGTAAGAGAGATAAATAAATAAAAGTACATAAATAAAAGTATTTTTAAAATGGAAGGATAGAAAAAATGCAATTATACTTAAAAACATGGGGAAAAAAGCTTTTGCAAATATAACAAAGAGAGAGAAAGGGAAGCTGAAAATAAGTGCAAGAGTAAATGGGAAGGACAGAAATTCATGATTCAGAAATAGTGAAGTGACTGTTTTGTATTCATTTGGAAAGAAATTTCTATAAAGGTTGGACAACTTAGAAGTAACAAAAGGTTTATAAAAATAGCTGTTCCTAAAAAGCAGTTAAGGAAACATTTGAAAAATGTGCAGAGTTGTAAGTCTGTCAGCCAGCCCAGCTGCTACACAGCCTAGGGGATAAGAGGTATTTGTTACGAAACTTCCTGTAACACTGTCAGTGAAGCCTGAAAAGAGGCATAAATACTGAAGACTGAAAAAAATCAAATATCACCCCTTTTTCCACAGAACGCATAGAATGTCCTTTGTAACTGTAACCCAGGAAATAATACATTACCACTATATATCTTATTCTAGAAATGCTGTATAGTGATAGGTGATGCTGTGCTTCAGAGACTGAAGGATTAAATTATTTTTGCTTAGAACTTTGAGTTAGTTCATGAAGCTCTTATGCTGGCAGTTATCCTGGTTGGGCTAGGATGGGGTTAATTTTCCCAGCAGATGCTTCATGAAAGTAAACCTTGTAATGAAGATTTCATCTCAGAGAGAGACTATTCAAGGCAACATCTAGAGCAGGAATCCTGCACAGGTAGCCCTCCTTTTTACACCTGGAGATCCATGGCAAGGATACACTACTAGTTTTCTAGATGATGGTTTATTACATGTTCTTACAAAAATCTTCATTTCTGTGTTTTTGCAGTCCTGTGCTGTGATGCAAAGGAAATGTCTCTGTTTCAGTTTCATAAATGCAGAAGACTTGCTCGTTGGGTCTTCACTTCTTGTAGGTGATTGTCCCAGGATGCCATTTGCACTGGACGTAATGGGAGAGCAAAGGTGGCATGCATGCAGCACTGTCTAGCAGAGCTGTGGAGTTCAGGGTGAGAGAATTGCTCTTGAATCACAAGATAAACCGATGGTTTTACAATGAAAATTGCAGTATCTCCTGTGTTACTTCTGGACTTGTTTTACATCATCCTATAGCTCTCTGCAAAATGTATGGGAATGGGATGTGTGGGAGGCTGGATCACAAAGAATTTTCTTCATTTTAACCTCAAGAAATTTAAAACAGTGCTTTAATACCTCTTAAAGCAGTTCTTACTTAGTATTTCCTTTCTTTAATTTTAAAGAAATAATTCAAATACTTTCTGTGCGTGATACTCAGTGAGCAAGAAAACCATATTCTCCTTTTCCGATCAGGCACTGAGGTGAGGAAGCCTTAATGTTATTGCAAGGTTTCTCGGAGGAGCCCAGCCAATCTGTTCTGCCTAGACAGTTAAATAAGATGGAGGTTCCTCTTAAAGGCAATCCAGATAGGAAACGGATCTTGGTGTGGAAAAGCTGAGTGTCACTGAGCTATTGGCAGTCTTCTCTGGAAAGTTTGTTGTTTTTTTTCCTTGTCTGCTCTATATAATATATATTTAAAGTTGTGTTTGTTGTTGTTTTCTTTTACCATTAGTGGCAATCTGTAATTTCTACATCCTTCGTCTTCAGTGTACTTCACTACACAAGAGAGTTATAAATACATCTGAATTTGTTTGGTTGACTTCTGTGTTTGTACAGTTCCCACTGAAGTGAGGTCACTGAACTAGAGAACTCACTCTCCAACTGGTTCTCAGACCAGCATCACGCTGTCATTCTTGGCACGTGAAGTGTGACCTCTTGTCCCACAGTGGCCAGGCATATTACCAAGACGTTTTATCATAGTCACTTACTCCATATTTAATTAGTAATATTTTTTTTTACTGCAGTGCATCTACATGGCAGTTTTATTTTTTGTTTCCATTAATATCTCTATGGCTTACTGATAGAAGTGTGAAATCAAAGGTCCTCATAAATGCTTACATTTCTGGAAAAACATAACACGGAATAAACCCCTGAAAATTATATTCACTTTTTATGTACTCCTATTCCCTAACTGAATTAAAAAGTCATGGGAACCAGCTTCGGTCACTATGAAGTATCATGTGCTGAAACCTCATCACATCGACACATCACCAGCTAAGTTTAGAGTAAACTTCTGGATGCAATCAAGTGACCCATGGCCTTGGCAAAGATCTGACTTGGAGTCGCATGGGGAAATAATTTCTGGCTCTTAATTTAAGACAAGGCCAAAGGAATTGAGCCCTTCAAGTCCTACAGTTAAAACCCAGAAATCCTGTTTTGATTTGAATAGTGAGCTTCTCTGTTGCTAGCAGGTATGTGTGTAAGAGTGAATGAAGCATGGATCTTCTGCTATTTTACCCTTAATGTCAAAAAATCAATCACCCTTTTTAAATAGCAGACTTCAGATAAAACACGCCATGCCTCAGTGCTTGTGAAAAGGCACTCTTTTCCCAGACTTACTTTGATAAGAAGAGGAAGTTAAACAGAATTTTAACCTTTTTTGTGAGTACTTTTGAAGTGACTGAGAACCTGATTTTCATTTGTATCAAGGCTTCTGCATTAAGCTTGAAGAACCTTAAATGGGCATAAGCTGTAATTAGGACCTAGTCCCCTGTCTTTCCTGGCTTAAGATATGTAACGACCCTGAATCTTTAATGTCTATAGATGCAGCTCCAGGGAACAACCTCTGATGTCCAGAGATTCAGCTCTAGGGAACAGTGACAGCCTGGCAACAGCCCAGAAATACAATTAAACAAAAGTCTGTCCTCTGAAACCCCCAGAAAATCAGTATTTTTAAAAGCATTCAAAATGTATTATTATTCTTTATACTTGCTCTTTTCAGGGTTCATATCACACATGTATATGAAACCAACTGTTATAGTTTTTAATCAGTGGTGAAGAAGCCTAATAATTTTCATAGTTTATTGTCTGAGTATTTTACATAGTTGGCACATTTACTGATATTTTATTTTTCATATCTATTATTTGTATTAAAAATATATTAGTGAATAAGGTCCACCAAGAAAAAGCTAGTGCCATACTTTAAATGAACAAAGCCAGTTTACATGTTTTACTTATTAATATAATGAGTGCCTAATTTTGGAAGGAGGGGGTATAAAAATAATGCTCATGTAGTACATTGTGATCCTCAAATAGAAAATTTATACAAACACAAAACCTGGTTTTTGTTTTAAAACCATAAACAGTATATTCTTAAAAGAATAGTATAAGGGAAGGAAAGAAGTTTTTCCAATAGTCTTTAAATTCCTTGATTTCCTATACATTTGTCCACCTCTTTCCCATTCAGGACCATCCTGACACAGTTTTGCAGGGGGTACCAGTACTACAGCTGGGATGCTCTGAGCTTGCTGGCTCATCAGGCAGCTGCTGCTACCTAAAATGTATCACAGTTTGTGTCCAGTAATCCCACACAACAACACTATGTTTGCTTGCTGGTCTCCTCTGCCTGCTTATTGTCACAAAACCAGTAAGAAAGTAATCTTCTTTGGGACTCTCCCTCTTTCAGGTATAGACAAAATTTCTCAGTGGTTTCCTATGTTACTACCAGGGCACTGACAGGCAGTAAAAAAAACAAATGGAAATCAGTGTTGCAAATATCTCATTTCCTTAGGCAGCCAGGTTAGGAAAAGAATTTTACAAGGCCTGTGACAGTCCAGTTCTTGGCCGTGAGCAGTCTAGCAGTGAGAGGAAGGAAAAGACCAGTAATATTGAGCTGTGATTCTTCAGTGCAAATCCTGTGCCAAGACATCTGTGTCCTGAATAGAAAGAAATGGAACCATTTGGGTAATTTATCTCCTGGGTTAAGGGCAAAATATGTCACAAGAGGATGCAGGATATCCTAGGGAATCCTACCAACTATAGCCCACGTAGTAATGAGAACAGAAATGAAGGGAGATTTAACATACTGAATTACTTAGCAGATGTAAGGGAGAAGAAAGGAGATGCCTGGTGATACCTCTGGTGCAGGGGACAGCAAACGAGTAAGACAGATCCTGCTTGTTATGCAATAGATGCACCCAGGTTACAAGGAGGATCCATTCAGTTTGAAAGCCACTGGGACTGTTTTCATGCTAAGGGCTTGTTGGGACATGAAGTCTCCCATGGCTGCTTCCCCCCATGCCAGGTTCCAGAGCAGCAGGTCCTGGTGGTAAATGTGAGGAGGGCACTTCTGTTTGGCACAAGCAATCTAGCTAGAACTTCCAGTTTGTGGAGTAAAGCTGAAGAAAGGTGTTAGCCTAATAATGACAAGAACACTATATATAATATACATAACAATATATAGTACATATTGTATTATTATATCCTAATAATAACATTGTATTAGTATGTACAATATAGGTTAAAATAAATTTTAAAAAAAAGGAACCCTGGGACTGCAAATTCTGGAAGGTGGGACAGTATTCCAAAGAAGTACTGAACTATGCTTTTCTTGTAATACTCTTCCCAATGTATCTGCTAGGAGATAGGACACAGGAATAGGTGAAACTTTGGTCAGAAAAGCATTTTATTAGTCCATTTGTTCATACTGAGATTTAAAGTTTAATGTTTCATACTATAGTCAAAGGAATAATTCAGTAAAGCTCTTTGAAAATTATGATAACATATACCCTGCTGTTTCTTTTACAAAAAGAAACAACTATCTTTTAATTCATGAGTATGCATATTACATAATTTAAGTTACATGAAACTGAGAATCAGAGGATCCTATCTAGAGATGAAATGTAATGGGTATAAGTTATCCATCTGAAAGACAGGCCGAGTGTGAGGGAGTCAAAATTTGGTTTACACCTGGAAGGAACAAGGAGAAAATATAAGTTTTGTTATTGCCAGTTTTTTTCCAAATGTCACACAAAAAGGTTATTTATTTAAAGCATCACTAATTAATTGATAATGATTCTCAGTACAAGATTTTCAAGCCTTTGAGACATAATTGTAGTCCTAGATAGATGAAATGGGCAAATCTGAGAAGAAAACAAAGGTTCTAATGTATGTGAATGTCTGTTTAATATTTTTATGAATTATATGCCTTAGACTTGAAAATGTAGTCAGAATTATGTTGAAATAAAAAAAACACCGAGGAACAGGAGGTAAGAGCTGGTTTAGTAACTGTCACCAATGATTCTAGGTTTCTATGCTTTCATGCATAGCGTACTGAGCCAAATGAAGGTGCATAGTGAAAAATGTCACTGAATTGAGAATGTTAATTTTTCAGGAGATGTTGTTGAGTAGGTAGTTGTCTTTTTTTTTAGATATTTAGGTAGGAACACATACCAAAGCATGTTCTATGTTATGTATAAATAACTACAACTCTCCCCCATGCAGAGAGAGTATGTCTCTGAATTTCCATTGGAAAAATTCAAGATGCCAGAATATACACAATACAAAATCAGAATATGGGAGAAGGGCTGTTATGATTTTTGTCATAAAAGCTTTCCTCTCTGTAGAAGAGAGAATGAAACAAAGTTTTTGTAGGGGTGCTCTTAATTGAAACAGGCTGAAGAATAAAGTGTACAAAATTAGAAGTCTTTTACTGAACAATAAACAGGAAAGATGCAAAGAGTGGGTATGGTGAATTCTAGGATGCCTACCAGAAACTGCAGGAATTTGAAGACTGGACTTGAAACTAAAAACTTCCATGATTCTTCTGCTGGCATCTACTGATTTTGCCAGTGCTGCTTTTGACCTGCTGACCAGCAGCATAGGGGATGCTGCTGAGTGCCACGAGCGTGTCTATCAGAGTGTGCATGCATTGGCAGGCATGCAGGCAGGCAGATATGGCAGTGTAATTTCATAGGGCTTCTGAGGACATACGTATATGCTTAATGGAGAAGGAGCAGGAAGATGAAGACTGAAGAGCTATTTTTCTGGGATCACTGCACATGATATGAGACAAGCTTGTGGGCTCAGCCAGCTAGCAGGGCTCCTGGGATAGGTGTTGAAGCAAAACTCGGATGACTAGGCCTCCTAGCAGATTGTCAGAAAGACAAAGGAGACTTCCTAGAAATCTATGTCCTAGAAGTCACCTAAGAGTTGCAACACCAGAGCAGCAATGTGAAAGTTGTCCACAATGCAGAAGAAATAGGTTGCTCTTGCTTTTTGGGAAGCTGGCTACCCCTACTTACTGCCTGCTAGTAGTTAACCAGCTTGGGGCTGGCAGATCAGCTTCTGGGCTTGTTGCCATGGAAGATTGAGATGTTTCTCTGAGTGGTGCTGCTCTACCAGGTGTATACACAGGAGGAACTGGCATCTCTTCAGAAAGCAGAGGGGAGATATTTGTGTCCACTGATTTTTGGGAGGACCTTTTCTGCTTCATTTGCTCTGACAGTGCCTTCTAGATGTTTGTGTTCAGTGACTCCTAGATGGAACTAAACGTACCACTTCTGAAGGACAGGACTGAGCCCAGTGTGCAGCAGTCCACACACACACATGGTGGGGCATTAATGATTACTGCCTGGAGCTATGGCTAAGTTTGCCTCAGACAGCAGTAGAGGTTAAAAAAAAGGAAAGGAGTTCCCATCTAGCTGGCATAGATGCCACGTATAAACATTAAAATGCTGCCAACCCTTTCAAGAACTAAAAAGGACTAGAAAACCTGCTTGGTGATATTCTAGGTGAGCAAGGTAACATAAGAAAAGGCAGGAACTTCCTTGATGAGGCTTTTGGAAAATAAATATAGGAATGGCATATAACTATATGGACTGTTAGAGACAGCGGCAACAGAAGCTACTCCCTAGTACGATGGACACTTCAGAGAACTTCAGAGAACCCAGAGAGGCTGTGGAGTCTCCTTCTCTGGAGACATTCAAAACCCGCCTGGACATGTTCCTGCGTGACCTGACCTAGGTGTTCCTGCTCTGGCAGGGGGATTGGACTAGATGATCTTTTGAGGTCCCTTCCAATCCCTAACATTCTGTGATTCTGTGATTCTGTGAACTTCACTGTAATCTTTCTTTCTCTCCACATCTACTCTTGGTTTTGCATTCTTTTTCAGCTGTAAATAAGTACCTTTAATTTCACTTCTTTCACTTAAATGAATGAAAAAAATCTTTAGACAAATGCTGATCTCAGTCCCATATATGTAAAACAAGATTAACTTGGTTGACTTTTATAGCATCAGTTGGGATGTACTTTACTGAAATTCATGAACAATTAGATCACTTGGCTTAAGTCAAATGTATAAATAACAAAGGTATTTCCAGTGCTTTCTCTGTAAGGTGATTTCATTTGGCCGTCCTTGGAGTCAGTCCTTGTCCTGAGTTCAAAAAGACCTGGATTTCACCCAGAGGTGTTCCATCAACATAAATCTGGCTTAAATGATACCAGAATAAGCTCTACCAGCTTCTAGCGAACCATACAAGCATCCCTTCAATTGCAAGTTTGGGGCTCTTACTGCACCTGTCCAGTACTCTGCTAAGGTTGAAAGGGAGCACATTTCACCGATGGCAGGAGAACAAGAGAAGAGCAAAATGTTTGCAATTCAAAAAGAACAAAAATCATTGCTTAGAAAAAACACCACGCATCCTTGCATAAATATCCTTTGTCTGTGGGTCAGGGCTAACTTGTACTGTACTCTTTGATGTGGGATTTTATTTTCATACCACTGCAGACACAGACTTTTTCAAAGCAACAACTGTACTATTTACTGCATGCCACAGACATTTTTAGAAAGAATTGCCACAAAATGTAGTTTTAAAAGAACTTCCATATGAGACACACAAACTTCTAAGTATCCTTTCCAAATTGTATGTATTTCTATCAAAAAATAAGCCGTATTTCATTTTTCTCAATTTATAATATACAATTGTTACATAATACTTTACCTCAATAGACAGCAATTCTCCATCTTTTTCCTGTATGTTGTGGGAGTGAACAAGAGGTTGCTTTGATTCTGCAGTATCTTGTCTTTATGTGTTACCATGCAGGCTACTATCAGGTACTTGAGTGGCTTTCTGTGCACAGTTTGCTACTGGTTTGCCCAGACAGCTGCCTATGAAGCAATGCATGGGAGAATCAGGGTCCCACACGCAACTGAAGACATACTTGGACTGAGGGCCATACCCCTATATGATATAAGTCAACATCATTCTATTCTTAATGAAGCTTATTTTCTGTAAATAAGTATGTGGTAACAGGGGTCCTCAAACTGGTAAAGCTGAGAAATTGCAGATGGAAACTAGAATGGGAGAAAGAGTTTAATGTCCAACTTTTCATTTGACTACACTGAAAATTAATTGTCTCTCTTCATTAAATGTGATTCTAAAAGGCAGAAGACAGCTGATGTAAAATAATAATTGTCGTGTCCCTTTTTTTGTACTCATGAGCATCTCTCTCTCCTGAATTCTGGGCTAGAAATCTGTCTTTCCATAGAAAGTTTTGCATAAGACACACTTACTCAGACTTGTAGCAAACCTGTCTTAGTCTCTGCATATGAACAAAATATATGTTTCTTAGTCTTTGTTTTGGCGATAAAGAAAAAAAGAAATTATACATGTAGACATAGAACATCCATTTTGACCCTCATCTAACTGGAATCCCTATTTATTCAATAACCTGTGCATACAGGATCTAATGGGTAAATTTATACCAAAGCCACAGAGAGCAGCACTGCATTACTTGGATGAATAGCTACGTGAATTTACAGGAGTTGAAAGGATAGCCTTTGAGGCTGAGTATTTTCAGTGTCTGCCAGTCTGGCATGCCCAGAACAAGTTTTTTTAATGTGCTTTTCATGTTGAAGTATGGGCAGGCCACTGAGTGTAAGAGTGTCCCCTAATTTTGTTCTACAGCACTGTTGTATCCAAACTAGTGACAAAGCAGAGGACTGAAACTAAGTCAGATACCCCTGCCTTTAGCTAGTTTAAGCTGTAGTGTAGATAAGCCTTGCAAAGGGTAGAAGGGACTCCAGCATCTTGTCTTCTTTCATCTCATTTTGTGCAGCTGTCCTCACCACCTTTTTTATTTTGAGGTAAATACAAGCAAATATATGTGCATGTTATCCACAATATTATTTTATATAACTCCAGATTTACCTGCTATTTATATACTATATATAAGCACAAGGAGAATTTTCTAGCAGAAAATTTAAGATGACAACTGAAAAGCTTCTTCTAGGAGAAATACATATTTTCAAAGATATGAAAGCGCTATCGCTGAGGAGCAAAGCTCTAAGCAATGTATGTCATTTTCTCCCAGACCCGTTTCCTATTGTACTCTCTCCTCTGCCTTTATTGATGCTACTGCACTATAAAATGACAGTGCTCTAGGGTAGACCTTGGAGCTGCAGTTTCTACCAGCCTCTTCCTTCCTTATTCTCAGTAGCAGAAGCTGCTGCAAGGTTACTTTGCAATCAGGAAAATAAGGTTGTACAATGCCCCAACTCTGCAGCTTTCAACTGTTCCTCATTTTTCCAGATTAGTGCCTTAATTAAGTCCAAATGGTTTTCATTTTCTCCCTTATGGTCCCTACTATGAAACCTGATGCTGGCCATGGACACTGTCCTCTTGTGACCTTTTCTCTTCCTGTTCCTGCTGCTGACTGGCTTTTAAGTTGTGAGCAATTGTAAAGGGGTGATGGTTGCACACTTTCTCAGTCTCCGCACGCACCTGTGGGGCTGTTTGCTGTGTTAGTGAAGTCAGAACCAGTTGGGAATCTGCTTTTTTCCCCTCTCTATGAGGCAGAAGTGAGGCAGAAGAGAACAGATTTTTAGCTGGTGGATAAAGCAGTTCATACCATCCACCTGAGTCACTCTCAGTAGAAACTCTTAATACAGAGCAGCAGTAATTTATCACATCACATAAAATGTATAAACCAGGTTTCTTAAGATCAGCCATTGATTCCAAGGCAATTATTTTTAGAGAGTTATCTTGCAAGTTGGGCCTGCAGTTTCACACAAATTATTTTAGCAAATCACATGGGTGCCTATGAGGTCAGGAAGAGAGTTCAAAATGTTCAACCCAGAGGAAAGAGTTCAGTGAAACAGTGCAGCAGAAATTTTAACTGACTCATTTCAAAGTTAACTTGTAACAATGAAGCACAAATTTTGCCAATACATAAAGTCAACAGAGCCAGGCTGAAGACAACAGAGAAAAATTAAATCAGCTAAGAGTCTGGCCCAAGAACTTTAGGAAAGAAAAAATAAGGGCCTAAAAAAGGGCTTGGTACTTTTCTTATGTCATGAGTAGCCCCAGTTACTGGAACTACACTGATGCAAAATTGGTTTATGTAGCAGAAAAATCAAATCATATGTCAATGGGAATTGCATGACTGATGGTAAACATAAAAATAAAGCATGAAAACCATGGTCAGTGGAGATACTATGTGAAAAAGATGGCAGTAGTATCTTGAAGAGCATTTGCATGACGTTACAAATAAGTTGTTTTTTATATCTGCAGGAAATAAAAGAGAGAACTTGTAATATAGGTATATTTTATCTTAATACAGACAAACTGCATGTCTTGCCTCTCAAATAAAACTTTGCATCACTAACCTCATTTTGCTATATGAGGGGTAATAGGATTTGTAGAAATCATGCAGATGTGTCCATAACAATTCCAAGAACCAGGAGATGAATGATATACAGGGAAGGTAATTGTTTATTTTTTTTCATGCAGTTTGTTCATTGTTCCCCTCAAGGAGACAGAGGTGCAGACAGTATGCACTGAGTGAAACAAGTACCCCTTCCTTTTGGACACCTTTAAAATTATTAGAATTAAGTCTATACTTTGCTAAGCGAAATGTTTCAATTTAATCAGACTGCGCTGTCATGACCATACTTACCCTAAGAACCCTCCTTTGCCCTCAGCTAATCCCTCACATATGAGGTTTTCATGGTTAAATTGTCTCCTGTGTAAGTAATCAAGTACACATGAACACTGCTGTTAGGGAAATTGAGCACAAGTCAAAATCTCTAAGAATGAGTTGCTAAGAAGAGTGGGGTTAAGGAAGAGAGGAGAAGCTGGCCTCAGTCACCAGGTCCTCCTGATTCTCTTTCTTACCTTGCAACTTACTCCAGCAAAAATCTTAAAGATGAATAAAATCTGCCCCTGTACCATGAATTTACATTCAAGCCATGTGCTCCTGCCACCACCCTTCATTCTTCTAATAATGCTCCGCTGTATATTTTGAAGGGCAAACACCCATCATCCTAAACTTTTGAATGTGCTTACCATTAATGTAGTCTTGAAATACTCTTTTTTTTATTTCCAAGTACCTGTTCAACATAATCTATAGCATAGCTGGGGATAGAAATCGTGATCCAGTTCGTCCTTCTTAATTGTATTTACCACAGTTAGAATAGGTTTGACCATGTAAACGGTGTTACACAGTCTAGACTGATGCTAAGAATTACTGTCCCTCAGAACAGTCTGTGGAGCTGTGTTTTGTGCAGACAACATAGGGAAAATAATGCTGATCCATGGAATAAGATGCAAGACCTAAAGGACAGCATCACTGTGTAAGACTTTCCAAGTGGCAAGAAGGTGTGCCCAGCAGGAATGAAAAGGGCAATGGCAACACTTCAAGCTCAGAGGATTTTTTTTTGTAGGATCAGTGGAAAATGTTGTCATCAAAAATGCATGGACTATAAACCTGAAATCAAGTGGGACAGTTCCAAATATTAAGGAGGTCAGAGGAATACTAGGCAAAGCAGGACCATCATGAATTTTAACGCTGAAAATCCACAGAAAGTAAGTGATAAACAAGTAGGGTTTAGGCCTCTAAGTAGTGAACTCCTCCCAAAGTGAGTATGTGAACAAATTGCAAAATTGAATGATAAATGGTTTCCCAGGAACAGTCCCACAGCCCAGCCATGGCAGGCAGGCTGTGAGTAGCCCGGAGTCAGCTGGGAGTTTCAGTCAGGGCAGCTGATCCAAGCTGCCTCGCAGGTGTATCCCACACCACTTAATCACACCCATTAGAAAAGGAGGGAGTTTACTGTTGGGGGGCTTTTTTCTTTCTAGGGCTTCTCACTCTTGGCCTTCTGCTCCTGATCCTAGGAATGAGGCTGAGCAGAACTTTGTATGCTTTATGTTGGTGATTGTATTAGTTTTGTTATTTCATTAACTCTATTTCTACTTCAACCCACGGGGCTTCTCCCTTTTTTCCCCTGATTCCCCTTCTCTGCTGAGGAGAGGGTTTCGGGTGGTAGAGCAACTGCTGCAGTTAGCCCCTGGTACAGGCTAGATGTAGGTAAAGGAGCACGGTTCCATAAAATTGAATACATGGCTAGAAGGATAGTCAAGAGACCATGTAGCCCACCTCTTTACCCACTAATAGGAAAAACTATTTCTAGGTGAATTTTGACAACCGTCTCTTTCGCCTGTTCCTGAAAACCTCCAGTGATGGGAATTCTGTGATTTCCCTACTCACAATCTAATCTAGCTCTCTACTGCTTTACCACTAGCAAGTTTTACTTACTACTGAGTTTAAAAGTTTTGCTATAATTTAGCCTGTAGTTTTGAAACAAACAAAATTATTTTTCTGTTGGACCTTTCATATATTTGAAAATAGTTATCAAATATAATTCCTTTTCTCTCTGTGTTGTTTAGGCTGTGCAATCGTGTTTGTCAGGCTTTCCTCCCAGGTCATGTTTCCTACTACTCACTAATCATTCATGTTGGTCTCCATTGGATTGTTCTGAACTAGTTTCCATGCTTTCTGAAGGGCATTGGTTAAAAATGGGTATAATGCTCCAACTGATGCCCTAGCAATGCTGAATAGAGTAGGTGAAAACCTTCCTATCCCTTCTAACTTACGCTCCTGTTTACTCAATCCAGTATTGAGTCTGTCTTTGAAACAGCATGACTGTGTTGAGTCCTGCTCACCTTGTGACTCACTACAACTCCAGGCTCCTACTTGAAGAGCTGACAGGTGGCCAGGTGCTCCTGCAACCCATATTTGCTCAGGTGATTGTTCTTGCCCAAGTGTAGTGCTTTGCACTTGTCGCTATTAATTTTCATCCTGTTTTTTGTAGATCATTTCTTCAATAAATTTCTTCAAAATAATTTTGAATTCTAATCTCGTTGTGCAGTCCATCTGCAGTCCCTCCAGCTCCATGTCATCTGCAAACTTATTAAATATGTTACATTAATCAGGTCCTCAGGAAAGACATGAAGCAGAAAATGATCCAGAATAGATTCCTGTGGAAGCCCTCCAAAAATATACCTGTACTGTAATAGAGAACTGCTGTTAGATTATTTTTTTTCTGGATACAGTTTTCTAACTAAGGTTTTAGTTAGAAACTAAAGGTTCTAACTGAAATGCCATCTACAGATGCAGTTTATCAAGCAGGTGCAACTGATCTGGAAACACCTAACCTTGTCTAAAAATTCCTTTAGCTAGTCTCTGTTCTAAGCCCTGTGATCGTTAGTCTTAATTGTGCTAGACAGCTGGTTAGAGCTGATCATTTGAGTGAAAACTGATGCAAAATTATCTTCTTCAGCCTTCTTGGCTTTATAGCTTTCCTTCATTTTTAAGTAGATACCATTGTTTTCCTTGTATTCACCCTCATTACTCCTGAACTTGTTGGCCTCATGTATCTTGCTCTTTGTGTCTAATTCTGGATCAGAAAAAACAAATGGAAAAGACAAAGCACAGATTTTTGGTCCTACATGATCAGGATACATTTTTCAGTGCCCTGAGTAATCTGACTTGCTTTCATTTTACTTCTATTGGGCACATATTGTGAATGATCAAAGCTTAACTAGTCTTTTTACATTGTCCATAGTTTCTCTGATGTGGAATAATGTATACTACTGTCCCTAGAAACATTTTTTTGAGGAATTTACAGCTGTCTTTAATGCATATGTTCCTGTAGGTAACAGCTATATAGTAGTTTATTGAAGCCTCCAAACTTCTAGTCCATCATCTTTTTTTGCTCCTCTTCATTTCCTTGCTAAGGATCATGTACCCTGTGACTCCAAGGTTACTTTTACATGTTTTATCTTTCACCTTCACACTGTCACATAATTCTTTCCTGCTTAGCACCGAACCTAGAAAAGCCCACTTTCTGACTCCTTCCTCTTTTTTAAACAACATTGCCAGTAATTCCAGGAACTCACTGGACATTGGCATTTTGTTGCATTCTTTCACCAGTAAATACCTGATTGTTAAAATCCCTCATTAATGTAAAATCCTGTCCTTTGACCGATTCTGCTTTTTGGACACAAAAAGCCTCAGGTCTTCCTTGTTTGATATTTTGCAGTCCCTGCAATCAAAACCCTTATGTTCTTTTCCCCTTTTAACTGCTGAGAGATTGTAACTTCTTCTGCATTCTGGACCTCCAAGCACACGTGTACCCTCAAAGCAGAGCAGTATATCTCATTTTGTCTAATTTTTCCTGTCCTTCCTGAGCAAGCTAATGTTCTGTTTATTAATGTTCATGTCATCCCACCACCTCAGAACAATTTGTGAGTATACCAGTGAAAGCAGTACCCATTAATGGGTTAAAAAAAACTTAGTGCCATTAGGAGGATGCATTTGTAGGAAAGTCCAAGGACTTAAACTGGAAAAGAATTAGTGGGAGTCTTCTGGGGAAAAGGAAACACTCAGAAGCACAGGACAGAGCAGAGAGAGTGCAGCATGACAACGGTTCACACCACTCACCTTGAGGCAGGAGCTAAAATGGGACAGGGTAAGTGCTCTGAGAGATCTGAGAAACCATGAGTGGCTGTGCTTATTGGGTACCACAGCAGGGAAAGACAGAAGCATTCACTTACATAGACAGAACCAAAAAAATGAAATAAGTGGGGAATATTTTCCACTACCTACAAGGAGAGAAATCTTTGGAGACATGGCTTGTGCCAAATATTTTCCTATGCTTGATGCATCAGCAGGAGTCTGGCAGGTGTCCTTAGGAAAACAGAGCACATGTTTGTGCACATTCTGCACCTCCTCTGGGAGACACCATTTCTGCAGATGGCTGTTTGAGTTGTGTTTGGCACCCACAGTATTTCACGGGAAAATACAGGGGGGAAAGAAATGATGGTGGTGAGGGTACTAAAGTAATAGGTGATATTTTTACCTAGGGGAAACAGTAGAAGAGCATGACCAGAAGCTCTGAGCATCCAGAGCTAAACACCAGCAGTAAATATTGCTTAGCAGAAATAACATATCTGGGTGAAACATTAGGCAGGATGCAGATAGGCCACTATAAGTCCATCCCCAATGCATTTGCTTCAGTAGACAAGAAAGGTAAAGACTGAATTCTCCAGCTGTCCATGACAGGCAGGGCAAGCTCTGGCTGCTCCAGCTGTCCAACCCCAAACCCACGAGGTGCTCCTGGACAGAGATGTCCTCTGACTCTGGCCACAGTGACTCACGGGGGGCAGCCTGTGGTGCCTTATCAGAAGCTGTGACAGCTTGCAGACCAGCTGGATGTTATTAGGCGGTGGCTTTGGTTGAAGCATAGTTCTACTCCAACATATGCAAATCCAGAGACCAGCAACTTGCACATAGTGAGTATGAGTGGAATCAGTGTCTCTGCACTCACGTAGAGAAGGAGGCTTTGGCCTGAAAGCCTGGGTGAAAAATAACTATATTCTGTAGAAAGCTGAGACTGTGTTGGCTGACCATAAGCCATTATCTGTAAAGACCTAGTAAACTTCCTGTAAGGATTTGAAATTTATTTTTACAGCTACAGTTATCTGATTTAAAATCAAATGCAAATCTGGGAAAGATTTATAGCTGCAAACACATTTTCTATACCATAAAAATGCAGAGAGAAAAAAACAGAAGTAAATTTCTCATGGGTCAGTCTGATAAAACCAAACAGTGCAGCCTTGGACAAAATGATTGTCAGAAGTTCAAGTATATATTAGGCAGAACACCTCTATACTTTTTCTACACTTTTCTCTAAGTAATCGCAGCTGATCTTTACTGGTGACAAGGTACTTGGCTAGGTAGACCTCTGGTCCAGCAGTTTTGTTCCTCTGAACTACTAGTGAGAACAGAGTGTACCCAAAGTAGAGAAATCCATGAGCAATGGTGTAGCTGGTACAGCTTATTTCCTTGCCCTGCTAAGATGGACTTCCTGTTGCTTGGAAGTGTTTCGTTTAAAGGCAGCAAGTAGTGATTCCAAAGGCATCACAAAAAATGTGCTTAAAAGGATACGTGAAAGTCAACTGACAGACTGAAAAATCTAAGAGAAGGGCCAGGGATGTTTTATATTGGCCTTAAATAAACAGTGCCATTGTGGGAAGTTAAATATGGCAGCATCTGCCAAAAATACTATTCAAGCAAAAGAGCCTATGTTGGTAGCAAAAGAAATATCATCCCTTCCTCTCTTCCCCTGGCATGAAGCAGACATAGGTTTGTTTATGTTGGCTATATAAACTTTATTGCTCCAAGTTAATTATTCTCAATTCCTGAAATAGCCACATTTGAAGATATTAGAATGAAAAAGTCCCATGTAGCAACTTTTGAAGTGCAGCTGAGTTTTCTCCATTATCAGGCATTATGCTTAAGCTGACATAGGGATTTGGATTTGTGACTGACACAGAACTGGGACTGAATCAGTCCTATTTTTCAAGAGTCTTATACTGGCAACGACCCCATGAGGGTGAGAAATTTGAGTCCCAGCACATAGTATAAGCAAAACAAAAAGGTTTACAATCAACCTGAGAATGAGACCTGTGGAGCACGATTTGTCCCTCAACTGAGTAAACACAGTAGCTGCATTTTACAGCTCTGAATTCGAGAGGTCATTCCTGCCTGAAAAAGTACCAGCATGTGCTTAATGTCCATTGAAAACCACTATAATCTGAGCCCTAGCCAGTCCAGTAGGCAGGTCACAGAGGAAAAATATCTTCAAAACACATAGATTTGCATGCAGAAAGACAACGCCTGTGTGTCTAGAGAACCACAAAGGGCAGAAACAGGACACAGATTTTGCCCGATGCAACTGCATCTGAACAATGACTGGGAATCTGCTTCTTACATAAAGCAAAATTGCACAAACCACAATTTCTCCTCTCTGGGAACTACCCGAGCAGTTGAGCTAACCTCATGCATGCAGCCGAGTTAGCCATTTTCTGCAAGTAGAACATTACATTTAATCCAGCAGGGAGGTCCCCATTCAGGTCTCTTCCGAATGCTGCTTTCAGTTTAATGTTTAATGATTCAAGCTGCCCTCATACCTTTATGAATATAATATGAAAGGGCTGGAAAAGAACTATTTGCCTCTAAGATTCATTACCATCAGATAAAGCTATGATATTTATGTGATGTATGATACTAAAGAAAATTACTCTGCTGGGGCACAGCTCAGTGCTGGCAGGAATTGTGAAAGAGATTCTTAATTTCTGAAACTGCTGTGAAAGACAGAAGAAATGTGTTATTTTGGTATCATAATAAACAATATATGCATTTAAATTTTATTCCGTAGAAGACCATATACTAACATTTAATTAATAAGACCTTTTGTTTCAGGTTTTTTTTTTTCCCCCAAGCTTTTTTTTTATGTCATATCTTGGAAATGAACAATGAGAACATAAAATTTAAACTTTTACATTAAGTTACTCAAGAGCTGAGTAGACTGAGTGCATATGGAGAAAAATGCAGAGGATCTTCTTTTTTGCAGTTAATCATGCCGGTTACATTTTTCTATTGTTCTGACTTGGAGATATGCAGAAAGTAAACAGTATTTATAGTGTAAAGTAAATTTCACTTGCCATACTTAATGCTTTCAAATGGAAGATATTGTGAAAATGCCATAGTCTGAAATTTTATTTATGTAAATATGTATCGTTATGTTTCAAGTGTTTTTTATGCCAGGATAGTATAAAGAATTGAATCTGACAGTTGATTTCTAATCACCTCTTTTATCATCCATTGCAGTGCAGTAATAAATCTTACTTCACCTCTCCCTTGGACTCTTTTCATTCTGGTCACTGCATTTCCATGGCTGTTGTTTTCATACCTCAGCCTCCTTTTCTAGCCTCTAATGTGTGTTTCAGGATCCATCATCAAAACTCCACTGTCTTGCAAATCCCACAAGCACCTAATATTTAAAAATATTACATTAAAGAAGGAAAGGAGGCTTATAATTGGATTTTTCTCAACGTATTTAGTACATTTGGTGATATACGTCCTTTTAGCACGTCATCTGGCATGATTCACATGAGAAAATGGTTAGCAACTAATAAAACAAGTTGGTGAGACCTTATCTGTGATACTGTGTCCAGCAATAGCCCCCTGGGTCAAAGATGACCTGGGAACAAGGGCAGCAAAGAGGTACAGTGATGAAGGGAAATGGAAAGCCTATTTCGCATAAGGAGGCCAGAAGAGCTGGTCTTATTTAGTGCAGCAAAACAAAAGCTGATACGGAATGTCATTGCTCACTATAAATACACCAAGAGGTTAAACATCAAGGAAGGAAAAGATTTTTTGAAGATAAAGTACATTGTTGGCACAAGAACAAATGGGCATAAACTGCCCATGAATGCATTTTAGCTGGAAACTGAAAGACGTTATCTAACCAGTCGAGCAATCAACGCTGGAGGGAGCAGACTCCCAGTGCAAGTATGGGGGCATAGAAGGGGTTGTAAGATGCAGTGCGAGCAGCTTATGAAAGGCATTGTGTGATGTGGCCTGAGGCTCGCGGGGGACTGGGCTTCGAGACACAGGGGGTCTCTTCCAGCCCTCTGTTCCTTTGTTTTAATTTTCCTCAAAGGTATTTGGAGATTCTGCATGGTGATGTCTCACAGCTGGTAAAGGATATGGCTCAGAGAAGAAAAAAAAATAAGCAACACGTCTTTGCTCACCAGATGTATGTTATTACTTTATTCCCAATTCACAGGAAATGAACAATCATTTAGTACTGACAGGTACATACTGGAACTTACTATCTTTCTTTAAAACCTTAAAATAATGTACTACAGAAGTTTAGCATTAACCTTAAAGTAGACTTCACATTTTTGCCAAGGTTGCTGTGATATCTTGTGAAACCTTTTGAGGAAAACAGAAGGAGGCAGTGGACAGAAACTATATGAATTGCTACCAGCACAGCTGAAATGTTAGCAAGGTTAAAAAAAAATCATCCGAAACTTCTGCTCATAGAGATACCTTAGTGAAAGGTCTCTTGGGAGCTGCAGAAGGTTAGGTATGTCTGACTTTAATTGGGGCGTAACCCAAATTACCTTCTTAATAGACAATTAGACTTCACACAAAAGTAATGGTAAAAGCAGCAAGTGTCTCACTGAATTAAAGGACTGCAGTTTGTTAACGGAGTGAAAGGGAGTGGGTTACAGCTATATAAGGGCAGGTCATTACAGGTCTAAGACAAGGTCAATATGTTTTGCATTTGTTTACTGGGATGAGTCAGTTTGGCTTTTTGCATAACTTTTTAGTGTTTGTCTCTGAAGAGGTGAAGGTTATCTATGATACCAACTAAAGAAAAAGTCAGGTCAGTACTTTCTGATGTTGCTAGAGGGTTCAGCATGCCTTTCTTTAACAACAGAGAAAGCTGGACTCTCAGAAGCAGGCAAATATCCAGCTCCATCAGCCGTCAGTTCATCTACAGGAGGAATCCGAATGGCATCTGAAACCCAGCAGGCTGCTGCTTCGAGTGCCACCGTCCCACTTGCTCCTTTTTGGCTGAGCAAGTAAATGCCAGAAGTGACACTGGAAAGTCCTGGTTTCCCCACCCAGCTCTTGAATTGGCAAGTCAGGATCGCTTTTAAATAGCAAATAGAAATAGAACCATTCAGGTTGAAAAGGCCTTCTGGAGGTCATCTTGTCCAAAGGGGGTTAACTCGTCCAGCAGAGTTTCGAGTATTTCTAAGGACAGAGTTATCAGAACCTCTCTGGGCAACCTGGCCACTGTCCAGCTGTTCTCACTGTGATTTTTTCTCCCCTATGTGCAATTGGAATTTCCCATTCTGATGTTTGTCTTACCTCTTACCTTTCTGCTGTGCAGCGTCAAGAAGAGTCAGCCCTATCTTCTCTACAACCACTCCGTAGGTAATGAAAGACAACAGTAAGATTTCTCCTTATCCTTCTCTTCCCCAGGCCCAGTAAAGCCAGTTCTTTCAGTCTCACCTTATGTGCCTTGTGCTCCAGCTCCTTGAGCATATTTCTGGCCTTCTTATGGACTCTACCATTTATCAATGTCTCCTATGTACCAGGGGACCCCAAACTGGACGCATTATTTCATACATGGTCTCATGAGTGTCAAGGGGAGGAGAATAGTCACTTCCTTTGACCTCCTGGCTTTACTCTTCCTAATACAGCCCAGTATGCAGATGGACCTTTGTTGCCACAGGGCACACTCCTGTCATGTTATTCACCAAGACTGGCAGCTCCTTTCCTGGTGAGCCACCACCAAGCCAGCTGACTCCAGCCTGTTCTGCTGCATGGGGTTAATTCAGCCCAGGTGCAGGACTTGAGTTTCCCTTTGGTGAACTTCAAGAGTTTCCTCGTGGCCCATTTCTCCAGCTTGTCAAGGGCCTCCTGAATGGCCGCTCTGCCTTCCAGCATATCTGTCACTCTCCCCAATTTGATATAATCTGCAAATTTGCTGAGAGTGCATAGATTATTGTCCAAGTAACTAAGGAAGTCATTAAACAGTACCAGCCCCACTGTTAGTCCAGAAAACCACTCAACTGGGTACCAGTTGGACTGTGAACCATTGAGCCTGATGATTCAGCCAGTCTACCACACATCTTCAAGTCCAGCTGTCCAGTCCATATCTCCCCAGTTTGACTACAAGGATGCTATGGGAAATAATCAAAATCTTGCTAAAATCAAGGTAAATGCCATCTGTTGTACTCCCTTCACATAAGAGCCAGCCATCTCATCACAGAAGGCAGTCAGGCTGGTTCAGCATGATTTGCCCTTAAACAATAGAATTTCTTTTTCATTCTGTTTTTCATATTTAAATTCTGAGATTACTCTAGCACCTTTTCCAACACCCTCCCTCCAACACTATCTCACTATATAACAATTCCAGTATATCACTAACATGATTGGTT
The DNA here is from genome assembly GCA_028020825.1 of Podargus strigoides. Classification (NCBI taxonomy): domain Eukaryota; kingdom Metazoa; phylum Chordata; class Aves; order Caprimulgiformes; family Podargidae; genus Podargus; species Podargus strigoides. The sequence continues at coordinate 43,014,344 of CM051623.1, forward strand.
TTCATTCCTGAGGCAGGATCAGCTACCCCAGTCTTTCAGATCTCATTCACCAAGACTCAGAAGCTATCCTGACAATCATCCCGATCTTACTTGGCTTGTGAATCCGTGCAAACACCTTTAAAAAGAAGGCTAAGCAGAGGCCCCAGCCCTTTATTAATTCATTTTAGGCAAGCCAGACTTAAAAGATGCAGGTAGGAAAGCTAACTTCACTTTGCACTTTCCATCTTTGTATTTTTCCCCTGTGCGTACTTACATTTGTTTCACTAGAATCTATAAAGTCTGTTTTCCTCTTTTTATGTTGTGCTAGGAAGGATATAAATGGACTAGCACCCTTTTTTAGGCTTATGCACATTCTCATTTTCTTTTCAGGATTTTTTAATGGATGCTTATGTGGCTTTGACCAAACTGAAGTCTTGCAAGTAACTGTAAGGCTGAACTACCTGCAGGTAATTTTTAGTACCCTCAGAGGAATGCAGTTAACTTCAACTCATCTCCAGTCTGAGTTGGTGCTTTTTGAAGTAGGTCTTCATGGGGTGAACAGGAAGACTATGAGGGTTTTATTATAGTTGGCTTCCTTTACTGCATTAGCGTTTATATTTTCCCAGTAGAAATCCCCAAATTGAAAATATAGAGGTGTCAGCTAGCACCACTTTAGTTAAGGTTGTGTCAACATTTCCTATAAACGTTGTTTTTCTAGGGTTTATAACTAGACCGTAAAAATGTGCTCGGCACAGAAACTTGGCATAGAAGAGTTCAGCCTGGGAGAGAATTTTCACAATTAAAAAATAAAAAGTCTGTTCAGCTGTTTTTCACTAATATCCATGTAATTAAATGAAAATTAGTTGATTTAAAGGTGCATTTTTCTTCATCATAATTCAAAGCAAGCTTTTACTTAAAAAAAAAATAAATTAATCAGAGGATTATTCCATTAATGTTGTCTTGTTGCACTTGGTAATTTTGAAAAAGTCAAAATTACTGAGCTATTGCACACTAGGAAATAGTGACTACATCTGCAAATGCTAGTTTGTATAAAGCTCTTTGCTACACATAAGGAAATATTTTGAATAGGCGGGGCTAACAGTGCATAATATGAAGTTTGCCCAATATTTCCTATTATAAAACCACGTTTTGAGACTTTGTCAAACTTTAACTATTTGAGCTGATATTTTATATTCCAGGTGTATGCCTAAGGCTGAATTTTTGGAAAAAATTTCATCAAAACAGTTTAGTAGATTCTGGGAACAGGAATTGAGAAAGCATTTTGTTTTGTTCATATTACAAAAAATGCTAACTTCTTCTCAAAAAGGTCTAATTTCTTGGTGTTTCATAGCAGTGACTCAAAATGTAGGAGAGGAGATAAAGTGGTCTTTTCAGTTGTGAAATGCCTCTTGCTGATTTTATAGAAATGTCTCATTTAGGTCCAATTAGAAACTTTTGAAATAATACCTACTTTGCCCATGCTCAGTAGAGACATTTTTATTTTAGGAGCTAGTATCTCCATACATCTAATCTGTAAGGCATACATGCAGGTTTCTCAGGGCTGCTAGAGTGGAGCAGACAAGATGTTATCCACACAGAGTGACTGCACATGCTGTGTCCCCTCGCAGCTCCATCCCCAGGCTGAACATTCTCCATCCAAAGTCAAAGAAAGAGGATCTCTCCAGTAATGGTTTCTCCAGGTAAAAGTCAGGGATGGGAGCTCTCAGAAACATCCTTACCAGCACTGAGGCACTGTAAACAGGGAATTCCTCAGAGCAACTGGAAAGGAGGCAAAAACATCACTAAAGGAAAACCACAAACAGAAGATGGGACCAAGAAATAGAAACTGACTAGGAATGGGAATTCACTGACCAAAGAGAGAAGCCTGTGACAGTGGTGGGGTCTGGACTGCTCAGTTAAGAAGACTAAGGCTGAGAGCTAGGATCTGGAACTGTAGTGGATATTGTGAGAGAACTGGGCAAGAAATAAATAATCTTTCTTGAGAGGTCCTTTTTTCCCTCTGAGATTTCCATCATGCAACATCACTGTCATCTTCTGCAAGCCTTTGCAGAAGCAAAGCAATGCTTCTGCAAGCACCTCCTTTCAGGTGTCGAAGCCTGTCCCCTGCCCTGACTTGGTTGTGAAAGAGTGTGGAGAGAACCATGCTGATCCACAGTCCTGCATTTGGTTTGTGCCTTACCCTTTTTATGAACTCTGCTCCATGTGCAGCATCCAAAGGCATAGTGTTTGTTGAGAGTAGAAACAACCATACCCGAAATGAGTTGACTTCACCCCAAACCTGGATGCACCATGTTTAGTATGTAGCACTTGGCAGGCAAGGTTTCCCATGCTTTCCCTGAGATGGCAGCAGATCCTGCTGCCTGAAAGACTTCCCTTCTGTTCTCTCTAGTTGCTGCAGAGGTCTCTTGAAAGAAGTGTCCCTAAAGAAATCCCTTAGCTCTAATCCCAGATTGAGGGTTAGAGCAGTTCAGATCCAGCTGGCATCCTCAGACATAGCTTCTCTCTCCAACGGTCAGGCAAAGCCAAGTTTTAGACACACATCTGAGTTTCAGAGATTGAGTGTGGACATTGAGTATGGAGCCAAGCACTGGTCCAGGCACTAGCAAGTCCTGAATGGTGACTGGTAGAGCCTGTGTTGGTAATTCCAAGAATTCATCATCTGGATGGTTTTCTCCTTCTCTGTTGTAATACTTTAAATTTAGACACCAAAACTGCATTATGGTGTACTGTTGGTGTCACATTTTCACATGGGCAATTGATGTGTCTGAAGTAAAGATGTTCAGCCACCACCAGGGAAGGGCTGCTCCATGCAGCTGTAAAGAGGAGAGGATGGTCTTCTGAGTGGAAACAGCAGATGAGCGCTCACAGGCGATGTAAAACTCAGGGCGATGCTATGGATAGTCCTAGAGTCCTCGTTCCAGATGAAACACCAAAACTTAGTGTCCTAAATGTCTGCCTTCTGAGCAAATAGCAGAACAATGGCAGAGTGAAAGATCTAAGAGAAACCCTCTTTGGTGTTGAGCTCTCTGAGTTGGAAATACTGTATATCGCAATTAAATACAGCCAGGCTGTTTGAACTGCTGTGTTTTAGTAAGCAAGCAGTATATCACAGCAACACCTGAGGGTGCTGCTTTGATCACAGCCTGGCAGCATTTCCACTGTGAGCTCTGTTTATTAGAGGTTGGCTGCAAAAGATCTCTACGTGCTGAAACTTCAGTGCAAAGTCTGTGACAGTCACTGGTTCAGAGAATCAGGAGGATAGAAGCTCACATAATAGTACTGTACTCCTATATGGGATTTTTGGTTTTAAATCTGAGGCTTTTTTTTCTTTTCTGAAAACTGAAGTTTCTGTATCGTCTCCAAAGTGCATTAATCCTTACTGCATACTGAGAAAGAAAATCAAACGTCTGAATTATTAAGAGAGGTGCTTGAATGTCTGAAAAACTTCTCATCAAATTTTCATCCATTCATTTTGTACAGTTTTCAGGACACAACCGAAGCATTCCTCATCCTGTCTTCCTGCTGGACTCTGAGGTGGTTAAACCACATCTAACCGGCGTGAAAGATGGGGTGGGGGCGAGAAGAGAAAGGAAGTGTCACATCCTCCCTTCTGAATAGTGAACACGCTTTCAGCCATGCTGAGCCGAATGCTTTAATCCTTCATCTGCCTGCTTTGGAGCAGGGGCCTGGGGTGGAGTTCCGCTGCTGTATACCCTGATCAGTGGGTCTCACTGCCCGGGTGTCTCCCAGGCTCCCGTGCTGAAGCTGCTCTGCTTTGTGTGAGCTGATTAAATATTCAGGGGATGGGAGTGAAAAGGACTCTGCAGCTCGGGGTGGGGGTGCTCATCCAGGAGGCCAGCTCCTAGTCCCTGCGCCAATGAATATTTAATCGCTTTGTACAAAGTGGAGGAGTTTCAAAAGGAATCCCTGAAATCCGTAGCTTGGCAGCTCGGGTATTTAACCGAGGAGAGTCTTGTGTTGCAGCCCCTTTTCAGTATTATGCAGGAGAGGGGATTTAGAAACAAAACCCTGAGGAGTGCTTTGGCTACTACAGTCTTCTGGACACAGCTTCAGGGTCAGGTGTGCGAGCTGGCTTAGGTACTCAGCTGAGTGGAAGGAGCAATGTCCTTCCCAGCCCGAATTAGCCGTGCAGCGCGTCTCCCACCGGCTGGTGCGGGCAGAGCCATGTGTGCTTCGCTGGCCTCCGAGCACTGCGATCCCCTCCGGCGACGTGCAAGGAAAGCAAGGCGCACACTGCGCAGGCTGCGGCAGGGAGCTAAAACCTCACCCCTGCAGCACTGCTACTGCTAAGTCCCTCTGTGACTTTTGCTTTGAGACTGCCACTCAGCAATGTCGTTTTTCACTTGCCTGACAACCATTTAGCTATTTCCTTCAACAGCGGTGAGGTTGTGAGCTTGCTTTAGGGGAGGCACTGCCTGCTGAGATGTCAGAATCCAAGTGGGTCCTCTCAGATCAGGATGGAAACATAGTGCTGGCCGGCTTGTTCTGGTCTGTGCTTGTCCTTAGGAAAAGAGGAGACTTTAGAGAGCCCAGCACCTTTCATTGCTGCAATACTAATGGAAAAATGAAGGAGTCTAATTGCAGATGTTTCGCCTTCTGTTTTGTGATCATGGCAACCTTCCCTATATATTTTTATAACTGCATAGGAAAAAATAAGTGTGTTATCATAGACTGAGTCAATTTGTAGCTACACCTGTATCTATATAACTTATAGATACAAGCATACATACAAGTAACATATACATATGAGTGTATACATACATCTGTATCAATAAAACTTTGGTGTTTGCACAGTCTGGGAGTGATCATGCCTGGATATTAACAATGTTCTCTTCCCCACCTCCCTGCCAAACATTGCCATAGCTGATTGTATCACTTCAGCAGTCAAACAAGAAGTTCATTATGGGTGAAACCCCAGCCTTGATTCAGAGAAATGCTTACAGATGTGCTTAACTTCCCATGAGTTAAATCCCACCCCTATTTAGTAACAGGCTTGATTTTGGGAAGACCCAGCTGCTGAACCCAGGACTCCCATCCCTGGTCCTTCTCTGAAGCTGCCTGGGCACATCAGTATTGGTTGCAGGCTATTGGTTTGCTGTGGGTGGTAGGTGAAAAGTGGACTAGTTATTCTAAGTCAGATTTTGTGTTGGGGGGGTTAGAAGCAGCGAGGACTGAATGAAGGACCCCCAAAGGTCTCCCTCCATCTGCTGGAGCCCGCAGCACCCTGCCTTGCCCTGCCTGCAGCACCCACCCTTCGGCTGTGCTTGCTCTGTGGGGTGTGCATCATCCAGAGCTGCAAGTGGGCCCCTGCGGTCCCTGGGGGACTGCAGGCATGACCCCCACCCCAGCTGAAGGGCCTGGCCTCAGTGCCTTCCCATGGGGCTGCTGCTCTCCCCCCAGAGACCTGACACTCGGGGAGCATCCTCATGTGCTTCCACCCCTCCTCTGCCGGGTCACAATCTCAGTGTGAGAAACCCCCCCAGCTTTCGCATGAAATTGGACCTGGCACTCCCGGTGAAGGTGACCAGATGTCACAGTTTAACCAGCAGCACTGGCCCTGGGAGGGGAACCACCAGATCCCCAGAACACCAGCTCTGCCAGTCCCCCAGTGCAGATGGCGAACTTGGAAATCCCACCCCAGCGCTGTCGCGTGGGAGACGCCCATCAGCCAAATCTGCTGCCGTCAGCAAAAGAAAAAACCTCTCCCAAGCCATGTGGCTGGCGACAAAAGGGAGCAGGAGCAGGAACAGCCCCACAGAGGCCCCTCGGGAACAATGGCAATCCTTTCGGGAGCCGGCGAGGGATGGCCGGACAAAGGCACACGCTGCCCCCAGACTCCAGCTGCTGCCTCAGCACAAGACAGGGGGGCGCAAATTTGGTTTCTTTCATCTAAATCCTCTTAGGTGGTGCAAATGTGGAGAGTGGGCATGCACCCTCGCACATCGCACTCCCTCTGCCATCACTGCATGCAGCCTCGAGGGCCAGGTGACAATTTATTGTGGGTTTATTTGACTTCATAGGAATGAGGGGCTTTCTATGGTGGCAGCACAGCGGGGAAACAGGCAGCAGAGGGGCATGGAGAGTATCGTCCTGAGAAATTGTGCCTGCCCTGCGCTGCTTTGCCTGGAAGAGGCTGAACTTTTCACGTTCTGAAAAGCCAGATGAGCAGCCCAAGTCATTAGTCACCCAGGTATTTACAGTGTTTTTCCTATTTCCTTTCTCCCATGGCCTCTGTGGTCAGCAGTATGAAATTCCTAGGCACTCCCACCTAAACACAAGTTTCCTGTTTATGCTCTCAGTGGCTTTTATGTTTAGCTGTTAAAACCCGTTGTCTAAAGTACCATAAAACAATATGAACAGAGACTGCAGGTGAGCAAGAGGAGGGGGGGTGAAAGCAAAGCTACAACCAGGCTGCACAGAGGTTGGTCTGGATGGGGAAGTGGGGCCAGGGGGAACAAAGGAACAAAGATCGCCAGCAGCCAGCCTGCTCCAAGTGCCACTGGACACCCCAGCACCCCCATCTTTCTGCCACGGCAACCTCCACCAAAAAGCTGGGGTTTCTCAGCTTCCTCATCTCAAATCAGCTGAAAGCACCTGATATTAAAAATTAAATGTGTCAATGGGTAGTGTAAGTTAATCAGGGTTTGTGGTATTAAGCAATGTAGAGTTATGACACTCCTTTTAAGGATTCTCATTACATTAACAACTCATGATGCTCCTTGTTGGTCTCTGTCAGCATTTACACTATGTAAGTTCATCTTTTAATGTTTTTCATCCTGAAACTTAGGGTAAAAGTTCTTGGCAAGAGCAATGCTGAGATTCTCCGAAGCTGCAGTTCCAGCTGATCATCAAACTTACCCCTGGAGCCACTGCAGATTCCTGCTCTGTTGCAAGCTTTCGTATGCCTTGATCAGACTGCATGAACATTTTCAAGTCATGCTGACATGACAAACATCCAGTTTAAGGTATTTTGCTGTGATCACATGAGGTCAATGTTGCTGAAGACACAAAACTTGGTAGCAGTCACACTACAGAGTTAGATACCTCTTCCCAAAGCCTTTAGGTAACTTACATCTATATCTATATAACAAGGTGATATTATAAATTGATCGTCTCATTTTTATCTTCCCCCCTCAAATATGCCAGCTGTTCAATACAACATTCTCATTGGCTTTTATTACCATAGAAATAAAAATGAATAATTATAAGAATACAAAATAAAGCTTAACCTACCAGAAAAATCATTATTAAAATTAATATGATTTCTGTGACAAACTTTTATTCACAGCAGTGTGATGTAAGGGCTTTTGTCAATATTTTCTTTGAATTTTTGGGTTGATTTGGTTTAGCCAGACACAGCTATTTAAACATAGTTTTGTGTATTTAATTATATCATACATTATGTCATTTTCTACTACGGATACCCCGACATTTAGTTTATTTCAGTCAGTAATTAGTAAAGAATAATTAAGCTTTCGCTACTATAACTGCTTTTCATGATCCCTGTATCCTGTAGAGCAAGATACAGCATCAGCAAAGTTTATGTTTCAGATACTAAGATTTATTTCCTTTCAGGTTGTACATCAGTAACTTTACAGAGTTTCTGTATACAAAGGAAGGACTGGGACAAACCAAGATCTTAAAGAACCTATATATTCCCTTACAGAGATTAGCATGAGTGAAGAATAGATCCACTGTGTTGAAAATCACAACATACACAGGGAGAATATTTTGTGTGTGTGTATATATATATGTTTATTATTTTTATATTACATAGATATTAATATATGTATTTTCAGGGAAACTAAAAGGGTTCTAAAATGTGTAAAAGGGCTTCATATGAAATATGTGTAGCATCTTTTAGATGGCTCTGTTTGAACTGGTAACTCTTATGAGTGATCTGTCACTTCACAAACAGTTATTGGCTGAAGATGATCTTATTCCCAAATATCATTAGATTTTCTGTGTATGATGCACAGTGGAGCAGTGGCCATTGTTCCTTTGTTTCTGATGAAGGCTTGATTTTTTTATTATTCTAAGTCTAAAATTCAGGCCCCTCAGCAGCTCTCACATGGGAATGACATGCTACCTGAAGCATGGTGTGGACTGAACATGTGTTTGTACATGGAGTGCACCAGGTGGGCTCCCAGAGCGTGTTTTTAAGTGTGTGTTTCATCTGAAAGGCATTGGATTCATGTTTTCCAGATCTACTCCCCAAGTCAAAAGGAAGCACACTAAGCAGGGGCAACTGGGAGACTGGCTTTAAAAGTTGGCTTCTGGTCCAAACTGAGACACTGATGTAGATGTACCAAAGTGTTCAAGTTTGGACCTTACTGTTATGGTTCCTTTGGATCCTCCATTTAAATGCACAGACTTCAGAATAGTGTGTTTCCAAACCTTGACTTTTGATTACCTCTTCGTAACCCTGATTAATGAGTGCCTTCCCTGGATTCCCTGCAGGAGTTTGCATGAAGTCCTCCTGGTCTCCAGCTGACATCACTCTCTCCCACTGGAGAGAGGGGGAAAAATCTATTTGAAAGCACCTCTCTTTGGCCTGACCATCAATAGAAAAAAAAAAATGCAGTCTGCAGACCAAGCTAATTTGTAGGAGTGATTAAGCATTACAGTAAGAAGAGAGAGGAGAAAAAAATATATGGGAAATCTTTGAAAAAGTCAACAAAAAGGAAATACTTTAATGTAGTCTTGATTCAGCAAATCACTTTGGTTTCATGCTCAACATCCCAGTGAAGCCGTCAGCACCTGGACTCTGTGTAGGCAGAAGGTAGACAGGGAAATGACTCACTGGCACAGGAATACAGAGGGGAAGCCACTGACCATCAGCTGTGGGAACCTTTGAAGGGAAAAGACAGTGTCTCAGCTCACAGAAGGTTACAGACCTTCATGCTTGTTGCAATACGTGCATCCGACCAGCAGCACCATCCTAAGAGCAGATAAGAAAGTAGGAAGGGGAAAGACTACTTTAAGAAAAGCAATCCAAAACCTGTACTTAATTCTACAAGCAGTAAAGCTTTTTCCTGTTACGTGGCAAGAGCAGACCTGGCAGAGTGTGATCTTTGCCTTGCTGCTAGTTCTCAAACGAAAGCAGTTTCAGCAGAGTTCATTTTGTTTCCTCTTCAAGTTACAGGGCTGCTACATACCAACTGGGTCTGTCTTCCACCATTACCAGTGATGATATATGAGTATGTCCTTCACCTCTCAGTCTCTTAGAAGGTATGACCTTCCCTTTCTCCTGCCACAGAAGTTCTAGTGCCAATAAAAATATAAAACAGGTGTAACAGATTTGTTATTTCTTTCTCAGATCACTCAGCAGCTGCACTCCTGAAAGCTGAAGGGCTCTCAGTGACCCCGAGGGAGCCGAGCAGTCTCCAGGCTGGCAGTGCAGAGAGGTGAATTGGGGCAGAGGAAGAGACACCCCTGACTACGTGGGCTCGCTTCCCAAGCGCTCACACAAGTGGCAATGATCCTGTTCCCCGCGGCAGTGGTGCCACCACCTCTGGTAGCTCTCGCAGGTAGGGCTGTGTCCGCCAAACTGTAGCTCCAGAGCAAAATTATCTCAAGTGACTTGCAGCTGCCTCAGCAACATCCCACCTAAGCGATGGTGTCCCTACTGTAGCTGTGCTCCCCACCTGTGCCACTGGCATTTCTAGGAGCATTTCCTACCAGGCACTGAGCTGCAAGGAGCAACACTGCTCCGTGCAGCAAGCAGGGTAGAGGGAAAGCAGCATCTTCTCTCTAGCCCATATTCCCTCTCAGGCTAGAGTTTTGTGTGGGTAGGCAGGAATGAGGTGCCCGGCTAGGGCTACAATCGAGAGAGCCCCTGCACCCATGGACGGGAAGCTGGGGGAACCTGTGGCTGCCCCCTCCCTGGAAGTGTTTAAGGCCGGCTTAGGCAGGGCTTTGAACAACCTGGTCTAGTGAGAGGTGTCCCTGCCATGGCAGAGAGGTTGGAATGAGATGATCTTTGAGGTCATTTCCAACCCAAACCATTCTATGATTCTATGGTTGTCCCCCGTACTCAACACTGGGGAGGCCACACCTTGAGTACTGTGTTCAGTTGTGCACCACAGTATAAGAAAGACACTGAGGTGGTGGAGCATGTCCAGAGAAGGGCAACGTGAAGGGTTTGGAGAGTAAGTCTGATGAGGAGCGGCTGAGGGACTTAGGGTTGTTTAGCTTGAAGAAAAGGAGGCTGAGGGGAGACCTTATCGCTCTCTACAACTACCTGAAAGGAGGTTGTAGTGAGGTGGATGTTGGTCTCTTCTTGCAAGTTACAACTGATAGAGCAAGAGAAAATGGCATCAAGTTATGCCAGGGGAGGTTTAGGTTAGATGTCAGGAAAAACTGCTATACTGAAAGGTTTGTCAAAGACTGGAGCAGGCTGCCCAGAGAAGTGGTTGAATCGCCATCCTTGGATGTGTTTAAGAGCTGTCTAGATATGGTGCTCAGGGACATGGTTTAGAATTGGTCCTGGTAGTTAGATAATGATTGGACTTGATGATCTTAAAGGTCTTTTCCAACCATAATGATTCTATGATTCTGTGGTTCTGTGCTTGGGCTGGGCCTATTTTTAATTGCAGAAAATAAAATGAATAAATACATGTTCCCTACGTCATGTAGACATACTCTCCCTGCCCTCCCCCACATCCCCCCCAAATTTCACACATCTCTTACTAAAGACAAAAACAGAATTTCCACTATTTGCTGTGATTATGGCTATTACTTTTGCATTTTGACTCAACCAATATCACAGGTGGTGCAGCTTATGCACGAAGCTTGACTTGTTCTGCCCCTGAGCTACAGCTGGGTGGATCTTCTGTAATGAGACATGAAGCCAGGTGGACACAAATATGGATCACAGGCCAAGTTTGACTCAAGTTTGCCAAGAGTCACAAGCCTTTCAGCAGATGTGGACCAATTTCTGCTTCCAGGTGGGAGTCAGACAAAACTCTGGCTTTGTCTGTTTTTCTGAAAATCCCAAAACAAAGCATAGCTCAGAAGTTTGAGAGAAGTTTGACTCCTTCCTTGTGAATTTAATAGGGAACAAATCCATGCAAACCAAAACTGCACATAATAACTTCAAGAACCCCTGAAGCTAGGACTGCTGAGATTAATTTATTGTCCCAGATTACTTCCCTAGTGTAAGTACACACTGATTTCTGCCGGCTGGCTCCCATGAAGTCAATAGGAATTTTGTAACATGTTCCATTGCTAGTCACTTTCCATTATCCGTGGGTGGCTTCTCCATTGGTAGATAAACTGCATCCTGGGCCTGAGCCAGCTGAGCCAACTCTGTGGAGCTCAGCTAAGCCAGGCCTCTTAGCTCAGCCACAGCCCCACACACCTCTGGGTGATCATGGAGCAGACGCTGGATCGGGCTGCCTCAGTCTGCTGTGAAGTCAGGAGAAACTTTCAGAGGATTGGGAAGGGTGAAGGGAGGGTGACAGAAAGCAGTAACAGGGCTGGGAACAAATAATTATAAGCCTTCAAAAAACAGTTAGATGTGACGTGTATGTTGAGAATTCATCATTCACTGTTGGCTGCATTTTTTTAACTGGAAGGAAAAGATCGCTTAGGTGCAAATTCCTCTTGGTGCTGGTGAGCCCGAAGGCGCAGGGGAGGTATTGCAGAGCTGTACCTCCCTGTGGGCACCAGCAGCCTCCTCCTGCCTGGGGGAGGATGCTGCTTGCTCTCATGCCCATAGGCAGACATTGCACTACTCCTCCACCCGTTGCTGGTTGTTGGCAAGGCACAGCCACAGGATCCATTCCTGTGTGGTCCCTGCCTGCAGCCCACCATTCCAGGCAGTGTTCAGCCACTGATGGTGCCAGCACAGCTCTATGTACAGCCTTGGCCAACTTTCTCTGCTTCTACTGGAGCTCAACACCCAGATCTGCTGGCCTGGGATTTCGGCTGTCTTGCACATGTTGCCCAATTTACACAAATGCAGCAGCCTCAACTCTGAGCTGTCACCTGCAGTTCAGGCACCCCCAGAATAAAGAATTGATTCAACAGGGATGAACCTTGCTCAAACGTGCAATTTCTACTTAATCTCTTTCTGATGAAGAGGAGAGGGGGAAAATGAAATGCAAAAAACATCTGTTTCCCAAGTTCACACTGATACTACACAGCACTAATATATACAGTCTTGCCTTTATAGAGAACACCACATACACTACATATATACATTAATATACACATTAATAACACAGCGACGTGTTATCTGTTAACGCAGCAAGTTATCTGTGGGATGGTGTCCTGGAAATCTACCAAGTCAAGGAGGAAAGCAACCACATAGGTTTTGGGGGCAATTCAGTGAAGAGGTTTTATTGTTAGCTAATCCAAAGGAAAGAGTGTCAACAAATACTTGGCATATATGCAGTGAAGGTTAAAAAAATAGTAAGCACAGAAAAAAGAGAAGCTCAACCTGTCAAACCCATAAAATAGGTCCCTCTAATCAACAATATTTTTATTTCCAAGCAATGAAACTGGTGTTCATAGAGCTCTGCACTTCTTAGCCTTGAGTCCCCTTGTTTTCAGTGAGCTTGTGTGGCACGGGAGCTGTCTGTAGCAGCATAGCATGAACATATCTTTCATGACTGTCACAAGCAGCCTTACCCCAGTCCCTCAACAATAACAATATAATATTTTCTTCTCTCTGGACTTTTATATGACACAATGCTTCCTAAAGGTGCGTAACTGCTCTAAAAGATATCAACCCACTGCTAGGCAGTTTTCAAATTAGATGGACAGACGAAGTGGCCTGGGCTGGGACTGTGCTAGTGCTGTATTTCACTGAGTGTACAGAAGCCCTGAATTGTTCTCTGCTGAATTCAGAGCTGAAATGCCAGCTAGGCACAGAGGTCCATTTTAGGGTCTGATCTGGCACTTTCTGCCTCTCAGTGATGGGCAGCTGCTGACACTGGCTCCTTCTCAAACCAAACTGCGGCAAAAGAGAAAGTCCGCTCCGGTTAGTTCAGAACAGAAAGAACAAAAGTGCCTTTGGCAGTGATTTGCAGATACCTTTGGCTTCTCCAGGCGCCACTGAAAGCAAGTCTCTCCTTCCAGCACTGTGTGGTTTTGCAGCCTCAGGGCTGTCACTCTTGAGCTGTGTGTGGGCTGGAGGAAGGGTTGGGATATGCCCTACAGTCAGGCACCCATCAGTAGAGGTGAGCCTCACTGGTCAGTGCTCCAGGCTTCACTCCACAAAGTGGCAAGAAACTTCAGCAGAAATTCTGAAATTACCTGTGAGGAGCATGTTCCTTATCAAAAATACCCAGGAGAAGACAGAGAAGGTGGCTTGGTGCTCTGTAGCAATTTCACCAGCAGTCCTGGGAGCATGTTCTGCACAGTGGTATTTGAACTGCATTGCTCTTCTGCTTTCTGCAGAAAGATGGGGACACACCAAATCCTAAGAACCAGAGGGAGTCAAAAGTGATCCCAAACCACAGCAGTAAATATCACCCTAACAAAACCAGTCTAAGCTGAACGGTCACACAAGAGAAGGCTGTAAACCCTGAGTAACCTCACATGGCTGAGAGTGCATGACTGATGTCAAATTTTTTGAACAGAAAGACTTAAATCACCTGAAGCTGAAAACTGCATTAAGGGTCAGAGAACAGACAGAATCCCTGTTCTCTCCTCCCAAACAGTTCTCTCCTTTATATATGGCTCCCAAAGTATCAAGAGCAAGAGGTTGCACAAGTAACAGTCAGTTCAAGGTGTGTGGGATGAGAAGAGGAGCCTCAGACACAGATATTGCTGGAGATTTGGCAGTGCCTTCTATAAAGCAGAATGGAAATTTCAGACATCATCAGTTTGGTCTAAGACCAGTTTTGCGTGTGGGTTTTACAAACCCAAGCTTGTACAACAGATGTCACAAAACGTCCCCAGACATGTCTAAGAGACAATTCACAGGCAACTCCCACCTTCCTACACATTTTATGGATTTAATCCATAATCCAAGAGTTTGATCCCAGACATGTAAATGTTTGAACTAAATGCTTGATTTGGATGTGCCTCCCCATCCTGTCTTATTTCGCTTGGGTTTGTTGGGAATACAAACCTTCAGACTGTGGATGTGTCATCTATTTTGTTTCTGCTGACTTTCCAGTGTGAACATATCCTGCTTGTGAAGACGACAAGGCCAGCCCCCTGCTGTGGCCAGCTGGATGTATCTCATAAGGGACTACCTCCTGTTGAAGTAAATTGTGGGTTTTTTTCCTCAAACAGAAGCCAGGAGACTTCTACAATAAATGGCCCTAAATATTAGAATGCTTGAAATCTCAGAGAAAATAGGTTGTCAGAGCACTACATCTTGGGTCTGGAGAGTGGTGGCCTGCTCAATTAGCCCTCTCTAATTATGGGGATGCAGAACTTAGTACTGTAGGTTCATACTAACTTGGTGATAAATTTGAGAAAACCCACAAAAAAGTAAATAAAATAAAATAAACAGTGTGGTGTTTTGTATACGTGGGTCTGTTGCAAGGTGCTGGATCTGCATAGATGCTTTGCAGAATGAAGAGCACACTGGGAAATGTAGAACTGTTACTTTGGGTACGGTAAACGATACCTTCATCTGAGCGGTCCTGCACAAACCCTCTGTGCCCAGAGATAGCAATGGCCGTACTGAATACACTTATTAGTATTATTTCTAAATGCAGTTATTGTTTTTTCTTAACAAAACCCACTATTGTGCGTTCCACACTTGGGTGTTTGATACCTCTGCCCATAAAGACTGTGTCACTACATTTCATGCAAACACAGCCCTGCTCCAAATGAGGTTTTGGGGAGGCAGTAGTGCAGTCATTTCACATGATAAGAGGGGACAGGCCACTTCAACCAAGAATGCGGGGAGAAGTAGGAAAGGGCTGAAGCTCCGGCACAGTTAGGTACTGCTGATTCTCAAAGGACTCATGTTCACAGAGGGAACCTGCATGATCATCTCAAGAGGGTGCCCATGTGCTGTAGCCTGGCTGGCCAGTACTGCCCGAAAAACCATGGAGGTATGTGGGGTAGGAGCAGCTACCCAGCTGTGCATGCCTGCCTGTGCCACAGCTCTAGTTAGGCCTGTCCTATATGAATTTATGGGGTGCTGAAAGTGGAGAAAGCTGTTCTGCCTTAGTGTGGCTTCCAGGAGTGTGGAAAGGGAGCTAGTGTAGCTACTGTAGCACAGATCTACACCATAGCCCACTGTGCCTTAATCTCCCCAAGTTGAAAACAGTATAGCCACTCATCAAATCAACAGATCAGTCAATATTTTCACATATTCTTCTCTTTTAATTTTTTTGTGCTAGATACAAAATGCACTTGGCCCCAAGAGTAATGGCCTGAAGAAGATGGCAGAATCTTAAGCCCATGTGCACATTGCCCCCATCATCACTCTGTTGCATGATGGCTACACTACCAGTTAGAGGAGCTCAAGGAAGGTCTGAGAGAGTGCAAAGGATCCAGATGAAATTTTACTTACTACATATTTGAATAATTGTTTCTACAGCAACATGATTCACTTTTCATTCTTTGTAAATTCCTCCATGATGTACTCCTAAGAGTCTACTATCTGTTCCAAAAGCTGTTGTATCCTCTTTTTAATGAGTATCAGATGCATCCTTGTAATTTGGACCAGCTCATTCAAGTTTGGTCTGCTGCAACCCAACTCTTAGAAATATGTTCTACATTAATTTGGGAAGAAAACGACACTGAAATCAAAAGTACAAAAAGAACTGGGCCCAGTGCTGTGTTTGGAATAAGATGCTATTTAACCTAAAAGCAGCCTAACAGAGCCCTAAATGATTTTCTTTGATATGAAGTGAGAAGGTACCTGCCAGAATCACATACATTTCAACGTGTGCTTGTACACTGAATTAGTCCTACCACTTTCTAATCCACTAAATCTCACCTCCCCTTTGTTCTCTCGTTTCCTTTCCCTGGAGTGGAGAGGCTCAGTCCTATGGACTGGGATCCTGGAAGCCCAGACACATCTAGAAACAAACAAGCCTTTCTTGTCTGCCATTTTGCCTCTAAATTCCCCTTCTGCATTGAAGACCTGCTGTGAATACAGACATATGTTTTTAAAGAGACACAGTTTTGTCTTGCTGATCGCAAGGTAATTAGAAAGCTATTTGGCACATACAGGAACTTCTGTACTAATTTGGCACTACCCCATCCTGCTACTGGCAGCATCGGTTTTGCTCTCTGCTGGCGATTCTCCTAGATGTCTTACAGCTCCTGGAAACACCAGCCATGTCTATTCAGGGAATAAGTCTGGCAGGATGCTGACACCTTGTGCAGTACATCCAGCAGCAATGTGGCTGTGTGATGTTGGCTCATTGTCAGACTCCACCACTGTATCTTCTGATGGGGTATGGCATTATAGAGACAGGTTCATGGTTTGCATTATGAAAGCCAGCATGACATTTCCCATTGATTCAGCTTCAATTACAGGGTTTTATCTGAGTTATGCTTCAAGATGGGGTCCTATGTCAATTCCTCATTAGGTTTTTGCTGAAGAACTTAAAGGAGAAAACAAGCATTATCCCCTCAGTCCTCGCTTTAATGGGAAAGGACAGATCCAGCTCCTCAGTTATGATGTTTCAGGTTTCAAAGGTCTCAGATATCCTTGTTGATGATCCATGGGGACATGGAACCCTCTAATCTACCACACTGTCTCCAGCAGTCTCCTGTCACTTACATCAGTAATGAAAAAAAACAAGTGTTGCTGGTTCCTGCATGGCAGTTCTGAAAGAGAAGAGCTCATAATGTCTAGAAAAGAATGTTCTTATCATGATAACTGGGCTAATTACTACTTTTTTTCCCACTATTTGGATACTTTAGCTGTCCCACTAAATCAGAAACTCCATGCCCTCCAAGTGAACACACATTCAAAACATGAAATATTCCAGAGTGCTGAAGCCTTTGCCTGCACTTCTGCAGGACTGAGCCCGGCTACTTAGGGCTATTGATCTTTGCTCTCAGCAGTCCTTTGAAATCCAGCCTCTCTTGTCTGCTGGGTTGTTTGAGCTTCTTCCAGAATCTTTTCACTGCCTTCTTCAGAGAATTTTAGAATAGGGAGATACAGTGCTACTTTCTCTTTCTTAGCTCCTCCCTCCTTTTTCTCAGTCTCTCCTTAGCATGAGCAGCTATTTGTACCTCCTCACACCTATTGAAACACTCCTTGCAACTCCTGTCAGTGCCAGGAGCTATTCTGAGTATTGTCAACACTAACCACTGACATGTCATGACCTATCAAAACCAAACACATGCAGATTTCATTAGGGTTTTTATTTCTTCTTTTCTGAGACTTTGGGAATCAGATTTTTAAGCTTGTTTCTACAGGTATGAAAGCAAGCAATTCACTTCCCTCTTTTAATAAAAACTTTGATTTTCACACAGTGTTACCACCACTGGGAAAGGCCACAACAAATAACACTGGAATGAGCTTCATAATAAATGAGAATCGAAGAGCAGAGTATACCTCCTAGTGCTCACCTGGCTTGAACTGAACCCAAGCCATCATGCCAGGCCAGGCCTCTGCTGCCTCCAAGGGAAAACATTTTTGCTCTTAACATCATTTGCAGCCACTGTAACTAGTGCGACTGCAAACGTCATTTGTATAAAGGGCTGGTGCCTTTGCGGTCCCACAGAACCCAGTAAAAACTTTCATCAATGAATTCTACAGGTTTGCTCTACCTTACTTATTCATGATTCTCTTTATCTGCTTTAAACTCGTCACCTTGTAAGTGCAAGAGTCCCCTTTTCCTTGTTTTCTGGGACAGGCAGAACAAGAGTGTCTGACTGCAAAGATGTTGATCCTCTGTGCTCAGGAAAATGTGGGAGGAATTAGGCCCTTCCTGCAGATTTGACTGCATTTTCCAGAATCTAAGCTTTCATTTAAAAAGCTAATGAAGTGTTTAGCCTTTCTGGTTACAAAGATAACCATACTTCAGTTTGAGTTTTGCAGAGGTTATCTTGTTGTGTCAAAGCCAGAGAAACTGCAACTAAGCCATGGAGTTGTGAGCTTCCTCTATTTATCTTAAAAAGCAGCTAACTGTAAAATGATGCATCAGGGATGTTGGTGCACCCCAGACCTGGAGACAGAGAAAAGCTTTGCTGAAGTGAGGTCATCTGAGAGGTTGGTCCAGCCTGGATGAGGGTTATCATGTGGTTCTGCCATCTCCTGCCTCATGTCCGCTCCTTATTCCTCACTAGCATCGCTCTCCACCAGCTTCATCCCTCAGCCCTTCCTTTCATGGTTCCTTCATGAGTCCTGGCTTGACAGTTTCACTTTTCCAGATGGGTTTACAAACCCAGACCATAAGTATGTCAATAATCCAGGAAATAGTAGTGAAGGACCTGCTGAGTCAATTAGACACCCATAAGTCTCTGGGGCCAGATGAGATCTACCCGAGAGTGCTGAGGGAGCTGGTGGAGGAACTTGCTGATCCGCTCTCCATCATCTATCAGCAGTCCTGGTTATCGGGTGAGGTCCCGGACAACTGGAAACTTGCCAATGTGACACCCATCTACAAGAAGGGCAGGAAGGAGGATCCAGGGAACTACAGGCCTGTCAGCCTGACCTCGGTGCCAGGGAAGATTATGGAACGGTTCATCTTGGGGGAGATCACATGGCAAGTGCAGGACAACGGGGGGATCAGGTCCACCCAGCATGGGTTCACGAAAGGCAAGTCCTGTTTAACCAACCTGATCTCCTTCTATGATCAGGTGACCCGTCTAGCGGATGAGGGAAAAGCGGTGGATGTTGTCTGCCTGGACTTCAGTAAGGCATCTGACACTGTTTCCCACAGCATTCTGCTGCAGAAGCTGATGGATCAAATGCACCCTCAGTAAATTTGCAGATGACACGAAATTGAGTGGGAGTGTCAATCTGCCTGAGGGTAGGGAGGATCTGCAGCGGGATTTGGACAGGCTGGAGTGATGGGCTGAGGGCAATTGCATGAGGTTTAACAAGGGTAAGTGCCGGGTCATGCACTTTGGCCACAACGACCCCATGCAGCGCTACAGGCTTGGGGAAGAGTGGCTGGAAAGCTGCCTGGTGGAAAAGGACCTGGGGGTGTTCGTTGACAGCCGACTGAACACGAGCCAGCAGTGTGCCCAGGTGGCCAAGAAGGCCAATGGCATCCTGGCCTGTATCAGAAACAGTGTGACCAGCAGGAGTAGGGAGGTGATCGTGCCCCTGTACTCGGCACTCGTGAGACCACACCTTGAGTACTGTGTCCAGTTCTGGGCACCACAGGATAAGAAGGACATTGAGGTGCTGGAGCGAGTCTAGAGAAGGGCAACGAGGCTGGTGAGAGGTCTGGAAAACAGGCCTTATGGAGACCGGCTGAGGGAACTGGGGTTGTTTAGCCTGGAGGAGAGGAGACTGAGAGGAGACCTCATTGCCCTCTACAACTACCTCAAAGGAGGTTGTAGTGAGGCTGGTGTTGGTCTCTTCTCCCAAATTACTAATGATAGGACGAGAGGAAATGGCCTCAAGTTACATCAGGGGAAGTTTAGGTTGGATATTAGGAAGAAGTTCTTTACTGAGAGGGTGGTTAGACATTGGAACAGGCTGCCCAGGGAGGTGGTGGAGTCGCCATCCCTGGGGGTGTTCAAAAACGGGTTGATGAGGCACTTGAGGCCATGGTCTAGTGGTTTAATGGTTAGGAATATGATGGGATAAAGGTTGGACTTGATGACCCTGGAGGTCCCTTCCAACCATAATTATTCCATGAATAATTAATAAATATGAGTCAAGATAGACCTTGATCCTGGTTGGAAAATGACAGAGGGGGAAACTTTGGCATAAGTAATTGAAATATCCTGAAAAGAAGCAGCAGGGCCAATGCTAATGAGGAGTCTCAGTGCTCAGACCAACCCAAATCTTTCCAGGCTCCCAACTTTTGGTTCATTGCCAGAGAGACTGGCCAGCTTCTAGATGCAAGTGACCAACTTCATCTTCCTCAGCCTGTCTACTCATTTGGGACATGTGAAAATGTTCAGATATCCTTTTGCCAAGCTCATATTTTACATGCGGTATGTAAAGTCACAGCATTAATGAGGCTGATGAGCCACCCCTCTGGGTGCACATGTGGCTACATGTGCAGCCACATCTGCGCACCAGGGTAGGTATGTTCTTACTCTATTCTTAATGCATCCCTTCCTTCAGCAACTCAGGCACATTTTTTTGCTACTGCTGCTTAGTATCTTCACTGAGCTGTTCACAATAATGCTCAGTTCTTTTCCCCAGAGATTACAGTTAATTCAGAAGCCATCAGCGTGTCAGAGTAGTTTAAATTATATCTTTCAAATGCATTACCTTTTAGTTCAAGTTCATCTGCTATCGTGTTAGGACAACCACTGGTGGTATTAGAGTTGTCTGGTATTTCAAACAATCCTTTTCAGCTTTTCCTTTCTGATCAAGCTTTTATCAGCAGCATATTTTGACATTTCATTGTTCATCTAATTCTTAGTGTTATTGGGAAATGCAGTACTTAGCAAATCCACTGAAACTATTATCATGGTCTTAGGACACAGGAAATAATTCTAAAAATCTTTAAAAAAAACCCTAATGGGTACATTCCTTATCTGCAAGTCTGTATGTGTCTCCAATCTGTTGTAAACAGAAAAAATCAGTGTAATATATGTACAACATAGTCACCCACACATGGATAGATAAAAAGTAGTCCTTATAGACATCCTTAGGGCACTTCACTCTTAATATTTTTCAGCCTGAGGCTTCAGACATTTATTCCCACTGCCAGCTTGTCTCTTCAGCAGTTGTTAATCCCAGACAAGATTTTACCTCACCTTCTTGTTACCGGACTTCTTTCATAGTCTCATGGGCAGAATCCTATTGAAAGCTTTTCAACACTCTAAATAAATTATATCCATCATCTTGCCTTAATGTACTACTTTTTTAACTCAGAGAATAGTGGGAGGTTAGGAGAAGTGTAATTTCCTTCTGTGTATGTCATGCTGATATGTCCTTATCAAATTATAAAGATTCTTTATGTGCTTTATTACCCTAATGATTTTCTCAATTTTCTACACACTGAAGTACTTGATTCAGAAATTATCCTTAGCTCCTTTTTTAAATGTGGGCTCCATATTGAGCACTTCTACTTATATCAGTGCCTCAGCTTCTCCTTCATGTGAGGGAAAATTCTCTCAGCTTTTTAATCATGAACTACCTTCAGATATTACAGTAACCTGGTCAGCTCTTGGAATTGACTGCAGCAGAGAAAGCAGCATAGCTTGAAATGGGAGCTTTCAATGATTTTTTTTTAAAGATCACTTACAGATAACTATCTTACTACAAATGTTCTCCACAGTTTCAACAAATCTTCATAGGGTGTTATGCACAAGCTGCTGTGGCACAGTCGTTCTCATGAACGGCTTTATTGGGAATATTATTACAAACTGAGGAAAACAAAAGCTCTGCAGGAACTTTAACTCTACCAGTTAGACTACTGTACTTAGCTATGAGGACTATTATTAACCCAGTTACAGAAACAGTTACTTGAATAATGAATGAGCTATTGCTGCACACTGCAGGCAGGGAGACTGAATCAGAAAAGCTGAAAGTGTTCACTCAGAGCAGTGGAGAAAAAACAAGGAAAAAGGAAGTCTGGTATTTTCTTTCATCAAATATTTGTCTTTCAGGTCAGTTTCAGAAAGGTACTGATCAATATCTGAAGACAATGATCTTCTTCCCAAAGGCTGTGATGAAAACCAGTCTGTGTGAGAAACTGCACCTTTGAGAGGCTGGGATACAAGTTAGCCCTCAGACACAAAACTCCCAATTTTTTTTCTTTGCAGAAACAGTCCCTCTTGCCTCTCCCTCACTTTTATCCCACACAACACAAAGCAGTTTTTTACCAAGCCTTCAGTGTCAAAGCAGTTACTGGGCAGCCCTGACCTCCACCTGAGGTCTGACTTCCCACTGCCTAGAAAGATGCCCAGCAGCACCGAAGTGTCACTGCAGTGCCCCAGCTGGCTCTAGGCAGAGCAAATGATACAGAGGACCCAGAGTTATCTGGACCCCGAGCCTCAGGTGCTCCCTCCAGGCCACATCCAGTCACTTCTGGCTGCACTTCCCTCGGAGTGATCACGCTGGGTATCCTGGTTCTCTTTCTGGAGCTGCTCAAAGGCTGTATTTATTACTTAGTTCCATAAACTTCCCCACATGCAGTTTAAGAAAGAGGAGCAACATCTCTTGCACCATTTCCCACCATGCATAAATAAGCTTTTGCTGGAAGGTGATGCGCACTAGTGTGTCCTCCCACCACGAGACATGGTTGGTTGTGTGTCTTGTGCAGAGTGAAAGAACTAACCTGGGGAGGCGAGAGCATCCTGTCCCAGCCACCACCTAGGAGCAGAGGGGTCACAGGAAAGGAGGAGGACCTGCATCAGCTCAGGTCATGGCCTTTTCCACAAGAGGAACATGGAGGACATCTGCAGTCTCATGGCCTGGAACCTTCTCTAGGGCTTCTCTGTTGCTGAAAAAGTTCTATTTTGTATAAATTTTTAAATCATCACAGAGACAGTGTGAGGAAGACCCACCAGCCCTCTGGTCAGATACCTTCCTCAGGCCTCTGTCTCATTGAACTTTCAACGCAAGAAGCTGAGAGTCCCCTCGAGTACTTTATGGCCATCTCTTTGGGCATTTCTGTGAGATTTCATCCTTTCAGAAGGAGAAAGGATTTAGAGCTGAGTCTTCCATGTCCTAGGCAAAGGTGAGGTAGAAGATGAAAGAGGATGAAAAAACACCTCCCCTTCTGGCTTCTTCCTTCCTTCCTTCTTTTCTTCCTCCCTTCCTTCTCTCCTCCCTTCCCCCTAACTTCTTGCCAAAAAAATTAAGAAACTAAGTGAAACTGAGTGCTGCAAATTGAACTCACAAATAGTTTTTGGGAATTCAAAACAACATTTCTGTGCAAATTTTCTCTTCCTACAAAGATTTCATCAGTTTCTCTCACCTGAGTTTTATTTCCTGACTGGTTATGGTGCATTTAGAGCCCAGCAATGAGTCCGTTGTTAACACTGCTCAGCCTTGGGTTTACTAAGATCAACTTTTGTCATCTGTAGGGATGCCCATGAACTGTCTTGAGATATTTCAAGCTCTGTGCAATCCCTTCTGCACCCTGCCTACCTTTTACTTGATTGTGATCTCTCCAATCACATCATTGATGCACATTTTAATCATCTCTTTTTCTAGAACAGTATTGTGATTTAACCCAACAGTTAAATTTTAGCCCAGGTGAAAATTAACCGTTTACTCCCATTTGTTATTTTGATTAGGCTGAGTTCACACACACCAGTTTTGCGCTGATAAAACTATCAGCTAGGAAGAAGCTTTTCCTAACTTGAAGTGGCATTATACTGTAATTTATCCCTTCCCTATCCACATGGTAATAAGCTATCCTGTTCACTTCGCAATGAATTCACTGAATCCCTTGAAGGCAGCCTGTTGCCAACACACTGAAAAAAACCCTTTTCTTTTCTTTTTTC
This sequence comes from Podargus strigoides, assembly GCA_028020825.1. Lineage (NCBI taxonomy): Eukaryota > Metazoa > Chordata > Aves > Caprimulgiformes > Podargidae > Podargus > Podargus strigoides. The sequence goes on from CM051623.1 coordinate 43,037,891, forward strand.
TATGTTTTTTTGTTTTTACTATTTGTAGGGCTACTTTTGCTGCAAACACATCCTACAATCATTTCATATTTACTGCGGTTTTTAATCTGAGACTGTTTATGTTTCTTCCTGTGGACGTACGAAAGAGGGATTTCCATTTTCTAAAGGATATCTGGATGGCTCCAGCAACATGTTCGGTCTCTCTGCTTAGCCAACTAGCAGAGGGAGCCGCAGGGACCCAGCCCTGGACTGTGTGTTCATACTCTGCCAAATACGGTGCCTGCTCTTCTCACAGTAGGAATCACTCTGCCGTGTCCCAGGGCCAACTTGAGCTTTGTATTTATACTCTCATAGCTCATTCATGTGATGAGGCTGAGATAAACATTCACCAAACAGGGTATGTTAGAGAGCAACTCTAGATCAGATGAAATGTGCCATAGAGAGCAGAGGAGCTGCACTGCACATCACTGGGAAGAACTCTTTGCTTTCAAACTCCTGGCTTTAATACACATTTTTATTGGCTTCGCTTACCAGGGTTTTTTTCTTCTGTCTCAACTCATCTTGTCACCCAGAACAGCATCCAGAATTTCTACAGTGACACAAAAGTCATTTGAAGTAAGACTAGATTAATTTCTATATTGCAGTCATTCCAAGAAACAGCATATCTAATATTATGCCTGAGGGTAAAACATATTTGGACTGCTTTCATATTTTAATGAAAAAGTATATTCCACTGAGTATTAACACTAAACAACATTACCTAGAGATATGTTAATAATAGTTTTGTAGCTCACTGGAAGATTAAGATTTGACAATTCCCACAGAAGCACAGCATTCTATGTAAATTCCTCTTAAGCCTTGACAACAGTACTACAGAACTGATAATTTATTTATTTTAAAAATGTCAGCAGGGTATGACCACCGAGATGAAACATCTCATTTTCAAGAACATCTTCAGGGATGATGGCAAATTACAGGCACTCACAGCGATGCACTTGGCATTAAAGAATACACTGTAAGATCAAATAAGACAAGTAGAGGACTTGAGGTTTTTTATAAACAGAACAATAAATTTGCTTAAAAGGTAGATAAATTACGATAGAATGTAATATTCTGTACTATGATGTTCTAGTCTGATGGCTCTGAATAACTAAAGAATTTTATTTGTTTTTTATTTCAGAGAATTTTAACTGCCATCTTCACAGCTCTCAGTCTGTGTTAGTTATCAAACAGGGTCTGGTATTGCCCTAGACAAACTAATAATAACCTAATAAACAGCAAAACAGTTTTATACAACTGGATTTTTTTCACTTCTCCCTCCCAAGGAAACTGATGTGGAATTTTCTGCTGCTACTATATAGAAGACACTGCTGTGGGGTTTATGTTTTCTCTCTTATATAATGAACTTCTTTTTAATAATTTTATCATTCATTCTTCTTTGAGATTTTTTTTGTCACATTAAGAAATCTCAGAATTTTCACTGGGTTACAAAAATGATCCTGTGATCAAAACATACCAATGACACACAGAAAGTTTTGTTTGCTGAAATAAAACCAGAGGTGCTTTCATAAAAAAATCCACTTTCCATCAGAGCAGCAATGGTCTGGGAATTACCCTATCAGTAAATATGGATCCAAAGATCACAGAAGATGTGGAAACATTTTAAGGGCTCAGCATAAGGTTTTCCTGGTAAAGAATAGCATGCTGTGCTTTTTTATTTCTTCTCGCAATACTGGCTTTGTAGAAGGACGCCTTTTTCCAAAAAACTTAGATACAAAGAAAGAAGTGCTCAGTGCTGCACGACTCCCAGATATAGATGCTATCACATGTTCTAAAGGCTTTAGGGTGGGTACAGCCCCACTGACTTCAGTGTCAGTTCTTAGCGGTTGGGACTTCAGTTTTCATGACTTTAATGAAGTCTCTGCACTGTACATGGGGTTACAGATCAGAAATACTTTAGTTTTATTGAGTACATGAATGTTTCCAAAGTGCTTGATGTTGAAACACAAGTGTGTTGTCTACGGAACAGATGTTTCCCACTGTTTGGCCATTGTGGTGACCACTGACAGAAAGACCACTGCAGGGATGCACAGATAGGGTAGTTTTGCTTTTTCAAGAGTCACTTATCTGAGAGTATCTAAGCCTCATGCTCGGGTCCTGGGCATTGCCTGCCTTGTTCCCTTCACATGCATTTTCCCCCTGTTCATTCATGTGTAGCTCTTCTGTGAGTGTGCAGGACCAGGGCACACCAGCTGAGACTGACACCATGGGACCAGGGCACACTGACTGGCACCCACAGCAACCCTCTCTTTAGCAGAAGAATGACCTGACAACACGTGTGAGACCTAGTAAAGCTGTGCTTATGCCAAGTGACACAACCAATGATTCTGCAAACGCTCCTGAGTACTTAAGTGTCACTCTTTTGGTGGGAAACTATTCTTCATTTCTAAACGAACAAGGGCTGCATTGAGGGAATGGCAGGTGCTGACTGCAGAGTGTCTGAGCTCAGCGCAGCACCGGGTGCCTGCCACCGCCACAGCACAGCCTGCCTCCTGCCTCTGTTCGTTTACCATGCACTGCTAGACACCCAGACATACCAAAACCCCAGAATTCATGTAATCCCAGCTCTCAGCTGTGGCATAAATGACTCAAAGGCTGGAACAAAAATCCAGGAAAGACTCAGATCCATCACACTACTAGGAGACTGTGCTGCTTTACTGGGGGAAACTTTTCTTTAATCTCTCCAGGACTCCCTTCAGTAGGGGAGTCACTTAGTAGGAAAAGCTGCTTCTTTATCATCTCTACTCCCAGTCCCAAAACAGGGGTGTTGATTAAGGAAAAGAGGTCTTGAGAATGTTTTTAAAATCCCTCCAATGTCCTGCTCATACTGCAGGCCTTGGGACATTCAAAGCAGCACTGGGAGTCTCAGGATTACTTCTACATACATCAAGAATGGCACCATTCCATATTTTCCTCTTCCTCCTGAGCTACACCAGAGGCACCTTGGCCATTGCTGAACTCCGGCCTGCAGGCTATGGAGTGCTGGGTCAGCATCGACTCCTGCTGGTTTCCCTGCCAGGAAGCTTGAGATGACCATCTGCAATAATCCTTGCAGACAGTGTGGGTTAAAAGCCTGGTTCATGACACCACTGTCAGCTGCAGCTACATCCCACATCCTCCAGCAGACCAGTAGGCTGGGCTTTAAGGTTGAGTCCTGAACATGCAGGAAATGGAAATACTTTCAGGACAAGCACATCAAAAGATTGGACCAGAAATCTATATTGCAAACTAGGTAAAGTGTGAGACTAGACTGGAGGGAGAGCCTTAAGAAAGAGAATTAATCTGTACAAAGAGGACTGATATGCAAAAGAGAGGAACAAAGCTAATCTTAGTACTGCCAAAAGCTTGAGGAAAAGGAGCAAAAGTTCTTCAGCAGCATAAAACACAGGAAAAACAGAAGTGAGGCACTATGAATCCAGACTTTGCCTCAGTTTCCCAGAAGGGTGATGAGCTCCATCATGAGAGCAAAAGACAGACAATGGGAACAAGAGCTGGAAATCATGGTGGAAAGAAAAAACCTAAGGAGTTCAATGCACTTGGTTCAGAGAAACTGGATGATCTCATCCCCATGTTCTGAAAAAAAACTGGCACAAAAAAAATGGCAAGACGGGTGCTTCAGAGGGAAAACAAAGTGCTCAGATCAAGCCTAGTCTCATTAGTCTGTCTCAGCGGTATTCAGGGTTTAAAACAGATTCTGAAGAAAATCGTAATTAAGGACATGAATGCAAAGGGAAAATGTGATAAAACACAACAGGAGCGATTTTAAGGTAGCGTCTGCCAGATTGCCTTTGATAAGACATTAAATTTATCTAATAAAGTATTCCAGTCAAACTCTCTGGACTTTCATAGGATATTTTGCTGTAGGTGATATGGAAATCCTTTCTTTAAACTGGAAAAGCTGGGGTCAATTGGGAAAGTGAAAGGTGAGTAAGAAGCTGGCTTAGAGATAGGAGTGTGGAAGGAAAAGGAGGCAATGAGTAATCCTGAAAGAAGCATGTGGCTGGAGGGAGGTTACTAGGCGAGACTCCAAAGTCTTAATATTTTGATAATGACCTTGTCAAAACCATCAGAACTGTGCTGATAAATTAGCTGGTGATCTAATATGAAGGAACATCATGAGTACAGAGGAATAGCAGAATACCATACAAAAAGAAGTAAATGGCCCTCAGGGCTAGAATAAAAGAAAGGGTTGAAATCCTAGAGTACCAAAAATGAGCTCATGCACTTAGGAACAAAAAGTCTTCATACAGACCCTGTGCTAGCTGCAAACTAAGGAATCTGCTCAGTCACACCAGCCTAACACAAGAGTTATCCAGTTCTCATTGATTGGAGTGCAAAGGAGTCTCCAAAACACCCTTAAATTATGGAACATAAAGCAGATAGATAGAAGTCAAATACCAGTCTTTTTCCTGGGCAAAATTCACGTTGCGCGGACAAAGAAGTGGCACTCTGCTCTTGGGTGAATGGATGCCCCATCAGGAGTACCTTCATAAAAACCTCCTGTGAATCACAGCCTCAGACACAGGACCGATATGGCCTCTAGAGCTCCCTGAGCTGCAGGTACCCTGCCACAGGTTACTGATTACCCAGATAGGACAGCCCAGGACACTCACTGGCTGGGCACCAGGCAGCATGCAGTCACAGGAGACTTGAGGGTGTCCAGGCTGCAAGGACTGTCTTACCACAGGTTTCTCAACAGTCATGCTCAGGAACAGGGGGTATGGAGCAAGTTCAGTAACAACAGATGGTCAGTCTCAAGGGACAGGTTTTGAAGCAGAGCTCTCCCACATCCCTCAGTAAGAAATAGCAGTCTCTATTTTTTATCCCTAATGTGGACATGGAAGCCTTCATTGCTTGGCACCCTTTTTGTCAGTTTTCATGTGCCGTGGAGGGCATGGGCACAGATGACATTTCGCAGAGCAGTTTCTCTTGAGGCCCTGCAAAGCCTCAAAGAGATGCACTAGCCAAAACACAAGCAGAAGCAGACTCTGAATTTGTTCCATTGCCATAATGCTCTGCCACCACAGAGGCAAGCAATTGAATCCAGATCTAAGCATACATGTTAGCAAAATAACAAATGCATTTCCCAGAGCTAGAGATACTTTGCATAAACTGAATGGAGGCAGTTTGGATTAACTTGGCTGTAGATCCAGCACAGAGCCAGGATGTGGGCCTTCATACACAGCAGGGTGGAGGAAAAGTAGTCTTTTAGCTTGCTGAATAGCTACTGAATTGTACTTTCAATAATCTTCACAGAGCATCTGTAATGATTAAATCCAATTCTATAAGCAGTGGATAAAGATCTCTGATTGACTGAAAAGGTAAATATTGTAAATATCAAGATCTAGAAAGGTATACAGAGGGCCAGTTCTGTATATGAATAAAGTATTAAGGTATTTCTAAGAACTCAGAAAATGACCTACCCAAAAATCTTTCAGGTCAGAAAAATAAATTTAATGGATATTGTTCAGCTTTGAAGGAAAAGGCATCATAGCTTTATCCAATTTTCACATGTTAAGACCAAAGTTACAGTCAAATATGAATTTGTAGGTACTATCACTGCAATACTAAGACATGTCTATAAAAAATGCACAGAAAGAGTTTGTCTGGAGAACAGGAATTCTGATGACATGGTATCAGCAAGGAGCTTGGTAAAGACCCCAAACACATCTATAATACATGGGCTGAAATCATGGTTTAAATTTATTGTTCAATTACAGCTTCAGGCTCTTGGAGCTCACTGCTGCCAAGAAATATATATGACATTAAATCATGGAATATTTTGTTAAATATTTTAATACGTTTGAGTACTTGTAACATTTTATTTAAGCATATTATTCAGAGAACAGAAAATATTGCTCTTTCCTAATTAAAGGTGTGAGTCAGCAAGACCAATAAAATGCTTACTGCAGTGTTGGAGGAAACTCTGAAGAGTGAGAGAAATCCTATTAGAAAGTCCTCTAATATCCTGGCAATGCCTGCCTGAGTGACATCTCAGTGTATTTTTGCTGAGTTAAGCCTCACAAGGCCCATCTACTTATGGCAAAAGATTTCATTTCACCATTAATTTATTTGATTTGTCAAGCGATTAATAGGCATGTGAGATGTTAGTTAAAACTTCAGTGCACACTGTGAGGCTTTGTCAGCTAGAGGAAGACTTATTAGCAGGAACGTAGATGCTATTTGAAGGGTGGAGGGCCACAAAATTCATGTGGGACTGGCAACTGTTTGTAGGAATGGCCATGTACACAGCAGCACCTTCCTGCTGGTTTGGCCAATTAACCCTGTAGCAAAACTCAACCCCCCCCCCCAAACAGATATGAGAAGTTATCTTAATGTCCATGAATATTCTGGCAGGGTTTTGACGTGTTTTACTTCTTGTGATCGCACACACAAGACTCACTTGACCATGTGGCTCTGGAGAAGCATGAGAAGTAGCAGACTAACAGCTTGATCTCTCACTTACACAGTTGAGCCCACAACTGAAGGCTTCAGCAGCTGCAGGCTTGGCCAATCAAATCTAGACTAGGCAGGTGTGCATCCAACTTTCTCCATTTCATGCAAGAACCATTAAAGAGGCTGTCTCTGATCTAAGTTCTGTTAATAGGAATCCAGTATTTAAACTGGGATCCCCTCTCAGCTGCAAATTCGTAATAAAATTTCTAAATGGCAGCATTACTGTCATTAGCAATGAAGTAGATACAATTATTGCTAAGTGAGCAGTCGATATATATTAATAGCGTCTCATTCAAACATGCAGGAAAATTGCATTAGTTCCAGAACGTATCCTGCAGGGAACAATCTCTCACTGCCACAAGTCCAGATTCCCATGTTGTTCAAATCCATACAACTAGAGGAATAATTCTGCAAACTTCTGATAGGTTTGAGAGAAAAAAAATTCAACAACCTTCCCCAAACAAAGGCTCTGTTCCCTTGTGACTGAGGGGAGTATGCCCACTGGAATGCTCTGCACCCTACTCCACAGCCTCTCTGATGCTCCTTGTCACCTGTCACCCTAAGTTAGGCACCTGAGTACACTTCAAAGCAGGCGATGATGGCCAGAACTCCTTCAGGCAACGACAGCATCCAAAACCAGATTTCTCCTTCCTGAAAGGTCCTCCCACCCCTAAAACATCAGGTAAAACCAGGTGTCATGGAGCAACACAGCCACCTGGTTCTCAAGCCAGCTGGGTTCCGAGCCTCAGGAGAAGGTTCCCACCTCCAGGCTATGTCTGGGCAGAGACTGGTGACCAGAAGCTCTGAGCCAGCTCTAACTCCCAGAGAGCAGTGGCATCTCTGCTGTTTTCTCTCGCCTTGTTCTAGGTAGCTCCCTCCGGAGCAGCCAGGAGTTTCTGAGGACCTAACCCTCTGTTTTGTGAATTACTAACCTAGTACAAAGGATGCAGCCAGCAGTAGAACGAATCAGTAACCAGATTCTATTGTATACAAAAGGGTCAGTACTTGGGTGATCGCTGGGGGTACAAACAAGTCAAACAGATCACACATAATAGACATCAACCCCAACAACCCCAGGAACAACGCAGCATGATCAACAATTGGTGGAACAAACAAAGCAATAAAGTCTCCCATAGAAGAGATGGGAGACAGCCAAGCCAAGAGGCTAATAACATAGGACAGAGGCAAACTCATGTTGTTCCCACAGAGCCCACAATCACAAGTACCAAACCTGACTGGGGCACAGTTGCAGGGAGAGTCAGGAGGTCCTTCCCCAACAGGGAAACTCTGCGAAGTACATCCACTTCACAGATAAACACTCCACCCTTCCTGCAAATGGTCCCAGCTTTTATCCCCAGTGCAGGACACCTGGCACTCATTTACCCAGTGGCTTTCCCTGCAAGGCCAACCACACCTTGGAGGAAAGCCAAAAGGCAAACTCATCCCCTCCTTTTAAAGGACTGTGGGAACCACCCATACGTCAACCTTAATTCAGGGCTCGGGGTTCAAACCCCAGCACTTCACCCTCCCACATGGTCTTGAAGCCTGTAAGCAGACTAGATCTATCATTTGCTTCTGAATCCTCTTCCTAGTTCCAACCACCTTGTTTTAAAATATGGCTGGAATTGGAGGCGTCTAAAATGGCTTTTTTGGATGGCACTATAACACATCACTGAGCTCCATAGCCTTCTGCATCTACCAGTGTTTCATCTGCCTTGTAAGGACTGAACTCAGCTCTTCTACCTGCTTTCACGGGCTATCTGAACCAGCACTATGCTCTTTAGTTGCGGCTACAGGCATCTCTTAATGCAGTAAGTGTCTAGTTTGTGTTCAAGATAATCAGCTTTTGTGGACGAGTGTGTATCTCTTCCTTGGACTTCAGGGAATGCTTTCTTGACTGTGAGGGTCACATACAGAGATGAAGATACTCTTCACTGTAGACATCCTTCCAGGAGACTTTCTGGAGTCCAGCAGTGTTGTTACTTTACAGATCTCCTGAAAACAGCTGTCTGCTGAAGTTTGCTGTATCTTCAAATATTTTATGAAATCCTTAGAGAAGCTCTGGTGGAAAATAAAGCTGGTAGAATAGTCTGGTAGGATTTGAAAAGCACAGTTCACTGAGATTCATGGGAGTCACTTGAAGCAAACCTCTCTGAAGTGGGTACAGTCATTGCTCTGGATGAACATATGTTTGCCTTGTCCCTGTAGGAGTGGAGCACATTCCCCACCGACGCACAGTCTTGTTGTTCTAAAGAGGGATTTTCTGAACATCAGTAGCTTGTCCAAATGCTAATCCTGAAATTATTGGAGCAATTCTCTAAAGACTATTATTTTCCCAATACATTTTAGGGTGTTATGCTGAAAACAGTTTTTCTTTTCATTTATCCACAAAACCTACAAGAAATTTTCCTATTTAGAGCACAAGTCTGCACCTTTGAATTCAGTAGGAATGTTATTTAAATAATAAATATTGAGGGTTTGTTCGGGATTAGTTTTGCATGGTACATAAAACCAGACATTTACAACAGCCATGACAAACATCGTGTATTTTCCCTTTTTTGATGGGGAGTGGCACTGCAGTGTTGCCAGAAGAGAAATACTCCCTGTTCTCTTCCCATTTCTCTCCCATGCACACACATTTGTAGTGAATGGTAAGAAAATTACAGCGTCATAACTGAGAGTTTAGAAATTGCACAGAAATATAAAAATGTTGGACGGAAAACAGACAGGATGAGCTTCTGATCTGCTGAGCACTGACCATGAGTGCCACAGTGGAAGAAGATGGTGGACATGGAGTAAGAGACTGGCAGTCTCTTTACTGAACTCTCATTCGCTGTAACTGAAAATATCCCAGATAGCACATATCCCCAAAGCCATTTGGGCTGAGACATAGATGTCCTCCTCTTAGTATGAGAGCTGGATTTGTGCACATTGATACTGTCAGTGTTAGTGCTACCAGCCACCACGCTTAACTCTTTCCCTTCCAGGCAACTCCACCAGTATAATGCCATATTTTGTATCTGAAGAAGATCACGTTTATCTCACAGTTAAAGCCTCAGTGCAATTTTTTTCAGAGGCAATACAGGATTTAGCTGGAATGTATGACTGCAAGCAGAAGAGCCAAAGTCGACTGTGAAACTGCTGTGGACTAAGCAGGCAGATCCAGATATCAAGGTCTTCACTGTAAGCATGTGAGTGCTGCAGCCTTGATGCCACAGCTCCCACCAGGTCACACATTGTCCCTTTGCACCATGTCTTGCTTTCATAACCTCTCCGTTTCCATCTTCAAACATCCACGTTGCATGGGTGTGGGGTGATTTTAAAGTGTCCCTGTAATTCCTTCATTGTACATCAGGGGAAAACTAACACATTTCTCCATAACGTATTTTCTTAAGAATTTCATTTAAGACCAAGCTATCTATATGGCAGACACCAGATCTGAGCTTTTTAGAATCAGCATCAGCAGAATGTATCAGAATAAGGCAGGGGATATCTTGGGATACCTGCATTGCTTTTCCCATGTATATGGGAAAGATGTCGATCCAAGACACTCTGACTCCGTGATTTGCAAGCACAACTCTGCACTTTTCATAGTTTCAGGTTTCACATGCAAAGTAATGACTCCTTTAATCCTGAAGATTTTCCCACAGTCTTCCAAATGTTGATGATTATTTGGAAATTACAGCAGCAGTGGGAATTTTCTATGGGATAATGTTGTTCAGCCAGGTGAATTTACTTTCTACTTGAAGAATACATCTGTTACTGTGGTTGTTTTCCCATCAAACCCACCAGGAGGATGCTGCTCTACACGCCCACTCTTAAAAAAATTAATAGTCTACTCTAAAAGTAAATGTGCAGAATGCAAAGTGACCCATAATGATTCATAATTTTCTGGGAATAAGCAACCAAAGACTGAGTAATCAGAATAGGCAAATACCTTAAGCACTAAGTTTTGCTAGCAGCCACCTGAGGTTAAATACTTTTCTTGAACCTCATCCAGACCACTCTGTCATGACCGTGAAACCACTGTGACAAATGAGAGATGATACTGTGTGAGTCCAAGAACATAGAGGAGCTTTACACACTTTATTCCTGGAAATAGGTCAAAGACATTCCTGTCCTTTATTGATCTTGTCATTATCCCAACATGAAATTGTGAAATAACCAATACAATGAATTTCTCAGAATAAATTATCACAATGAGGAGCTTGCATGTTCCTTCTTAACTGAGAGGGTCAAATGCCTCTGTAGATTTTCCTTTGAATTTACTGATTTTTTTCCTTTGAGCTTTTTCAGGTGGAAATGTTTCCTGGGAAAAACAAGGCTCCTAAAGAGAAGTAGCTGCTCTGTTGCAGCAGCTGAAACCATGGAGCCACCCACAAACATTTTCGCAGGCTGAAGGAGTAGCCGGGCAATAGGTGTTCTCAAATTGCTGCTATCTACCTTAAATCATCCAGCCTCCAGAACAGCCCCGCGTACTCCCAGCCTCCAGTTTTTGGCCTGAGGATTCTTGGCCCTCCTGGAGTAACTCCAAATCCCGACTGAGATGATGGTGCCAAGGCCTTAAGTGCTGCAGCCCTGCTTCTATCCCTGCACAGAGCCGGGAAGAAAAGCGATCTGGGTCCTGCCAAGCAGACCACAAACAACTTGCTGAGCCCATTGTTGGTTCATTTCTCTCAAAATAGGAGTTCTCTTCTTTTCCTGACCGTGTTTTGTACCCATATGTGATGCTGATTTGTTCCTAAATGTGAAAGGAGACTCGGGGGGGCTCTGAAACTGCATGGGCCAAAAGCTTCTCAAGCGAAAGGAAAATCTCACGCTTGCTTTCCCACCCTGGCCAGAGCTGGCAACCATCTCCAGCAGCAGGTGGATCACCACCCACCCAGGAGCAGCCCCACATCCACGGTGTTTTGGGTTAAGCTGGTCCCAGGATTCCAGCTTATTAGTGACCTGAATGAGAGCAGAGGGAAAGGCTCCCTTCGGCTGCACGTCCCTCCAGAGCCGTTGCCTCTTTGCACCTCTCTTTGCAATGTGCCAGTGGTGTGGGCTCTGCCAGGCTGAAGGTTGCCAAAGAGAAGGAAAGCATTAGGGGTAGTATATAAGTGCATGTTAAAAGTTAACGCCATCAGTTGAAAACCTCATAGATGGAACATTATCAATCTTTGAAAGTTATTATGCAGAAGCAAACTGCTGAGTGCATAAATATTTTATAGTCCTTAAACTATTGAACAGTTATTGGAGCTGGGATTTAATCTCTTTCAGCCTGACTTGACAAAATAACAAAAAAGGGGATCATAGTGAGAAAACAGACTGCAAACTGGTATGATGAAACCTTGGAGTCTATCCAGAGAGCCCATTCTCCTCCCATACGGGTAATTGTTGTAATCCACTGACTTTAGTGAAGTTACTTTTTATTCACGCCCAAAACAAGTATGAAAAGAATAGAGTGCAAAGCTTTTCATTAATCTTTGAAAGATTTGCAGTATTTGAACCTAATCACCTGCAATGCTAAGGGCATCTCATGTGTGGTAAATATTCCTAAGCATCCTTTGACTGCAGATATAGACTCCAAGAGATTTTTTGTTTCGTCATAGAACAGAAAGGATGGACTCGATACATGAGGGCCTCCACAGAGGCCCTAAAGTTCTTCCCACAAATACATAGAAAAATTCCCAGTGTTTTACTGAAGGAGTGATTTATACTGTGACTATAACCCTTTCCAGCACCATAATGGCTTTATTTGCTGTGCAAATTTTAAGAAAAGTTGGGAAACACCCCAGCGTGACTTTCCACCTGGTACGACTGAGCTTCTGGCTGCACAGAAAATCCCACACATTTTCTCAGCTGTATGAACCAAGGAGGAGCGCACTGATCTGCAAACTGGGCTTTGCAAACCCTTTCCTCTTCAGCAGTTTCCCGCACACAGTGGAATGGGCTCTGCTGACAGACTCTGGACAATTAAAATTTGCTGCCAGTCCCTCTCCTGCCGTCGGGAGCCTCTGACTCTTCTCTGCCATGACTGAACCCTCTGTGTGTTCACAGCAGAGAAGGAAACTGTGGCATGGAAAATAGCCTGCCCTTAAGCACTGCCTGACAAATGTCTTTTTTTTTTCTTCTGTCTTTCCCCCCCCCCCCCCCCCCGGCTTTTGGTGTTTTTTTCCAATCTGTGTGTGTAGGCAGGAAGGTCTGCTTTCCTGGAGTCACTCTATAAATGAGTTGACAAGCTCTGACCCTGTGGTAGAAAGGCAAACTCCTCTCTTAATCTATTAGAAAAGAGTCTCATTCAGGTTAAAGTGAGGCTGGTTTCTAGCTCCTGTTTTCACTGAATATTTTCACAGATTTTCTGATGCAATACAGTGGAGCAGATTTTGCAGTAGATGTTAAAAATCTTTTTCTTTAGAAAAAGTGTCCCTTCCTGTTACTTTTAAGACCTATCAGCCTTGGTCATGCTAAGTAGATGTGCCCAAGGAGGGCTTGTACCAGCACTAATTGGAGAAACACTGGGCAGGATTAGGCCATGTCTGTATGATAGCAGTGTAGCTTAGACTCCCTTAAAATAAATTAGACTCCCCATTAAATTAAATTAGACTCGTCTTTACTTCTTGGGCTCACCTGACAAAAAGAAAATGAATTGCTGTGATTTACGTGCTGCTGTGGCTTGCACCATCTTTCAGCCCCTTAACATGTAAGACATATACACATTTAAATCCATGTAAAATGAGGTAAATGAAGGTGGATTGAAGGAAACACAAAAAGGATGCAACTTTCACTAACTTGTATGTGTATTTTTCCTACCAGTCTTGGTCCTGGCAGAGCATGGAAGCCTCCTCCATCCCTCCTCCATCTTCTCCATCCCTCCCCTCACCATAATGTGACACCTCCCCGCCCTCACTAGCAGACCTAGCCCCATTGCCACTTCTGGGTTTCTTTGGTTTCCCCAAGGGATGTGCAATGTTTTTTATATTCACCACTACCTCCTCCCTTTATCCTTCCTTGTTCCTACACCTATGACAAGCATGGAATAACATTTCTTTTATTACCACTGAATAAAAACTTTTAACATTTCATTCACTCATTATCAATTTTTGGTGCTTATTTCCCTCCTGTGTATCTGTAAAGTTGGATAAAGAAAGAGGGACTACTTCATTTTGACTTTCTGCCTACTTAATATCCCTCTGCTGTTCTTATGCAACAGCACAGCATATTATTAAGAGATATTTTCTGCATTGGAGTGACTGTTTCCAGAAGCAGCTGGTACAGAAACATTCTGTTAAACTTAGGCTGTGTTTTATTTTTGAAGTTACTTCTCCACAATGTAAATTCTGACTCTGGAAATTTCCTTCCAATGTTTAATCAACCCTTGGGAAATGCACTTGCAGCAGCTGTTCTTTTGAAGCTGGCACACCAGATCAAACTCTGTGTTAGGTAAGTGTGTTTCTCATATCTCCATTCAGAACAGTCAACATTTAAAGGCTGAGTTAGATATCTTCCAGCTTCAGCAGTGCTAACAAGAGTCCACTCAGCCTGTGCCTTCAGCTGTATGCTTTCAGACATTCAGGACTTTATAGAGCTTTACAGGTTCAATACTGCATCATACACTAATTGTGAATTTGCCTTGGCCCTATTATCTTGCCTGGGTTTTTCCTTTTGTGTCATTTTTCCTCCCACCCTTTCTTCCTCCACTTTCTTCTTTGTTCACAGACACCTGCTTGTGAATGCCTACATATTTGAGGGGGGCAACATATTTTCTCTGTGTCCACATTGCATGTATTCAGGAACTGTTCTGCATGATGCTGACGTTCTCAAAATCCTTAGCCTTGGGCTTCAAGAAATCCAACACTGTTGAAATTTAACTTTATCTGAGAATCCTGCTGCATTAATCTCAACATCAATGATTCTGGAGGGTGCTCAGTCTTTGTCAGAAGGAGTTCCTGCCTGTGTAGGGCATTGCTGGGAGAGGAACTGCAGTTCTGACTCAGGGAACTGAAGGTACTGGTTGCATCACAGGATGCTTTCTATTATAAATCCTCTAAATCACTGATTTTTCATAAGAAAACATGAATAAAATATAAAAGATATATCTATATATTTGCACAAGTTAGACAATACTCTGCTTCCTTGCATTGTGCTACACTCTTTCATTGTAAAATAACAGTCTGGTTTTATACAGCACGGCATAAGGTTGATTTACTTTTTCTGCCATCTTAAATTCACATAAAAGTGGCATTCAATAACATTGATTTCCTACTTTTTTATATACTGTCATGTCAGTATCAGAACAGCTTAGCATGTCTTTATCAGCATGGGTCAACATATTTGGTCCTAAATGCAGCAATATGAGTAAAAACACTTTCACTTTTAGAGGAGCAGAGGGCAAAATGCCTCTCTTGGGAGTCACCTGGAGTGGAGATAGCCAGCAATACAAGGACTATGGAACTGTTAAGATTCTCCAACTCACAGTTGAGGTTCTCTTTCAAGACGGATGGATGTAAGTAGACTACAGATGCCAGCAAATGTTAACTGTTGTTTCAGGCTTAAGTTCTGTTTGGCTGGTGAGCTGCAAGGCGACCTGCTGATAACTGCTGTCTTGCTCATGTATGGTCCTGTAGATAACTAATGGCCACGGCACAAAGTGCACAAAGCAGAAACGGAGCCCCTCTGTGCTACGACTATAGAGGAAGATAACAGCAATGGCTGCTGAGAGCATGTCAGAGGCAGCAGAGGAAGCCACAGGGATGATAAAAGTGGGGGACACGACAGTCAAAGGCCAAAGCCCTTTGGTGCATGGCAGGAGCTGGGAGGAGACCCTCAGCTGTCCTGCATGGGGAGTATGATCCCTACGCTCTCCCCGCCCTCAGCCCCAGACTCAGCTCAGCAAGGGTTATGCTGTGTGACACTGGCACAGCCTGGGGTTTGTTAAAAGAGGAAAGCCCTCCTGATCCTTTTCCAGGTCACGAAGCTCTACTGACTTACAAAGTATTGTCAGCAGGATTTGATTATTTGTAATTCCCAAACCAAAAAGCATTGGTCTAGACCCTACCAAATGTTTTGAATAAATTACATCTGCTCTTGTTGTGAGGTATAAGACTTAGTAAAAAAAGTAAACTAGAGACATAGCCCAAAATACATTATAGCCTGGCTAATGGCCAGTGAAGGTTTTTAGTTTTGACCATACATGTTTCTAGAAGTTATGGTAATAATGTGACTCAGGCCAAGAGGTCGATATGAGTGGAGAGCAGAGCAGAGGATGCAAAAAATGAGCAGTCATGCACAGGTGGACAGTGCAAATGATAAGATCTCCCCTGAGAGTGCAATTAGTGAGAGGAAAAAATGAACAACCTCAGAATTAAAATATAAATTGGAGCACTGATATTTGGGAAATAAAGACCCCCATGATTATTAGGTGGCAAATATGGAACAATTTATCTCATATCTTAAGAGGCGATATACTAGTCAGATGAGTGGAGTCCTTTGGTTCAGCCTTTGTGTGCTGCCACACATATTTCAGGGCTCAGCAACTTAGAAAGTTCCTAAGAAGTCCTCCTTCAGCATACTTTTTTCCCTAATGAGTGTACAAAACGTAGTCCAGTATATTTTTCACTCAGTGCTTTGGTATCGGGGCATTGTACACAGTTTAAGAAACTGAACAAAGAAATAGAAATTTAGTATTGCATACTAATCCTATGCTGTTTAGGAGCTTGGCAAAAGTGCGATTGAATATACGCTTTGCAAGACTTCTAGCTTGGGCAAAGAAAAACCAGGGATGTAGCTCATGAAGATGCTCTAAAAAGCTTCGTTCTCACTACAGCATGTGTTTTAAGTGGTCTGTAGTATTCAGTAATCTACTTTCTGGTTTTCTTCCAGGCGTCTTCACTGCTATCTTCACTTGCTGCAAAAATCGAGTACTTGTGTACGTGGGAGGCATGGTGTAGCACGGATTTATCAGGGAAAAACAGAGCACTCCTTATTGTAGACACACTGCTAATACCTCTGAAAGGCTACAGGGCCTGCTGGAAGGGACTTAAATCATCCACTGGTATTTATTTCAGCTCAAAGTTATGCATGCAAAATAGCCATATAAAGGGTGGCTCGATGAATCTTTCCTGCCCTGAACTTGTCCTGCCCCTTCTGACCTGCTCTGGCGTGAACACGTGGCACTCATTGTCTCCAGTCCCTGTCCTCCTCCCTTCTTCTCTTGTTCCAGGGAAGGAACCATGAGGGGAAACGTTCAGCTGCAAACCTGCTGGCCATATCCTTCAAGATGTGTGAGGCTCCAGCAGCACCCAGCCAGAGCCATCCCTCTTCTCAGCTCAGACTCCCCATGCAGGAATGTCACCCCCAGTGCTGGGGTCCCTCTGGCAGCCCCCCGCTCCAGCCAGCCCCCTGAGCAGTGGCATTGCTGCTGCTTTGGGACATTGAGCTGGACCTCAGGGGTTTGCTGTTCTCACCTTGCGCCAACGACTGAAACAGTTGTAATGTGTCAGCCCAGATGCTTCATTTCAGAGGCAAACTGCATGATTCCTGTATACATTTGCTTTCTCAGTTTGTCAAGAGCTTAAGTGCCTTTCATCTTGAAGTATCCTAAATGATAATATGCACTTATATAGCTCAAGCTCCTCTAATGAATGAGGTTCTTCATAAACACTCCATAATTAGGCCTCACAACAGCCCAATGAGCATGGAACGGCTCTTTTTGGTGGTGTGGATAGATGAGCTGAGGCTGCATGGAGACAAGCGAGGTTCAAGCTCCCGGCTAGACATGCAATAGCCTAGCAGCCACGAGGTGCTGGGAGCTGGGTCTGCACCAAGGATGGTCCCCCTTATGTCCAGGAGGAAAGAGCATAGAAACGACAGCCTTTTCCTCAGAAATTACTTTCCATGTGAAGGAGGAGAGTGAAAACTGAAAGGTTTCTGCTTCCTCGGTGCCTGCCCATTCCTTCTGCCAAGAGCTGATGGTGGCCCAGCCCAGCCCCTTGCCCCAGTGTTGGTGTTGTGGGTGGTGGGACAGGGACCCTGGCACCAATGCCAGGTCCTGCAGGGCAAAGACACTGGACTCAGTCATCACAGCCTCCTGGGAACTTCATGTCCATTTTGGCTAGAGAAGGACAAGAGGCTTCCAGGCAAGCAAGCAGCTTCAGACATGTGTTCTTGAAGGAAATGGAAAAGGGAAATGTCGATACAGTCAAGTTGCATTTCCCATCAGAAAACTTTCCAGCTAAAGGGAAGAAAAAGAGCCCTAAGCAGGTCTGCCCATAGACTTCTCTTGTGATGGCTCTTTTTCTACCTTTCTCAGCACTGTCGTCATCCGTAACTGGCAGCTCTACTGTGGGAATTTCCTTTCTCTCTGATTTTTTTGTAGCACTTTCAGCACTGTGACAATCAGGAATTGTATGTATCACAATTGTAGCTTTCAGCTAAAGGAAAGGACCTCTTCTGCAAGGTCTTTCATTGTCTTTTCCATAGTCTCTCTTCCAAAGACATAATGAAGACTGCTTGCTTGCCTCAGAGGAACTGGCACAGCTCAGATGCATGCAGCTCCTACTTTTCCTCTATCAGTGTTTTACACATCTTCCAGATACTGAACTACCTTTTGCACGTGATCTTCCTGTCTTCTTGTTTCTACCGCTTGCTTTCTACTAACCCAGAAGATTCAGGTCTCCTACTGAAATACACAGAGACCTGGTGGTCATGTTGTTGCCTTCGTCCCATGATGACCATGAAGAAATAAACTTACCCATTTTCCAAAGCCCTGATGTTACCCACCCCAGCAGTACAGCAGGAGTGTGTTTTGCCCTGCTGATACAGCAACAAAACTAAGAGACCAGTGAGGCGCTGCAGTAAACCTGGCCCTATGCTTTTCCCAGCTCTGTTGTGTCTTTGCTGGTGCTGCCAAGGTGCCTGTTTGGTGGCCTGCTCCTGCCCACCCTCCTGCCCTGTGGGGATGGTCCTGCCTTGCCATCTGGGAGCTCCTTGCCACAGTTTTTAATTGAGTTTGCTCTTTTGTTCTCCTGACAGCTCCCTGCTTCATCTCTTTCCCTCTGTGCTGAGAGTTTTCCTGCCCTCTCAGCCCTGCTCTCTGTCTCTCTTCAGCTCAGCAAGCACCGGGCCTGCCTCGGTCTGCGGCTATCAGGGACACCAGCCCTGTCCCCCCACTCCCAGCACACACACACAGCAGCAAAGTTCCACTAATGCTTTTCTTTGCTTCCTTCCCTCCCAGCCCCCCCACCCCCCACTCTTTCTTGAGGTGGGATCTGTCTCTCCTTATACCAGATAGTGTGAGCAGAGTGAAACCAGACTCAAGGCAAAATTCCCATTAACTTCAGTGGGGGCAGGATTTCACCTCAAGTGTTTCATGTTCTGGGTGCTGGACAACAACATGAAAGGACTCCACACTTGTAAAACCTGAACTGCTGCAGCCATTCGAGCCAAGCAAACACAGATGCAGTTCCTTGTGCCCCCTCCAAGCCCCTTGCTATGGCCATGCATGCTCCTTCCAAGACCTGTGAAGGTCGTTAATCTCTTCTCTTAGCTGTTTATTGTCACCATGTTGGCAGCTATTGCTGAGTCCATAGTTACTTCTGCATAGCCTGAACTGAGCTCTGACTTTTACTGCTACCGCCTAGCAGTACCTTGAGCTGTGTTGTCTTTCAAGTGTGCCCCCCTTAGTCAAGCCTTCTACATCTTGTTTGTGTTATTGTTACTGATGGGGCTTTATAACCTTCTTTGGCTGCTTAAGTCCTGCTGGCTGATGCCCTGCTGCTCCTCTGGCTTCCTGGGACACTAATTTCCCCAGCACTCCTGTGTCAAATCAGTTAAATCCTGAGATCTTGTTATGCCTTCCTTGTTCTCCTGTGTGCTTGCCAGCTGCCTTCTGCTGATCTCTCTTGAGTTTTATCTCCACTGATGCCCTGAGTACCAGCTACGCCCCATGCCTCACTCCAGATCACTGTTGCCTTTTGCCTGATGGTTGGGTTTCCATTTGGTCACTGTCCTATAGTGGCTTCACCTTCGGCTTTCCATGTTGTTGTGAGCAGCTGGTCTACCCCAGCACCGTCATGCCTGTGGCTGCTGACAGCCTGTCTGTCAGCTTACCCTGGGGTCCTGATTTTCCTACTCATTGCTCTCTTGCTGAGCTGGTGTTTAGTCCCTGGGAGGGTTGCTGCAAGAGCACAGCATTTCCAAGTAGACATCTCTTCTTGTCTGTGCAGTTTTTTCTCCTGGCTCTTTACTGTCATTCCTGCCTTTCACTTGTTTTGTAGGTACCCAGGGGAAGAGGTCTTGTGCTCAGATTCCCATGGTACTAACTCATTTGAATTTTGCTGCAGTGCATTAGAGCCTATTGTCTGAGAAAACATACCTTGTGTTTCATGATCTCAGTTCTTGCTTGAATGCCCTCCACAGAGCCCATTTTTTAGAAAGAGAAGTAAAAATTTAATATGGCCAAGTAGTTCCTGTCTTTAAAATGGAACGAGTCAATTCTGACTCTGTTTTAGGGCTTGTATTTTCCTGGCCTGATTGCTCAATGCTCGCACAGCTTGCACTGTTTGATGTATATCAGCTGAACAGCCTGGTCTGGCTGGCAGAGGTGCTCACTGGCTTGCTTGCATGCCTATCTCCTCATGACACTCTGCCGGGACTACTGCTCTGCCTATTGCTATGGTCATGAATGGTCTCCTACCAAGCAGCAGGGGTAGTTTCTTTGGCACTACAAGTGGCCATGAGCTGCCTTACTCTCTATAGCACCCAGAGTTCTTCATTGATTTGTTAAATGCCTAGACATTCTCAACACAGTGTCATCATGTGTTAAATACTACTTACTTTCCTCAGAGAAGTGCAGTTTGGATGTGTTATAAGGGCAGTACCTTGTTTTCCACTGTAGTACTAAAAAAAATTCATATAGTTGCTTGGTGTAATTACATGTACCATCAGGACCTCTCTGGGATACTAGCAATGCTCAAAAACTCAAAGCTGAACTAATGGACCCAAAGAAAATAGAGAAGAGAAAATCTTCCGTCGATCTTGCTCTCTTGCTGGGTATGGTAGGATTTTGGGTATGCTGGATTTTGCTCTGCCTTATTCACAGTTGTCCTGAGGCAGCAGGCTGGAGCTCTGGTTGTCTCACAGGGGCTGAGGCTGATGGTTCACTGAGGAAACCCCAAAGATTTCTGCCTGTGCCTGTTCCTGGGCTTTTCAGAGCGAGGAAAGACAGCTGCCTCTCTGCACAAATGGCCAGATTTCTTCTTTTGGTTGGGGCTTGTCAATCAACATTCTTCAGAAATCAACAGACATCAGATGTAGAGGATTAACACTGGGCTAATTTTGCCCTAATATTCCCCTTCTGACCTTTGTGCTGAGGTTGCAGAGTTCAGCGACACATTCCTGCCTGTTTCCTCTGGCACACAGCTCCATCTGCAATACGCTGGTGATGTCTGGAGTCACTGGTGCAGGTCAGTTCGTGCTGCAGCACCTCTGTGCCTGGCCTGAAGCCCAGGGGCATTTCGGCCAAGTGTTACTTGCCAGGAGCTGTGTCTGGCATTGGTAGGTGGCTGAATGGCTCATCTGTCTCCGAAACCCAGGACCTGTTACTGTGCTGCAAGTGGTGCACATTATTCCATACACTATCAGATAGCATTCCCTCAGCTATTAATAATTCTTTTCAATATTCAACTTAACTGCTTTCGGCCGGTGCAGCTGCTTTGGTTACCTGACAGTTTTCTCCCAGCCACAGGGAGACCCACTCTGCGCTGGGATCAGAGGATGAATGATGCCTGTTTTTGCAAGCCTGCCTGTCCTTTATCCCTGTCTCACCAAAACAAATGGTCTGCAGCTTGGCAGTCATGGGTGCACCCTGCGGAGTGGGGCAGGGGAGACTATTTCTAGCTTCAGCCATCTCAGGCTCTCAAAGGCTGCAGTTCCCCATGGGCATCCTCCCAGGAGGATCATTTTGATACTGCCTGGAGATCCACCCAGCCTCTCTCCTCCAGCAGAAGAGGGGAACGCTCCTGGTGACAACAGCTCTGGCTTTAGATGTCTCAACAGCTGCCTGCATCTCCTTGCTGGCCACAGAACGGGTCTGTGGTACAACCCAGCTTTTGGTGGCTTTTCTCCACCTAACCCTGCTGCTCAGCAGTGTCCTGTTCATCCGGCTGTACAAGGAACCAGAACTGATGTTTTTTCTGACAGTACAGGAGAGGACAGACAGCTTTCTCTGGTGTCCCATGTCTGTTCTGCCCTTGTGTCTTCAGTTTTTCCCCACAACAGTTTGGTGGCCCTCGCTATTTTGAGGCATTTATCTATGGTTTAGAACTGCTTGCTTCTTTCACCAATCACTCCTGCAAGCTGGAAGCACATCTCACAAATGACCCTGTCATTAACTGGGGAATCTCTAATGTCTCCAAATTCATAGAGGATGCTAGATTTTTCATCTGTGTAGTATAAATCTCTATTTTCCTCTTGGGCAGCCTTGGAATAGGCTGTTCATCCAACACTGTTATCCACCCTTTCTGTGGTTTTGACATTATTCTTTGCTGAAATCTCACACATTCCTTGTAGTTTCTTATGTGTGTTGAAAGCCAGAGAAAGAGAAAGGAAATAAATTAAAAAGCTTTACCTTGGATTTCTTTTTTTTCATGACTACAGCCGTGGCTCTGCAGAAGCATTCAGGCTTTGCTCTCACTTGCCCCCTACTCAAAGTATCTTTTGCCTGGAAATCCAGCACTGATACATCCTGACTCCCATTCTGCCAATTTATACTGCTTTATCTGCTCTTGGAACCTGTTTGTTAATCCCACAACCTGCTAACACCATGTATCCAGTGTTAGGGCCAAAGCTGGGAAAATAAAGGTGATAATATATGAAGATGTTGCACCTGCAGCAAACGCTGAGCTGTGTGCACACAGATTGACCTTTTACTGCCTCCTCCAAAACACTCTGCCTCTCAGGCTCTTTTCCTCCCCCAGCTTCCATGCAGATTCATATATCCAGTGTCTTGCTTGAGACCTCCTACCAGCATGACCTCCTACCTTGAAGTCACTCATTTTATTAAAACATTCCTCCAAGGTAGTCTGGGTCTATGTCACAAACAAGGAACCCAGAAGTCCACAAGTCTAACTCTTTTCTTCAAACAAAAACCCAAACAAACAAACAAAAAAATAACAAACAAAAAAAGATGTTTTCTTAGAATAGAAACAAGTGGTAAGAAAGAAATGAAGAATATTTTATCCCTATATAATGATATACGAGCAGAGAAGAGAAAGCTTTAGATGGTCTGGTGCAATGGCAGATTAGAAAATCAGACACTTCTGATTTCTAATTCATCCCAAGCTAAGAGAAAATGTCATAGTATAATTGTTTTAAAGTAAAACAAGGATAACAACATTTCCTTATTTGGGGCAGGGGGGGTAGGAAGGGAATTCTGGGACATCATGAAATTTGGATTTTGTAAATATAAAGCATTTAACAGAGTAAAAGTTATTTCTGCTAGGCTCTCCTGTTTGCTCCACCTAAGTAATACAGGGGCTTTGCAGGTCCCACTCCGATTGTATTGCATGTCTTGTATTAGGGCAGAATCCGGCTGGTATCTTGAACTAATACAGTTTTGTCTGTCTTCTGCAATGATGTGAAACCACAGCTTCTTAGAAGCATACTTTGAAAAAGTAAATCAACAAGGAAAGAAGAAACTGTGGCCTCTAAGGAAGTTTTAAAGTTTCAGTGAAAGAGAAGGCTAGATACTGAGATTTTAAAATTTTAATTATGCACTTTTCTAAGTAGCAAGAAAAAAATACAAAACTAAAATAAAAACTATCAATAACATAAAGAAAAAAATGAGCTTCTGACTGAAGGATTTGTGTCAACATCTGGACCTGGGGCCTGAAAACTAGGTGGCTGAGGTCATTCCACTTTATAAACCGAGCTTTATGAACAGTATACACGGCATATGAACAAGTGCAAAGCCTGGAGTCACATAAACAGCGTATTTCATTCCTGGACATTGAAATAACAAAAAGGGCAGAGTCAAAGGGCTCCTCTCAGCATATGTGCTTTAAATATATGTGGAGGGCCCATGTGACACTGAAATAATAACACTGGGAATATGGAAAATGAGACTAAGCAGTATTTACATTGCCCTTTCTTTTTTACTGGGGTGAAGGGTTAACTTTGATTAATGACAGGCTGATTTGGTTGAGAATACAGACTCCATCACCTTTCCAAAGCTCTCTGAACAAATAAAATTAATAAAATGTTTTCATAGGATCAGATTCTCATTGTAATCTGCAGCCATTTCTCCCAGAAAACACGTTTACATGTTAAAGTAAGTAAGAATTATAACTCGCTTTCTTTACAGTGCAAACTGAAATAGAAATTTTAAATGGACTTTTCCGTTGGCATCCTTCTCTCCCATGCACCTTCCCATCCCAGCCAGGAGGTCAGAGCTACCTGCTAGTGCACAGTGATTAATTGTAACAGCTGTGTATTTCCCCTATGACTGTATTAGCAAGAAGCCTGCTCTAGGCTCAGTGTTACAATGGCGAGCTGTAGTAGGTCAAAGGAGGTTCTCCTCCCATTCTCCTCTGCCCTGGTGAGGCCACATCTGGAGTACTGTGTCCAGTTCTGGGCTCCCCAGCTCAAAAGGGATATGGAGCTACTGGAAAGAGTCCAGCGCAGGGCCACTAAGATGATGAAGGGATTGGAGCATCTCCCATATGAGGAGAGGCTGAGGGAATTGGGTCTATTTAGCTTGGATAAGAGGAGTCTGAGGGGGGATCTCATTAATGCTTACAAATATCTAAAGGGCAGGTGTCAGGAAGATGGGGCCAGACTTCTTGGTGGTGTCCAGTGACAGGACAAGGGGCAATGGGCACAAACTGGAACACAGGAGGTTCAATCTTAACATAAGAAAACACTTCTTTACTGTGAGGGTGACAGAGCACTGGCACAGGCTGCCCAGAGAGGTTGTGGAGTCTCCATCTCTGGAGACATTTAAAACCTGTCTGGACGTGTTCCAGTGTGATCTGCTCTAGGATCCTGCTCTAGCAGGGGGGTTGAACTAGATAATCTTTGGGGGTCCCTTCCAACCCCTACCATTCTGTGATTCTGTGATCTGCAGCCATATATTGGCTTCATGCTTTTTGGTTGAAATTATCAATCACAGTAAGTTTAAGGGCTGATCTACAAGCAGAAAGCTCTCCACCATCTAGAAAAGACAGGCCCGTGTCTCTCAAAACCAGAGATGTTTCTGACACAGCCAAGTCTGAACATGCCAGCATGATGCTCTGCAACAGACAGAAAGACAGGCAGCCTGTAAGAGTTATTAGGAGAGAAACAGCAAGCTGACCAGACAACAGCATGTCATTGCATCAGTCCTCGTGCTCCTGCTTCTTCAGTTCTGCATGCAGCTCTGGTTATCTCATTTCAGACAGTATACAGTGGAATTGCAAGGAATAAAGGGTGTATGCTGAGGATCAGTAGTACAGAACAGTGTTTATACGAGGAAGCTGCAGCAGCTAGGACTTTCAATTTCAGAAATTTGATGATTCCTCTTGTAGAGGGTTGTAATGGAAATCTATGAAATTATGAATGGTTTGTGGAAAAAAACAAAAGAAAAGGGGACAATTAGATGCAATCTTTCACAATAGGATTAGGGGCTGCCAATGTGTTTGTCCAACAGTAAGTTTAAAACAATCAAAAATAAGTCCTTCTTCCTGCAGTTAATTATTAATATCTGAAATTTATTGTCACAGGATAGAGCTGTAAGTATAGCTGAGTGCAAAAACATGATTTGTGGTTTATAATTAAATGCTGTCACAGAGGATATGTCGATCTATGGGTGATGAGCCCAGTGCTCCAGACTGAACTTCCTACTGTAAAATTCCTTAAAATACTGATTTTTATAAACTGGGAGGGTCTTGAGGAGGCTTATTCTGTAGCTGGCCCTTTCTACATAGGGCTCTAACGTGACTCTTAAACACACTAGGAAAAGGACTAGGGGCTGAAGGGGCTGGGTCTGATCTAATTTGCTAGTTTTCATATTCTTAAGAGAGTTATAGGCAGGTGGCCACTCAGTATGCAACCATGTGAACATACAGATTACAGTCGTCATGAGCTTGGAGGTTTGAAGAAGGAACTTGGAGAGAGAGGAGAGCAGGCCCTCCCCATCCCCACAACTGGTGCCCTCACACCACCCAGCCAGAGATGAGAACACTACCTTTCATGGGGGATTTGCATTCAAACTTGGCTTAATTCACTCTTGTCTAAATAGGAGTCAACTGTGATGATGATATCTATTTGGTAGATACTTGTTACCCTCACTTAGCTGATTACCCAAACTTTTTCAAAGAGCACGACAATGATTTGCATGATTTATACCAAAAAGCATCTGTTTGTTTCACCAAACGTTGCCACAAGGCAGTCTTTAGCTGCAACTGCCTTTAAAATCAAAACTTGTCCACTTTTAGAATTCGAAGCTGTTTTTCAAATTTAAAAATAATAATTGGAAGCTCTTTTCCCTTCTCTGACTCATGTTTGGTTTTGTTGCATAAGGTCATCTGAAAACCAATGCTGTCTTTTAGTCAGGTCAGACCATGGTTCAGATAGAACTTCTGTGACAAATAAACCTCCCATGAATCATGGACCAGAAAGGAAATGAGAGATCACACATAGGTGATGGATGAAAACGTGTTACCAAATTGTGATAACTTTCGATCCAGGTAGAGACACTCAATGTGAATTAGCCAAGATGATCTTCAAGGTGTTAATCTGGATCTGCAGATGTTATGAAGAGAGCCAACCTCTGCAAGATGAATTAATCTGGTTTACATACACCACTCCTAATCAGGGCCAAAGAAAAAGTAGAATTAATCATAGAATCATACAATGGTTTGGGTTGGAAGGGAACTTAAACATCATCTAATTCCAACCCCCCTGCCATGGGCAGAGACACCTCCCACTAGACCAGGTTGCTCAAAGCCTCATCCAGCCTGGCCTTGAACACTTCCAGGGAGGGGGCAGCCACAGCTTTCCTGGGAAACCTGTGCCAGTGTCTCACCATCCTCACAGTAAAGAATTTCTTCCTAATATCTGATCTAAGTCTCCCCTCTTCCATTTTAAAACAGTTACCTCTCATCCTATCACTACATGCCCTTGTAAGAAGTCCCTCTCCAGCTTTCCTGAAGGCCCCTTCAGGTACTGGAAGGTGCTATAAGGTCTCCCTGGGCCCTTCTCCAGGCTGAACAATGCCAACTCTCTTAGCCTGTCTTCATAACAGAGGTGCTCCAGCCCTCCGATCATCTTCGTGGCCCTCCTCTGGACTCAGTCCAACAGGTCCATTGAATGACTCCAGGAATTGTTAAGGAAAGAGAAAAACTTTCACGGATCAAGGACTGGTAGCAATCAGTCCTCATCTGGTGGCTGTTCTCACCTGATGGCTGTGCTCATTTGATGTCATGCACAAACACAAATGTGCAAATTGCAACCAGCATAGCCCAGATGGCTTTCCTCTGGGTTTCTGAATAAACCAAGGATTTATTAGGCCACAAAAGCCAGAAGGCTTTGTCCTGATGACACTAGTTCTTTGGGCTGGAGCTGATGCACTGTTTGTGGGACAGGGAGGAAAAGGCTGGGCCCCCACTGCAGCTGCTCCATAGAGAAGCAGAAAAGTCTCTCTCAGCACACTCGTTCCAGCAGTTTTACATGACGGCTAAGCCCAGTGCAGGGAAAGCCTTAGGTAGGAAAAGAAATAATGTCCAGTCTGTTTTCTTCAAGACATCAGACTATTTCCTGTACTCATATGCTCAAAGAAAAATTTCCAAGAAAGCTAATGAGAATTTTTTATACAATTTGTCACTTGAGACCTGTATTTTCATTCTTTGAATTTTGGGTCAGCACTGAGGGCTGGGTTTCAGCACCGAGGAAAACTACTTGTCTCCATATCCACAAACAAATAACATCACAACAAAGGAGATACCTCTTCCAATTTCCGACTCAGTCTAATAATTTATCAGAGCAAATATTTTATAAGATTTCTGAGTGATTTGGTTTTGCTGCCATAAAAGTATTTTCTTATTTAGATTCACAGGTTCAACATTTCTGCTAATGTCACGTTTCATACGCTGTCTGCTAGGTGGATGTTTCTGCTATCTTTTTCCTTCAGAAATACAAGTTAGTGACAACAGGCACATTAGCTAACTGTGCTTTTTTTTGAAAAAGGAACCACTACAGAAAAAAAATCTGTCCTGCTTTTCCAATGTAAAGGTGAACATATTGCTTAGTGTATGCCTTTACTATGCTCACAAAATGTATATGCCTTCCCCAGACAGAAAAAAACTCATGAAACAAAGTCTTGTCCTGCACTCAGGAGGGAGGTTGTACATCACCGTAACTCTGTTGAGTTCTGTAAGTGTGCAATGTACAGTTTTGGCTCAATTTTTTAAAATTTGAATCACATTTTTTAATTTGCCTATTTTTCTCCCCAAATCCTTGTTATGACAGCTTGTATAATTTAGTATTGAGATTTATTTCCTTCCCATTTCTTAATGTTCCCCAGAGACAGCAAAACAGCTTGACTATCAGTTAACAAATTTTAAAATGGAGTCCAAATGTTTAATTGAATTGATTGTGTCAGTGACTTAATCACCTAATTGCTGCGATTCTATTTCTGTGATACAGACTGTCAGTGAGTTTGGAAGATCAATTACATTGCTGGAGACTGGAAATAATCTCCTTCCAAATGATATAAATAGTTGAACAATACAGTCAAAATATGCCCTGAATGTACATCCAATGCAAACTTTGGCTTAAACAAGTCAGAACACTGTGTCTGTTTTTCTTTAAATTGATTCTTATAGAATAGTAGGTGTCTATTTGAGTTATACATTAAGATGATGGCATTATTAATATCATACTTTTTAATGTATATTGTCAAAACCACACTTTTTTTTTTTTCCCCTAAGCATAGTCTTATATTACTTGTATTAAAGATATGGGAGCAAACGGCTCATTTTTAAACACATGCAATCAATATCACGATCTTCCACCATCTGCAGTGCAGAAACAGAGAGAACCTGGAGGCTTGAGGCTTTCCAAAAGGAAATATCATGAGATGAGAGTGAATTAATCTTTGAAAACTACATCTCATATCTTTGTCTTAAAGATGGATTCCAGGTAAAATCTCATCAGCTTTTCTATTTTTATTTAAATAAAGTATGTTCTTTAATGGTTAATAACAGTATCACTCAGAATCTATATATTATTATTTCATGTTATATACTCTCAAGGGTTTTTATAATTGCCAGTTGTCGAGTATATATCAAACCTGGCAAACTTGGCTAGTGCTAACTCAGTTCCTCAGTTCGACTGGGTGTGAAAAGAGAGCCAAAACATGTTCTTGAAAGCGGAGGAGAAAGCCTGAGGTGTGGCACGGAGCAAGAGCAAGGAGTAGATGTGGTTTGTAAAAAGGTGCTTTGCCTGCACTTCTAACAGTATTCACCTTTTAACACACTAATGTCTTTGGAATTGGTAATTTTGTGGCAAATCCAAGGATGTAAACTTACCCAAGTTATGTTCCAGTACTAGTAGGAGAAGAAAGCCTTGTGATAACTCCGGAAGGTCTTATGGAAACTTTTGAGTGGGGACTTCGGGCAGGTAACCACTGTGGAGGAGGAGATTTGTGGCTGCATGGCAGAGGCACTGCTTCACCATCACCAGCTAATGGCTGCAGCTGAGGAAGGACACCTGGTCTCATGGGCTGGAACACTATAAATTTCCAACAAGCCCAAGGGGAGAGCATGGCAGATTTAGCCTGTGAATGTGAAACCCAATGACTTTAACAGGTCAGCTGTGTATGAGACCTTTTCCTGTGTGACTGATAGGAAATCAAAGGCCAGCCAGTAGAAAGCAGCTTGGCTCTGCACCTCCCCCAGGCTGCAGGGTGCAGTGTCCCAAGAGATGCCTGGGCAGCTGCTGCACACAAGGACCAAAGGGAAGGAAGGAGTCAGGCCCTGGCAGGGGCTGTGAGAGGCAACACTCATGGTCTGGGACA
Source organism: Podargus strigoides (assembly GCA_028020825.1). Taxonomy (NCBI): domain Eukaryota; kingdom Metazoa; phylum Chordata; class Aves; order Caprimulgiformes; family Podargidae; genus Podargus; species Podargus strigoides. The sequence goes on from CM051623.1 coordinate 43,067,421, forward strand.
TGAAGGTACAAGCATCAGTGAAACAGGCATCATTCCTCACCATCAGAGCAGGTCTGAGGTTTCATTATGAACCATGAAGAGCCACTCAGGAGCTCAGCTGAGCTCCACTCACAGCAGGAGCAGTGGGATCACTACCTGGAGAAGTGCAGCGCACAACACTTCTGAATGTTCACCTCTTGAATTAAACTCACTCCATTGTGCAGAAGTTCATGAAACATTTTAGGCTTTGACACACTTGGATTTTATGGTGACCTTAAAATGGAAAGGCTGGAGTGATGTGTCAGGCAGATGGACACCTTGCAGGCTTCTCTGTATAGGTCCCCTCCATCACTAAGAACCTAAATAATTATAACCCAAATAATTATAAATAATTATAACTTGGATACAGCCAAGCAGATATTACATTGTTCTCTCTTTAAAAAAAAATAAATTCATTGCCGGACTGAGACTTATGTGCCAAGTTTCAGGCTGGAGTGCATTCTATGGCTGAGTTATCAGCCCCTGGAAGAAGAGGTTTGTAACACGAGTGCTGACACAGCCAGAACTGTAACAGAACAAAAGGTATTACAATGGTATCTTATTTACTTCTAGCAAGGAGCATATAAGGAAAACTAAATAATGTATTCCTGCTGCTGTAGATCATTTCATAGTAAAACTTATCTCTGATCTTATTTGGTAGGTTAAAACTTTGAAGTTAATGCAATGCTTAAGGAAGAGTAGATACAGTCTGTATATTCCTAAGTGTTGCAAGATTTACAAATTTGCACATGATAAAGCAATCCCACATTTACTTAAAATTTATTAAACACTATTGTACAGAAAAGGACTATTGAGGGAGAATAGAGAATCATAGCGCAGAGCAAGCAAAACTGCAACAGCTTATTGCAAATTATTACAGCCATTACAAAAGGGACATATAGGTGACTGCAGTATGTGATTGAGTACCCAAATATTAGTCAGTGCCGCTTTTTTTCCAGGTATTAATAATTTACAGCAGAAACCCCACAAATACTCTGCTGTAGCATGACGTATGCTTAACTGAACAGGAACACACTGCATTGAGCTAGCAAGTGAAAAACAGGAGGACAGTCAGTCATAGGTAACCTGAAGAAAACAGTCTGGAAATTAGGGCCACTGTCTGCCAGTCTCTGCCACTAACATACATATGGCGCATGTGTTAGGGATCTACATGGTGCAGAATTTGCTTGATCAAGTTCTCTCTATGTTGCTCCTGCACAAGAGCTAGTGCCTGTGCTTTGGCACTTCTGTACTGTGACCTCTCTAATGTCCATTACTGGATCTAGAAATCTGGGCTTGGCAAGCTGCACTACAAAATAAACCTGCTAACACTGAGAAGTGTTTTTTCAGGCACCACTGTCACTTCTGGATGAAATACATTCAACCTTGCAGAGTGGACAAATAAGTCTACCCATGCAATGTGTAATGTTTTCTTTTGTCCTTTATAAAACCAAAATGACTGAAATATTTCAGGAGAAGGTTTTGCTATCCTTGCTCCAGTGTGCCTTGGCAGTCCCCACGCCGTGAATAGTTTCTCCAACTTCAGTGGAATGCCTCTTGGATGGAAGGGAGGGCTCCCGGTGAATTTAGCTGGCCTGCTGCTGCTGCAGGAATTCAGGGGCATGCTGTTCCACATTATACAGGAAAAATTACACAAATGTCCAGTGACAAGTGTATATTGTCGACATTGTAGCCAAGAAAAAACATTGTAAATATTAAAGAATGGGTCTTTTTGGCACTTGCTGAAATAAGAACAGTCAAGAATTTGTGGTCTGGGCTCTATTTAAATCTTTACATGATGAGACTGAGCAACAGTTTCTGAGCATTTTTGCAGCACTTCCCTGTGTCGGTCCCCTTCCCTGCTCCCATCGCCAACAATTCTGTACAGCTTGCTGAGCGCTTACTTGTGCTCAACTGCTACTGGTAAATCTTGCACTTTTCTACTTCAGCCCCTCTTTGCTTAGGCACAGGACTCAAACTGAAAAACTCACACTGATTTTCTTTTCTGTAACTTGTTTATTTCTCCACCTACAAAGCAAACGCAGTCTCTGCTCTGTAATTTAATGTCCTCCTCTTTTTCTGCCAAGGTTGGTTTGGTATTTCCTTTACAAACCTCAATTGTTGGCATTAAAAACTTGGCCATTTCAACTCTTCTGAACTAAACCTTGGCAAACAAATTGCCAGCTAGGATTTAAATAGTTCTACTAAAATTTATTTCTTTTTATGAGTAATCTATGACCATACTTTATCCCTACAATCCCCACTACACCTCTAGGTCCCCTGAAGGTGAATCACTGGAAGTGACTGACTCAAAAACGCTGCTGACTTTCCTTACAAACATTTAAACCAGAGACTGCAGTGCCCAAGCTCTGTACTAAAACATAGTTATTCTGTCCAGCTGTAGGCAGCCTTTATTACGCTTCTCCGTATCAGGCAAAAGTCTCTCAGCAGAAGCTACCAGGTAGAGAGCCCTTAGCAATATTGGAACAGCAGAGAAGCAAGAAACCGTGTAGCAAATCCCTCCTGGTGCAAGGTCTGGGCTTGATCACCTCAGTGATGCGGCAAGTTACCCCTTGTTGGAAAAGGAGACATACAATAATGGAGTTTCTACTTGCAGTAGGTTACAGGAGGCTGCACAAACTATGCCTAAAAACAGTGGGGCTGTGGGGGGGGAAGCCCAGAAGAAGCACCACAGAAGCCAAGCCCAAGGTGGTGATCACCCTAACCCAGAGCAATAGCTTGCAGCTAGAGGAAGGATCAAGAGAAAGGGGTTGTGTTGGGTGAGCTGGGAAATGGGAAAAGTCCTTTGCCACTGCCTGTGCAGAGCACAGGCTGAAAAGTTTCTGGGCTGGGGAACCATTTTACTGGCAGCCCTTTTAAACCCTCTAGCCAAGCCGTTGTTGCTGCAAGTCCTCTCAGAAGGATCGTGCTTATTTGCAGATCCTGGGCTTCTATCTGGAAAAACAGATGCAGCCTTAGAAAGCCATGGGAAGGCAAGTGCAAGCCCCATCCTCCCCATCTCTGACCCCCACCAGATCATGGAGGCTCTTCAGACAGTGGGAGCTGGATTCACTTTGGAGGAGTGGGGAGAACAGCAGAAAGACTTCCTGACCATGATCTGGTCATGAGATTCCCAGGAATTGTAGCAGAGACTACCTGATTCCCAGCAAATGACAGACCCAGGTAATTGCAGTTTCTAAAGGAAGGCCTCTTCTATAAGTGCACATTTTGAAAGGGAAGAAGGTATACAAAGGACTGTGGTTTAAATTCTGGATGGCAACTCCATTTTTGGTCTGCTAGCAATGAAACACCGCTTGGCTTTATGGTGCACCTTAAGTTCTCCCTGATTGACATGGGAAAAACTGTTCAAAGCCTGGTTTGCCAGGATGGATGACATTACTGTTTGGAACCCAGTTGCAGGGTATTCTCTTGGGACAGTGGCATAGCATCTGACTCATCTGCTGGTTGGGAGTGCTGCTAAGTGACCACAAGTTAAATAAACTTGAATTCCTCAGTCATGACTGAGGGGTGATGAGGAAAGTTCCCGCCTGCTCTGCAAGTAGCTTCTGCAGGTGTTGGACATCTGGAACTCCCTCAGCATCCAAGATCTATTAACCACTGAGAAGAGAACAGATTGAGTAGATTATTGTGGCTTTGGATGATACAAGAAATCCAGAGACCTTTCTGATGAACAGACACTGTAATTGCTAGCTATGATCATTGTTCCCATGTTAAATGGCTTTTCCCTAGTAGTTACCACAAAGTCCTTGGTTCTCATGAAAAGTATGTAAGCTGAACAGTTTACCTGGTCAGGACAGTCCACATAAAACACTTCAATAAATTCTCAAGTATGTGAGTCACTTATTTTATCATATGTCAGGAAAGCAGAATATATGTATAAAGCTACATAATTCTGTAAAGATAACTTGTGCTGAAATTTAACAAAGTGTGTTATTTTTAGTAGTTGCAGATCATAAGTGGACATTTTACAGAGAAACCTACAAAAGTTAGTTGTACTTTCTGGTAGTAATTACCTCCCACAAATATGACTCACTTTTGCAGTTTAAATGCAATGGTTTAGTGTCCCAAAATCAACAGTTTTATAAATAAATCTCTGAATCACAGACTGAATGCCTGAAGTGTTTAAATATTTCTTACTGGCCTGGGAAGTAGTTTGCATTTAAGGCTTTTACTTCATAACAAATTCCCAGTGAGCAGTACTGATACGAAAAGGGAGTAAATACAAACAATAGGCAGGCTGCAGTGAGCTCTGTTACAGGATAGTATTCACTAAGTTGTCCCAGTCTTTAGTACTTCTGCTGACATGAAGTGGGATTGCCGAATTAGATGTGAATAGGACCCAGGATGGAATCGATTTTCCTGTTTCACAGCATCCTCTTCTACGGAAAGTGTACCTGGAGCTGAGATTGCCTTGCAGCATGGCTTTCCGAGCAGAACTAGGGGGGGTGTTTCAGGTTTCCCAGGGAGGCAATGCAGATCACCTCCGTAAAGAAATTCCAGCTATCTCCCTGAAGAATGATAATAAAAGAAGAGGCCTCTCCTCTGATCACTACAAGGCTGAAGAAGAAAATGATTTCACCTTCAGATCATCGAATTTTATATCGTGAAAAGTATAGTATAATTTTTTTTTAAATGACGGGAGGCGCCCAGAGGTTTTTTGCCTGTTCGAGTGTGGGTGAATGCATTCAGGTTTGCTTCCTGATGTGTAGCACAGAAGCGTTCCTGCGGCAGGGCTGTGCACTGCCGTTGTGGTGCACGCACGGTCCCACTGGGAATCTGTTACACAGTCGAGGGAGCAGAGCTGCATAGGGCCTCCTCCATCCCAGCCGCTGCTGCTCAGAATCAGTTTTCAGCTCTTTCTGGGTTTGCTTCCTGCTCTGCAGCTGTTCTTGTGGCCGGTCTGTCTGCCTGGAGCTGGCAGGATGCGGGGAAACACATCGGCTCGGCGGCCGCCAAGGATGGGCTCCTGCCAGGGAGCCAGGACTGCTGCCAGAGGTCGCCAAGCCTCCCCAGGCATGGAGGGCCAGCTCCTGGCTCTCCTCTTACCCCCGGCTGACCCACTGCTCCCAGCCCGAGTGGCAGTGGAAGGCTCTGACTCGTACTGAAAGTCCAAGCCATGGTAGCGCTGCACCAGAGGAGCGTTGTCTCTGGCTCCGCGGGAAGTTTGCTGACAGAGCCACGCTGCTGCAGCCATGCTAGCAGCCTTGCCTCAGACAGAAGCAGTGTACGGCTGATTGGAAAGGGGGAAAAAAGGAGGAAAAAAAGAGTAATCTTACCTGTAGAGCTTTGCCCAAAGGAAAATAAGCTCTCCCAGGAAAAGCATGAGTGTTTGTTATGGGTTTGTGGGGATTCTTCTAGTTTTGCTGCACATTGAACTCAGATTTTCCCCAGTCAGAAAGGAAAAAACCCAAACTAACCTCTTTCACTCCCCTAGCTGATATTGCTATACCAGCACAGCTTTCTTGACTCGAGGTGACCTAAATAATACTAATCTGGTCAGATGTGAAAGCAGTAATATTTATACATGTACACACGTTAAAAAAGGCCTGATTTACACACTGTTAAGTATGCAAAAACCACCCAGAAATCAAGAAATGTAGATGTACAGTTGAAACCTATAAACCTTCTACCTTTATTTAATTACAAACTGACAGTTAAAATCACTACTGAATCTGTGATTGCTGGTAAGAAGTTATATATTGTAAGTGACAGCACAGAATATGCAGTCCTTTTTATTTATATTTAATTAGAGAAAAAAACTAAAGATGAGAAGGAAATGGCAAGATAACAGAAAGCTAAAGAAATAAGAGCTGAATAGAAGGAAGAAGGAAAGGAGCAGGGACATTTTAGATGTCATCCTCTAGCAATTAATCAAAGATTTCTAAAAAGTTCAAGTACAGACTCTGCAGCCTTATCTTGGTTTCTACGTCTCGGTGTGATCTACAAAACAGCCCACTTATGAGAAAATGCATTCACCTCTTGGCTGAATCATCCTCAGATATTTGCCTTTCTCCTTTATTTCTATTTCAGCTACTATAAAATCTCTACTGCTTTGTCAAGCCCACCTTTGCAGGACATGCAGAGCACTGGAGATCTGCATAGCCACACGGAGACCTGCTGTACCGGCCCCTAAAGCAGCAAATCCTTCACCTGTGAGTTCTTAAAATTATTTTATTGGGAACAGGACAGGGAAATTATATTCTCTCAGCTTACCTCCAGCAATTGGAAAGTCTGATAACTTTGTAAGGCTCGGTTATATCCATTTACATTTATTTTAGCTAGAAATAATGTCCCTCTGATATTATGCAGGGAAAGATTAGAACAAAGCACATCATTATATACATTGTGAAGCTCCATTTTTTATGACTGTGCACAATATCATTTAATCAATTGCATAAAAACCCTACAGCGATTCCCTGTGAGCTGCAGACTCTGAGTGTATTGCCAGATACTGCAACAACAGTGCAGCAGGCAGGCACAAGGTGCCTGAATTGATGCAACTCAAAAAAACCAAGGCCTCCTGATTCTCCTACTTAGAGTTTTACATTATTATTTTACAGAAAATACCATTGCCTTGAAGAAAAAGAATAGATATTAATGAGGATAAGGTGGCATCATCAATATAGCATATTTTTTTCCAGAAAGGGGGAGTGAGGCAATAGAAAAGAGCTGGAACTCAAAAGCAGAAAGTTTGAGATCAAGAGCTTCAACTAACAAGGAGAACGAAGCAGAAACAACAGAGGAGGGAGATAAACACGAACGTGCTGGTTGATCACAGGATTACTGCAGCCTACCAGGCAGTGCAGTCCTGAGAAATGACAAACATGATCATAGGATGCAAAACATAATCATAAGATACAAAAAAGTGTTGGTAGAGCATAAGGAGAATTCAGGCTCTTGTCCAAGGCACTGATGACACCTCTTCTGAAATCTTCTGAGTAGCTGGGTTGCTCACGTTCAGAAGGGACAAAGTCAAATTAGGATAGGTGCAGAGGAAGGTTACAAGGTTAAACAGTTTATGAGTAAACTACCTTATGAAACTAAAAAACTTGCTAAATAAAGCTAGAGAGAAGATAAGATTGCTCTCTTTAAATCTCTATTGATGTTATTGATGCTAAAGGTGAAAAAAGGGCACAGATCTAGAAATACTGTAGCAATGAAACACATTTTCAGAACTAAATGGGTTTGAAAACCCATGGTGGCTTTTCTGAGCAATGCTTGAGGGCTGTGCAGGCACACGAGCCTTCCCAGAGCCAAGCCAGAGATCTCTGAGCGGGCACAGCCAGGCCCAGTTAGCTGGGTCCAGAGACAGAGCGTATGGCAAAAAGAGCTGGCAGATTACTGCTATCTGCTGTGCCCAACCTACCTGCCCATTTCTGCAGATCCCTACCCCTTAGTCAGTCCTACAAGGAGTCGGAAGCCATGGGAGTGCATTACTAGTCTACAAACGCTGCCCATTTACTGTGAAGTTTCTCTCCCAGAGAGAAGCAGGTTTCTCTGAAACAGACCTGAGAAAGACTATATTTATCCTCTCTGGCATCATCAGTCTACGAGGTGGAGGTGAAGGGTGCCTAAAATATCAACATCCCAAGGCTTAGCCCTGCAGGGAACAGAGCTCAGATACAGCCTCCGCTGCTGCTCTCACAGAGTGTAGCTGCTCTGCCATCCTGCCATCCCCTCCGAGAACAAATGAGTGGTGAAAGGTCACGTTTCTCTCATTGGGGACAGCGAGTTCCTGCACAGGTTGTGCCCTAGGCATAACCGCAGCACAGCACCCTCTGTCCTCGCCCGCTCTCACCTCCCTGCAGAGAGGCCAGGCATAATTGGGTTCCTATTTTTGCTCTTGCTACAGAATGCCTGAAAAGGAAGAAAAAAATTTTCACACTGAAAGAGATTTGAAAGAGAAGAAATGCTCCCTGAGTCGACTGAGCTCAGTGACTCTTGCGCTGTGCTCCCTGTACGTGTTTAGACACTCAATGTAGATGCTCCAAGCCTTCCTCCTGGTATATGTGCCTCTCTAATGTGCTGTGTAGATATCGGTCATCTCCTTGGGATCACAACCATGAAAAGCTTCAAATGGCAAATGTGCTATCCCAGCCCTGGCTGCAGTGACAGAGGGGGCAGCTACGTAACTGAAGGAGGCAGGAGGCTGGCACATCACCCTGAGAACACAACCCAAAGCAGTGAGGAAAATGGAGCCTGATTAATGCATCCGCAGTGCAAAAAATGGACAGTGATTGTCCTTTGTGTCTCTATTTGTGACTTTGCAATGTGGATTTGATTACAGCAGTCTGAACTCAGCAGATTTCCTCCCTGCGAACAGTGGAAAACATTGATGCTCTATTTACAAAGAATTTCTGGGAAGCCTGTTGCACATACGTATCAACAACTACTTGCTTGGATGGTTTTTATTTAATAGGGTTTTGAAAAGCATATGGAGAAAATTTCTGCTATGGTGCATTTAACTTAGAAATGTGCTGTGCCTGGAGGAATAAGCTTTTAGGAGTTACAATGCTTTTGTATCATCTGGGTAAAGTGTGCTGGTGTAGGGATGTGTATTTGGGCTGTTGTTTTATTGTAACCTCTGGGGCTGGATTGCACCTTGCTGGAGATTTCAGCCTGAATGTAGGAAAGGCTCTGTGTAGAACTTGTGTTTGCTAGAATTTTTTGCTCAAGGCTTTGAGTTTTATAACATTTTTTATGACATTTGCTCTTTGGAACAATATCTACAATATGTTCATTTTCCTTTTACTCCAAGCTCCAGCAATCACCCTAAAATGGCATTACATAACATAGCACATCTGGCCTGGAAATGGACAGTTCAAATGTTCTATATTTGGGTCATGATCATTATTTTAATGTAGGTCTAGTGAGGGGATTTGAAGATAGATAATGTCTCTAAAATTTGAAAAATTCTACCGTGTCCTTTTATGGTATTTGTTTTAGCTGACCTTTCTTTATTTCCACAGGAGCCCTTTATTTCACAGGAGAAGCCCTTCAGAGCTCACACACAGGAGCAATACGGAGTACAAGCAAGGTGTGCCTAGAGTCTGCAGGGACCCGATATATCCTGCACTCATGGTTAAACAGATGGGAACTGCAGCCCTCAGACCCCACAGCATTTGGTGGTTACACTTAAATTTCTAATTATCCTCTCTTTTATAAATAGTTTCTGAATTTCCTAGAGTGCAGTAGCAAGCCTGTACACACAAAAAGCAGGTCACTGTTATTCAGACATTTCTTATTTCAAAATAACCTGGTATCTGATGCAATTCACTTTAAATAGTACATCCTCAAATTATTGTTTTAAAAGCTTCCTTAAAAATTGTTAAGGGACTTTTCTGTTTCCCTATCGGCATTTACAGCGGTCTTTTCAGCAAGGAAGGAACTAACCAGGATCCCAAATCTAAAAGGTCTTTACACAGACAGTTAACCAAAAAAAAGTTAAATATACATGTTAAGTCTTTGCAGGAACCGGACTCAGATAACCATAAAAGAGAAGTTATAAAATCTGACCATGCTGTCCAAAGCACAGAGCAAACTGAAAAAGTGAGACCATTTAGTAACTTATCTCAATTTAATCAAGTTGCAAGCACATGAAGTACTCATTTCTCTGCCAGCACTGAGATTTTCATGTGGGAGACAAACCTTCGGGATAATTCCAAACAGGTCTCACAAGTTATTTAAAAGTGAATATCCATTATTTATAGCTGAAGTATTTATCTTGTTTCACTTTCAATGAAACTCACGTTTGAAATTTTTATAGGCTTAAAAAGCATCGTTCAGTCTGGTTAAAGAGCTTACTTCCGCAGTGCAGACTGAAAAATACAGCACACTCCTAACGCAGCAGGTAAATATGAAGGGCAAATGTATACAGGCGATATGTAACGCAGCAGACCTCACATTGGGAAACAAGAGGGGGAACTGAAAGAGACAAGACTGGGAAGTAGGCAGAAGAAGAAAGAAGACAAGAATAAGCACTAACAACCTGAGTCAACATTAACAAAAAAAGACTCCCTGAAGGGAAGAGGTCCTTTTCTCATGACTTCTCTGTTTATTGATTCAAATGGAAGAAGATAGATACCACATTGTGGAACTGTTTTCTAATTAGAAAACAAACTACAAAACTATAATTAAAACATCTGATTTAAAGAATGCATGAAAAGAAACCTTACTGTTTTGACTGTGACCTGTTTAGTCTGCTCTGGGTTTTTAGAAGCTCAATATCAGAGGTTATGGAACAGATGGAAAAAAATCATGCCAGCACATTTTTTCCCCTTAAGCTAAATAATAGGACATACAGTATGTAGATACCACATAAGCAGTAGACAAAACCTTGATTTGGCTTCAAGAACCTGTAAGCACCCTACACACTGTGATTTTTAATTACTGAAAATCAATATTATATCTTTAGTCTGAAAAAAACCAACCAACCAAACAAACAAAACTTCCTAGATTATTTTAAGATGCAGCAATGTGTTAAACTTGTTCATCAAAAAAGTCCCAGTTAACATTCTTTATTCTTCTATATCCTATATAGGAGGGATCCTTTCAGCACACTGTAAATCAGTTGCACATCCAATGTCGTTAACTTTAACAAAGTCTTCAACAAAGTTTTGAAGCTCTGCAGTGTGCCTGGTCATGCTCACAGCTTGCAGCAATCACGACTAAGTTGCCTACATACTCCCACCAGATTTGCTAGGTCCAACGAAGCCACAAGAACATATGTGTTTGCACTGATCCCACGCTTAAGCTCACTGCAGGAAAAGCTGCTCAGGCTTCCTCTAAGCCTGTAGGAAAATGGAAGAAGACAGATAACCTCTAGGGCCTGACCCAATATTCACCAGCATCTCGGGGAGTGTGGCAATGATGGCATTAGCCCATCAGCCAGGCCCCTGTACTGTACAGCCAGCTCTCAGAGCTGTTTCCAAACCAGGAGCACTATGTCTCATTTAAAGTCAGTTGGTTTGTGAACTTATCTCCAAATACTCCCACGGGAAACCAGTGAAGTGTCAAAACTCAATAACTTAAATTATTGACACATGAAGTTACTTGCAAAGGAAAACAAACACATTTGCTCTCTTATCATGAAAACAAAAGATTGGCACTGCTTCTGTAAACAAGAGCAAGGCTGGTTTTTACCAGTAGTGATGCAGGTTCTACGCCTTTTTATTTCATAGAAGATTTTATTGATGACAGAAAACAACTAATAGGGGGAGGATACATGGACAATGAAGATCAGAAGGGATTTTTACTTTGGTAAAGCACTGAGCAAGCTTCAGAACCAGAACCTCTGACTACAGCACATCAATAATATCCCTGTTTGGTAGCAACAGGCTGGATATTAAAACTGGACTTAATGGAGAATGGAGCTAAGACATAGTCCTATATACAGACAATGTCAATTGATCTCCACTGACCAAGATCCCAAAATTACGTCATCTTTAGGCTTCATAGATATTTCTATTAATATGGTTGAAAATGTCTGTTCCCATAAAGCACTTGTTAATGCCTTCCAGAAGAACACCTAGGAAGAAGTGAGTGAGTCAGAAGGTCATATGTTTTTTTTTATAGTGATGTTAAAGACAAAATTCACTTATAAGAGAGAGAATAAAGTCTGCAGTTCCGAAATTTTGTCTATATTAGGGAATTTTACTGTTAAAACAGGGGAGCAAAATAACTTTATACATTCCACCAGCTAAGCCACACTAAAGTTAAAATTGCTGGGAGGTTAAATATGTACATACTTCTGCTGCCTTTCAGCATTTTTACTGGTGGATCAGTCAAGTGTTCCTCAGTAAGCTAATTCTGTCCCTGCTTTAGAGCATGCTCAGACGAGATGGATTTTTTTTTTTTTTTTACACATCCATGTGCTAAATTTGAACAAATTTTTACTGCCTGTGTATCAGCTGGGATTTTCCACACAAAGCAGAAAAGGCATCTCAACAAGAAGATAACTTATTTGCCAAATTTTAAGTAAGGAGTTTAGAGCTTCTCTATATGGACAAAATAATGTATTTTTGCTTAATTGCTTTATAGATACTGATGAACAATTTACTGAACTTCTCACTATTTCTCTACCGCATCCCTCTCAAAAAAGTCAGATTACAGGAGAGATCCTGAAAGGGGAACTCCAGCCTAATCAGTTAAAATTTAAACCAACAGCTGAAATTATAGCCAACTAAAATCTGCCTCTTATAATGGAAATGTCAGACATCCTTAATTATAGGTCACCATCAGTTCTGCCTACAACAGAGTAATTTTATTTTCATCCATAGAAATGAACGGAGTTTAAGGGGGGAAAAAATCCACCTCTTAAATCCAAAATCCAGGCTGCTCCTTCACTACTGTTCTGCTTTGGGCCAGCCGAGCAGCTACAGAATTCCCACCCCACTTGTTTGCTGTGGTTACACAGTCCTGTGTTATTTCCACTATCTCATACACAGAGCCAGAAGAACTTGGAAGATTAAAAGACTTTTGCTTTCAAATATTTTCCTTTTAAAAGCAGAAAGCTAAGTGTAATTCTATTAATGCATTATTATTTTGGAAGGACTGCTGAAGTCAGGAAATTCCAAGTCAATCCTATGTTATATTCATTGTGCAGATGTACCACTTTCTATTCCTCTTTTGCTTGTTAAATATAACCTGTTGTGGCGTCTTTTTTATTACGGAATGTGCAGCGGGACGGTTTCTGCAGCACTGCTGGAATCACCACCCAGGGGAGATTACTTACATCTGAAAGTGGATGGACAAAAACGAAGCGTAAAATGGCTGAAAGCAAGGCAGTTTGTGCCGGAAAATGAAGATCATACTCCATTGGACCTTCACTATAATAGATTGAAGACACTGCTCGTTTTCAGAGAATTTTCTGGGAGGCCTCCCTGATGTTCCACTACAGGTAGCTTTGTTATTTTTTTGTAACACTGTGTTTTAAAACTTTGTACTCGAAATTCTGAGGATGATTATTAGTTCAAAATTTAGAAATTCTTTTGTTCTCTATCTGTGCTTCACTATTTTGGAGCACTTCATTCTAAAACACTTTGGAATATAAAGTAAGGATATTTAAAATGAGAGAGAAAACAAAACACAAAAAAAACCCAAACAAACCTCAAAACACAAAAATACCTCCAAACCCCAACAAACCAAACCCAAACAAAACCCAGCCCAGTTCTCAAGCTGCAGACACCTAACTTAGAGCCCAGCCTTTTCTCTCCAGACACAGGTCACCATCCTGCCTCAAGGCTTTTCCTAATTGAGGATCCTTAATTAATGGCTGACGCTTTAGGAAGTCTTCCAACCTGATCTTGCTTCTTTGTTCTGCTGAATGGGGCGCTGATGGATGCTGTCCCCAGGCTGAAGCGGGGGTGGGTGGCAGAGAGGTGTCCCGGGTGCCTACTGTTAAGTTTTGGGTGATGGATTTTCAGCTGTGTCACTCCAAGGAAAGACGGCAACATTTTTTAATCTTTTACTGCCCTTAGCTAAATGAAGGGTAACTGCAGGCTGATTACACTTAACAAGTTGCATTGAAACACTCTCATAATGATGCAAATAGTTACAAAATACTAAATACCTTTTAAAAATAATCAGGTGCCCCATACACTAGTTTAAGCAAGGAGAAATGGACACTAAGCACCAGCAGCTGTATGTACAAAAGATACAGCACTGATGCTGGTGAATCTTACAGTAATGCCCACTACAGGCTGCTCTGTAGGGACTTGCTGCTCATTAATCGGTGACCCCAAAAGTCCTTCTCCAGTAGGGTATGGCCTGTAATTGCAGTTCTGGGGTGCTGTGGGCCATGGGTCTCTCCTTGTATTTTTCCAGGATATTCAAATGAAGAGGCTATGAAAGCACTCCAGCCCTCCTGTTTCCTTCCATAACTTTCTCAGATCCTCAGCTGTAATTAGGACTCCCAAGGGAGAATTTGTATTCACTTAATGCTGAGTTGACTCAGCAGAATGCAGTGAGGCACCAGCCAAAAACCTCCTTGTGTTCATCTCAAAGAGAGCTGCTTTCTGGGGAACAGCCTCCTCGTCTCTTCTTTAAGTGCCTTCTGTAGATTCCCACTCTAGGTAGCGTTGGATAAGCAGCACTGTCAGGTGAGGAGGGAACATCCTCCAAGTGATGGATGTGCCACCAGCAAGCAGAGCGGCTGACAACTGGTCAGATAGACTTTGTTTAGGAAACACGTGGTTAGAGCTTGGCAGAGCAGCACTGAAAATTTAAAAATGGGAAATGATAACAAGGAGATTACCTTTAGCCTTGTGGGATGCGATCTAATCCTTAATGGGAGAGGCATGGAGACAAACCTGATGCTCTCTTCAACGTATATCTTAACCCCTAAGATGTCTTAACATATATAATAATCAACATATCTTAATACTTGTGTGTTTTATTATAATTCTATTTAACTATGTCATTATTGTTTTTAAATGACTGTTCCTTATTATTTTCTGCATAACACTAAGCCAGTAATTTCTTAAACTCTTTGACTCTCTTTAGACAGGAAGGTTATACTCAGCATCTAACAGAGGACTTTAGCTTTCATCTGATACTGCTTTGCATCTTACTTCAATATGTTCTGATTAAATATGGCAAGCTGAAATACTCTTTCTAATACTGGAATGATGTTTTTCTTATAAAAAGATCCCAGATGGCCAGATAACAGAAGTCTTTTACATTGAAATGAATAGTAACTTAAAAATTGGAGATTGCTAGTTCCTAAAATCAAATGGCATCTTCTAATGGGAAAGATACAAAAATGACTGCTACATCATCCTGAAACTTATATTCTCAGGCTCCAGGTCAATGTCCTGCTATTATTTAATCCCTATGTTTTCTTTTTGAGACCATATCTGTAACTAGGAGGTAGGAAGGGCTCTACAGAGTCTGGTGATGGATTGCAGTCCAAGGAGCTCTGGATCCTGTTGAGGAAGTATGCACCTTCCCATGACTTCAGGAAGTGATGGATCTCTGTAACGAAACAGCATGCTTACCTTTCATAAACCATATAGGAAAATACAGGGAAAGACATATGGCATCTCCTAAAATTAGGTATCACTTAACACAGTACCTAATTGCTAGGTCACAGAGCCTACATCTGCTGGAACCGCATGTAGCATAAATGTCAAATGCAGATTTAGATCTGAGTAGAACTGCAAAAGGGAACTGAAGTCTCTTTGACATTCTTTTAATCGAAGAAGAAAAAGCTTCCTGATGAGTTTGTTGAGATTCTGATGGGGAAGAGCAAAAGGTCTGGAGAAATCTGAATCTTTTCCCAGCAGGAAAGTGGAATAAAAATTACTTGGAGCTGTTCTGTTACCTACTCCCCCATACTACTCCTCTG
The DNA here is from genome assembly GCA_028020825.1 of Podargus strigoides. NCBI lineage: Eukaryota > Metazoa > Chordata > Aves > Caprimulgiformes > Podargidae > Podargus > Podargus strigoides. The sequence continues at coordinate 43,082,806 of CM051623.1, forward strand.
CAGAGACACAAAGATGTATACTCCTAGCTGGTAGCTATCATTATAGTATAGTAGGTGCTGTTGGAACAGAAGTCCAAATAAATCCTCAAACACTCTTCTTGGTTAATCCCATGCTGGGATTTTGGCATTTGGGAAGCAAGCTCTGGTGAATGAAACATGACATTCAAAACCCACCTGGACATGTTCCTGTGTGACCTGATCTAGGTATTCCTGCTCTGGCAGGGGGATTGGACTGGATGATCTTTTGAGGTCCCTTCCAATCCATAACATTCTGTGATTCTGTGATGTATGACCTTCCATATATTGCATGTCATATAAGTCAAAATCAAATGTAAGTACCTGCTTAGAACTATCTTCCATAGAAATTCCAAGCTTGTCTTCAGAGTGTGGTTTGCATAACCTGCATGCTTAGCATTTGAGAACTATTTTGAATAAGGAGAAAAGTGAATGACACATCTCAAGGTGCAGGAAGAGATGGGGTAATGTAGCTAACATAATATGGGATAAAATTAAAACTCTGTGACTGAAATGGGAAGCATTAATATTTCCATTCCATAACGTTGCCATCCACGCTGGATGTGGCCGAAGCAGCTGAAGACAACACTGCTCATACAACTGGAAATGGTAACCTCTTCAGCTACTTCAAATTAATAAGAGAAAGACCAAGTACTTTTAATTCGAACTACCGCTGTTTGCAGTTTGCTAATACACGGGGATCAGAATGGCAACTTCAGCTATGGTGGTAGTAATCTCTTGGGGCGGGATGGGGCTGGCAGATGTGGGTATAACCAAAGGATCACAAATCTAGGCCAAGCCCATGTGACTTTATGACCTTCCTAATCTTTAAAAATAGTCTTACGCATATGTATACAGATATGTAATAACAGATATTAACTGTAAATGTTACCTAAAATTGCTTTGCATATTTTTTTAATATTCTGAAAGGTAAGAAAAAATCTAGTGAAGAATGGCACCTGAGCTCTCACGCAGTAGGACATGAGAGACAGCATCGAGTAGCGAGCAAGAAAAAGAACACACAGATGAATTTACATAAAATCTTTCCATTTCAGTTTAGCCATGGGTTTTGCTCTGGCACATTTGGTGATCCCTGGCTGGCTGGGTACACTGTCTAGTATTTTCTTTGATGCATAAAAAATGGCCTGTCTGCTGAATTTGGTATTTCAGTCTAGGTAGTCACAGCAATGGACAGGTCTATCTGTTTGCTTTTTTTTTTCAATTCAGTCTTACCAAGTCAACCAAAAGGGTTATCCATCACTATACCACAGGAAAGTGGCTGGGAAAACAACACCAAAACCGTTTGCTTAGGATTCATATCAGTATGCATCAGTGTGAGGAGAATGGAGACCCAAGCAATGCATATGTCCTTAAAATGCAGTTTCAGAGGCTGTAAAACTAATGATGTAGTGCATTACTATCAAAGAGAAAATATGACTATGATTTAGTCTGACTCAGATTAAGACTAAACTGTAGTTAAAATATCTCAAAATAGACTCTAAAAAAATAGTTGTGCATAAGCTACTTTTTATAGGGAAAATTAACAGTAGTTGCAAACATAATTTTTCAGACCTTCTGGAACAAACATTTAAGGAAGCAACAATGTTAAGATAAAAACATCACAGAACTTATAATACTATTTAGCAGCAGAGCAGTTTTTATGAAGCAATCACCAACTAAAGATAAAGCAGTCTAAGGTGAAGCATGCAGGTAAGTACAGTTCTAGGTTCACGGTGAAGAATGGTATTATACTGAGAAGCTTTTCCATTTTGCAAATTAATTTTACACCTAAAATTAGCAATGAATCACACGAAGTTCTTGACATTATTTCAAATAAATGGCATGGCACCAAATTACTATTATTAATAACAATTAAGCAAATTTCTTCTGTCCTCTTCTTCAAGATGCTGCAATGATGAATCCAAATACAAGCACACCTGGCTGCAGGAACAAACTTTGAGCTTTTGAATTATATATCTTTGCAGAATAAGGTTTTCACAGTTATTCTCTCTATGCTAAGACTGCCCAAATGTTTATAAACATTTGACTGGATTACAAATATTTAAAAAAACCCAAACAAACAATTTTTTCCATGGTGTAACAGATGCTTTAGTTGCCTTTGGTGTTGTGTGATATATGGTACGTAGTGCAAAAACACATAAAGCTGGTATGGCCTTATCAGGGAACAGTGTCTGAGGATACGTGGCAATAAAGACACCAGTTGCAGGTGAGGCAACAAATTCTAGGACTTTTCACCCTACAAAACTAAGTTAGAGCAGAGTGATGAAGTCATCTCCATAAACCCCATCAACCTCATGACAGGAAAATACATCTCACTGACTAGACTGATGTCAAGAGTAAGAGATGGGATTCATCTCACTTAACTTTAGATGCCTGTGAGGTATACCATGCTCTACTGACTAGATCCCCACTAGCTACAAAGGCGGTCTGGAGCAACTAGCCCAGAACCAAAACTCTACGTAAGGCATCTAAGTCCCACACATGATCACCTACTACAGTTACTAAACATGAATTGGTCATAACCTGCAAGAAATCAACTGCTTCAATGAATGCCTACCAACAGCTACTGAAACGGGTAATGAATCTTTTAAAAAGAAGTAAAAATACCTAAACCACATAAATTTTAACTTTATTACTCCAGGTAGTAATACTTTTGTATTTGCAAAACAGTGGTCAGACAAGATCCTGCAGGCATCTAAATCCAAACAAAGCTCTCTATTACCACTTTCAGCTAATGGCTAATCCTAGTTACTCAGATTTTTCAATTAAATTCTCCATGCACATGAAGATCTGCTTCTGGTCATCCCTATAGCTGCCTAACTCTTCCCTCTACCTCACCATCTGCAGATCTTCATGCTCAGCTTTTCTCTACCTGGCTGCGCTGCAGAAACTGATTTGAGCCATTCAGAACATGTCCTGAGTGCATGAATTGTTTGTTGTAATCCATCTTTAATGTTCTTCCAAGATATTAAAAACCTGGGTTTGATTCTGTCCTCTTGTCAAAGATATCTGAATCATCATCATTCACCAATGATGCCAATTCTCCTTCCTAAAGACAACAGTTCAGGTGGTCTTCATCTGTACTGATGAATGGTTTTTGCTTCTATAAAATACTTAAAATAGTCATTGAACTAGAGAAAGATTATAACCTAACAGCCAGAACATTTATCTAAGTGATGAGAGGAGGAGAGAGTATTTCCAAGTACTTCTCTTAAGATGACACAGGGGCTCTTGTCCTTCTTTCAATACTTACACAGTCAGTCAGCATCAACAAGAGAACATGAGAGTTCTTCAGAATACCTAAAGTGATCTACGGCACTGCCCGCCATAGACATCTCTCTTCAAACCTCCCCAGTAAGAAGAGGGAACCTAATAAAGGGAATTTTCAAATCATTTGGTTCATGGAAAGCCCTGCACCAAATGCTCTGCTTGTAACAATTGCTCAAATCCAAGCTTTTAATATTTGCACAAAAAAGACATTTTCTATTTGATCCCACATAAAATCTTTTTAGGCTTTCATTTCCACATGGGAAAAAAGAAAAGTTTATTGTTTGGATGGATCCAAACTAGGCTTCCCTTGCTTGATCTTGCAACCAAAAATTCCTGATATGCATAGCCTTACATAAGAATCATAATCCCTTTCCAATTCTTTATCAACACATGATCATTCTTGCACTGAACTGCTGTTACCTGCTCCAGTAAACTAAACTCAGATATAATTACACTAGATTTTACACAGCCCTGTAGTGCCAACAAATCTGGTCTGTGCATCTGAGTTTCATACATATTATTGTCCATTTTAATACCATATGTTTGTATCTATCAGACAGACTCTCACCTTGCCAAACAGGAGAAGCAAACCAACTACGCAGAGTACACTAAACCTTCAGTTCACATCTCAGAAAACAATAACCATTAGAGTATCTGTGTTTCTCCTTATGGCATTGACTGATGATTTGTTGAGGTCTCTTAAGCAAAATTAGACGTTTAATTGTATTTATTTGCTTGTTTTGGTAGACTCTTTTTTTTCTTCTTCTTTTTTTTTTTTTTTTTTTGTTTTTCCTGGTTTTATTTATGTTAATTATGTGTATTCAGAATACACACTGGAAGCTCCAAAACTACAGTTTTCCTTTATGTATTAACAAACATTTCCAGCAGAAGCATTATGCACTTTGCAGTGAGAAAATAACAACAGATAAATGAGAGCTAACAAATGAATAACGTCTAACATTAGAATGCGTTCCAGCAATTAAAAAAACAACAAATATAAATGAGAAGAACATGAAATAATTAAGAAACCAATTTTAAGTTGAGATTTAAAGAGCGGAGTGAGCCAGCTGTACAGATATCATAACAAAGAGAATAACTCCAACCAAGAGCCAAACAACCAATTGCACAAAACTGTGAGACAGCAAACAGCAAGAGGGCTGGGGAATAGAACTAAAGCAGAAACAGAGTGTAAGTTACAGAAGAAAACAAACATGAACCGTATGGGAAAATATTCACAATACGTTAGTGTCTAATTAGATAATATAATGGATAAGGACACTTATGCAGAGTCATCATAAACAAAGATGAATGGAAAATGTGCTACTAATAAAAGCAGGTAATCTAACTGCTCTGCAACTGTAATTTGATCAGTCACAAGCTCAGATGTAATTTAAAACAAAAAATAATATTTTGATACAGTAATTTGCTACTGCATCTAGTAGCAGGAAAGAAAGTATTGAAGTGGACATTCTCAACTGAAGTTCCAGGTACTTTGAAAACAAACCAAAAAATCACAAGTGTTCACAATCCAACACTTGCACTGAAATTTGCATTCCAATTCCATTTCGAACATGCACGATTTGCCTTTTGGATGAAGAACGTGGAATGACCTTTTCAAATTTTTTCCTTTTCTAAAATCATTTTTTGCTTGTGTGAAGGCTCTGAAACAGATATCACATCTCAAGTTAAAATTAGCATAAGAATGGAATTGCAGGCCCTGGTTATGTTTTCATACATTTATTTTAGACATCATACCAACCTGACATAGGTATCAGCACAGGTTAATTGCTTTCAAGAGAAAAACAATAGGCAACAAGTAGGGCAAAAGGAGAGCAAGAAAAACAAAATGGTTTTGAAGGCCTTTGTGATCTTCACAAGCACTTTTTCTTAACAAGGAGATTTTTAAAAAGTCAATTGCATATATGCAAGACATTATAGCTATATATAGCTATGTACACGTTCATGCTTTATGGCAGTTTACATCCTTATACTCAAATCTTTCAAGCAGATACAGCCTTTTCAAGTCACGCAAGACATGACAATTTATTAGGAATCATAGCTTCAAGCTTCAAACGAACAAAAAATTCACAGCAAAGTACAGAAGCAGAAAAAAAAATATAAGCTGAGGAAAGTGAAAAAATGGGTAATTTCTCTTGGTAAGTATTTAAAAACTCCACTCCTAAGTGAATGTGCAAATTTCAAGTGGCTTTACCATTTTCTGAGACTGTACAACATTGTGGGGCACTCCTTCAAAACTTGTTAGATTCATTTGGAAGCAAAAACAGAAATTGAAAGGCCATCTGGAAGGGCACTAAAACCGTATGTTGATATCTCTAAAATCCACATTTTATTCAAGATTCCTCAGATAGCTGCAGTCAAGCTGTGTATTTCTGGGTCATTGTTCTCCTAATAAATCTTTCAAATACAATTTCTATAGAGGAGCAAAAGTATATTTAAAAAAAATAATCATCAATTGAAAAGTAAATTTTAGGAACTGACATTCCACTAAAATACATGGAAATGAAAATAAAGTTTCACTAACGGAAATCAGAAAAAAAAAAAGAATAACCACAAACCAGCAAAGAAACAAGAAACAATTCACTGAGTCATTTTCCACTGCAATTCTAAATTCATTCAACTAAATGAATACCATTAAATCTAGAATACTAGAGATAGAATATGAAACTTCATTTCATAAACATGAATAAGGCGCAGCATACAAACAGAAGATTGATTGTTTTTATTTAATAATACATACTCAAGAGATCATAAACCATAACACAACATACATGACTATTTTTTAAATGGCAAAAACTGTCTGCAATATTCATTAGCTGGTTTTTGAGCATCCATACTCCAGTGTGACTACTGAAGTATTTTAATTCCTGTCTTCAGACAATGGAAATAAATTTCAAAAAAGGTTTAAGTTCCCACACAAATTATGTCACCACAGACAAACTAATTGTTATGGATGACCATTGTCTTAGAATTCCTCCTTCAAAGAAACATATTCTCAAGCCTGCCACATTTAGGAGGATGCAAAAATATACCACTTTGCTGAGATTTTGCAAATTAGTACATTGATTAATTCCTGCATCCTTGACTGAAAAGTCAGATTGAAAGCTGTCCCCCATAAAGAAAAACAGGATTTTTCATTCTTTCTTGCAGTACAAACCAGTTAAAATTACATATACGACATGCTCATATGTTGTAGAACACTACAAAGACAGCAGAAATTTTAAGTAGTGGGTTTTCATCCCGGATCAGAAGGATGCATTAGGGTAAAACACTTTGACAGTGGCTGCATCCTTAATTGTGATGCTTTTTAGCACAGTAGATAATGGGAACTTTGTATACAAAGATGTGAAGTGTCCAGTTGCTTGGATTAAATATATCCAATAACGTCTAAAATCAAAAAGCCAACCCATCCACATATCTATTTGCCAGATGTGAATGAGATGCTTTCCATAATGAATAGCGATTAAGGTAATCAATAACTTGATGCACAACACTATACTCTGCTTTTTCAGTTTATAGACCTCCTTGGTATCAAAGAAAACATACATAAAGATTGCTTTGGTTTTCTCTTCTCATTTATCAAAACTATAGCAGTGTAGAGCTAGCAATGCTCCTGCCAGTTTCAGTTCTGCTCCTCAGAAACTAATGGGCAGCAAGAGTTGTCACTGGTTTCTCCTGGCTGCTTAGAAATCTCTAGAGACTAATGCGCAAAGAGACACTATGGCTATTTGAAAAACAGCAATAACAAACACCAGGAGACTGTTTCTCTCCTTGTTCTGTTAGGAAACATAAATTGCTTAAAATGAAGAGACAAGAATTCTTATCCAGAGGTGAAAAGTGACAAAACTCAATGAAAACGACCTACGTGAAAGGGCCTGGAATTTTGTATGGGCATACAGAGGAATATTGTTACTAATCCACAAATATATTTACAGGTACGTTATTATTTTTATTTTTGCAACTACCTTCTAAAACATGACAAATTTTAAGGAACTCAGCATGAAAACCAGTACATGATATTTTGGTTAAATTCATCCACAGAATGATAAAAGCATCCAAGAATTCCAAAGCACCTTAAGCCTGCATTTGAAAGCAGTTTCACAGCCATGGGTATCTTCTGTAAAAAACCCAACTTGACAAGCAAGGATGAACTATTAAAGCAGGACTAAATAAAAGAGATTCTGCTTTAAACTTTGCAATCCACTCAAAATTTTGCCAACAAGTTTCATTTTTGTCTCGTAGTTGGTTTCACATTGCAGTTCTTAGCAACCCTTGCATTTGGGGCTCAGTACTCCCAGCTAATGCCAGATCTAATACTTTTAAATTACTTCTATAATTCCACCAAATACTTCATAGTGTTTGATTTGTTACCCTTCTTTAACAACTCCCAGGTAGATCCACACTAAATTGTTGAAATCAGCAGCCAATTCACACTGGGTAAAGATACATTTGTAAAAAACACTATAGAGAAATCTACCTTTTTTTTTTGAGAGATATTAGAGAAATTATTTGTACCTGTAAAGAATGGCAACAACTATTTTCATGTGAGTATCCAAATCCACGACTCATGTACATTTCTGAGAGTACAGTTAATTTTGAAGAAATCCCTCTAGATCTTTACCTAACTCTGCATCCATTATAGCCCTACACCCCTTTTCTAAGCATTTCTGACTGTACTGACTTCTAGGGAAGCTTCAGGTGCAAGGTATTTCCACAAACTGCCAGTGTTCAATAGCTCATTTGCTAGAGACATGTCACGTTGCTTCCATGAGATAGGTGACACAGCACGTGAACACAGAGCACATGGAAACAATGTAGGAAAGCTAGAGGCCTCAAATGCAGCCGTGTATCAATTACTTATTAAAAGTATCCCACTAACAGAAGTGCTCTCACTGAAATCTAATTTGTTTGGATAAAAGCATTCCCTGGCATCACAGAACTATAAATTCTACAGAATTTATAAATATTTTTTTTTTTAAAAAAAGGAAATAAAGCCTAGATACAAATGGAAACGTAGTAATTTTATTGTCCGAAGTGAAAAGTGAAAGGCAAGAGTAAATAAATAGTGTGAGTGTTTGACGGCAATATTTTCACTGTTAACACATTAAATATGTTTACGAAGCGCAAATGAGGTTGTTTGTTAATTATCTTTAAAAAATGGTTCCCTTCCCTTTTTATTTTTTAGGGCATTAAAGTTTATACCCCTTCTCCTCTTTGTTACAGCGGGAAGGGGGACTCGGGAAAGCCCCGAGCGGCAGACGGTGGGCAGAGCACCGCTCCCCTCCGGTTCTCTGTTCCTCGGTCAGACCTGCAAGGCACGGCTGCCGTGCCGGTGGGAGCCGTCCCGGTGGGAGCCGTCCCGGTGGGAGCCCGCCCGAGCGAACCCCGCCCGCTGCACACACCCCCCACGCCGGGGTGACGGCCAGGGAGCCCGCGGGGGGGTCGGGCCGGAGTCGCGGGGGGAAGAAGACCCCGCGCCGGTGACAGCCCCACGGCCGCTCTGCCGCCGGCGGCAGATGCCCGGCGCAGCCTCAGTCCCGCCCGCCCCCGCCGCACCTGGGGGCGGCTGCCGGTGGCTTGTGCCGAGCAGGCCGCCGGGCAGCGGGGCGGAGCAGACACCTGGCAGCGGGGCCGCCCGGGTCCTCAACGCCGAAGTGCCGGTGGCGGACGCGGGGCGGACGGAACTCCTCCCGCTGGCCGCGCCGCCGGCGGGGATCCCCCTCCGCCGCCCCGGGGGCCGGCACCCACCGCCTCCGCAGGGCTCCCGCCCCCTCGGCCGGCCCCGCCCCGTGGGGATCCCCCCTGTTGCCGCCGGCGGAGGATCGGGGAGGGGGCGCACCCCCCGGATGTCGCCGAGCAGCACCGCAGCCGCCCCGCGAGCCTCTCCGGCCGCGGCCGGCACTCCCGGTACCTGCGGCCGCAACTTTTCCCCCGCCGCCGTTCAAACGTCCTGCCGTAAAGCGCCCGTCTCCCCTGGCAACAAGGTTCCGGCCGAGCACTAGGTGTAGGAAGGTGATGTAAAAGTAAAACCACCCAGTGTCGTAAACCAGGTCCGGGGGGGAGGGGAGGGAGGGAGGGAGGGGGAGGGCGGGGGAGGAGGTGACTGGAGCATTTAGACACAAGCGAGAGGATCATGGCGGATGGCCCCAGGTGTAAGCGCAGGAAGCAGGCGAACCCGAGGCGCAATAACGGTCAGTCAGCACGCGGGGCAGCGGCCCGGCCGCTCCGGGGCGGCGGCGGGACCGGGGCGGGGGCCGAGCAGAGCCGTCCCGAGCGCGGAGGGGGGAGGTCGGGCGGGCGCGAAAGTAATTCCCCCGCCGCTCCTCGCCGGGAGCCCGGCTCCCTCCGCACCGTTATATCCGCTACCTGGTGCCTCCCTCGCTGCCTGCCTGCCCGCCTCCCTCCTCCGCCTAGCGGTGCCTCCGCACTCCGCCGCCTGTCCGGGACCGTTACACGCTGCCTTCCCCCACACGCCCCGCCGCCGGCCCCGCGACCGCCCCGCCGCCGCTGCGGGGAGCGGGTTCGGAGCCCCCCCCCGGCCGCGCCGCCGCCCTCCGGCCCGGGCGGGGACGCCGAGCTCCGCGGGGAGCGGCGGGGGAACCTCCGCCGCCCGGCCGGCCGCGGCAGCCCCAACTGCGAAACTTGTTACCTGCGCGCCCCGGCGGAGCGGGGCCTCTTCCCCCCGCCCCAGCCCCGCCACCCGCCCGGGAGCGCCGCTCCGCCGCCCGCCGGAGTTCCCCTCGCTGGCCCGGCTGGGGGCCGGTTCCTCGCTCCCGGCCGGCGCCGCGGGGCGGGCTGGCGTTCGCCTTGGGGGGCGGCGTTGGGGGCCGCCGGCCGTCACTGGGGGCCGTGGGGGGCACGCTCGGGGAGCAGCCTCGCGGCAGCGGGCGGCGGTTCGCGCGGGGGCAGCGCGGTGCGGCCGCCCCGGGCCGGCGGGAGGGGAGGGGAGGGGACCGGCGCCTCCGCCGCCCGCTCGCCGCCTTCGCTGCCTCCTCCCCGCCCAGAGTGGGTCCCCAGAGCGGCCGCGCTGCCGCCCCGGGCCGGGTGCCGCTGGGGCAGGGAGGGTGCTCCCGGGCGGCGGGGGCGGGCGGCGAAGTTTGTTCCCTTCCCTGTGGCGTCGGCGGTACCTGTTTGTATAATAACGGGCGGTGACGGCTCGCCCGGGGCCCCGCGCGGCTCTCCCCGCCCGTGCGACCGGCTGCTGCAGTCTATATAAGGAATTACATTCGCATTTCAGACTTCGGGGCTGCTGCGGGGCTCTGTTGGTCCCCCCCCCCCCCTTCCCCCCCCCCTTTGTTACGTGCGTTACTTTAAGATGCATTTGGAAGGTACACGGCGGGGGGTGGGGGGAATAACCGCTCGTAACACCCACTCTGCACTTATTTTCTGCAAAATGGAGAAGTAGTTCGGTTCTCGTAGCGGCTCTTCGCCATGGGGTGTAAAGTGGAAGATTTTGTAACCTTCCTTGGCAATTTTATGTTCGATGTGGCATTTCCTGCCAGGGTCAGGGGTAGGAAGGTTCGCCTGCGATCCGAGGTGTTTGCGTACGCAGGGAACGGTCTCCGAAATAGATCAGCCACGATCGGAGCTTCTCCCTGGTCCTGGCTGTTCCGGGCAGAACGTGGTGCTCAGTGACGGCCTTTCCGGGGCTAACGAGTTCGTTCATTCGGTTGCTTTGAACTTAAGAGGGTCGTCTTTTTTTTTTTTTTCTTTTTCCTGTTTTTTCCTGTGCGCGTTTTCTAGCAAGTGTTCTTGTTTACACGCTCAGGTTATTAATTCCTTGTCCTAGTGTAAATATTTATATTTAGCTCATGATTTGGCTGTGCGAAAGGTAAGTTTGGAAAGTGCTTTTCTCTTTACCTTATTAAAAATGTTGATGATCAGAGAAAGGGGCTTTTCTTGTTGCTGACGACATGTGTGTGACATGTGAGTCTGAACCACCCAGCGTCCGTGCAGGAGCTGTAAACATGTTTACCTGAACAGGGAAGAAAATGGATTTTTCTCTTAAAGATCCAGTGATATGAATATCATACTCTTGGAGCATATCAACAGATGACTCGAGGCAGAAATTTTCTGAAAACCTAGCTTTTGAAATCATCAGGGGAAAGAGATTCTTGATCGCTGCAGCAAATGGCAACTTGTGCAGGTAGAAAAAAAGATGGTGTTTAGTTTTCTCCTGCATGCATGTCAGCCCCCTCCTGTCTGCTGCTTTCGTTCTCAAGGGAGGGATTTATTTACCACGCTTGCTGTCAGTGTTTTTCCTTTGTGCTTAATATTAGAAAACCAGATTTGAGGCTGTTTAGCACAAAACGTTTTGTCTGCAGTATGTGTCACTTGCAGAAAACAAAAGGTGTATAAGACATGGTATCATTCCAGGTATCTTTAATCTTCATCAGTTTTGGACCTCATCACTGCGCCTGTTTTACTGCAAAAAAGCCTCTGAGTCTTTCTCAACTAGTTCTGCTAGGTAGAATTGTAGTATGTTTTGGTTTTGGTTCCTTTTTTTGAGGAATTAAAACCAATTCAAGTCATTGTGCGTTGAAGCATCCAGATCTGTTAGATAATAGATTCTGGATAATAGAAATTTCTCAGCGGTGGGCTCATGTTTGACTTGCAAATGTTTACTAAAGAAAGTAGCTTGAAAAATATTAACCCTTTAACCTTTAAAATAAATAGGTATGAGACTTATTTTTCTTCTAAATCTCGAAATGCACTTTGCTCTTGTAGGTGAATATCTTCTGTTAATGAGAGATCAGCATAGAGGAGACAGTATACACCAGATCAAATTTGTGCTATTCCAGTTACCTTTTTCCCCCACTTTCCCACAGAATGTGAGATTATTAGAAAGAGATTGCACTTGACATCCAATATACTAGTTGTTAATGATGGGCTATGGTATTGAGTTGTTTATACTGTAAACTTTCCTTCTGTTGATAAACTTAATGCAGCTATTCTTACACTGTAAACTTTTGTTTCTTTCTCTCTGCACCCCCCTCCAGCTCTGTGTTTGAGAGACAGAACTTAGAGCTGCCATCCTGCTGCATTAACTGTATCTGGAAAGACAGTCTTATCTTCTTAACTCTAGAGTGAGTTCTTTTTCTGCCTTGTTTATTGGCCCCTACAGGAGATCAGCAAAAGAGCAGATTGGTGCTGCCATTAAAGCCTTCACTTAAAAGAAAATCTGCCACTTCATACCTGAAGGAAACTATCCTATGTCATTGTTTTCACTTCTGGCCAGTTTGCAAAAACATCTGTTCCAGCAAAGGAGTTAGGGAAGTGTTGGGACGAGCACTGTTCTGATAAAACAGTAACAGAACACTGGTTGGGAATATTTCTTCCTATCTACCTTTTCTGTTTCTCCCCCTCTTTTGAGAGAGAAATAGGGAAGAGAGAAGAGGGATGTGATTTTTGCCAGTCATCTGCATTGCCACACTATGCGAATCCTGTGTGGACTTTAAATAGATTCAGTATCAGCAAAGGTTTTCTTATTCTGAGTTGGCTTGCAGGATCAGGATTAGCTGCTTTCTTAGAATCCCTGATATATATTAGAGGATTGTCCTAATTCTTATTAACCAGCAAAACTAAAAGTAATGCATCTTGTTGTTCAGCAATTCTGTGAGACAAGTAAAACAAGCAAAATATTTAAAATTTCCCATACTAGAGGGTTAAAAAGATATCAGCCTTCTATATTGATGTTCTGAAAGTAATGTAAGTATGCCCTCAGGTCTTCAGATGCATATTTAATGGTAAAAAGAAGAATGTATGAAACTGAGTAAATCCTGCATCCTGTCAGGTATACATGAGGAGGAGGTATGAGGCAGGCTTTTTTTTTTTTTTACCCCTTGGTACCAGTGGGTTCATTACTACAAGGTTATGTAGATTGACTTGTTAGAGTGCTCTTTCAGTTGCTTTATAGTTGGATTTCCCCTCTTTTTGTTTTTACTAGATAATCATTTCATATAAAGTTTTGTTACAAAGCTAAGGACTGTAAGATCATAAATGCCTTGGAATAAGGCAAGAGCGTGGCATCTTTCTGTTAGCTCCAGGGTGTTAACTGCTGGCAGGATGTCAGGTGTTAGTGATGCTCGGGATACAACATTCCTTGTCATGCCTTTCTTCTCTCCTCCCCTCTCTGTTTCTTTTTTTGCTAGGTATCATGTTTTCACTCCAGCATTAATTTAAATTTGTGATTTGGGAATTGAGGAATGTAGCCTGAGTTAAAATTCCAGGCACAGTGAACAGGTCTACATGGTCAACTGAATTAACTGTTTGAGTCCAGGGAAATCTTCTCTCATATAAACAAGTAATACTGCTGGAAATATAACAGGAATACACTTAACAATGCCATTATCTCTTCGTTTTTCACTCATTAATCAGTGCTTCTTATTTAACAGTTGTGAAGCAGGATGTTTTAAGGTAATTGGCTACCTGAGGCAGAGTTTTTTAAGGTAATCAGTTACCTGAAACACTTTTCATCACCTGGTTCAGCAGCATGTTTACCATAGTCCTATAAGCAAGGAAAACTAACGAGCAGATGAAACTTTCCCTCTGACACAGGCTTCCCTGTCATAGAAGTTACTCAGATTAAATTTTTGAGTTAAAAGTCTGAGGATTTGACTTCTGTGAACTCAGCCCATGTTTTCAGTTGAACGTTTTCTGTTATATCTAATATCTGTCCCCACTGAGTCTTTCTGCTGACTTTAGGCTTTATTAGAGGTCCCGTAAATAGCAGCATTACTGACTTCAGTTAGGCCCTTGCTCTCCGTAAGCAAGCTCCTCTGTCAGTGCAGGGGGAAGGGGTTCCATGGCTGCCTTCTGCCTCCTGCCCCACTGGGAGTCAGGTGGTGGTATTAACCTGTCATTTCTTCTTACAGAAGTTTTATGGTGAGGGGGTTGGGGGAGAGGCTGGAGTAAACTAAAATGAAAATATCAGTGCAGTGTCTTTCTTCATGTGGAAACATCTGTTTTAATACGGTTTAAAATGCCAGTGAGGGGTGGCAGACATTTTTAACATGCACGAGTCTCTATTACTATATTAAAGAAATAAAACCAACTTCTGTGAAGCTTGGGTTTTGGATTTTTGCTTGGTTGGTTTTTTAACTGATTTTTGAGCAGCTGCTCTCTATTTCAGGGAAACTGCTGGAACTACAGTATCTAGTCATATGTCTCTTTAAGAATCCCTATTTGTAAATACGGTTGTTATTGTTTACCAAAAATATAAGGTCATTACTTTGAACTCATTAGCTGTTTGTAGTAATTTCAAAAACTCTTAACTAATTGATACTGCAAGCTGATTAGAATATGGTGTGCTTCATTGACTGTAAATCCAGTATTTAACAGTACATACTGCATCTCTGGAGATCACGAAGATTGTACCTGTGATAGGCTTCACACAAAGACAAAAAACAAGAGCTTGAAAAATGGAACTAATTACAGTTTTATGTAGACTTTCATACCAGTTGTCAAAGTACAGTTCCAGGTGAACTTTTGAGTGTTTAATATCAATAATCCTGAAGTTCTGGTCATACTTACCTATGTTTTTTCAAAATGGCTCACCAGGTAGGATCTTCTCTGTTACGGGCAAGTAAGTAGGACCTGGCTTGCATCTCTGGCCTCAGAAAGTTTGGTGCTTCATTCTGGCAGCTATAATAGGCCTGTTATTTTTGAGAACTAAATTCTCAAGTGACTTACCCAAGGTCACACAGGAAGTCCATAGCAAGACTGAGTCTCAATCCATTTTTAATCCATGGGACTACCCTTGCATTTGGCTTGTTCTAGAGCCTTAAAGAGAAAGAACAGATTTATCATTTAGCAGTTACTGTTCCTTTCAGTTTAAGTATTTAAACTCTTTCATATTTATTGTCTTGAAATTGTACAATTTTCTTGTACTTTCAGCAACCAAGTGGCAATATGCAAAACCCAATTCTCTCTTTAGTCAATTTTAGATAGTATTAAGATAGTATCTTCACTGTTGATGTTTCCTGTCTGCATAGTCAATGTTGATGTAATGATGTGCCAGAGGAGGGGTATTTTGTCTTCTGGTGCCTTTTGTATTCCCAAATCTTAAGTTTAGTGATGTCTAGGTAGACAAAAGTAAAACACAACAGGGGGGAATTGGCTTAAGACCTACACTGTTAACATCAACATCCCTACTCCTATGTGTGGGGTGTTAAGAAGACTGTTTTCTTGGAGGTTAACATCTGGACAGAGGTGATTTAATTGGATATTGGTTTTATTGGGACAGTAATGACTGAAGAAGAGTCTCAGCACGTGTCTTGTTTTTCTAATATTTGAAAAAGATTGCTATGTAAATAAAAACCATAAATCCTCCTTAAACCAAAAACTCCCCAGAAATGCATAAATAAAAGTCAGGCCTGGAAAGTCTGCTTGACTGGGACAAACACATGCTAAGTCTAGGTTTTACCACTGCTACCATTTGTCTTGGGGGCTGCTGCTGCTAAGGCAGAGCCATGTGGTAGGTGGCTATGGGTGCAGATGAGTGCTGCTCCTGCCTGGGGGGCCTGGGCAGCGAGAGGCAAGGCAGACATGGACAGCAGTCTGGTATCTTCACTAGTGAAGATGTGTGGTTAGCTCTAGTCAGGAGAGAGTGTGATAGATCAGTTGTGATAAGGACTCTTTCTTGTTGAGGGAAACGCTGTTTGAAATGTTTAATAATAAAAATCAACAAAACCCCAAGCACAGCATGGAGAGCAGAGGGAGGTATGTATGAGTGATCAAGGGTGCATGGGAGAGGTAAAAGAGTGTGTGTGGAAAGGAGGGAGGACAGAATAGAGAAGGCAGTAGTCTGCTTCTCACTGAAGGGATGATCCCTTATTTCTGATGCACCTTGGTGGCCTTCCAGGGAGCAGTGAATCTGGTCCCTGGTTGGCTGCATTTGAAGAGCACGATGGGAAATAGCTTTGCCCTCAGTTGATAAGGTGATGCCTTGAAACACTGGAGCTGTTGGAGGGATTCTGTAAGGTGGTTTTGTGGGTGAAGTTTTCTGTAATGCTTTCTGCTTCCACGTTATGTTGGCAAGTTTTCTAAACCTCATTAAGCCATTGCCTCTGGTATTGAAATTGTGTCAATTTCTTGAGCTAATTGTCAAGTGCACAGGTATTTCTCACAGTCTTGGTTTGCTTTTCTGGCTGTCTAATTCCTAGCGTCTTATTTTTAAGCTATTGAAAAGTGTAACAGAAGTTTGTTGTCTTTAAAAACTGTTCACAGTTGCAGCTTTTTAATCTTTGCTTGCCCTCCTCTTTTAAAGAAATACTGGGGTTATTTTCAGTTTTCCTTTTGTGCTAAGCCTCTGTTTGTTTATTTAATAATCTATTTGTCCCTTTCTTGCATAGGTAAGTAGAATTCCTGTGTGGCAATCAAGAAAAATGGGAAAAGCCCAGTCAAGAAGAGTGAGACTTGATGGATAAATTAGTGACTACATTTAAATTCAGTATAGCTTTATGAATGTATTTCATCACTCCTGAGAAAAATACTACCCCTATCACCACAGTATGTGAGCACCTTTTAGGCAGTAAAAATATATGTACCGAGTCTTCTCTTCCTGTATCTGGACTTATACATCTGATGCCTTGACCCAGTACTCAACAGCTTACACTTACATGTTAGGAGGATAGGTGGTGGTAGAGCAGAAAGAAGAAACTTTTAAAGTTTATATCTTTGTGTGGAGCAGCCAGGCAGTGATTCAGATCTTTCAGTTGGTTAGTGCTGAACATACTAACCAGGGTTCTTTAGACTTGTAGGTTTGTCCCCAAAGGAACCCCAAATAGGGAAGAAAGGAGGCTTTTTTTTTTTTTTTACCCATTACTGTAATGTAACTGTATCTTTTATTTTAACATGCTTTTTCAGAGCAACAGAAGTTAACTAAAAATATGCTTTCTCATCTTTGAGACGTCAGTACTGCTTGAAAGCAGCCTGTTTCAGTTCTCTCCTTTTCAGCTGTCATTCCCAGCTGTCACAATCTCCTTGATGTGAGGACTTTACCCCTGTTGTTGCAAAGCGGTTTGGTTAACAACTGCTGTCACCCAAAGGTTAAAACCTGAAACTGGCATGCTTTAGTGCTGCCCGTACAAATGTTTGCTTTCTGTTTGGTAGCATCTCCCTTGTTGGTCTGCCTTCAGTGTGTTCCATCTATCCTATTTTTGGAGAACTATGTAAAGCAGATGAACATGTCTAATGATGAATGTATTATTCTGGATGTGTTAGGGGGCTCAATTATGACTGAGGAGAGAGAGTAAGAAGATAAATTCTATCCTGTGCTGAGATGACATTCCATCCTATCCAATTTGGATCTGTAACTATAAGTAGCAGTCCTTCTTGAATGGAAGGACATGTGAAATTACTTCTTTAAATGCCAAGACCCCCATATGATATTGGAGTATATCAGAAGGAAAAGAAACAACTCTCCCTTAACTCTCTCTTATGTACTTCGTTTAAGTATGTTTTTGGATTTGATGCAGATATCCTCTGTCTTTCTGTAAGATCTTCTGGTTTTTAGCTTCTCACAAGTCAAGCATTAGATCAGGAACATTGGAGGAGCTGGCAAGTGCACTGGAGATAAATGGATTATAATCCTGGCCTTCTGCTGTGACCCTGAGAGTGACTTTCATGAATGACACTTGAAATAAAGGGGTTAAGAGTTTGATGGTGGTAGAGAGTATTTTTACCTATTAACTAGTGTGCCTGTCCTTGTTAGGATCAAATGCTACTTGGGCCAGTGATTCTAGGGAGCACCTTCAGTTACTGTGATATGAAATGTTTTCATTATTTCAGCAAACATACCTTTTCATATTCTGTCTGACAGACACTGAGGGCAGTTTTCTGTTCCACTTTGTAGAGACATCTGTCCACAAAGTGTATGTGGGAGAAAGCAAAATGAAATTACAAAACATCATAGATGTGGCATGATTGAAAAAGGCCTGGGGAAATCTGTTCCATCTGAAAAAGTGCAAACTAAAGAACAGAAAAATCAGACCTTAATTACAGGGGTTAGGGTGCTTTTTACTAAACTGGTAGATTTGACCCAAAGGTTGGTTTTTTTATGTTTTCCTAACACCTTTCCCCTTCCGCAATCTAACATAACATTTTTCTTAATGCCCAAAAATGACATGAGTTGTTCCTTTTTCCTGAATACACTTGTTTTTAATAGTTTTTTTTTCTCAGTGCCTTGAGGAATTTGTGCCTTGTGTCCTTTCAGGTATGCATCAGATTTTCCTTCTTCCCACCTTCTAGTCCATTTTATTCTCTATCTTAAGTTCCTGTATGCTATCTACTGTAAGTCATGTGAAGTACTAGACTGGAAAAGGAGGTACTACTCAGGGTCTGTAACCTGTTTAGTCTTCTGTCCTGCTTTGTCTTTCCATAGCCTTTTTCCCCTAGTATTCCTGGTACAACTGTTTGGCAAATTCAAGCAAAATAGAACTAGTCACATACTACTGGATTCATTCTTATGTTATTGTTCACAGGAAGGACCTAGGTACAGTTGGCCCGACAAAGAGCATGAGGTGGTGAATAAGGACTTTGAAGCAGATTTGGAGCTGTAATGACTGGCTTCCTTCCCTGCTGCTTTCCCTTCCCCTTCCTTGCAAAGTGTTTTCATTTGAAAAACTAAGGTGTGGTCATCAGGCATATCTATTCTCAACTTCCAGTAATTTTTTGCTCACTGCTGAGCTACACTGTAATTACATATGCAAATGTAGTATTTCTTTTCCCCTCTTACCTTGCACATGTGGGAGAGAAAGATAAGGTTGTAGAGTACCGCCAGGGATGGTGCTGCAGATGGCCACAGAAGGAGAGAAGTACTCTTCCTGCAGGGCAAGACTCACTGGAGATTTCAGAGCTGCTGTGACTCAAGAGGCAACAAGAAAACACTGTTCTTTCCAACTTTAAACTTTGGATAGGAGTAGATTGTTGGACGACTTGTTATAATAATCTATTTTGATACATTCTAGTTACAG
This sequence comes from Podargus strigoides, assembly GCA_028020825.1. Classification (NCBI taxonomy): domain Eukaryota; kingdom Metazoa; phylum Chordata; class Aves; order Caprimulgiformes; family Podargidae; genus Podargus; species Podargus strigoides. Next base: position 43,102,104 of record CM051623.1, read on the forward strand.
AGTGCAAATTTGCATTTACAATAGGAATTGGTTTTGTAGACATACATATGTATAGTTATTCTATCCAATAATTTAATCTATTAGACTGACTTGAATGCTCCCTGTAGTAACACAAGGTAAACTTCTGTCATTCTTAACAGCTTTATAATGATACTGAAACCACAGACTAATTCTATGGAAAAGACTATTCTGACAACGTCTCATCTTCATGTTAAGGCTTACCCTGTACGGTTTCCAGTTTTTAAATTGACTGACATACTCTATGCCTGAAACCCTAAATATGTCTTACAACAAATAGTGGAAGTAAACCAGAATCAGTTCTATATTGCAGTCAAAATGCTGTGAGACTCTTTCTGCACAAAAGTGGAATAATAACTTAAACAGAAATGAGAAGCAAAATTGAATTGGCAGTTGTAGTGTAGGAAAAGGGAGATAGTTCCAGTGACACATAACACAGTATAACATGCCATAGTTGTCTGTATTTCACCACGTGATTAATCATCGGCCTGCATAGCTGAAGTGTAGTTACACGATGGAGAGGGACTTTTTGAAAGGATGAGCCATGTTTGTACCTCAGCATGCAAGTGACTAAAACTAGGGGCAGACTTTATTTTTCTGTGACCTAAGCCAGTTCACACAAGAGGGACAATTTTAACTTTCTAGATGCAAAGGACGCAAATAGACTTAGCTGGATAAAAATCATGACACACAACAGAAGTTTATGGTCCTGACAGAAAATTCTTGCAGGGTATTTGTTACCTGTAGGTCTGATGCTCAAAAAATATTTTTGCCAGTACTGACTGACTCTGCTATGATACTTTCCTTCGGAAACAAATAGATTAGTTAAGAACTCCAGCAAATACAGGCATTTTCTTTATTTTGATATTAAGTGGCAAGCTTTCTCCATTTAATTACCCTTAAAAAAATAATTAAAAATCTTATTGTCGTGCAGTATGATATGCACACTATTTCACCACATTTGTTTTTGTCTATGTATGGTGTCACAATAATTTGGGATATAGGAAAGAATATACAGCTTTTTAAAAAAATCAGAGTTCTTTTCTAAGCAGGTAAGAAAACAGAAGTGCTGAAATTGAAAACTTGCAGAATATCTGGTTCTAACAGTTTACAGTTGCTTATATTTAGGCTTTATTTCATCTAACATTTTACAATATTTTTTAAGCATTTTGAAGGTCTTGTATAGCAAATCCTTGGGATAGAAAGATGTTTGTGACTTTTCAGGTTCCAAGATGCTCACTCACTGAGTAAAGCCCTCCAGGTTTGTGCCTTAATGTATCTTAATAGGCGTCCTACTTGAGCTTTTTTATTTATTTATTTTTTTAAATGTCTCCCCAGCCTGTCTACCTTTAAAGAACTTCCTTCAACCACAGAAGCATTAAGTAGGACTGCAATCAAATGTGTGTCTTGTTGGTTCTTGGTCTACTGTCAAAACACCGTAGCTGAAGTGTGTGTATGCACGCGCAACTGTGTGTGCTGTTTTCCTGCCTTTTGCTTTTGTCTGTCAGGCTCCTGGCTGATAGCAGATCAGCCATCTGAATATGGGCAGCAAAGAGTAATGGGCTGCACAAAATGCCTGGGGCTTCTTGCATACAATAAAATGACTCCATTATAAAGCAAAAAAATGACAAGCCTGCAGTGGAGGATATCTGTATTGGGGAGATGGAGAGAGTAGTCTTTGGTTTATGATCATGTTAATGGGTGTAAAATAAACTTAATTTTTTTCAGCTGTCAAAAGTATTCCTAGGTGCTTTACAGAGTAATGCTGAAGATCCTTCTAGCAGGAAAATACCGACGAGCTAAATGAACGATGTACTACTTGCTGTTCCTGATTACTCCCTTCCTTTCCCCACACATATATAGCAATGGCATAGTGGCTCAGTTCCATTTTTACCATGCAGGTGTAACTTTTTTATTTCTAGTGTTTTGATTAGTTACAGGATTGCATAATCTGCCCTGCAGAAGTGTGTTGAGTTTATTAAGTATTTTGGAAGATGTGCTAATACAGATTTGAAGGAAATGGGGCCAGAAACATGGCTGACTGAGACAGAGGGAATCTAGATGTTGGAGGAGGATAGAAAATATAAAGCTATAGTGAGTTGGATCAAGCAGAGGCACAAGTCTGTGTGCAGAAGCATAGTAGCAGGAAAAATAACTAGGATTACTATCAAGGTTTTTGACAGCTATACTTGCCCACTATAAGAATCTAGTGTTTAAAAAAACCCTCTCAACTGTCTACAGTTTATGTCCGTAAGCAGTAGTAGCTGCTCTTGCTCTCCTAACTTTCCGTTATAGCTTTCAAGATTTTGTTTGTTTTATGGCATGCGAGCTCTAAAAGGTGCTCCCCATTCCCCCCCCCAAAAAAAAAAGTGCACTACTTTCATTTATGCTAAATGGAGGATTGCATCTGCTTGGGAAATGAAGGCAGCTTCTGATAAACATGGGCTTCCAAAGTAACTGGCAAGTCAGCATAAAACCAGTTCTGCATGTAGAATAAGGAGAATTGTTAAAGCATGCAAAACTTGTCCCCAAATGCTTAACTTTAAAGAAACCTCTTGACTGATACTTGTTTTAGTCTGTCTCTTGCTGGAGTCCGTTCAATATGTCACTGTTCATACAAGCTAAGTGGACTCTGGAAATCTATGCTTTAGCAGCAAAATGTACAAATTACAACTTGTAATAAATAAAATTAGAATACTGTTTGAGTAAACTTTGCGTTATTTTTCCTCATTCTGTCAGCTGCTGCCAGGCCTCATTGTGGCTGTTCTGGATGTATATTCAATCTGTTACATGGACCATGTCCTCTGAAGATCTGCTTCTAGCTGCACTTCACACACCAACTCTTCCCCAGTCTCTTGATTTTATTTTACTTAAGGGAAAACCCTTCCTCAAAATGTGTACTACTTTCTCTCTGTTCTTCTCCCCAGTAAAGCCTGCTCCCCTACCCCAAAGAAGAAGGAAACAACTGAGAGTGATTTTGAGACTGATTAAACCACAGAGCTCCACAGATGCTATTCCCTTGACAGCAGTATTAATGCACGTTACACACATTTTTGTTTTGCAGTTTGGAATTGTTTCTATGATCATATAGGCTCTTCATGGTGCTGAAGACTAGTTACTTATGAAGGAAGCTAGTGTTAAAACAAAAGCTTAGTTAAATATCTCAAACAGTGGGTAGTCTGTAGATGGTGACAACTAAAATGTGTTCCAGGCTAGTTTATTGAGAGGATCTGTGGGGTTTTCTCCTCTCCTTTTTCTTTGCCCCATGTGATTGCTGTGGTTTACAGTAGGAAGCCACTAGTTTCTGCAGTCACAGCTCAAAAGGAAGGTAGTCACTAGTAGGCAATACAAAGACAGTTGAGTAAAAATAAGAAAGTGAACTTTCGTATGGGAGAAGGAGGTAGCTACATATTTTACAAATCTTTCAACATCTGTGACTTAATTGGCAGTGCTCAAAGCAGTATGTTACACATTAATGCAGCTTAGGGAAGTTTCATTTTTTAATAAGAATTTTAAAAAACTAAACTTTTCTCATCTTTTATGTGACTCTTTATTTTATTTTTTTTTGTTTTTTTGTTTAATCACACATCATACTGAGAAATGTATTGCTGCCTTGAACTGACCTGGCCTGACATGGCACCACTGTGGTGCTGGTTTTCAGGACAGATTTGGGAAGTTGCGGAATACACAATGGTAAAACAGTTGAAAGCTCAACTTCACTTAACCAGAAGGAAACATAGGAAATATGGTTTTCATTATCTTAAAGGTATCTAAGTAACAGAGAAAAATTATTCTTTTGCCCAATAATTTTGCTTGTTGTTTTCTGTGGCATTTAGGCTACAAGAGCAGAGTAGCTGGTTTAGATACTATGTATGAGGAAAGTTTGCAGGCGTTTTCCCTATGTGGATCCTGGTGACTCCAGTTTTGTGGTATTTCTTTCCTGTGGATAGAAAGAAGAGTATCTTGGATGTGCTTCAGAGACAAAAGTTAAAAAGCCCCATGTTTTTCCTTATCCTAGAATTGAGTTCTCACGAGGAGTTAAAGGCATCAGTACAGTGCTGCTCTCCCTCCTTGATGAGGTAGTGAACTCATGCTATCTCATCTAGCTGTCAAAGGACTTCAATATTTTAGGATATGCAGAGCTACAGTGTATTTTCATCTCCTTTCTTCCCCCTCCTCCTCTTCCAAGCAAGACTATTTTAGACAAGGGAAAAAAGCCACTACCAAAAAAGCCAAATCAATGTTTTTGAGCTCATATAAGCCTTGTGATTATCTCTGCTGTAATAATAGATGGGTTTGGTTTCTTGGAGCAATTCATGCAGTTCTGCAAAACTTATGTGACTACTGAAGCGTACTTCAGTGGATACTGTCTGTTACAGTTGGGAACTCTTTAATTTGGGTAATTTGCAGAGACTGAAATGTAATCCTCAGCTGATCAGCCTGTAGTGTATGAGAACAAGGAGTGTCAAGCTCTGTTTTGGAGGAAGCACGTGTTCAAAATATTTCAGGTTCATTCACATGTGCTTGCCCTTAGATTGTGTTTTGGTTTGTAAGGGTGTTCTGGAAAACCACACAGCCAAAACCATGTTGATATTAGTGCCTTGGATGCTGTTGATGATTGATGATATCTAATCAATACCTCTGATGTTCTTTTGTTTGTTTGTTTTATTGAATCTTATTCCTCTGTATCTCAGATTCCTAAACTATCTGGTAGCCATCACAGCCATCTACAAAACTCAGAATATTCTAAAACTAGTAAGCAACTGCACTAACATGACAAATCTCTTCGCTTACACAGTGTGATACAATAGGAGGGATTTCCATGTTATCCTGAACACGACCTGCCAGTCATTAGGAAAATAATGTGCTTTGTTCCCACTGGGGGACGAAAGGGATCAGGAGAGAAGCAAGACCTGCCATGCCTTGTGATGTCTGTGTTGTCATCCTGATAGTATCACGTGACGAAGAACAAGAGTTTGTTAGTCATCTCTCCTGTCCCAAACCCTTTAGAAGTGTGTCTTTATTTTTGATGTTTTTCTCCATTTCTGCAAGTGGGACACTCATGGAAAGCCTGTTACATGTGGATTTCCATTTAGGCATGAGGGCTCTGGAACAAAATATTCCGTCTTTGAGAGGATGTCAGTCTTCTATTTAAATTGGATTCTGAGTTATTCATGGGGGAAGGGTGCAGATGAAGAAGTCGTATTGGGTATCTGGAGGTTTGAGAGGGCCTATTTCCTTAGCCAAAATGAACAAGCACGTTTTGTGCTTCCTTGAGAGGTGTTTTTTTTCCGTTTGTCAAAAGGATAAAGTCTGTCTTCTGCCCAAAGGTTATTTAAATTGAAGCCTGAGTGTAGAGATGAGAACACGTAATGCAACTAATTCCTGTTGGCTAATGGCGCGTGTCCCACTAAACACAGGCGGTCTTACTGCTTCCTGGAGAAGCAGTCAGTTGTGGATCCTACGTCTGTTGTTACCAAATTCTAGCAACGATGGAAACCTCAAGGAACAGAAGCTGCTTTTTGGCAGACATGCTCGACGTAGGAGCTAGGGGTAGCAGTAGATGTTGATGCCCTACCATTCAACTTTGGGGAAGTCTGGGTTGCTAACAAACTGACAGAAGCATGTCTGCATGCCAGCTATGGCAAACCAGCATCCTCCTATGAAACCACCTCCTGTAATAAAGTGAGGTTTGAGGATTTTCTCAAGTAAAGAAGTCTACTGATGTCTACTGGTGGCGACATGCTATATTATATGTAGTACATACAGGCATATAGTTGTTCGGAGGAAAACATTGCCTCAGAAATGCTGATTTTTAGTGAGTAAACCTCTTCATCTGCAGTGAAAACAAATAACAACTTGTTTGCTGAACTGTGACCTGTTTTGGAGTGACAGTCTTGCAGCTTGCTGAATCGACAGCTGGGCTTACCACTGTGCTGCCCGTAGCTGAGAGTGAGCTTCACAAAGGCTTTGGAAGAGTACGTTTGTTTTCCTGTGCTGCTGTTATTTCTCAGCAGGTTTTTCAGTTGCTGCTCCCCCACTCCCCCATAGCTGCCCAGCCTGCTATGGTTTCAAGTTAGTTTCTAATGCATTTTCTTTAAACATCCTTAGTGAAGATTGGAAGACTCACATAATATTTGATAAACTGAGAAAATCAATGACAAGTTATTTAATAAAGCTTTTTGAGATCTCTGGTTTAGCTAAGTGATTTAAATGTGGCTTTTTTTTTTTTTTTTTTTTTCTGCTTGAATCAACTGATCAAACTTTAGTTAGGTAGAAAAAAATGTGTTGGGTTTTTTTTTAAGGGGGAAGTCACATAAATGGTTTGTTCAGAACTTCTTTCTAATAATAATTCATCATTCTGCAGATGAATTATGTGAATTGACATAAAGAGTCTGGCTGAAAAGGAAAATTATTCGTCTTTTCTGGATGAGAGGGTGCCAGCTGTGAGGATTAAATGTTTGTCCAGAAATTATATTGTTTCTGAGCTAAATTTTGCTAAACATGCTTTGAAATATTCTTGGCTGGCACAAACTATATGTTGGTGTCTGTGGCAATGGGGATTTAAATTAGTTCATTTTAAATCCTAGCAAGCAGCAGCTGAAACGCTGCTGAATGACCTTTGACATAGGGACCCATGAATGCCCCAAGTATGATTTCACTTTCACCACGTTCTTTGTGAATCTGAATGCTTGTCAAATCAGATGTGTGTTTAGACCTTTTCACTGAATGTGCTTGGAGGGAAAGAACAAAGCCTGGGGTCAACTTGGCATAATCCCTGCGTTTATCTTTATTCTATTATAGTGGCTTGTGGGAGATGGAGTAACTATTCTCTATGAGGTGAAAGTGCAAGTAGAGTGTAGGTAGGCTTCCAGACTTTCCCAACAGCCTAACTGGTCTCCCATGATTTACTGGCATTAACGTACGGCTGACTAGGCAGATTGCTGGTTTGATCCGTGTGTTCTGCTATTTGTTCTACCCATCACTACTTCGTAGCTGCTGCACCTCTCCACTGATGTAAACAAACACCTATAGCTTGTCTTGGGTAACATATGCAAAAATGGTTCTGTGTTACGTAGTGCTTGGTTCTCCCCAGTAGAGGCGGGAGGGGAAATAATGTGGATTTTAAAACTACAACTACTTTTGCTTCAGTGCGAATCATCTTTTTATTTCAAGAGATGAACAGCTTTATATACTGTACGGTACATATGTATTTTTTGCTTTTGCAGGCTATTACTCATAAGTAAGGAATGACTAAGTCTGTTATTACGCATTCTAATTGGGAAAGCCTTTGTCTCTAAGGGAAGAACTGTAGTGTTCTACTAAATGATTGTTACAGACTTTTTGCAGTATTTTTAGATTTTACTCCTGTGGTAGATTCACTTCACAATACAGGATTGTTTCTGTGCGGAGCTGGAGAGGTCTGAATCTGTAAACGAGCTATTGTGCAGTAAAGTACAAGTGGGTGGAGGAACTATACCACAAAAGGCCTAGTTACCTTTACAGTTTGTTCGCTGTACCTCATACACTTTGTTTCAGAAGAAAAGCACTATTCAAAGACTTGAGTATAAGGAGGCAGTCTTTCACACGAGGCTTGTGGGAAATTTCTCTGACTTGCGGGTTTTCAGCTTGTGTAGATTTACCCTGAGCCTTCTGAGGCTTTGCCCGAAACAGCTTAACACATCTCTCTGAACCCCCCGCACCTCGCGGGCTGAGTGCTTCCTAATCTCACACTTTGGCCAGTATTTTCCACTTTACGTGTGCGCTTGTTTGGGATTTTTCAGTTTACTTTAAAATCAAACTTTGCAAAGTTTATTTTTAAGTAAAGAGGGGGAGTGGTTGGTGTTTAAGGGCTTCCAAACTAAGAAATAACTCTCATTAACTTCAGAGATTAAAAACAACATTAAGCAACCATGAGATACGATTTTTTAAAAAACTAAACCTAATAAGAGCCATTCTGAAAGCATGAGTGTGCTTTTTAGTTTTTTTAACTCAACTTTGAAACCTGATGTTCTCTGTTAAATCTGCAGTTCCCTTCAGCTTCTTCCATGCATTTCACTGTTTACTTTCTCTTTTCATATCTTAGCAGATAAGTGCTTAAAAACCTGTTCATTCTGCTAGAAAACAAACAGGTTTCACTCAGCACCCAATTTTCAGATTTAGAATGCTTTCACACAAAAACTTGATGAGCTGGCTGGTTTTGGGGTTTGGTTTTTTTTTAAAGGAGAATTAAGTTATTTCAGTCCACCTTGACAGAGAGGAGAATGGGTGCTCTGGGGAGAGCAGGGCTCTGCTGCTCTTGCGGTCCCAGGCGAGCTGGGGTGGCTGAAGAAGTGTGGCTGCTCTGCTCCTTGGCTTGATATGAGTACTGAGAACAAGCTTCTGCTTCCATCACAGAAGTAACTCAAGCCTCCCAGGTCACAGCCTGGCAGATGAGCAGGAACTGACATGCTCCAGCACAGTAATTTTAAAATGAAGTAGCGGAGGCCTGGAGCTGTGCCCTGTCAGCTGTCTGTGCTATGGAGGCAGTAACCACTGGCAGGAAGGCAGAAGAGGTGTTTGGGGTTAGGAACCAGTCTGATAGGGTTTCAGTAATGGCTTTCATTCCTTGTCAGCTGCATCCTTTCAAGTTCTGCGTGTGTTGTAGAGAGACATTTTCATCCTCCAGTCTGCTTAGTGCTACCACTATCTGCTCTAGGAGAGCAATTCTGGGGAACCTACTGTCATCATCATCTCCCTTGCTGCTTTTAGGAATAAATTTAGTGCTTTTGTTCAACACTGCCAAGATAATTTTGTGCAGAATCTCAGACAGACTGAGGTGGTGTACTTTCTTATGTGGATTTCCCCCTGATTGTTCATCCTCCCCCTCCCCATCACAACTTGCCATACTCTGCTTCTTTGGATATTGCACTTACATACTCGAGCATCACCAAACCTACATCCAGAAGCCTATGTGTCCGACTGTAGTATTTGTTGCATGCTTAGTTTAATTGTATAACGTTAATGACAGCAAGAACTTGCAGGGCGCTTGAAACTAGATGATCTTTGAGGTCCCTTCCAACCCAAACCATTCTATGATTCTATGATCTTAAAATTCCCTTTTGCAGGCTGTAAACTAGTAAGTCGTATCAGGAATATCCACCTACAGATATATGCCACAATGTTTACTGTTTCAGAGTATAGCAAAACTCTGAACAGTTCCACCTGAGTTGAGTGAAACTGATACATGTTTTTCAGAGCTGTTCATGAGCTCTCATCTACTAATCTTGGGTACTTGTGAATAATACTTGAAAATCCTTTGCTTGTATTAATTGCAACTAAAAGGCAACAATCAAGTGTTCACTTTTTTTTTTTTTTTTAATCGGTAAATCAAACCTCCCTTTCGTAAAATGCCACTTATACTGTTATATAATAGCAGCTTTTCTTCTCTTATTTCTACTTCCCTCCTCTTCTGTCGGGCTCTGAAACTACATGCTGTGTAAGAGTTTCTCTTTTCTTTATATTCTCATTTTCAAGACTGTTTCAATCCTGAGATGTTAAGGGAGGTTTTCTAGTAACTACTGCTCCCATGGCTAGTGTATTGGCTGCCAAATCTGCTGTGTTCTCTTGGGCTTTTTTTAACTTCTAGTGGTGCGAAGGTGGGATTTGGAGAAGCAGCTCTACCAGCTGTGAAGTGGAAAGACTGAACTGGAGGAGCAATGCTGAAGGAAACAAGCCTGCTGTTTCATACCTAGTTGTGAACTAGCACATCCCTGGTTGCTCTTAGGGTCTTCCAAGAAGGTTAAAATAACTGTTATCCTTCTGCCAGTGTCAAGTGGGAAGGCATGCGATAGAGAGATGGAGCAAGGGAGTGAATTATTGGCAAAGCAGGGAAGAGCCAGTCAAACCTGCTATTAAGCAGCATTTCTTTTAAGCGCTATGAGAATTAAGGAGGTTACAGTGCTCTTGTTTTTAGAACTTACACAGTGCTAAAAATCCATCACAGAAACGGCAAAACAGTCTAGCTGTGTGCTGCTCATCTAATTTCACAGTTGGTCACAAATGCAGTTTAGAGGCAGCTATATACTTCAGCAATACCAACAGTTGACAATTTGGGAATTTAAACTTAACATGTCTCATCTTACATTTTTCTTACTGTCCTAAACACAAGTACGTAGGGGAATAAATGAACTCTAATGGGCATTAAAGGCTGTCTAATTTGGAATAGTTTAGACCATAAAGGCACAGGCAGAAGTGCATTCAAAGCCACAGTTCCTGGCAGAATAGCTGACCAGAAGCCTGCCATGTGGGGGTCCTTCAGCTCACCTGCCCCTGCAACTTGCCACACTGCAGAACCTTCTTGCTGATTTGGAAAGCCTGCCTTCCGAGGCGTGGAGCCCGCTCGTGTGAAGTGTTCCTTCAAACTGTACTGAAATCTGCATTTCCAGTAAGCACTGTGCCTGCTACAGTTTTGAGCTCTTGTATTCTATAAACATGCTGAACGTGTAAAGTGCCTCATCTTAAAATGTGAAAGAAGTGGGTTTGGCCCCAGGTTTCCTTCTGTCTGAGGATAGGGAGTTGAGCCCTCTAGCATTTCTGGCTACTGACAGCCCCAAGGTTTTTTTATTCTTATTTTGAGCTTTAGCTAACTATTATAATTTGGTTATGTTGTAGAATACTTCATTCCAAAAGGAAAGCTAGAAGTTACCTCACCTGTTCATTTAAAACTAACTTTGATCTTATTTAAGTAGCAACTACTAAAGACTTACATGAGCTGACAGCCCTGCTCTGCTAGTATTATGGAATTGTTTTCTGGGGTTTTTATTTGTTGGTTGGTTCATTTTTTTTTCTTGGAGCCAATCCCATCCTAGTAGCTAAGAGGGAATACAGGGCAATCAAAATAATTACGAATTTATGCGCTCAGGTGAAATAACAGAAAGGTTGCTCCTGGGAATGACTTGACAAGGTATTAGATGAAGGGAATAAAATTCCATTAAGCAAAGGTTTAGGGAAAGCATTAGCTCTGGTGGTCATGTTGAAATCTTAGTACAACAGTGGAAATGACAGCTTTTGTGAGGCTTCAGGAAAACAGAATAATGCAGAATCAATGTCATGTTATTTACAGCAATATTTCATTCAAATCTCCCTGTAACTGCTGCGCGAATCTGTGCTTTTACGTCCTGGTCCTTGAATGAAAATCATTTCTGGTCAAGCTGGCAGGAGAAAACTAATGAACTGTAGAGAGAGGTGTCAGTCATCCTCTACCCTGGAGAGTCCCGGGCACTAAGAAAGCTGGGTGCGGATGAACACCTGAGTAGGCCTACTGTTGGCATCTCAAGGGTCAAGACCGTACGTAGTCTGTGCTTTTGCTCTTCTGTCCTTTTCTGCGACTGTGCGATATGGAGGGACTGAGAGAGAGAAGGATGTTAGCCTGCATAATTGTTGAACACGTGGTCCCAGTGTTATTCTATGGGGAAGCAACTGATGCAGTCCTTGGTTCTGTCAACAAGTGGATCTATCGAAGGCGTAGGATGCAGAGATTATCCTCTGTGTTTATTTTATCTCACAATTGGGATAGATTAAGAACAAGTGGTCAATTTACAGCAATTCAGGGAAGTGGTACTTAGTTGTCATATTGTAGTGTCTGAGCATGCCCTAACACAAATTCTTCTGGTTTCTGTGGTGTAGGGGTTTTTCTTCTTTTAAAGAATAGGTTATTTTCTTTTGCTCAACCTTTATTTATTTAATTTTCTAGTTTGTAAGTCCAGTGCTAGGTACATATATATAGCAGCTGGTGAAAAATGTGGCACAAATATAATGATTATTTATTAAAAAGATGAATTCCTGTCAGCCTTTCCCTGCTCGTACACTTCATGAATGAGGGATATTTTCCCCGACCAGCTGTCTGCTGGAAATCATTCAGATGTGTTGCTATTTTTGAAGACAGCTTTTGTAAGGCAGAATCTCTCCTTCCTTATGTATATCTAGAAACCATTTGCTTTTCATGCAGACTGAGACTTGTATGGAACGTAGTTCAGGAATTCAACTTGTGCTCTATTGGCAGGCTTTCTTACTATACTGACTCGCATTTTCTCACAGGAGTCCTCGTTCAGAAAAGGGTTTTTTAAAGGACCATTCTCCCAGCAGTTGCTTACAGCATGTGTATGTTTGGCCTATCAGCATGCCTATGTACTTTGGCTGTATAAACTGTAGGGTTGGCTCACAGACTAGAGCACCTAAGTTTAGATGCCAGGGTGTGAGTTCATTGCCTGTGTTTCCATTATAGTCTGCAGAGACCTAGTCAGTGGACCTGAAGAGCTGTTTAGCTGACTGAACATGGGTATCTGCTCTAGAATGAACAGAATAGTTCTTTAGATACCATTGATTATAGTAGGAACGTAGGCAGCTAGTTGATGTATAAATTCCTAAATCCAGGTTTTGTAATCTGTGAGCTGTATCTTACCCTGATGCTATTTTGTCTCTAACAGTTGAAAAACTGTTTGATGTTCTTTTTGCTATTAAAACTCCCCTTGTGAGTTGTCTGCTGTGCAAATTTTTTTTGAAAATTATAATTAGAGTTGAATTTCTTGAGTGCTAAAAGCTACATGTTGAAGATGACACCTGTCTCAGTGCTTTCCCTAATGTTCTAATTTTAAGTATCTTTCAGTTCTCTGGGACTCATAGACTGGTACCTCAGTTCAGCTGGGAAGCAGGCATCCTGCCTTTCCCCTGCCCCATGCACCTCCCTTCAGAACATCTTGCTGCTGAGCTGTAGCTTGACCTGACTCAAGTCAGGTTTCTGATATCTCATAACGGGAAATGAATAAGCTTCTCACATCAGTATGTTATCTTGAAGTCTTCTTAGGAAACAGCAATGAAATGGTTCTGTTTTCTCTTATTCAGTTGCATGTGCTATCAGAGTTGGTTGCAACTAGCTTTTAACTTAAAATGTTAATTTCTGTTGCTTACTTAAACAGTGCTTTTGTACTGAATTGATGATCACAAGTGAAACTGATGTTTGGGGCATTGGAGCGGGGAGGTTTGGTAATGGGAAAAGCTGCTTTGAAATGTGAGATGTCACTATGAAGAACTAAGATTATATATGTATATATATTTAATAGCAGTGAATTTTTCAGTGTAATGGCCTTGAGTTCAACATAGAGTAATTGCTAGTTGTTTCAGATCAAGGAAGACTCAGTTGTGTAACTGAGCAACTTAGACACTAAAGTGTTTTTTCTTACTTTCTTGTTCTTTCTTCCTATTATATTAATACTTTTTTTTTAAAGGTTTCGTTGTAGCCAAAGAGCATATCTCTGGATATGCAGACAGCTGGGATTTTTATCAATATCAAACTCCTCAATATTAGGAGTACTCACTAACCACAGGATACATTCTGTACTTAATTGGTGAACTGACTTGAAGGGGGACACGACACAGACAAGAACCTGAACAATGGTACTTAAACAAATAGATGGATTTAGTTAAGTCTCCCACATTGTGCAGAGCTTTAGCTGAAATTCCTTCATCTTTTAATGTTCATACTGTAGAGTGGTTTTTTACTGTATTTTGACTTTATTTATTGAGTTGAAGAGGCTTATATTACAGAAATTAGTGTACTGGTGAAACACAGTAGTTATCCTGTACGAATTCAGCTTGTAGCTGTCTCTTGTAAAATCTCAGATTCTGAGGTCAAGTGATGAGATTGTTTGAGCCCCCCCTTCAGGTGTAGATTTCTCAGGAGACAAAGAGGGGACTGTAACTCCTTTCTCTTTCAAACTTCATGCTGTTTTTTTTCAGTGTCTTGTTCAACAGGCACAAATTCACGCAGCCTGACAAGTATCTTTGTGCTTCCTTCTCTTCCTTCCCGTAACTGTATCAGAGTAGTATCTGTCTACTTTGAAACAGTAGTTTATATATTTCTTCTGTCATGGCTTTTACTTGAGAATTGTCAGGTGATTTAAAATTACAGAGGAGCTAAGTCTATCTGCACAATGATGTTAGAAGTTTTATGTTATTTTCTCCAAATTGCCACTGAAAAGAACTTGTTTAATTTCATTGACTAAATATTATATTAATCTATTTCTGTAGAAATCAAAATGTCTTAAAGTTATACAATAAGTTCTATTAAAAGTCACCACATTCCTTCAATAGTCTGAAAGTGTGATGTTTGAGTGAAAATGGTCTAGGCAATGTTCTCTTCTGATCCTTTTATGCTAGTGTAAATTTTAAGAAGTCTATAGGAAATGCCATACTTTTTTTTTTTCAAAAACACAGTTTTAGCTGTTCCAAAATTCCTTTTGAAGAATCCAAAGCCACATGTTTGATAGCTGAGCGTATGAAATGTAACAAAAGAAACTGATGGTCTGAAAATAATGTGTCCAATATGTATGTATAAGTGAGATTATCTACTCAGAAGGAATCTTCACTCACTAACTTTTCGTATTGACCTTTTGGGGATTTCAGTCTTGAATAGCTAGCTTCAGCTAGAGTGTAATTACAGAAAACACTAGAAAGTTCTTCAGACTGTAGTTGCTCACTGCTGTCAATGTGTGGATACCTTAGAAAGGGTGATCCTAGAGGACACTGAGGTTTGTGGTGGCTAACTGTGAGCTTCCAGGACTCTCAGAAATTGCTCCTTGTTTGCAGTAAAATGCTAAGGAAGCGGTACTGCCGTTTTATATGTCACTAGTGAAGACCAGAGCTAGAATGCCTGCTAGCTAATCATGCCTGCTTCTTGTGCCAGCTCTTCAAAACAGTTGCCAGCATAGCATGATATACAGGAAAGATTGTGTCTGTGTTCATACAAAAAAACAAAACCAAACAACAACAACAACCAAAAAACCCAAAACCACCACCACCAAAAAAAAAAACCAAACAAACCCTTACATAAAAATTGCAGTAAAACTAAAGCAGCATAGTTTGATTTCACCTGAAAGAAGGATAGGAAGTGTTGCGGTAAGTCTCATAGCTCAAAGGAAGGAAGATGTGAAATCTGAAGTTTGGTAGTTCTAGCAGGCAAAGGTAGATAAATATTGCTTCTCAGTAGTTACTTTTAGCATAGGTTCTGCTTCTATGTGCCAGATCTTAAAAGACAATTAAAATTGGGGAGTTTACCAAAGGTTGGCTTGTGATATCCATAAGTGAATTTCTTAAATGGACTTTAAAAGCCTTGCTAAGTAGTAGGTTCCAGATTAACCAGAAACTGTGGACTTCTCGAGTTGGTGGATGAAACTTCTGTGGTCTGTGCTACTCAGTGTCAGACCAGATCATCATGCTGGTATCTGATTTTTAAACCAGGGATTGGTGGGAACACAGTTCTTTACACATCTGTGAATAAATTACAGTCTAGATACAAAATTTCCAGTATTTGTGTACTGAGAAACTTTTCCAATTACTGCTTGCTTAAGAAAAGTTAAGAAAAACTTACTCAGATGCAGCTTAGTTAAGTTAACGTGCATGCGATGTACCTCTAAGTTTGGATAACATATGCAGCCTTTTTCCTAAATATCCTTTTAGATGATAACTTGGCTGTATATCTTCCATACTATGTCTTTGCTTAAAATGAGTATGCCCACATCCCTCTCCCATGGCAAAAGTACATTGCTGTGAAAGAATTGAGTAGCATTGGTATCTGTGATGGCTTTCCACAGATAGTACTGGGGAAATCTGGAAGATGTTAAGGGGTTATTTGCCCCAACAGGCAAACTGGGAAGTGAATTAATAGCTGATTCTTATACCCCTTCCGCTATTGTTATGTGTGATGTCTAAAGGGTTGTAGAAGGATGTCTGGATTCTTGGGGTTATATCAGGAGAACAGCAAGTAAAACTTCTACTCAAGTAGAACTGTAGAATGTTTATGTTACTTATCTGTTCAAATATCAGACCTCTGAGTTTTTTAGTAATGCACCTGACTGTACTTTCTCTGGGGGCTGGATGCTGCCAGATTCACGTTCTCAGTCATGTGTGGAGCAGACCGCCCACAGTAAGCTGGAGATGCTCTTGGTCTACCCCTGGTATCCCAGATTTCTTTTAACAAGATTATTGTGTTGAGAAGAAAAATATAGTCCCACTGTACAATGTATTAGTTACTGTTGGCTGCTAAAAAACTCAGCAAGGAGTGAATGTGCTATTAACATCTCTCTGTTACAAGATTTTTTTTTTTTTTTTTTCCCAAGATGTCTGAGTATTTTTTAAAGCCAGCTTTAAACATGACATGCTGCTGACTGGGGTGGAAAGGGAAAGCATGCATTGCTAATAACTGCAGATCTCTTCTGCTGTTTATTGAGTGGAATAACAGATGAAGGTGATTGTTTGTTTGATCCTTGCTTGTGTTCCAGTGCACCTCAAACCTCTGCCATTATTAAGAAAGGCTGAAATTTCACTTTTTGTAGCACTGTGCAGATCTAGTACTTGTGATTTTAAAGCAAACATCACCACCATGCCTTTCCTCTCCCCTGCCCTCCCCATCAGTATCACATCTTGCAGAAGGGAAGAAGAGAAACATTTGCTGTGCTTCAAATGAATCAGTAAGGAGAAGGAACTATGCTGGTAGGCAGCGTACTTGCAACTCTGTAATTACCAGCTATTTTACAAAGTGATAACGATGATGTAAGATCATAATCTTTTTCCTGTTCCTCTCTCAGATGTACTCTTCTATAGGCTCTTGCTAGAGCAGTTGGTAGCCAGTATACATTGGACGTAACCTGCGGTGCAGCAGATCCACCATGTTTGCTTTTTCTTTGAGCTGGTTTCCTCCTTGCATGTATGTGCTCTTTGGTTATGTACCCTGCTTCAGCATACCTGAGGTGCCTGGCCTTCTGGAAGCACAGCCCAGCCTGACCGCTAACTGCACAGCTGGCAAAGGGCACTTGTGTTGGCCAGGATCAGCTTTGAAATGCTGCCAACCCCAGGAATCTGTCTGCTTTCTGGATTGTGCAGGAGTTGTCGGAGGGAATCTATTTGGTGACAGTAATACCCGATGAGATTGCTCTCCACAGATCAGCCAACGTCTGCTTTACTGAATATGAACACATAATATTTCATAACTTTACTTAATAACATCATCCTGTAAATGAAACAGAACAGAGCTTTTTGGAGGAAGAGTTACCTGATGAGAAATATCCACATGCAGTACAATTCTGTTCAGTGTGGGATGTAGCTCTTTGCACAAGTCGGTGAAGAGTTAGGATCTCAATCCTTGGTTGCACTGCTACAAATTACTTTGCCTTAAGCAACAGAGTTATAGTTACTTTGGTTCAGGAAATCTGGTTCTTTCCTAATGTAATAAACTCTTGAAAAGATTTACTTCAGGTCTGGTCTAGCACACACAGTATGCGCCATAGGTTTTCCATGACTGCATATTGTTTTAGTTGGAATCTCTGGAGGAAGTATATCCTAATTGATTTTTTTTTTGTCTGTTTTAGTTTTGGAAGAGTGTTCTTTTACCTTGTCAGCTACCAATTTTTACTATCAACAGTGTAAACCAAAAATATCTTCAAGGTCTGAATGTTGTAGGGATTTTAATGTATTTTTTTCTGTCCCAAATATGGGGACATACATGACAGGAAAATGTTTTGGTTTTTGTAAACTGGTTAGACTTGCTTCTTCTTTTGGAGGATGTGATTGTTCTGGTGTATTCTTCTTGCAGTAGTGTGCAACAATACTTCAGCTGAACCAATGCTATCAGTCTGTGTAGGTATACCTCCAGCACTGAGATGTTGATCAAGTGCAGGGAAAAAAAAAATCCATGCTCTATGCTAGAAGAGAGCTGCATCCATTTCACGTCAGACATTCTCTTGAGTTAACTACATAGTTTCTTGTGTCTGACCTAACTAGAGTGTTTATCTTAAGCAGTGGTCTAAACCTAATTTCTGGTAAAGTAGGAAAAACCTTTTGCCAGTTATGCAAGTGTAGAAGATCTGTATAAATTGCTAAATGTGATGAATATACCAAATACACAAATACGAAATTCAGCCTCGGTTTTGTTTTAGGATTGTGCTCAGGAGTTAAACTTGTAACCTTTTCAGTAAAGTTGGTAATGACCTGGAACGGTCTCGTAAAAATAATGTAGAATTGTGTTTATGTTTGAAGGGCTGGGGACAGGGACATCTGTATTAAATAACTGGTTTTTTGTAATGGGAGTTTCTTTGAACTGGTTAAGTACCTTCTTGTTTCTTTGAACAGGTCAGGAAAATGTATGTTGTTTTTAAAGTAAAAAGCAAACCTGGTGCTTACAGCTTCAGTGTTTTGGTAGTTTCCTTGCTGCCAAGTAACAGCAACAAGTTCCTGCTGCCATGGAATCAAGATTAAAAAATTAAATAACAACAGTCTTTGTAACTGATAGGCATATCTTGTCCTGTGACTGAATTAATTGCTAACGATGTTATCTTATCTGTCAGTGATTTCCTTTGAGGTATATCAAGCAAATTTTGGTGAAGACCCCTGCCGTGGTGTCCACTGGAGTCTGGACTGCTGGTCACTGTTTTCCGGTGGCTATTTTGAAACCACCAAAGCAGAAGTTACATCGTAAGGGACCATTAAAACCTGTATGGTCTGCACTTACTTCAGGGGAGCTGTTTACTTCAGTGAAGCAGCTTCAAATGAGTCAAACAGTTTTTTGGGTAGGTTCAAAGCATTTCCTGATGAGTAACTTCTGAAAAGTTCCATAAGGAATTTCCTTCAAATGCTTAGCAATGTTTTTGATACCCTGAGCTGTAACAGTTTTTCAGTGTAGACAGCAAGCATCTGTCAGGTGTGGTTTGGAAAGTTAATGAATGTTAAGAGAGAGGAAAAAGGAGGCAAAAGTTCTATTCACATGAGAACTTCTTATCCTAAAACTGTTAGCACTACCATAGATCCTGCCTCCTGTGTAAACCAGTATGAGAAACGTGGAATAAATGTAGTATTTGCCTCAAGTTTGCAATGTGTAGGAGTTTGGGAAAAGTCCCATAAAGAGTATTTCTATAGCTTTGAGCTCAAAGAAAAAACAAAAAAACAATTTGAAATGTCGTGAAAAATAGATGAAACAAACCACGAAGCAAACTAATGCAAAGATGTCTGACAGTCTGCTTTGCCGCTCATTTCCAGGCAAAATGTGTGGCATTTAGCTGGTGGTAAAAAGCTGTTCAGACTCCAAATCAGTAATTCAGGGTTTCAGGATCTAGGTATTCACATTTAGAAATAAATGTCACTGGTATTAGTTTTGCTATTTCTGATTCCAGGTTGCCACATGCTATTGTTATATTAATAAATAGCACAGCCAACAAAATATATTAGGTATGGCAAGAGGTGCTATTAAAGGCTGCCACTGCTCACTGGAGGTGAGCTGTAAATGAAGAGCTGAACTTATATTTTGAACTGGAAAGCACAACTTTGTTGCTGTGCTTGCAGTGATCCAAACCTGAAAGCTGTTACCTTGTTGAGTTAGCGGCTTTTTGAGGATTGTTGTTCGGTTTGCTAATAAATTATGTTTAAAATGACCAAAATTCTTGAAATGTTGTGATGCTCCTATGTTATTGCACTATATAAACATGTTGTGCTGCCGCTGTCCCTTCCAGTCTACCCCTGGAATGAGACAGGCAAAATCAGTAATTGTCTTCTATGGTACGGTGCCATCAATAGTCTCAGTTGAGAGGACTACTGCAGTGCTAATGGCAATCCTGAGAAGCTGATCTGATTATGGCTTGGCACTTCTGTGGCATTTGTATGGGCGCCTCTTTGACATACACAAAAGGACTGTCTTTTCCAAAAAATACTAATCTGGCCATGGGTGGCCTCTTAAATGTTTTCTGCGCTTCCCCCAGCTTACTCCAGTTTTATGAATGGTAGTGGAGGGAGGAGAGAGAGCAGGGAAGTGACATTGTGTCTGC
This sequence comes from Podargus strigoides, assembly GCA_028020825.1. Taxonomy (NCBI): domain Eukaryota; kingdom Metazoa; phylum Chordata; class Aves; order Caprimulgiformes; family Podargidae; genus Podargus; species Podargus strigoides. Next base: position 43,121,969 of record CM051623.1, read on the forward strand.
TTTAGCTGTTGAACTCTTAACTTCTTGAGGTGTAGGAATGATACTTAGCCTTATCTTGAGTGGGCATTCCTGTGGTTCTTTTATTGTGCTTTAAAGGCTTTTAATGGCATACTTAACAATTTGTGACAAACTTTCTGCACAGAATTATCTTCAAAAGCCAAGTTTTGTAACCTTTCCATTAGAAATAGAGTAAGTAATTCCAAGAGTAGTATGTCTCAAGGTGAGAGTATTTTCTAAAGATAACTACTTGGTCTTGTGTCAGGAGAGGAACCCCCTCTTTTAGGGCATCTCAGAACTAACTTTCAGCAAGATCAGGAAAGTAGACACTGTGATGTATTCTCGTTGTTCAAGTAGTGTTATGTAGTCACTTGGAATAAGAAGTAAGGACAGAGTTGGTAGAGTAGGTTGTAAATCCAGAATCTATTGCTGCACAGTGGTATGTCTCATTATTCAGCATGTATATTGCTGCATGCTGTATGGTCTCAAAAAGATGTGTTTCTAAAGGTTTTCAAAGCAGAGGGTTTTTTTCTGTTTCTCAGGCACTAGGCCACCACTGTATTTGGACAGAAAGCTTTGAAAAACAGCCACCTGTTCACAAGTTGCTGTATGAAACCAGTTATTTCATATATCTAAGCAGATTTATACAATGTATTCTTGCACTATGTAGTACCTAATTGTTATGATGAACTTGGATTCAGTCAGTGTTCCTGTAGGTCATCTAGGAATGATCAAATCCAGAAGCATTAAGTAAATAACATGGATTTCCTCATTCCTGTAGTGTTGCAGTACCTGTACATTTCAAGTTCTGAAACTTATTGGGCTTTTCACCAGTATGGAAGCATCCACAGACTTCCATCAACCATAATTAAACGTACTAAGTAGTAATGTATTGTTTTTCTCCAGAAGTGTCTGGCCTAGAGGTGAAAAAAGTCCTTATCCTGATACTTAAGTATTTATTGTAAAGTATCTGTTCACTAACCTATGTGAAACAGAATGTTTCTCTTGGTAAAGCTTTTGATGTGATCTGTCACAATTGTCATCCCTGTTCTGTTAATATAAAGATTTATTGTATATGTTTTGAAGAGATTTTTGCTCTTATATGCAATTAACTCACTTTAAATGCACTATTTAGAAGTGAAAAGGTTTGGCTCAGTAGATGGATTTAATTATGAAGTACAGAAAACTTGTCTGCAAAGCTGTAGATGGGGAAAATGAAGTTGATGTTTCGGCATCTGTTGATACCTCATCCCAAAGCACTGCTGTACTTCAGAGGGAGGGGGACACCAAAGCCAGGATAGTAGTGTACTGAAAACTCGTCCTGGTCCCAGTTCAGCTCAGTCCTGGTTCAGCGGTGCTGGTAAGAGGTGTGGCACTGTGACTTGTGACTGATACAGCTATAGCAGTAGAAGTTCCCTAAATCACATAGGAGTTTATGTTCACATAACTCTGATTTTCCTGTGACATGTTTGGAGATACTACGAAAAGCCAGTAAACGTTATTAGAACTGTCCTTTTCCTCATCAGACTCTGCGGATCGTCACTGGGCTGATTGTGTTATACTGGCAAAGACTTTCAGTGACTAATCTCACACTGCACAGAGTGGAACAGGATTCTTGAGTATGTAGAACGTAGATTTCCTTGCCGGTGAGTCTGAAGGATGGCATAGCACAACCTCCCTTTTGTGCTGGGGTACAGCAGCTCCAGCAGTTGTCTAACCCACTGGCCGAACACAAGAACTCAGGCCTGTTCCCCAATAAAACTGCGATTTTGGAGAACCAGGTTTTTCCCCTCAAGCCTGATTAACCATTAATTTCTCATTAATTTAACTGCTACTGTGTCATGCCTTTTATTTTAAAAGCCGTGATTCACTACATGTGCACCAGCCTATTTTTCTAGGTTCAAATAATAGCCTTCACTCGGTCATGCCTGCACTTCTGCATCTAGCCCTAGCTGTGAGCGGCGTTGGGTTACTCCGGAGAGGAAGGGCGTGGAGGAAATGTGATAGGGCTTGACAAATGGCCTGTAACCCTTTTAGTCTGAACCTGCCAGAACATACACGCATAGTCAAGGCCATATGCTGCTTAAAGATTATCTTATATATGAAAAGAGAAGAGCAGCTGGCAGACATAGCTGATGTAAGGGAGTTTGTGGGGTTGAGATGTCCCAGGCCTGAAGCGTCAGGCTTCTGGGAACCGGCTTAGTTGCAGTAGAGCTGACGTGACTTAAGGCTGTGCTTTAATTCAAGGGGAGAAAATCAGTTCTAAGTTGTTTTTCAAAGGAGCTTAAGTAAAACAGGAAGAATGATCAGAAATCATACTTTAAGTACAGGTGGCTGGTGTGGTGCTTTCTCTGAGGGAATAGTAGCTGATAAAAGCAGAATGAAAACATTCCCGTACAGATGGAGGCACTCATAATATGTTTGAAGATATACTATAAAGCCTGAATGTGGAAGAGCACCCCTGAGCGAGAACTGAAAGTGTTGGAATAAGACATTTTCTGCTTCTTGACTCACCTTTTTTTAATTATTTTTTCCTAGTAAATCTCACAGCTTAATATTTGAATATGGTCATTTGTTTTCAGCTAATAGTAAGACAAACTCAAGCCAAGCAGATTTCTTTTCTCTTTCAAAGACCTTCTGCCTTCATGATGCATTGAAGAAATGATGCCAGACATTATAGCAACATAAAAACCCTAAAGGAAAGTATATATGTAACTGTCAATAAGCACTGTCTTGAGAGGCTGTAGGCTTTACTGAAGTCAGTGTTCCTCTGACAGCCTTGTATGTGATCGTGCCAGTCCAAGAGCAACGAAGGGGATAACTTGATTAGGGTGTGACCAGAAAAGCACTGGAAGAAGGAGCCATGTTCTCAAAAAGATTTATTGTGTGCATTTTACAACCATTTCCCTAGCATTTACCTGGGCTGAAGATGTTTCTGTGTAATGATTGGTAGGGGATGAACTTAAACCATCCACAGTGGACCTTCTCCTCAACTGCTTATCGTCCTCTGTATCATACTGTGGATGAAGAAGAAAAGTAGGAATATTTTCCAGTGTTTCAGGTAGATTCAGCCAGGAGTGGCTTTGGGTTGTGTTTCAGAGCTGCTGCAGCCGTTCTAGGGAGGTGGGCTGCAGTGAGAGGGGTGCGTGGGGAAGCAGGCTTGAAAGGAGACATGGCAGACTCTGTCCTGTGGGATGAGGCATAAGGTGCACTGGTTTCATCTTAATTTAATGTGAAATGTGGGGGAAGTTTGTGGAGGGAGATTGTAAGCTCTGTATTACATAAAGGTATAAGATTCTGGAATTTAGCTTTGTGCGAAGGAAGCATTACGTAACAGAATAAAATATTAATATGAGCAAGCAGACAAATTTAAGACTTAACACAGCTAACGCTCATCATAGTCAGCTGTATTAAAGCAACTGGATTTGTATGATTCAAAAATCTAAGTAGTAGCTATTATGTTCAAGGCAGCCTCTCCCTGTGTGTCTTCTGTATGCCCATCCTTTCATCTTCCATCCGTTTTCTTCCCCTCTTTTGGGAGAGGGAGATGTTACATGACTTTTATGGATTTGAGACTGGCTTAATACACATAGATTTGCAGTAACATTTTGTAAATGTTAACTGTTAATGATGGCTTCCTCCTCCTCCTGAAAATACATCTTATGGTTGGGCAACTTGTGGAAAAATTCACTTAAGTTTTCTGACAATGATTTTTAATGCTCCATTTGCTGAGGGGGTGGGGGCAAAGAGCGGGAAACCAGTTTGGCTGCACAGTCCATGTTGGATGTGTTTTGCTAACAAAGGTCAATACATATATTTTCACTTCTGGAGTGTTTGGAACTTGTCTTTGCTAGACCTCTGGAAGAAGCAGTTTGTTAAGCTTCATTGCCTATTGAATAGGATTTTAGTAAAAGGTTAAATTGCTTTGTATGTGAACTATGACTCTTTTATGACCTGTTTAAAACTAATTAACATGCCATGCTTACTGGAAACAACTTGTGAGTTTTGACTCTGAAAAAAAACCCACCAAAACTTCAGCAAGAACTAAACTCCTTCAGTTAGATTTTAGTCTACTTAAAGTTTTCTCTGCATCATGAGTGTGAAACCAACAACCTCTACTTTTCTCTCTTATTTTATTAATCTTTTTTTTTTCTCAGTTGCAGCCAGTCACAATAGAATATTATGTTCTGCCATAGGAGGGATGGCAATAGCAGCACATGTGAAAGTACGACCTCAAAAAGATCTCTTCCAGCCCAAACTATTCCATTATTCTAAGTTTCAGGGCAGAAGCATATACAGTGCTGCTTAGTAATTCATGTGGAAATAAAATTCTCATTCATACTCTAAAGTTGAAAGTTGAAGGCCCCCCCCCCCCAAAAAAAAAAAAAAAACAACCAAAACCCTGCCATTAAGCAGAGAACTTAAAAAAGAAAAGGAGGAAAAGAATATAGAGTACTTGAAATCATGCTGCTGGTTGGGGTATGCTGTTCTTTAGTTGAGGGAAGTTTTTCATCACATTTGGTGGTATAAAGAAATTTAATTTGTAGCAAAATTAGATAGAGTATTACTACCAAACTTGAAATCCCAGTTTATGGGGTTATGTTATTTTGTTTGTTTGTTCTGGTGGTTTGGTTTTTTTAACTTGTATGTTGGCATCTTATTTCTTATACTGATCAGTTTTACAAGTCATGTGTAGTGTTTCAGGAGCAGTTTCGAAACAAGTACCTTCAGTTTCTTTATCTAAAAGTGTCATTCTTTTGGGCAATCTTTTGCTTAATGAATACCTGAAAATTAGGTTTAGTATCAACATCAAGGATGTCTTATGTCTTTTCCCTGTCTCAATGTCTGTTTAGAACACATAATTTAAAATAGAGCTTCTTGTGAGGCTTTCCCAAGCTATGTGTCTATATTAAATATTGGAGAGTCAGTTCTCATCACTAGGATAGTGGTAAGCTTGCATTGCCTTATGTGTTGGAACATGCAGTTGTGGCCAGAAAGAAATCTAATTTCCAGTAACTGGGTGGCAAAAAAAGAGTCCAAAGCCACTACAGCTAAAAAATAAGGAACCTGAGAGGATGAAAAAAGCAGACTGGATTGTATCTTCATGTTCCTTTTTAAATGTTCTTCTACCAAGAACTGAATGTATATTTGGAAAAAGTGCTTCTCTCCCCCCCCCCCCCCCCCCCCCCCCCCCCCCCCAAAATCCTGAGATCTTGAGACATAGTTCCAGCTTCATTAACATTCAACACGCTGGGTCACTCTTCTGTCTTATTAAAATCCCACAAATCATGATACCATGACATACAACTATGTGAGATTTTGGAGTGAGTAGGGGATAATATTCATTTTAAAGCAAGGCGTGTATGTATGTAAGTTTGAGATCAAAGTATAATAGTAGTGTTTACTAAATGCTGAAGGGTCACAGTTTGTGCTTCTCAAGTCTGAATAGGTGAGTAAAAAGTACTTGGAGTAGAGCACCAATAGGTACATCTTCAGATTTCAGAGCCCTCCAGTGGCTATGTATATCTTTCACTTCTGCAGATGAAAACAGTGTGGACTAATGTGGTTTTACAGAGATGGGACTATACACATTTGTAAGATTTCCTTTACATTTATATCTGTTTAGGCTTTTTCCTTTTTAATGCCCTGTTGTATTGCAAAAGGAAAAGATGGCAGTAGCATTTTTGTGGGCGTCTCCTGCCACCCCCTGTATTTATTTTTGTTTGGTTTTGGGTTTGATGATGAAGTGACAGGATTTACCAAAAGCCCATGAGATAATTGCTTTTTAAAAGAGTGGCTTCTCTCGCTATTGTTTTCTTATTGTCATGCTAGAGTTATGCTGAATCTTCTTGATTGTAAGAGTACTGCCACTACTAGTGACACACTGAGTTACTGCTGTGACGGTTACTTGCCTCTATAGTGTGACATAAGGCTCCCTCTCCTCCTTGCTAAACAAAAAAAAAACAGTTGCTTGGAGTTCCTTGCAATCTTCCTGTTAATTCCTCTGTCTTCCCGTCTCTTCTGGAGAACAGCATTACATTTTCCTTGATGTGGTTTTGCATGTGGGTAGGGGTTTGGGGACTTTTGTGAATCTTTCAGGAACTTCTGTGTATTAGAGATCGGCAGTAGAGACAGCTGGCTGATTGCTCGTGTGGTCTTTAGCAGGCAGATGGAGCAAAAAGCACGTCAGTCTTCTTGGCACTGTTTCAGTTACACTTGCCCTCTGCACAAAGGACTTTTGTATTTTCCGTTGCTCTGAGGATCCTTGTATAGCAAAACAAATCATGATGGGAAAATTAAGTATATGGGATATTTGTACCCCTTGTGACTCTTCACTGTTGTGATCTTTCTGTTCAGCTTTTGGTAGACTTCACGTTGAAGCCTGTGTTTTCTCCCAGAGAATAGTACAAGGCCTCATTTTGCATCTTAAAGTAAAGCACACAAGATGTAGAAGCCTAGAGGTCCAGACTCCAGAAGAGAATGCTTCTTCATGTATGCTGGGTAGTAACACCCTTTTTATTTCTCTTTGAACAAAATTGTGCAAAGCGTCTAAGAATTTGGGAGCAAGGGGTGCTGGAGCAAACTATTTATGAGACTGTTTGAATATCATTACAGGGAGGTAATTTCTGTTAGACATCAGCCTGTTACTTGGGTTACCCCAAGAGAATAGTAGGAAACTTCTTAACAGTGTGTTTTTTTTTTCCCCTTACCTCACTGTGTTTTAAACTCTGAAGATAAATTTACCTTTTCAGCCTAAGTATATTAAAGATAGCATCACACCTTGAGGAAGTTGAGACTTGTTCTTTTAATTTATGGTCTTTAGTATATGTTTTTATCACTTAAGATCTAGAAACTATGACATAGACTTACAAGAAGTGGAGAGTGTTCTCTGACTATGATAGAGGGAAAAAGTTATGGTGGTAGTAAAGTCCCAGAGTATTTCTGACTTTATATAAAAATGAGATTTGTGAGTCTGTCTGTTAGGCTTTTCTGGCTGCCACTGCTGTATCCATTTTCTGTTAGAAACCTTTAGTGCAATTATTGACTATTCACACCTTGCTGAAAGCTTTTTACTTTAGAACAGTGATGCCTCTGAAGGGGATGAGATGTGCCCAGAACCACTTGTGCACATACTGCGTTGTTGTACCATTTCCTGAAGAAATGACCTTGTTTAAAGTTTCACAGGAGGTCATGAATAGGGTATCTGGAAACAACAAAACTTTTGTCTTTTAGCATGTTAACTACATGTTTATCTCTTGAAATTTATCTGAATGAACTCGTTGGAGGAAGAAATTTAGTTTAGGAACTGCTGTCTGGTACACAGAGACCAGCATCTTCAGACAACTGGAGTTTTCTTGTTTGTTCTTATTTTCTGATTCTCAGCAGAAGAAAACTGATAATGTTGTCTTCTGAATCTAAAAACTCATCTGTATTTAACCGTAAGGCCTATATTTCAATATAAGATACATGGTGTTTTATCTAGATACCTCTTCGTGCACCAACTACAGTATTTAACCTGATAGTAATTTTTCTCTTCACTTAAATATTGAATTTGGGGTTCTGGATCTGTTAAGTTTTAGTTCTTCATTTTAGAAAACTAGAACAGAGTTCTGTCTTTCATCTGTTTTCTATACAACATGAGGTAGCGTGCGCACACAAATTCTTTGGATACACTAATGTGTATTGAGAACACGAATTCCCTGTGCAGTGTGTGTATATATGTTGAATGGGCTTTGCTGTGGCATTAAAGGGGCACAGGTGCATTGCTCCCATCTGTCCAGAACTTCTGCATGACTGTGGAAGGTGTAAAACATTTCAAGCGATCAGGCAAACTGCTCACGTAGTGTGGTTTAAGACAGTCTTTGGATTAGACAGATGTTTTCAGTAAATAATTGAAATACACATTCTGTTCATCCCTTTCATTGCACAAGATGTAAGATCTGTAGAATGTACAGCACTCAAATACTTGTTACAGCAGCTTTCAGCCTGTTTAGAAAAGTTGGTTCCAGGTGCACTGAAGAACTAAGTCTTCTATGGCAGACTAAAATGAGACTTTATTTTTTTTCCTTGGAGTTCTTGGTGGTGTTCCTCACATATTACTGTATCCATCAGGTGCTTCTGGGACTGAATAATTATAGCCTGAGGGGTTTTATGTTATCTGTCTTAATGTATGGGCCTGCAAGTGGTGCAGTTGTATGTGAATATTTGTGTGTGTGTATGTTTTGGAAGGAAGGGTAATGCTTTTATCTGTGTGCTTCTCTGAGCTACCTGTAATCATTCAAGTTGGCAAGGTGGTTGCTGCTCCTCAGTAGCTCCTGAGGATGTAGGATAACACTTCTATTGCTTGTTAGCCTCTGTTTTGGTTAGAAGCCTATCTCAGTTTAGCCTTTTACACCTAAGTTTACATTTACAGTGGATTACTTAAACCTGGGTTTAAGTTCACAGTGGCTCTTTCAAATGTGTTAAGCAGAGCAGCCTTTGCATCTTGAGGAAGGATATATGAAAGAAATGGCCATGTCTCAGAAAATCCTCAATTAAGTTACCTTTGTTCTCAAGTTGAAAGAAGTAAGATAGTTATGTTTTTGATGTTGAAAAGGGTAATTCATGGCTTACCTAACATTGAACAATGGAAACTGTTAACGGGTGAAGCATGCCCCAGCCAGAGTTCTATCAAAGCATCAGATGTAATGCATGGTGAAATCATGAGGAGGATTTAAAGTAGGGGTTTTCTTTTCTTGTATAATCCTGCCTCAGGGTATTGAAGGGTAAGTGTGGTATTGAAGGATAAATGGTCTTTTAAAGTAATCATAACCAAACTGTCTTTAATAACTTTGATCTACGTGGTCAAAGAAACGAATGCCTGTCTTGTATTACACTGTTCTTGAAGAAGTTTCACAAGGTGCAGAAGTTGATCTCAACTTAGCTTGATGTAAGGAAGCCTGGCTTTTCCTAGCTGTCCACTTCAATATTTCCACTCTGAATCTCACTACTGTTTCTATTTGTCATTTTTCCACCTTTATCCCCCCTTCTTGCTCTGCTAGTGTGTGTGATTAAAGAACTTGCTGACGAAATGAAACAGGTGACTGCTTTTAACTTTGCTGAAACTGTCTAGTTTGAAGCATTTGGAGGTTTGATCTGTATCATCTTTGTAATAAACACTCATTGTTTCCTCACAAATTACACACTTGCTCTTTCTTGATACCTGGGAAGAACAGTAGTGAGGAAGAATCTATCCACCTTATGGAGGAAGAACAAATTTAATCTTCACTTTTCCCTAGTGTTTGTGACTCCTGTGCTGTCACCAGATTCAAGTGGAGTAGTTGTGTTCAGTTGTTGTTGGTGTCTAGCTCTGGTAATCAGTCTTCCTCTTCCGAGTGAATTATTTTCCAGGATAGTAGTAGACACTGGGTTTAATGTTGCTTGATGGTGAATGGAGAGTGTGTGTTTGGTTTGGAGTTTTGTTTGTGGTTTTGGGGCGGGGTTTTGTTTGTGTTTTGTTTGTTGGTTGGTTTTCTTGTGTGTTTTTTTTTAATTTGACTAACACTTTACATAGAGCATCTCCCACTTACTATGCCTTTGGATATAAATATATAACTTAGAGTATTTGAGGTAATTTGCGGCCCCTGAGTATTGTCAGCAACATCCAACTCCTTACAGCAGATGGCTGGCTGTTAGGCACTAGGTTACAATGGAAAATTCTGTACAATAATGATAATCTGCTTTCTATACTTACCAAGAACAAACCTGTCAGAGGTTTAGGATATTACTTGCTGCTTTTGACTGCTATTTTTATGTAAACATTAAAAGTATTACATAGGTTAATGTGGAATTGCTTTTTTGTTTTCTTGGTAAACAAAGATAGTCACCAGCTTCTTTTTACAAGGGCTTGCAGTGATAGAATGAGTGTTAACAGTTTTAAACTGAAAGAGGGTAGATTTAGTGTTAACAGTTTTAAACTGAAAGAGGGTAGATTTAGATTAGATATTAGGAAGAAATTCTTTACTGTGAGGGTGGTGAGACACTGGCACAGGCTGCCCAGAGAAGCTGTGGCTGCCCCCTCCCTGGAAGTGTTCAAGGCCAGGTTGGATGGGGCTTTGAGCAACCTGGTCTGGTGGGAGGTGTCCCTGCCCATGGCAGGGGGGTTGGAACAAGATGATCTTTGAGGTCCCTTTCAGCCAAAACCATGCTGTGATTTTATGATTCTTGCAGTAGAGTAGATGATTGAGGAAGTTCCCTGTGTCTATTTAAGGCCAAATTTAAAGACTTTCCCCAGAATTATATGGAGAGCTCTTCTAAGGCTTGATCCACAGGTATTTCACTTGTCGTTAGTCTCCTCACATTGACTTGCATTTCAGTTAGTATCTGTTGTAGTCCCCAAGCCACCAGCTGGGATGGCTGGGGAACCAGGGGGCTCAGCAGCTCGGTGGTGGGTGAATTCAGAGATCTAACACCCTCCACAAGTCAGCTGGCCAGGATCCTCCTCACCTGGTCTTGTGACCTGTGTGAGGAGGGTCCCCCTGGTTGGTCAGCAGCCAGACAGTCACTCTAACCTTAGGTCACACCACATTGGCCTTCAGCTGTTGTCCCTCCCCTGTCTGTGTCCCTTGATAAAGAAGTCGGCGGGCGGGGCCCGTGCTCTTGCTACCTGGCCAGCCTGCGTGCCGGTCAGAATAAACACCGGATCCCTCGCAAGAGCCATCTCTGGACTCTTTACTTCTGATACCGCCAGAGCTAGGAAGCTCTGTGTGGGCTTGGCCGCGTGCCTCCATCGCAAGGGTGAGAGAAAGCTGTACGCGAGGTGCCCGGACACCGCCAGGAGTTCCTGAGCCAGGAATTCTTAGGGAAAAGCAACAGCTTTCTCCACCAGCCAGGCCACACAGCGGCAAGTATCCTCATAAACAGCTCACTGTTTTGGCTATACGACTTGTTCTATGTGTTGTGATAATAACAAATGATATGATTGCCATTTTAAGAAGTAATATGGACCAAATGGCTTCCTATCAAGAGTCCCTTAAATTGTTAGAAACTACTTAGAACTGTTTAGCTCCTGATGCCTTTTCTTCATTTCTGACTTCATTTCAGGTTCCTTTTAGGTAAATACAGGATCAGAAATTAAAACGTGGTTTTGATGAACTGCATTTTCTAGGCTATCCTGAATCCTTCTCAGTGTATGGATAGCCTTGTTGAAAGTTCAGAGGAAAGTTGTAGCATCTGTTATAACTTTACTCAAGGAAGCATATGCAAGAAGTTGTAAAATCTTACCAGGCTGTAGAGAAAAAGCTAACTGCATATACTAAATGTACTGTTAAGTTCAACTCAAGCTGCCATGAAGTGATGGGGAAATTAAACTTTGCTGTTTATTTAAGGGTGGTGATGGACTGGAGCTGTTGAGAGCAATCCCTCAAGCAGAGCCATTTTGAAAATTGATTATAATTGTTTTAAGCTTTGTGCCAAGACTGTTCGTAGTTTATTTTGTTTACCTAAAAAATTAAGCTTAAAGCACTTGTGTTTTATTTGGTAAATAAATTGGTTCTAAATAAGAATTTGAATGATAGTTTTTACTCATATTTAATCTAAATGTGACACTCTAGAGATGTCTGATATAACAAAGACACAAGTTACCAGAACACACATCAACTAACTCCATGAATGACAAGTCAAAGCAACTTATATTCATGGTTTGAATAAATACTGAGCTGGAGTGAGTTCCTCTGAATGTTTTGTGAAGTACTGTGTAATTCAGAGTGATACTCTTGATGGAGAACAACTGTACACTGGGGGCATAACTAGAAGTGGTGTTGTTAATAATTGCATATGCTTCTAAATTAAATTCAGTTTATATTAGCAAAATAATAATTTATGGTAGTACCTGTTACAACATTTCCTGAACAAAGTAAATTTGAAATGCAGCTTTTGTCAGTATAATTAAGGCCTTTATGGTATTAATATATCTAAATAATACCTGTCAAGATTTTAAATCTAGGCCTTCATAGCAAGACCACATCCAGAAATGCTCTGGCTTGAGCAATATGAAAATAGGCACGTGCAGAAATGTATGAACCCTTTTTGTGTCTGTTAGTATTAATAACCTCTTCTCATACTGTGCAGGATGACAAATAATGACAGCATACACAAACAGACAAATTATTGAAATAATAATGATGAATAACTTTAGATCCTCATGCTATCAAGGCTGTCAGCTATAAAACTTTTAGTAGATGTAAAGGTCATTGAAAGCGAGGCAGTATAGTATGCATGGGCATTAGTGTTTAACCTGGTATGCCCACTCGTGTATTTAACTAAGTTGCATCGTTCATGGGAATGCTGGGAATTAACAGGGTAAAAGATGATCCTTCCAACATCTAAACAATTCAGAATAGGATTTTGATCTTCAAGTGATGGTATTTATTGGCAGTTGATGTCTAAATTTCTGAATTTTTTGAATAACGCTAAATACGCAGTCTATTTAGGAGGCTGTTCACATTTGAGGTGGGCAGGGAAAGTGTTTTATTACAGGCTTATATATGTAATGCTTGTTGCTTTTCATCATCTTCTTGGTTTAGGTAACCTACACTTGTATTTCTATTTAGCTTTTTCCATTTATCCTCTTGAAAAGTGTGACTTCTAAGTGTCTTTTTGCAGTCATTTAAAGTTAAGAGCATCGCAATGAGAACAGTGTGTTTCCTGTAGCCTTCTGTAGGCATTTTGTCTCTTGAAAAGGCAGTTGTCCTTGCAGAGAGAAGTATAGAACTACACATTCATCTCGGATAACAGTTGTAAATCAAGTTCCTGGAGAATGAATGTATCATGAGCTACAAAACACATTTATATTTCTGGGGAAAAGCGGTGCAGAACAGACGTTTCCGTATGCTTCCTGGACAGTTGCACTTGCTGTACACAAGCAAGTGCTGTTGCACTTCTCTTACTTGAATGGAGAAGAAGTTGAAATTATTATAAACTATTTTTAAAAAAGCATGACTAGCTCCCACCATAACAGAAAACCATAAACAGTTGCAGTTTGACTAAATCTTAAATTTTACATGTTTTGTTTTCGATGCAGCAGATCAATAGGTGATAAAGCACAGCATGAAGTAGATATTAAAGCTTTACAAGCATTTCATATAAGTAAAATAGTTTGTAGTCCCATGCCTTGTGAAGGTACTCCTGTTGTAAGGTTCCTGGGGTTTGGCTTTAGTTGGGTTTTTTGTTCTTACAAATTTTGAGTCATTCTCCCTCTTTGCTCTTAAGATGTCTGTTGTAATCTTTCCTCATCTATATGTTTGTGCGTCTTTCAACGAAGTTACTGCTCACTTGTAACATTTCCATATACTGTCTAGTTACTAATTAGCAGCTGTACTAAACAAAGCAGATTTTTAGAAGAACACATAGAAGATAAGTTTTAAAGAAGAAAAAGTATTTATACTAATATAACTAAACTAAATAAAAAATAATTAAAAAAAAGATTTGCTTATGAATGGAGAAGAGATTGAAAGAAAACTAGAGAAATGGCACTTGTTCTGCTTGTTTCTGCTTGTAACTTCCCATGCTTCATTTTAAGGGGCACAAACGGTTAATCTAATGTAGCAGTCTAATGTAGGTTTAACCATTGAGTGCTTTTTCTGTTCAGTCTATTATTAGTACAAAGGCATAGTGTGTAAAATGTAAAGCTACTTGGCCAAATTAAAACATTGTTCCCTTTGACTTCCATAAACATCCTTTCTCCTTCTGATATGCGGTTGAAGACTATAGCTGAATAGTGCTCTGAATTGGTGATGTAGGTCTGCACTATGTATATTTGTCGTCAGTTTGGTACTATTAGGGGTTTAAAAAAATCCTTTCAGACTGTGAACTGTATTTCTCTGTGTAAACTATCATCCCCAGTACTAGCTTCCATTTTTTTTGCTTGCATCTCCTTTGTCAGCATGCAGAACAGCAGCAGGAAGGAGGAGAAAAGGAAGCTGGATATATCTCAGTTGCTGAATAAGTTACTGAATGTCCTTGTAAACTATTTAGAGAGGCTCTGCTCTTGCAAGATGTGTGCAGGCATTGGTGCTAATGGAAAATGCTGCATCATGCTTTCTGCCCTGCACAGCCTGGCACAGCAGCTCGTGGGCTTTGCTTTGTAATCTGCCACTTGCTGCAGGGCTTCCACAGGAGAAAGTTGATGCATTTCTGCTTGTGGAATTTTATTTTTCTATAATTGGTTGTCATTGTCTGGGAACGGATCAAATGTGCAGCTTGAACACGTTACTCTACAAGATCTCAAATTTAGACTGCCACCAACATAGTGAGTTTTAAAACCTACATATTTTGAATTGGACTTGTGAACACAATACAAACTTCATTCTTCTATGGAGCAAGCTTGGATGCAGTTATTGCATTTGTGTTTGGCATATAGATATATTTAAAATGTATTATGTTGTAGAAATTAAAGTATATTCTAAATGCACTGTTAATAGAGAGGCAGAAGTTTGTACTGTATATCTGTGGCTTTAATGGTTCATAGTTGAAAATAATCTCTAGTAATAAATGAAAATATTTGGCTAAAGTTTTGTATGCTAAGTAAAGAGACTCTGCAGTGCTGTTGTCATACTGATATTAAAAAGTGTGTTGAAATAAAGTTGTTCCAAGTCCAGCGCAATGATGGCATTAATTCCTATTACTCTACTGTGCAGAGCAACAATAAACCCTGCCAATCACGTCTGTTTGGGAGGGACAAAAGGGTGGGGAAGAATGTCAGACTGTCAGTATAGCTTTCCAGTACTGTTTCAGATATTTATTGAGCCTACTAACAAATACAAAATGAGCCAGAGTCCTTGTCAAAGAGTGGGCTTGACCCCTTCTGTTGTCCTTGTGCCATTATGCAATGCAGAGTCACACAGAAGTGGGTCAGAAAAATAACTTCCGTATTTTGTGATCCTGATGGCTGTTCATACTTTAAGCCAAACATTAAGCCAAGCAGGCTGCATTTAGAACCATAATTCCATGAGTGTTTTTCATGTTATTGTTGTTGAGACCTTTTCTTTCCACCTGCCTCCAGTATCCTTATTTGGTAATTTTATAAGTTTATTAAAGTCTTGGAACCGGAATCATTTTAGATTAAAATTCTGGATGGTTTGGCTTGGGAGAATAATCAGACAAAAAGACAAGGTTCATCGTTAGATGATAAAGGTCCTGAACTTTCTTTCTCCTTTTCCCTCCTATTTATAGTGTTCTAGCTGCATCTTCTAACTGCAAATAAATGTTTCTGGGCTAGGGACAGCATGTCAGTGGCAGCAGTGCCCTAGTCAATGAGGATGGACCTTCTCTTATGTTACTGACATTAGGCCATGGAGCTTTCCTTAAGAACATTAAACATTTGGTGGATTCTCACTGTGTAGCCAGAAATAGTTATTGCATAAATATGTGAGGAGGAGTGATGTATCTGCTTTACCACAGGTTCTGTTTTGGAGAATGTATGTAACTTCTGAATGAAGGGCTCACACCTTCTCTCGTCTCCTAGTTTTCTACTGCTACACTGAAGAGGTAAGGAAAAACAGAAGAGCACCCTATTAAGTTTTGCAATTCTGAATCATAGTAAAAACTGAGCGCAGTAAGTCATTTGACTCTTCCTCACAGAATAACTTGCAACCTAAACAACAGCTCCATGCGCTTGCTGGTTTAAAACTGCATACACATATATGTACATACATGTGTATGTACAGATATGCTTTTATAAAGGCCAATGTATTTATAAGAAAACTTAAAATGAAACTGTTGCTTAAAGAAATTTCTTACGTATCTTTCATGGATTTAGGGTTTGGGAGAGGGGTTTTCCCTCTGTAGGAGAGAACATAAAGTAGGTAAATGCATGGGTAGAATGATAATAATGAACATGAGAAAAATTAAAATTTATAAACCTTGTGTACAAATGTAATGAACAGAATTGCCAGAAGGCTGTATGTGTCAATTAAGCTAGAAGATATGGAGGGGCGGGGGTGGAGACGATGGGGAGGGACACAGGATAGGACAGGACTGTGAGCAACCAGTGTAAATCAGTCTCTTTATTTTTCTGATTAAGAGAACCCTGTTTTTGCCTGGGTTGGCTTCTCAGAGATCATAAACTTGTCAGAGTCAGGGGAGGTCTTTCTGCTCTAAACTGTCAATGTAAATTTTTTTTTAATTGCTTCTTGTTTCTCCCTTTTGGTCACTTCATCTGTTATGTCTTGTAAGGGAATATCAGTTTTCCCTAAATACTGTTTCATGCTACATAGCTGTCTGAAGAGAAGCTGTAAAGCATTAGCTTTCTGCTCTCTGTTGTGAAGGCATTTTGTGTGTGCTGTGCCTTTGGGTTTAATATACGAGTTACCAACTCTCTGAGTCTGTGGACATCTTGTTAGCATAAATTGAAACCAAGATACACTACTTGCAGACTTTTCCCCACAGCTGTTGTCTATCTCTGTGGCTGTAAGAATCAAAGTAAACTGAAAAGTCTATGCTAAAACCCAGCAAAGTACAAGCTTGAATTTTTATGTTCAGTATTTTGATGTTGCAAACTGAAAACAGTTTTATAATGAGAAATCTTAGCAATGTTCCCAAAATTGTCAATTGTACACTATGTACCTGAAGTGTTAATGCTCTTACAATTTCTAGACATAAGTGTCATAAGACAGTGCCATCTCATCTGGCATTTTATGGAAAAAACATGCAGGGAGGTTTTCAGTGGTGTTCAAGTGAACAGGTACAGGCAGAATCCCTTTTTTGTAAGTCTCCTCCCTGCCATTAGTTTTTCAGGAGGAAGACTACTGAAGGCATGTTTCTTGTGGGCTGTGTTGGGAGATACAGAACCTATGATTTGCCATTTGTACTGATGCAGATTGCACTACAATGATTTATTTATTTATTTCATCCCATACATACACTTACCCATTTAAAAAGTCTTTTTGGTGCTCTTTTTCCTTTCCTTTTTTAATGAAATACGTGTCTAAGCTTGAGTAAATAAAATACAACTCAGAAAACTTGTCATTTTAGGATGCCCTACATATCTACTGAGTAAGTTTCAGCAGTAAGTACATGTTGTAAGAAGCCAATGGCATTGGCACTGAGTGCAAACCTAAGCTGTTGATGATTGTGAACCAGAGTTGCTCATGGAGGTGCATAGAGAGCAAAGTTCTTGTTCTCTGAACTCCTCAAGATAGGAAAATTACTGAGGGATAAACCTGCATGAAGGAATAACGTTTGGGGATGTAATTTAAATGGGGATGTAGTGCTTTTTGCTAGTCTTACCTTTGTATAATGAGCATTAGCTTTTTCAAAAAACAAAAAAATTCTGCAACAAGAATCCATCCTTTACTCTGCTTGCCTGCCCCTCCCACTCCCCCCGCCCCATTACTTGTTGTCGTATCTAGTGTTTAAAACCTTTTTATATGTGAGAAAATCCTAGTTTGTTTTTATTTTACTCCATAGATAAAAGTATTTACAGCGTCATAATCTATTTTCTCACAAATGTTAATTGACAGAAACAAACTTGATCCAGGCAATAACCCCTTACGCAGGGCTTGGGAAGAATAATTGAAATGGGAATAAACACCAAGCAACACCTAAGAACTTCTGAAGTATGACACTGGTTCTCTACTTCCTCCCTTTTAAGAGAAGACTGTTGCTCTTTTCACTGATGTTTAGATCTTTTTGTCTGATTCCAGTTTGACATAGTATTCTTCAGACTGATGTTAAAATAACATCTTTTGTGCTTCCCTCCTGCTCATTTCCCCCTCCTCCCTCCCCACCACACACACACTTACAGGCAAACCTTGTAGCTCTTCATTATCGCATGTTGACTTATCTGCATGAATTACACTTTTTGAGGGCTTGGGCAGATATTAGAAAACTGTTTTTCAAGACAAATTTAAAATTTCTAATACCAGATGCCTAAGCCGTCTCTGCAAGGATGACTATCTCCTACATCAGCTTCCAGGTGGAGGGTTTTTTTTTGGTAAACAGTATTTTTAACCTTCAAATGCTGTAGTCTTTCCTTTTATCTTTGCAGTCAATCATTAGTATACAGGCTACAGTGTGGGGGGAGCGGTAACTTACCTCTGATCAGATTAAGAGCTGTAGAGTTGTTCCCATGCTGGTCTTACACTGAAGCAGAAATTCTGGTGCTTCTGTGGCTTTTGAGAATTTGTTAGTCAAGAGCTTACTTGAATGTAATTCTCTCAAACATTTTGTAGCTTACTTCTAGATTTATTTTTTTTAGTTTGATTTGGATACAAGTTGTGTTTGCTGTTTTAAGGTGCTTAAAAATTCAATTCTGATTCTTCAGGAAGTTTCAAGCTGTTTCAAAGAGTAATTGTACATAACTGTACTGTCTTGACCTACTTAGAGAACTGTATGGAAATATTTATGCAAGTCTTTCCTCAGCCTATGCAGAGAAATAGTGAACTTTGCCACTGTATGTGCTTGTATCTGTATTGGGGCGCTGCTTTTTGGGACTCTGGTGTCACCCTTGAGAAGGTCTCTTTCTCATGTTGGCCCTTTTAATTGCATGCTTAGCAAATTCTTTTATTTTTTTTAAGATTTGTTAGTTTTCTTCCTAAAACTAGTATCTGGTTTAAAAGTAAATGCTTGTCTCATCTGTTACTTTAAACTAGTAGTCTGGATCTTTTATGCTGGTTATCACTTTGAGAACTTCAAGGATGGGACTGTTTTACAGTTTTGAGTATGTGAGCAGTGTGAAATGCTTAAGAACTGGGAATTATAAACTTAAGCAGCAGTGGTATTTATTAAGTATAAGTAAGGCAATTCTTTAAGCAGATGTTGTTTCTCCTAGGTAATTAAGCAGCCTGTAATAGTCACATTGGAAAAGCATTCAAGCTGATCAGGGCCTGTCTGTGCTTTGATATTAAAATATTGAAAGTAAAAACCCACCTTTTTTCTTTTAAGAGTTCAGCCTCCTGGAAATGCACATGGCATTGTTTGTATAATGCAGTTTCAAGAGCTAAGCTATTGAGGCCAATACCTAATGTAAATGCACCTTATGGAGGTGTTATGCAGACGTTCTACTGCCATGAGTAGTAATTGCCGTGTTATAACTGGGAAGTCACAGGTGATGTCTATATGCTTTCTCTAAACTTCTGTGAAACTTATAAATATTGCAGTTTTGGATTCTGCATGTTGGACTCTGTAGACACCGTTTGCTTTAAAATACTTTATTTTCTGTTTTTCCTATGAATTCTTGCTTAGTTTGTGTTACAGATACCAAATAAATAGTCCTTTAGGAGAAAAGCTTGTATGTGCGTAGTACTCAGTTGTCGATACCTGTGTGTAATATAAACATGAACAGATTTTATTCTAATTATTGTTCTACATTTTTATTATTAAAGAGAAATTTAAAAAAATACTACTTCAAAGTAATTCAAGTACTTCAGTATTGAAGTTACACATCAGTGTGTTTGTGACCTACATACTTCCTCCGCACACGTTTGCAGAAGGCTAGAAAGTTAAATAAGGCAATTCAAAGGAAATCAGAAAGGTCAGGTACAAGAAGGAACTTACCATACTTTATAGATAAAGAATGCTAGTCCATCAAAAATCCTGTCACGCACTTACAAAGATGCAGATACCACTGTAGTATCTAGATACTTTTTTTGGTCCCCTTAGTCAAATGCATTTTTTTAAAAGCATTTCTTATTTCCTACCCTTCCCCTCCCTCCTGTGCCCTTTGTGAAACTGTTCCTAAAGTCTGGTTGTAAAATACTTTTCTTTTATTGACTTGTTTTTAAATCTGCATAGAATGATTTTATACAATGTCCGGTTACTACTTTTGATACTGCAAAAGATCTCTCTATTCCTTCTGGGCAAGTTGAAAGAGAAAAACTTGACCTCTAAAAATGGATCATTCTTATTCCTCCTGCTCCTTTGGATTAATCCAGAGCAGATCCTGAGAACTAACAATTTTGATTTTTGCCCCAGGTTTTTTTATTTCCTTCTTGCTTTCAGATTAAAGATGAAAAGTAATTTTGCACAGTTATGGCATATCGATGACTTCCAGGTGCTTAGATAGGAACCAACAGTGTTCAAGAAACCATCAGCAAAGAGACTAGGTATTCGTGGCAGTAGGTAAAGGAGTATTACTAAGTATGTTTACCTATTTAAGTAGTTAGATATAGATGTCAAAAGATGCACTATAATGAACAGTACAGTACAATACAGCTGAGGCATATATTGCATTAATTTTCTGACGATGTGACTGTATGCAGTTATATGGCTAGTAGATGAAATGTAAATGGGGAGGAAGAATAGATAACAAAGTCAAAATTTAGTTTAAAAATAAAGAGGACTGACCTGTTACTCTGAACTTGGAGACAAAGGTTTAAAGGAGGATTTGAAACATCTGTGTATAAGAACTTGTGCATGAGTAAAGGTTCATTGCTAAACCGTTTAGGATATTTTATATTAAAAAAAGCAAGGTAATAGAATCTGATCATCCTATCTTAATCAGATGGAGTGATTATAAGATAAAAGACATATTTATTGCCTGTTTGTGAGTAAGAGAAGCTTTTCTGACTTACTGTCAAGGGAAAACCTCGATGATTGTCCTAGGTCTCCACTGTCTTCTGGTTACTTAACTCCTGAAACGCAGTGAAGTTAACGTAAGCTGCCTGTAAAGTTTACTCCTGTATGCTAAATTTCAGTTCATATTCTCGTCTATTTCTATTTTTTAATAATGCTAAGTTCTACACATAAATCCATCAGAAATTAACAACAGGCTTTCAGTCTTCTGTCCCGAACTACAAGCTCTAACTCTCTTGCATGCATGAATCAGGTACAGTCTTGTAGTTTTTTGGCGTTTGGGTTTTCTGTGGTTTGGTTTTTGAGGGTGTGTGTGTAATAAACAGTTTGACCTATTCTTAGTACCATATCAAATGTCCCATGGCCTACATTCAAAATCTCAGAGCTCGGATCTTATGATTACTTGCTCAGAAAGACCACAGGATGGTTTTGTATAGGACTTGTGGCAAGACCTCGGACCTGGCCAAACCAAATGTTCTCTGCTGTCTTTTTGTTCTGATATTGCTTTGTTGTGTCAGAACGGTGCACCCACCAGTCTGTGCTCTGCAGCAACTTTACTCCTACTAACTAGCCCCTGAGACTTTTCCCCCATCACAGGTGGATCTTCTGTCCTTCCCGCTCCCTTCCCCCTGCCCAGTGCTTACCAGTTTCCAGTGAACTTTGGCAGCCTTTCTGTTCCCTCACTGCAGTAGCTGGTGAACAAAAAAAAAAAAAAAAGTCTTTATCCTGATAGGAAAAAGAAAAGATACATTAGTGGCAAGATCCTTCAAAAGCAAATAACGACATACAACAGAATAGATGAACTTTGATCAACTTTCAAACTTTTTTTTAACCTTTTTTTTTTTGTCTCTAAAGCTACTCCCTAATTTTCGTGACTGGGGAGCATCTACAATTTCCATTGAAACTGACAGAATTACCAGTGTTTATCATCAAGCAGAATCAGCTTCCTTATATAGTGACTTAGGTGTAAGTCTAATGGAATTCCCTTTTAATCAATATGAAATTTAGAAATGTCCTCAGTGAAAAGAGTCACTTCAGAAGTGGGAGGAAAAAAGCAGTGCAATTTAGTAGTATCGAGGCAACTTGAAAAATCTAATAGAATAATGTTCTCCTAACTTGTTTGCTAGATAATCCAGAAAATATTTTTCTTCATTAGAAAATCATGTTAGTGTTTTCTGTTTTGTACATTTCCTGCTGCGAAGATGAGATTGATGAATAGTAGTTATGATAAGGATTATGGGGTTTAATGAATACATTATAGTTCATCATATTCATACAGCTACTGAAAATGTTTACCTATCTGAGAATTCAGTACACTATTCAAGACTTGATGATTCAAATGTTTGAAAATATGAAATTCAGAGTTTATTCAGCTTCAATAATCCTGTCAAAATGAATATTAAATATTTGTATATTTATTACCCTTGGTGTATAAAAACTTCAAGATTTGGCTGTGAATGTCATTAATTTTAGTGTTGATTTGCCTTAAAATTGCTTTGATTTGGGGGGGAGGTGATTGGTTTGGGTTTTTTGGATGCAAATCTCTTCAAATGTTACCTCATGGCTCCAAAACACCAAAGGAAATGGTTAAATGCATATGAATAACAAAGTCTGAAAATGAAGTTCTGTAAAAATTACAGTAGTTAATTTTTTTTCATTTACTCTTCAGACTATTTTGAGAAAAGTTACCAGACTATTTTAGTTACTCGATGAGCAGTATTGAGACGAGTAAAAGTAATTCTTGTTTTGTGACTGACTGTTGGTAAGAATTGTCATTCTGTACAGCTGTCCCTAAGGCAAGTCTCCATGTACGCATGAAAAAATTCTTATCTCTGTGAGGTGCCATGGCCTCGTATTTCCTTTGACAGTGCAGCCTGACACTTGTAGGATTCAGGCTAAACCTGTTTGCAATGTATTAAGCTTGAAATCCCTTAGTTATGTATATGATAATACAAGGGGTGTTGAAATAAGGAGCTTTTTCCCTCCAAAAGTTCTGTTTCAATCATTGTGATTTCCCATCTGTCAGTACTGAGTAAATGTGGTGTTAAGATATCTGAGTCATCTTATTCATACATTTTCTGTGCCTTTATTAAATAAAGGAATAAAGTGATTTTATTAATGCCCAAACTTAACCCAAAGCAGTTTGTTTTGAGAAGGAATGTTTGATTTGATTGTAAACATTGCTAAATTCTCACAAACTGAAAAATGTTTTAGGTCAGTATACAGTGGAGAAAAAATATTACGTATTTAATTAGATACTTGCAGTGGAGAATGCAGTGCACAGGTGAGATTCAGGAGTGCAAAAATAAAAGCTGTGATTGCTGAAGGGGGGTGACAGAGCTTTCAGTTCAGGCTGTTGTCATGCTCTGGCATTACTATGTAAATATATGCACATACATACAATAACATCGTCCCTAGTTGAACTTTGTTGTCCCCTCAAGGTCACAATAAAATCATTGCCTGCAGTGATTTTATTCACTGATAATATAATTTGCAGGATCTGGAGCTGCCTTTTAAATTACACTGTAAGACTGTCAGATTGCAGAAAGACCACAGACATGCTTGATCCTGCTTTTAGAGAGGGTGATAAGTTTGTGCAAGAAGTTACCAGTATCCCTGTACACAATTTGACACTTTCATCAGTCAGCAAAAATATAACGGACCAGATTTTTTGGGACCTTGCAAGGAAAACTGCTTTTGACTTGTCATAGACAATGTGCTGAACCCAAGTTAAGATACTGAAAATGCTGCTATTGTTCTAACAGCGATCAGACTACTGCTTTCCTGCAGAGATGTTGCAGCTGTCCAGAACAAGTCCTTTGTAGCTATGCTGAAGCCCTCCCAACTGGGAAGTCTTTAAGAATATTCCTTAACCCTAAAAAGAAATTGAAAGGGAAGCTGCAAGTGGTGTAATTTTTCTTGAAGCTTTGAAATAGCCATGTAACCTGCAACTGGTTGAGTTTCGTGAAAGATCAGGAGAGTTTGTAGAATTAGATGGTGCAATAAATGAACTACAGAAAGAGGAAGATAAGCTTCTCTCACGAAGTTGAAATGGTGCCCAGCATAGGGAATAAGGAAGTATGTTAGGTTCTGGTAGGCTTAATCTAAAAACACCAAGGAGAAGGCCAAGATAAGAGTTTGGGGAACAATTTACTAGGTGCCTGAGAACTATTAAAGCCTGTTTTTCAAGCATCAGAAACAAGAAGCTTGCTGTAATGCTAGAAAGTGATTAATGTATACAAGTGGCACTTGAAGAAAATAAAGTCACAGAACAAAACAGTGATGTTTTTAGATAACTGCATTCACAGTGTAGGAGGTTGGGCAAGTTCACTTCAGTCCAGCTCTGCTCCCTTGCAAAAGGAAACTGCCTTAAAACAGATTGTTAAGGGTTTGGAGGTGGGGGGAGTGAGCAAAATGAACAACAAACCCCCAGATCAAAAGTAGTCTTCCTCATGAATGAAATGGCTAAGCTATCTGTGGCATATAACACATTGCCCATGTCTGCTTCAGTATGGGACAGTTGGGAAGGAGGGTGTGGCTCCAGGGTGAGTCCGGAGAGCTCCAGACCAGCAGGCTTGATGGCACACTGCTTTCTCCAAAGGGTCACAGAGCAGGAGGACAAGGAGGATGCAGCTGACATGGATAGCCAAAACCCTGGTTAAAGGTTCTTAAATCCTAGTCTGCAGAAAGATAAGGAAGGTCTTTGGATAGAGAAATACATTTAAAATTGGGGGTACCACAAAAAAAGGGAGTGGTGATAAAATAGTTTTCCGCATTTGTGTGTGTCCCTTCTGGAGCCTGTGCTGTTCAATACCCTGCTAATGTTATGAATGATCTGCAAAAGGGAATGAATAGTAAAGACTTCTGCTAATGATGTGAAATTATGCAGGGTCATAGAAACAAGAGTAACCTGGAGTTGCAGAGATGTCGTGCTAGAAAGGCAAAAAGGACAAATGAAATTCTATGCATTTAAAAACTTTAATACTGAAGCAGAGTGTTTGTCCTACTATAAAGGACAAGTAGCTGATCTGTGATTCCAAATAGATTCATCAAAAGAATAGGTAATTGTCTGATCTTTCAGAGAGACTAAAATCTAACATGATAAATAACATATTTCTCAACAGAAGTTCATGCAATAAAAAGAGTCAAGTGCTGTTATTCTGTAGCCACTACATCAAGAAAATAAATATTAAATGTAGTACTATTAAAACGGTGGGGTTTTTTTCTTCTTACAGATTGGGTACTTTTTTTAAAGCAAGAGGCATATGAGAAGTAGAATCACAGTTCAAAAGAGGTGGAATGACAGTCTGAAAATTCAAAATGGCAAATAGAGTAGATACAGATAAAAGTAGAAAGCAGAATTGGTAAACAGTTTGACTCAGACCCAAGCAAAATTGCAGTTTCATCAAAGTTGGGTTTTGCTCTGTTTTGGAATTACTGCATTCTAACAGCTGATTGTGAGATCAAATATGTAAAATCCATTTTTCAAAAGTACAAAATCAGCTGACGTAAACTGTATAGCTGTTGCCAGTGTTAAGAAAAAATTTATAAGCATAGAAAATGAGAGTTGGAGAGAGGGACCTGGAGTGAAACATGATTAGAAATTCTGGTAGGAAAACTCCTGACTTCTCTTCAAGTCTTGATTTATGTTTTAAGCATTTATTTGGGGCAGCTGGTTCTGATTACTACAGTTGTTACTAGTTTCTATCTTCAATGATATGGATACCATAACACACCATGAAACTAAATCAAAATTGTGATACTGGCACACTGAAAAGGTTTTTATAGTTCATTATATATCAGATTATCACATTTACCAAATTACATAAAAGGAAAATATCAACAACATTTCATCAAGTCTGTAGCCAGCATAATCTAATTTAAAATGAGTATTATAGTAAAACCAGTGCAGAATGGGAAAGAACAATAAAAGGAAAAATGACAATCTAAGACGCAAGTGTAATGCAAGAAGGAAGAAAAATTCTGCAATAGAGTTGCTTTACACGGTTGCTGCTACCACAGAATTACTTCTCTTGTAAGAAGAACCAGAAGAACAGATTAATTCACTGTCAAATAAAATTTTCCCCGTGAGACTACACATAACATTAAAATGGGAACACTGGATTTTTAGCAACTCTGAACCAGAGTGCTGCAGACTCCAGAGAGTCCATCTAGTAGCTGTAAATTCTGTTTTTCAAAACCAGGATGAGGAGTACTGTTCAACATTCGCTTTTCTGTTACCTCTTAGATGGGAAATTCCCTGTTTGGTCTTCAACTGCTGGAATGGAAAATTTTCTTTCTAATGAAGCACACCCGCTCTAAATATGCACTACGTGTTGGATTCCAGTCTTTCGGTTTCTTTTCTATCCTTGTTCAAACCTTTAAGACCAAGCTTTTCCAATACAGCTCAAGAGAATGCATGTAGCAACAGAGAGAACATGTCAGCAATTATGTTAATTTATATTTATGCTCTAGACATGATTGACAGGTGTTGAAGTTTATTTTGGACAAATGGTTACTATATTTTGCAGGGAGATTCATCTTTAGTCATGCCTTTGATATGCATATAAAGTGAGTCACCATCACCCATTCTTTATTCAGTATGTAGAGGCAGAGGAGATGACCTGTTCCCCATGTGACATTGGTTTCTTCTCAGCCTTTGATATCTGTGGATATTCTGACCAAGGAACAAACACTTGTGTCCAACCAGAAAAGGATTGCTTTTAAAAATTGGTGGCTTTTTCCTTCTAATGTTACTGATTAAACCTTAGCAGCAAAAGAAGCTTTTAGTGTTTTAAGGGGGCTCTGAACATGATTTACCACTTTGGGTTTAATTAATTGTTGATATCCAAATCTTGTCAAATGCAATTTGCTTTGAAAGAAGCACAGCAGCAAATGAGAGAGCCTGGAGATTTCTGGGACTTAAGAGCCGTGTTCTATAAGAAAAGAAAAAAGAACCCCTGAAGTGAGTTCCCTCTAAATTTCTGCCCTACTTGATCTACGTGCTCTTACATCTTAAACATTTTTTTGGCTTTTAGTGAGCATTCAGAGGTTAAGAAATGGCAAACTATGCAGTTGATTTGTATCTCCCTACTCTTCCCATCTGTTCTTTCTCCTCCAAACACAGATGCACGTATTCTTCAGTGAATGTGTGTTCATGTATGTGTATGGATAATTGCAGTTAATTTCCTGATCACTTGCATTTTTTTCACAGAACTCCAGTCTCAATGCAGATGTGTGGTATATATTTAATAGAAAGCTAGTCACAGTGAGTTTCTACCTCATTGTTCCACATGTCGCCTTGTGTCTTACAGTATAATGTTCAATGCTATTCTGAAATAAAAATGATTTCTAAATGGGTGTTTGTACAACTTCACAATTCTTGGCTCTTTTGGCAGTGCTTCTTTGAAGTGGGATTGTAAAGGGAAGGTTTTCCATCATTTTTAGATGACTTTTTGAATTCTTAAATATTTCAGTGCTTTAACCTGCTTAACTTAGGACTCAAGCACAGAATACTCTGTAATACCAAGAACAGCTCCCACTGGCTTTAACTGCAGCTGATTATTTAGTAGCTGTTTGCTTTAGAAGTAAATTAAGTTGGATATCTGAAAAACAGAGGAAGTAACATAATTAATAATGTCTAAGAAATTTGATCTGAATGACCTGCGTGGTGTTAACAGAGGCTCTGTAGCAAAGACAGGAATAGTGTGCGGTTCTATCAGCTGAGACTGTCTTACTGCTATCCTTATGGCATTCACAGCTGCAAATTCTGCAGTAAATGAGGCAAAGATAATAAAGTCACATATAGATCCTCATTCTTTCCCAGGGGAGGTACATCCTCTACACTGAATAGTAATACAGTTTTGGTGGGGACACATAAATAATGATTTCATATTACTTTATTTTCATGTGAGGTGGGAGAAGTGAAGTTTAACAGTCTCAACTGATACCTTTTCACTGTCGTTCTGTCAGCTGATGTGCAGTTCATCAGCAGGTTGCGAACCCTTAAATTCCACAAGAGATTATACCGCTTGGCCAATTACTGCTGGTTGCATTGACCGCCCTAGCATAGGAGAAGGCATGTTTTGCTAGCAAGCTGTATAGTGTTTGCTAAGAGAGAAGAAAGATAATTTTTAGGAGTTGTGTGTTCCAGTAGAAGCTTTGGAGAAGTCTTTCTAGGAAGCATAGATGCTTCTGCTTCTTTTCCTGTTGCTTTGATCATGAAAATGTCTCCTTTCTATCATGCTTTCATCCTTCTTACCCCTGCTCCCTCTTGGGGTGTTTGTCTTAGTCTTGTTGATGATACCCAACTGCATTATTCAGAGTTCCTGTATCAATCATGTTCTCTCTGTTCAGTCTGTACCAGTATCTTCATGGAGTTGCCTTCTCTGTTTTCCTGGCTGCCATTCTTTGTCTCCTTCCTTGGGCCTTTTTTTATTATTTTTTTCTCCCACTTTGATCTGTTCCTTCTTATTCCTCCACCTTACCTGTGTCTTATCATGAGAACTGGAAAAGAGCTACATGAATCTTCTTCTTTGTGCTGCCTTTCAGCACCAGTGCAAGTGTTTCCATGTCCCTTTCTTGCATTCCCAGAGTTTCTTAGCTCTGGTGATTGTCCCTGTGTGTGCCTTTCCTTCTGTTCCCAGAATTTTCCCACTTTCTCAGCACCCCAGTTCTCTCTCTTCATCCAACTGCTTGTTAGTCCTTTATCTACCATTTTTCTTACTGACTTTTAGTCAATTGCCTCTTCAGTCTTCCATCCTCTTTGCCCAAATGATTTGGTGTTCCACTGACCCTCCCTCCAGTTCCCACTGGCTTTGCCAAGGAGGCTCAAATCCTCCCTTGCCAGCTTCATGCAGCTTCCCACTCAACAGATCTGTTACAATCTACTTTTTTTCTTTTCCCTCACTTCATTCATGCCCTTTGCATTCTAGTCACATTTTCCTTTCTATGTTGCCTAGGTGTCAGCACAGAGTAGTTGAAAGCATAGGAGAAACTTTCTGGCTTCTGGATTGTATTTTCAGTGCTTACCTAAGCCAAAGGCTAAAAGCATGGGGAAAAACCTTTTTTTTAAAAGACCAACTTTATCCTTGAAGTCATGTTTGTCAAAGATAGATCTAGACTTTTTATTGGTAAAGTTCCAGAACTTTTTCTAGTGCCACTGCGGCAGTACTCTTCCAGATAATGTCAGTGCACAAAAGATGCGCAGTTGTTGGGCCTGTGTCTGTGTACTCTGTAAAACTGTTTGGATGCTGTAACTTGGAAACTTTGACTCTGGGGAAAATGTAGCATGGAGACCCCTGACAATATTGGGTGGTGTCCACGATTTTTAGAAATCTTAGCTGATAAAGTTGAAAAAACCTACTGAGACTTGCTATGTGGTGGTGTGGATCTCAGCTTTTTTTATGTCATTAGTATGTATGAATTTCCTATTCCCACAGTGCCTTGAAGATGTATTTTAGGCCAGCTCTGTGGGACAAAAACAGCACAAGGCAAATTCCTACCCTATACACATTGTTAAACGTATCAAGTTCCTTGTACTAAATGTGGAGGTGCCACCATGCCTCAAAGATGGCGTTTCTGTGTGTGCCATGTGCATTTTTGCTCAGGTTTAAATTTTTTTCCTGTATCCAAATTTCTTGAAGTGATTGGAGCTGTTTTATGATAGATAAGCTGCATGTTGAGTATTTGTCTCAGATTGTATGTCAAATCTCTAACAAAGCTGTCTGATGTTACATTTATAAGCTAGTGAAAATACTGTATTCTAGTAGTAACTTGAGTATTGATCAATCTTTAAATTTCATTCTATCCTGCATAACTTTAAACAGGTCTTGTGGAATGACAACAGATTCCTTGGTTCACGACTGGTCTGTTAGAAGAGGGAGCTATCCCTCAACCATGGTGACGAGATAATTAAAGCCTCTCTTCTGCCTCTTGACCTCAGCTGTCCCTTTGTTCTTGCACCCTTAGTGGTGAGTGCAATTCAACCTGAGCTGAGCTAGTAAAGTCTGGTCTGGAACTTGGGTTGTTAGTGTCTTCTAAGATAAAAACTACTCATCAAAACTGTTACATCTTCTTCTGCAACTGAGTCATCAAATCTGATTATAAGGGCTGTCTGCACTGAGTCAGACTAAGGATCTAGCTAGTGAGTATCCTGCACTGATTCTCTGTATGGTTTTTGAGGT
Source organism: Podargus strigoides (assembly GCA_028020825.1). NCBI lineage: Eukaryota > Metazoa > Chordata > Aves > Caprimulgiformes > Podargidae > Podargus > Podargus strigoides. Next base: position 43,151,701 of record CM051623.1, read on the forward strand.
GCCCCCTGAATGGAGGGTGGGAACAGGACTTGGTCTGCATCTGCATTCAGATTCATACCTTCTGCTTCCAGGCTCCACAGAGATTCCTGTGTCATGGAGGCTTTCCTGCATGAAGCAATCTAGTGTGGACTTTCGTTTGTCATGTCTGAGGGCTCCAATATGACCTGCAGCTCTTTACCCTCCTGTCGAAAGATCTTTTTCAAGACTATTCTGAGCTGCCAGTCTTCCACCAAAGCCACTTTAGAACCTGAAAGCTTCTCAGAACAACTGGATCCCCCTTGGTCATCGAGAGATCGGGGAGAAACCTGCTGCACAATCCCCATATGTGCATGCAGGCCTGAAGGCTCCCTTACCATGCCGAGTGCTGGTTCTGGCAGTTAGCACCAGGGCTAGAGAGCTCTGGACTATATGTAGCTAGTCTTGATGGATCCCATGCTGTTTGTCTGGCCCATGCACTGCATCTCCCTCTGCTGCAGCAGTTCAGGACTGCCTGACATCTTGCAATCTTAGGCAACTCCTCCTGGACTTACGTTTCTCGGCAGAGCACCACTGGGCATCATCCACCATCTCCTTGGACACTTTCAAGGATCAGTGGGTATAGGCAGGGCTGCTCTGCTTGGTATCACCTTCCAGTTCATCTTTCAGCCTCCAAACCCTGTCAGTTATTTAATTTATTGTTCCTCTATGACAGTTGGGCTGTTTGGTTTTGCTAGGGCAAGGCTAATACCCAACCATAAATGGAGAAAAACATGAAAGATAGTCACTGATAGCAGATACTAAGGGAATAGCTTGAAAAAAGAACAGCAAACCATCCGAATTCAGCAGTGTGTGGTTCCAGTAATTTCCTGAATCAAAATCTCTGCATGCGTTTAAAGTCAAGCTAGAAGGATTTATGTATTTCTGCTCGACAGAATGTCTTCTGTATGATCTAGTATGCTGTATTATGTCACTCTACAAAGTTTTCTCATCATCCCTGTGTAAAGGTGTTGCCTTTCTATTTAGATCTTATGTTTTTCTCTCTGCATTTCACTCTGCTTTTTCTAAATTGTTGGGTTTTGCTTGTAGAGAGAGATTTTGTGGTAGCAAACCAACAGTAATAGCAGCTATTTTGTATAAGTTACCCGAAATGCCACTTACTTTGTTTATAATGGATAACAACTGATATTTCTACCTGAACTGTCACACACTTCATAATTGTTTTGTTTCGCGTGCTGAAATAAGCAGTGATTTTTACATCTGTTTTGAGTTAGAGCTCTGTAAACATGAAACAGCTATTATGAAATGCAGTGAAAACATTCTTGATGAATTAACCACTGAACATGTGGATGCTTGCAAAGATTTTTCATTTTCTGTATTAATGTGGGCGTATGAAAGTTGATTTCCAAGTTTAACCTTTTGTTTTAGAAACTTCATTAACATAGTTTTGCTTTTTACCAACAGTAAAGTAGCAGTAGCAGTACTCAAAAGGCATTTGATGTGGTTGTTTCTATATACCTTTATTGGAATTACACTTGCTTTTTTACTATCTGTAAAGCTAGTTTAGCATTTCAATACACTGATTTTTAGTTTTATCCCCTTAAACACACAGATGCACAGGTATTTGTATGTATGCATGTGTTTTTTTTTTATAATTATGGCTTTTTAAATACCTAATTTCAGTCAGTAAAACCATCCTCCTGTGACACAGAAAAGAAAAACAGTAACATGCACTGTTACGCAGAAAATACATTTGTGAAACTTTGTACCTTCTGCCTCTGATATATAAGAATTGTTCCTTTTCTGGATTTCTCTGCCTCTTTCTTAAGACTGTACAAAAATATGCATGTATTGTCTTTCTGATTTCAATGAACCTGGGAGGTAAAAAACCCCACTTGTCTTGCTGGTAGTGACTTAGGATTTCCTAGCATGACACACGAGCTGGAATTGGATGTGGCAACTGGAGTAACAAATAGTCTTGAGGAAACAGATTATTTGATTTTACCTATTTATCAGTCTCATGCTGTTTTAAATTACGTACACCTGTAAAAGTGAAACGGAATATATTTTAGTGCACTTCCTTAGACAAAATATAGAGTGTTTTTAACTAAATAGTGTGGTGACTCGTCAACTTAATCTGTTCTGCTTGGAAATTTTGCTGATTTATTTTTTTCTTAGTACGGCTTATTTCTTCCTTTTTATCTGCTCCCCTTTAACCTGTAGAAATCGATACACTCTTTCCCTTGTTTTCAGTGTTTAGTTTTACATTACAGCATGAAAAACATGACCCTTTGAGATCCTTCCTGGCTAACATAACCTGATATGACACAGGTCACTTGGACAAGAGAAGTTAGAAGGATCCTGTTTGGGCTTTTTTTTTTTTCCCCTTTCCTTGAAACAGCTTCAGCTGTTCCACAGTTGCAGCTATAGTTGCATAGTTGCAGCTTTACCCTGCGAGTGGCACTTTGATTTAAACATTGTAAGTCTGGAAAACAGCAGGAAGCAGTGGCTAAAAATAGCTGTAAATATTTCCTTATCTTCTGAAGTCTTAATTGACAAAAATCTATGCTGCCCTCATCTGTTCTTTTCCTTTCAATTCTTAAACATCTGCTTCACCAGCTTTTCCTCATAACAGCAGTTCCAGACTCTGAGATTTAATCTTAGAACTGACATCTGACTAATAGTTTAAAATATGTATTAAATATATGCAGCACTGGGGTAATGATTTAGCTTGTAAAAGCAAGATTTTATGGATTTTTTTTTTGGTTGCTTATTGCTTTGCAAAAACTTCAGTGTTCACACTGGAATTTGTGCTACATTTCCACCTTACTGTTCATGTCTCTATTAAAAATTCCTTTTTGCTGTGGAACAACTTTGTAAAGTTCAATGAAGTGAAATTGGAGCAAATAGTTTGTCTTAAGCTCTGAACATGGTGTTCTGTAAAGTTTGATTAAGGATTTTCATTTGCTTTTTAACTGGAAAAAAAAGTATATGTTACAAAAGGGTGGCAGATTCAAGGTCAGGTAAAAAGGTTCTAATATGGCTAGTAGTGTATCCTTAATGATGCAGGGTTCTCAAGTGCAGTTTATAAATGTGTACTGTTGTTACAATTTAGTTCTCATCAGAGAGTTAGCTAAGGTATGTTCCATCTTAAATAGTTAAATGATACAAATTGTTTACTAATAATCATAGTAGTTCTTATAATTACAGGAGTTCCCAAAATAAAGATTTTGAGGTGTCCTTAGTATCTCTGAAACTGAATATGTAGTTGAAAAACCACTCTACTCAGCACGATTTTGCTTCTGACCCTCAGAGATGAATATGGTTCCGTTTAACCTGACTTTCTTAACTGTTTATAATCTTGGGATATCATTTTAAAAGAAAAATAATAATAAAGGTTTTAAAAATTGTGGAAAAACTGCCTGCAAAACCTTAATTCAGCCCAATGATACATGCACTTAAGAAAAAGCTTGGCATAGTATTTTATAATTGAATATTAAATTCTCTGTGCCTCTCACATTACTTTTATAATTTTGCTATTATGTTAACATGTTTGAATTCTGTGGGTTAGAATGAAAACTGTAGAGAGGAAACCTGCAAACTGGCTAATGGGAAGGAAAGGCTCTAGGGAAACAATCAGGGATCAGGCAGTGGCTCCTTGCCAGGGCTGGCACTGGCCAAGCTTGGGTGGGCAGGAGCATAAATGTTTGCAGAGACCTTTAAGGTACCAGATAATCCTGTACAGGTAAAGCTTCATCTTTCAAACTTTTGTTTTCATTCACTTCTCTCTTGAGAATTTACTTAATAGTATCTTTTGAGGATGTCAGTGTAGGGTTATTTCAGCGCTCTGATTGGAAACTCTTGAGAGTCAAAATAAAATTGCCAACATTACCCGCAGTGTTCAGAAGAAAGGAAAGGTGTGACTGAGAGATGAGGTCTGAGCACTGAGTTACTGCTCTGCAGTCATTACGCAGAGCAGGCAAGATCTAAGAGATCAGCCTGGTCACCAGCAGAAGGAGAAGAGCATAGGTAAAATGTGTAGCATAGTCACCCCATACTTGGGACAGTAGTGATTATGATGGTATTTAATTATAATGATGCACTCTCCATCACAGCTGTTCCTCATTCAGTGTTCAGTGAGCAGAGGTTGCCCTGGCTGTGTAGCTGCTGCTCAGGTGACTTCAGTAAAAGTTCTTGGTGTTCACAGGAGCAGTTGCTCTCTGTTGAAGTTTTCATCTGCACATGGCTGTCAAAATGACAAATACTTCTAAAAACTTGGGCTTCAGTACTTCAAATTGAACTTCCAAATTACTGAGCACTTTTTGTGTTCTTGTTCTTTTTGTTTCTTAAATGCGGTCTTACTTTCTCTGTCAAGTGGAGCTAATTCTTCCTATTGTTAGAGGGATGTTGTGAAGATGTTTAAGTACATGGATACAAAGAAGGAATGCAAGTAATTTTGGATTAACTGAGTGATTACTCAGTGATACCTGTGCAAATTATGTCTGCCTGCCTGCCTAGTGAGAGAGCATTGCTGTCTTGTACACAGAATGAGATAGAAGTCACATGGAAAAAATAGCAGATGGTCATGTAAGTGAAAAGTCTGTAGTAAATGACTTAGGGACTCCACCTGGAGTTGCAGAAGGAGCCATTAGTTTCCCCTCAGCACTGCAGTCTTCTTTGCTTAACTTCTGATTATGTTTTTTATGTAATCTATGCTGTTATTTTTTTATGCTGAGTTTGCTCTTATCTCTTCTACAAGTCTCAGTGCTTTGCAGATTAATTCCTACAACTACGTGTTCGTCAGAATGTTGATGTATCGTACGCCATGCACAGGGTATTTGCCAGTGGCTTTCAAGATGTAGATGACTGTATTACAAATTCAAGTTCATTAATACATTTTCCTAGATACTGTTAGCAGAATTCTTAAAAATATGTTATTGATCTGTAAAATAAAAACTAATGACTTTACTCCTTCTTATTGTACGGTTTCCATCCTGTACACTGCAGAAATTGTGCACTTGTAGCAATATAGTTTTCTTTAACTGAAAACAGTAGTTTAGTCTGTCCTGCATAAATGCTCAGAAAATCAGCTTCTAAAGGCACCTTAACTGAAGCAGGGCAATGAAGCATTGACCAAGAGAAAAATATTTAAGGTAGATTTTGAGTCTTAAAAAAAACCCCAAACCAACAAAACCCCAAAACTTAGAACTGCTTTAACTTTCTTTTCCTTTAAGATACATGATTTTCTGCTTCTCATCCCAAACCTAGCAGTTATGCCTGGTCACATGTCTTTTATAATAAGGAATGTAGTACAATATCAAAATTAGAATACACGTTTCCAGATACAACGTTTTTATTCTTCACATGCTAAAAATTGTTTAATACCATTAATTTTGGTTTTGCTTTAAGCTGCCAATTATTTTTAGCTTCTGAAATTTCAGGCTGCTTCACGTCCTTCTGAAGTACTGCTTGTTCAACTGATGGCTATGGCCTAGCTACGGCATAGCAAGTGGTTACAGGATTTTACTTTTAGTAAGTTCATTAATTCAATAATTAATTGTGTAATACACCAGAAATGTTAAAATAGCTTTGTACATGAAAAGGAACAACATAAGAGTTATGTCTTGCTGTTTTGAAAACTCCAGGAGCACTTCTATGAGCCGCTCCTTGGAGCTGGCATGCAGTTTCTTCTTTGTTCTGATGTGAAGTTCTCTCTTCATTCCAAAGATGAGGACCTGTGGATTTATAGCAGTTTTTTTGGCTGAGGAAAGGCTGTTAAACATGTTTTTTTGAATGTAATAGGTTCTGACAGTAGTTTTTAATCTAATTGAAAACTTAGAAATTGGACAGAATATCAATGGGCAGGACAGGAGAGATTTCATTGAATAGTACAATATTGGAAAAGCTGCTTGCATTTGAAGTTGATACCCATCTTGCTGCTGAGAGCCACTTGATGTCTTTGAGAAGAGATTCAGTTAGCCAGTGACCTGGAAGAAGCAGAAGTAGAGAGCATTTTACTTTCTTCATCCTAGCATACTGCCTGCTCCGTAATCAGGGGAGTTTGTCCCGCTGCTTATTCACCTGTAGTCTCTGTTTTGTTCTGCTTTGAACGAGAGTAACATGTCTCAGTCTGTAATGATTTCCTGTTGTCATAGAAAAATCTAGGAACAAATAAGACCCTAAACTTGAAAAGTTTGAGAGGAACAGTCTTTTGCTGTCAGGGGTGGGAGGAGGATGAGGGAACTGGCCAAGCAGTGCCATGAGAAACCCCTTCTGTTCTCACAGTCCAATAAACATCCACCATCATTTGAACATGATGAACACCATCATTTGGTACTTCACAATGTGATCAGTTGGATGATCGGTTTCCCTCTCAAGTGTCATTTTTCAAGTATGTTTTGTGATGTTGTATAGTTTAGCTTTTAGATATTAAGTGTAAGTGGTAGAAGAAACTCTTGCTTTAAGGAGGATTCTCAAGTCTGTTATGGTTTGCTGTCATAACGGCAGTGTGCATATAGAGGGTAGGACCCACAGTCAGCCAGCATGTTTTTTACTGTTTCTTCATTAGATCGAATTTAATTCTCTTAGCAGTGAAGTCCTTAACTGGTGATGATTCTGGCTCTTAGGCTTGTCACTTGGATTTTCTTGTTGGAATCAAATAATATAGTTGAAACCTTATTTTTTCCCAAATATGCTGATATGGGGTTGTCCTGTCACATTGAGCCACGGACTATTTCAGTGTACCAGACATTTTACAGAAGGACAGTCAATGAGCTTGGACTCAGGGTTTCAATATGCAAGTGTTTACTTTTTTTTTTTCCCCCTCTCAAGCAATGTCAGATTATATCATGAAATCATCTTAAGGATATTGCGTTCAAATGTGATGGGACAACTGAAATTAGCCTATTAATAAAATGTCTCTTATGATTTAACATTGGAACAGAAGGCATAAGATTTCTGTAACATCAGTTTCTTTGAAGCCTGTGAATGTGTTTTCTAATGTAACTAAAAATGATGAGACTTTCATAGAAATACTACTTTTTTAAGGATATGCAGAAGTAAAGAAACCTGGTTGCTCTCCTGTTCTGTTTGAAGCATAAAGATGTCTTTGAAAAAATGTTGCATTTTCTTATTTTAGTCATGCACATGCTAATACTTTACCATTTCTGTTTCTCTTTTGCTCATTGCAGAAAACTATTTTCACTGTATCTGTTGAAGTGACAGCTGTGGTTTCCTTATTGCTCTGAAACTGCTGTCACACCTAAAGAGCAGTATTTGTGGAGGGTTTTGTTTTCCTTACTATTGAAAATTTAAATATATGTTGTAGTCTCTTACCTGTGATTTCAAAATTGTGCTGTCATGATTTGTTTTCTAAATTTACGGGCACATGCATGTACACATATTGTGTATTCAGTAGGTGAGGTGGATGGCACGTGAAGGAGAGGGTATGCAGTGTACAACATGCTGCCACTCCTGCAGAGCTGCTCTCAGTCATGGAGTTGATGCTTTTTTGTGACTATAATGCGTTATTGAGATACTATTTGAAGTTAGATGGAATAAGAAAGATCTAATGACCGAGGTACAGGTGATATTCCATTACTGGAAATAACCTAATTGGCCCAGCTTGCAGATGGCACATTTCTGGCTGCTGTTCTGCTAACTGCTGGTCACTGATTCTGGAGGAAGAATTTATTTGGTGCCATTTCTTATCATTAATCCATTTTTAGAAACTTTCTGAAGTTAAATGAGAAAATAGTAGTTTTTTAAAAGCTGAAGTTATTGTATAAGCATTTCTTAAATAAAACCTTGAATATCACATGGTACCGTGCAAAAATAACTTTCCCTTTACCTTTCCACTTCCTCTTTTCTAATCTCTAAGATCAAGTCTTAGTTTCAAGTTTAAACTTGACTTTGTATTATATGAAATTTTTTCTCACCTTCAAACCTGTCTATTTATCATTTGCTTAAATGTGGCTATTTCAAATTTGCTGTTTGAGAACATTTTAAATGAGGTCTTTTTGTACACAGATCTTGGTTAACTAACCTGGGAGAGGAGGAGTTGTCGTGTAACTACTTGCTGAAAAAATTCCACCAGAGGAAGTAAAAGGATAGTCTTAAGAACAATATTTAGTCTAAGTATATGAGTCTACCAAATGTGTACAAAACAAACTCTAAGCTGCAAATTAGTAAATTAAACATAAATGTGCATCTGCTGACATGGCTTCCAGACTTTTTTTCCACATTAGCCTGTCTGACACTGCCATCTCCACCTGTCCTGGCATTTCTCAAACTCTTCGCTTACTTGAGAAAATTGCCTCATTCCCACTCTCACTTTTCGTTCTTGTGTGGTCAGCAGAAGGCCAAGAGCTCCGGGAAGCTGGAGCCCCAGGCTCTGACCTTTCATAAAGCTGGCAGAGGTCTGGGGAACTTTGTGTTCCGCTCAGCACCCCTTGCTCCCTTGTGCTGTTAAGTTCTCCCTTACTAGCTGGGAAGAGAGGCTAGAGACTCAGTTACCAGTTATCTTGTCAATGTATACTGTCAATGTATGCTTTTCTTTGTTGTCGAAGGAGCCTACTTTTATATATATATGAATAATTGCAAAAAAACCACCAAAGACAGGAAAAGTTGTCTTTCTCTGAAACATGCTTTTCTATGTTCTGAAAATAAATGCAGCTTACCAGTATGCCTTGCAAGCCTAACATCAAGGGAACCTGTGAAATTCTGCTCATATGAAGTACTTTCAAATGTAGTTGATTATTTAATAAGTTGTGATCAGGTTTACTGTCTAAAGTATTTTGTTAGGTTTAATGTACAGAAATATTTTTTTGATAGATTAGTTGGATCTCTGGCTGGTTTTACTTGAACCTTCATCTAAAGAAACTGCTAAATATTGTAGTGCTGTTTTATTTGTAACAGTGGCATTTTTTTATGTTCCTCATAAACATAGGTTGTGTGGATCCTAAAACAATGTCTGAGGGTGTTCTGTTTTTTCCCAGGAAGCTGTACATTAAATTCAGGAGTATTATATTAATTCACTGACATTTTCCTACTACTAATAAGCTTTTTGTAGTCTGTCTTCAGTGTATGAAGTAATGATGAGTTTAAAAAATTAAAATGGGTATAGAAGACACTCTTTGATGTATTTTTGTCTTAGGCATTGAAGATGATTGAAATATGGACCTGTGTATACATAACTTCTAAGAAATAGAGTAGGAAAAAACTGACCTGTCACATTCCTTCTCAACAGACCTGCCAGCTGCCCCAGTGTGTAACTAATTCAGCATGACTTTAGAAAGCAAAATGAACCTTCCCATAGATACTTTCTGACAACTGGCTCATCTTTTCAGATTATTGGCAAGAGCCACATTAAGCCATTCTGTCACTCATCCTTTTTTTCATCGTTCTAATTCCTTTGCTCAGCAGGGTAAACTACAAATTCTCTTGGAAATTCCCCGCTGGTAAGCTGAGAGAAGACGTACCGCGATTGACAGGACAGCCGAACGTGAGCTGACATGTACAACATGGCCGGTTGTGCAGGATGGCTTCTGAGCAGCCCAGATTAGCCTGTGCTCAGGGTAGAAGAGCAAAGTTCTGGACTGAAGATGAGGTGCTGCCTCTTTGTTTTGTCGTACCTAGTGGCAAGTTAAAGTTATCAAACAGATGTGTCATTTGATTATCGGGATTCGTTTCTCCGTGGATTTGATAAAGCATCCATTGTACCTGGTTTATCATCTGACATCAGCAGTGTAGAAGTAGACACAAAAGCAAAGGAAGCAGCATACTCTAAATTCTGAAGGAATTTGAGCGCTTGGTTGCTTGCAGTAGGGAACACTGAAAACAAGTAAATTAAACTTTAGAAAACAAGAAATTGTGATGAAGGTGGTATTTTGAGCTTGAGAAGGATCCCTTTGCTTTGGTGCCACACTAGTTAGTTCTTCGGCTATATTATACCGTGTTTGGGTGCATAGGCAGCTGTCACTATATGCAAATACTGGAATCACTGTTACAAAATGCAGTTAAGAAAGCCCTACAGGCTTCCTGAAATGTTGCACCACAATGACCAGTGATGACGAAAACTTTTTCAATGTGCAGGAAAAACTAAATTATGATCACAGGTCCATGTAAGACTGTTTAACAGAGAACTCACAGGTCATACCTGGACCAAAGGCTCACCTGAATTAAAACTTCCAAACATCTGTTGTCTGCTTTTACTCTAGCTAGAAACTGAAAACAAGGCCTGTGTTTCTGAAGAGCCCTTTTACCATTTGAGTAGGTGTAGTAGGATTGTAAAACTAATGTATGTGTGATCTCATCAAACTGAGGAAAATGGCTTTATGAAATGTTATTTCTGACCAGTGTCACAATTTCTGAATAAAAATTTTATTTTAAAATCTTCATTCCTAGTTCTACAACAGCAGCAAAAAAACATGAGAAAAATGGTGTCCTGTACTACACTCATGTTAGGGTGCTCAAACCTTTCAATTTTAAATATGTTTTAGACCTTTTGTTGCTTCTACCACTGTTTTTTTTTTTCTAGCAGTTCGTGCCTGGGTTAGGTTCTCAAGCATTAAGATACTCATGAGGGATGATGGAGGTAGAAATACTGGACAAAATTAAGCTTCCTCCTACACTGACAATCATTTTTTGAAAGAAATAAGACCGAAAACACCCTTGACACTGGTTTCATTTCTTTCAGGCTTTAGATTTGTCTGAAGACGGTTTGGAGTTGCAAATCTTGGCTTACTTAGAGACCTCTCTGCTCGGGACATGGCACCTGCAGCCAAAGAGTCGCTGCTTTTTGCAGGCTTTTTAGGAGCTCCTAGCTGATCCTGCTGCCCTTCTATTTTTTTCTCCCTTAAACTTTTTCTTAGTTACATATTATTTTTTGGATTTCGATTTGCCTGCACTACTGCTCTGAATTAGTTTGAAATAGGTGATCTATATCTCTGTGACAGCACATGTGCTGTAATAAACCAGGCTGAATAGTGGGATGGGTTTTCTGGGCTTGGCACAATACTACGACACCCATGAGGGATTTGATTTGACATTGGCTTTTGTAAGGCCAAGTTGGAACATGGGCAGATGGAGCTCACTTCTGCTTGCAGAGTCTGTATACAAATGTAGGCCCTTCTGTGCAGTATGCAGCACGCCTTGGTTTTCTGCAATGCTAGTTCAGCAATGGTAATACTGTCAGCCTTTTATAGTGGCTCCTAATGAGTTGAACTTGGCCAAGATTACTCTCCTGCAATGCTGTCCCCCCTCATACTTTCTGCAGGTGGGACTTGCAGTTTCTGCACAATTAAGGAAGTTCAGACATCTCTTCCCAGATATATTTAAATTAGAATGTTATAGAAAACCATGGGTAAAACTGAAAGCCAAGCAGATTTTGTGCTAGGGAAACTATCTCAGTTTGCTAATACACATTGTTTACCTGCTAATTCCTGGGTGGAGATTCAAGTACACCTTAACCCTAAAAGTGTCTGTTTCCTTTCAGGTGATTGCCAGGTATCTTCTCCCAGGTGTGTTCTTCCTTAGGTGACAAATGAAGCAGGGCTTTTCATAAGCAGGTCAGCAGACTGGCTTGTGTGTGCTTTAAGTTTATCTTGAATAGGGCTCTTGTGAGAGAGATGACACTGAACTAGATGAAAAAGTAACATGCCTAAAGTGGAAACGGACATGTTCTGAGATGCCTGTTGACATCTGAACCTTCTCTTCTTCGTATTATCTGGGAACTGAAATAGCAAAGTTTGCTCCTTGAAGTCATGCCTTGCTCCTACGTAGATCTTGCGATAGTCAGCTGTAATTTTATCCCTTCACTGCGTAAGCTGCTGTAATGTTCTTTATTTAGGACATGGGAATCCAGTTAGAAGGTATAGCTGCATAGAATAGCAGTACTGCCTTACTGTGGGAAAAGGGTGAGAACAAACCACCAGTGGATCCTTTGCACTGATTTCTAGGGTGTTTATGGGTGTAGGTAAACGTTTTGATAATTATGAAGTTCTTAATTAATCTGAACACTCTTTACCTGGGAGGTCACTCTTGCTTTACAGTGAGAACTTGAAAGGCAGGAAGACACAGCAGGGCTGTTAGGTTAGGCATGGTGCCGTGGGGATACAGCTTCTGGGCACAGCCAGCTTGGAGTACAGGCAGAATGAACTCATCCCTCCTGTGTCTGTCCAAATGCATGAATACTTAACTGTGGTGTTGTCACATGTAGTATTAACCTATGTTTCTAGCCAGAAAGACTTAGGTGTGTTTGCTGCTTGTGTGAAATGTTAGGTTTTTAAGAATCAGATGCACAGCAGCCTGTGAACTAAATGAACTTCACCTCGTGCTCAAAATGCCTTTGAGATAAATCTAAGAAATAAGTGAGGCTTAAATTGTAACGGGGTTAAATACCTCAGAAAGGTGAGTGTCAGGGGGTGGTATTGGGGTCTCCTAATCATGGAACCTATTTTCTGGAATGAACTGTCCACAATGGAGCAAAAAGGACCATTGATATTTGGGCAGATACAGCACAACGCATCAGTAGGCGTTTCTTTTGTGATTTTTCCAAAACCACAGGTAAGTGTCTATCTACAAAGATGAGTATCAAGTTAGAAAAACAAAACCTGTAATAGAAAGGAATGTTCCAGTACTTAGCACAGTAACAGCTCAGTAGGGGGTCAGTAAGATGGGAGCTATTTGGTTAGTTTTTTCCTTTAATTCTTTCTTTTTCTGGTAATGCTAAATTATCTTCTTTAAACTGCTGTCAGCATCTACAGTTATTATGTCTGTGAAAAATTCTGCATAATTGTAAATATTTCTAATTTTTATCTTTTTTCCCCAAGCTATTTTGTAAAGATTTGATATTAGCATTATTTTGTCATATCTTTTTATCAAGTATTATTGAACCTGAGAAAATTGGGGAAGAGGCGAAAAAATAAGAACTTGTTCATACTCGTGCAGTTCTTCTCTGTTTTTTCTTTATCTATTCATTTCTAATTATTTAAAATGTCAAGAAAAGTAGAAAACAGGGTCTCGAATCAGGGTTCTACATAAGTTGTTTATTTGTGTTCTGCTTCTGGGAAAGCACAGAGGAGCTGTTTCATATTCGTGTAAAATCTGCATAGTAGATTTACTCATGCAATGCATGTATTGTATTAGCTTAATTTCTATTACTGTATATTTGTAAATAATGCTGTTTGAGCTGGAGTTTATGAGTGAGTCTTAATAGTTTCGTTTCTTTCAGATGTGTTTGCAAACTATCACATAATTGGGCTGGTTTATTGATCCCACAGATATTACACATCTGACACTGTTTGCACCAGTTAATAAACGGTTTTGTTGGTTTTCTTTAAACTGAATATTTGAGAACGCACGGTTCTGTTACATTGTAGAATTTAAATTGCTTATGTACTGGAGTATTTACTACCCTCTTTGTTGTTTCATTTCAGAATGACCTTATTTAAAAATGTATGAGGCTATTTATAATCGACTCTGTGGCAGTGATTAAAGAGGTGTGAATAATAGCTTATTGGAAGTTGACAGCTCCTTGTTTGGTAAACCGCTGTTAGAACGTTTATGCTGCTCAGTTGTACCTCATTTTTCTGAGAGGAAGCTGCATTTTGACAAGTGCACAGAACAGGTATATGTGGCTGACATTTTTATTATTAAAAAAACCCCAACAAATAAAACCCAACAAAACCCCCACATTTTATTTTTGTTTCTTTAACTACATAAGATTAATGAATTGCTTACCCTGTGTCTAATGATCTGTCCATAGTGTATTATGAAAATAAGAGTGAACAGATCCATTTTTACTTGGAAAAATCAGATGTTGTTCTTCCTGAATAGAAGTAGTAGCTCCAAACAAATTTGAATAAGCAGTCAGACATCTGTCTTTCTGATGAGAGTAATGCTTTCTAGACTGGTCTCTGATGTTTTTTATCTTAGATTAGGATTGTAAATATCTCCAATTCCAGGAAGGCAATAGGGTACTTTTTTCATTGTTATTCAAAAATAAGCAACAAGACAAAAAGGACTGTGACTTATTTAGTTGCAAATCACTTTGAAGTAATTCAGCTTTTTGTAACAACATACATAGATATCAATGAGCATGTAGATAAGATTGATAATCAGATAATACTCGGTGTTTATCCATACAGATGGTAAGCACAAATAGCTACAGTTTATGCTCTGCTGTTACTCTGTCTCATTTGACCTAGTGGACCCATTTTAAAGGTGAGCAGTAATTGAAGCCCCTATTCACTCTAGTGTCTTGGCTTATGGGAATAACTAGTTCCTTTTAGGTCTGTACACCTCATGGTGACAGTATACAACACAAGACATTTTAAATTATTTTGGAGATGGTATGTCAGAACTTTGCAAGGACTTTCATGTGCATCTTGAGTTTCTTGCAACCAAAAATTGGTAGTCATTTTTCTTCATTGCAGTGTTTTCTTTTAGCAGTGACCTGAATGTTCTTTATCTTACTGTGCACATGAGAACTGTTTATTCAAACTGTTCAGTAAGTGGTGCAGAAATTAATAGTTTCATGTTTTTATATTGACTTATTATTAAGAACATGTTACTGATACTACTACACTGTCATGCTTAATGGTAGAAATCACAGTAGAATTATCAAAAGAATTTATAATTTAGCTAGATCCTTTAAAAATTCTTAATAGAATAAGTGGTTGCTAACAAAATACTGTCGTACAGGATATCTCTCCGTAAGTATTAGCTCATATTTTCACAAGTTTTACCCTATAAGGCACTAAAATGAGAGAGTGCAGAATTAGTATTCTGTGTGCACTGGGTTAATGGACTACTGTAAAATCTAGATATTGTTTAAATAAATATATTGAAAAATTAATCTGCATTACTTCTGTTCTTAAGAACTGGATTGTGCTTTTTACTGAGCAGGGGTGCTGCTCCCTAAGTGTGTTCAAATTAGGACACTATATTCTTTCAGCCATTCTAGCTGATAACACTCTTCACTCAGCTTCCTCAAAACGCTTCTCTGCTATGTTCAGCCTCACTTTTGTGTTGCTTGGGAATGCAGTACTGCTGTCTTTTCAGTATGCTATTTATTGATGGTCACCAGGCACGTTATGATTTGACTAACTATTGAGTAGAGTTAGCTTAAATTCTTTATCATCCTGGCCAGCCTGAAAGTTTTGTGTCTCAAAAGTAACTTGCCACTGTTCAAAACTCATCGTCACGAAGAGTTTAAATTATTTTTATGTTAAGGAAGTTTAGTTTCTTTTGCAGTTTTTAATGGCTTTAAGTTGATATGAGTGGCAATACGACATTGTAGTAAGTCAAAGAAGGAACCTGGACTGAAAGCAATGTGGGGAATGTTCACATGTGTTTCTCTGCACTGTGTAGTAACGTTGAGGTTGGAAAAGTTATATACCAACTCTACTGCCTCTTATTTTTTTTTTCTTTCCTTACTGAATACTTGTGTGGCCTTGAGTTTATTAATCAACAGACCTCATAAGTGAGCCAGATGAAGTATTGTTACAGTGCCTTTTACAGCTGCTGGTTTCCGGAGCTCAGTGATTACCTGCAGGGGCCAAAACTAGTTGTTTCCTATTAGAGTACAGTGAGTAGTAATTGATCTAAATTTAGCTGGTAAAACATAGTTGATTTTCACTTTTATGCTGAAGAGTTTTTTAAGTCAAGTACTATTTAAATGGTAATGTGAGGCCTTGTGAGTTTGTTCTTAATTTTTTGCTCTTTATCTCTCTAGTTTCCTTGTCCTCCAAAAAGAGCCAATATGTCATTTATATCAGCTTGCAAAAGGATGGGTGTTCTGAAGGCAGTGGTAAATTTACTGACTCATATTTTCAGGGAGGAATATTTATGTCACCTCACACATCACATGTTAGACTTTAAGAAAAAAAATGTGGGAAGAGATTTCATAGAGGTGTCTCTTGGTTTTTATCACTCCACAATGGATGTCTCAAGCTTCTACACAATGTCTTTAACCATAAAGGTTCATCCTAGTATTTCTCTTTCTCATCAGTCCAGGAGTTGAGAAAAGTTTTTGATCTGACTTTGGATCCCAAGAGCAGTATGGGTTTTTACCAGACAGTGCTCCATACTGGCTGCAACACCTCAGAGTGTTGTACTCTCCGCTGGGCAGGAGAGCTAGGACAACTGTTAGATGCAAAGTCTTTCCATGCAATCCTCAGCACAGTGGAAACAGATCTTTTTCCCTGTGCTCCTGCTTTTCCCAGAAGTGCTATTTCTGTCAGGCTACCTTGCAGAATTGCAAGTTGTTTTTTAAACGTTTCTCTTCTTGTTCTTCCACATTCATTTTGGCCATTTGTCTCCCATAGTCATATTGGTTTCCTATACAGCTTCTTCTCAGTAGCCTTCTGCTCACTGACTGTGCTTGTGTTGTAATCCTCAATGCACATCCCTATACCTCCCTTCCTCTAATGGCATCACGGCTTTCAAAAAACTCAGTTCTCTTCCAGAAGTAATCAGGGGTTGACTTAGCCCCTTCCCTGATCCTCATCATTTTAGAAGATTGTGATCATTTTAATTACAGTTGTAACCATAAAGATGTCTCAGCTACTTTTCGAAGAAACAGAAGATTAGATAGATCTTAAAAATAAGTATGGGTGTCTTCTTGGAAAAATCAGAAATTGGAAAACATATTTCTCATTTCAGGAGATTTAAAAGTCAGGTCTGATCCCACTTTAAAGCTTCTTTCTTCTTCAGATTCTGTGTTTACTTGTTCTTTTTCCCGTAGGAAATAAAGGGTTGTAAGCCTAGAGGTGTTTAATATCTGAGATATTAACAGTCAACTATCCATTATTAAAATTCACAAATGGAGTAGCTAAGTTAAATTGTTTTCTATTTATTAGCATTTTTCTTATTGCTGTTACGGCGTGTCAGTGAATTGCAGTTGAACTGATCTGATAGAGCAAATAAGGTTCTTAAAAACTAAAATCTACTGCAGAAATATTGTATGGAAAATTAAAGGATTACATATGCTAAAATAGCTACAGGTAACACTATGCCACTGCTATCTTCAGTATCTCTCTGGCTTGTAATTTTAACAGATGGCTCTTGGGAAATTTCTAAGAGACTTTCTGTGAACTGGTAAAAAACAATTTGCAAGGCATTTGAAAGTTTTTCTCCCTTTTTGGAAGTTCTGTCTCTTCATAAGAGACCACTTACAGTAAGCTTGAAAATCATTTGCCTCCTAAACAAAACATTTTTATTTTTAAGCCAAACACTTTCATCATGTTTTGTTAGTGCTCAGCTGTTTTTGTAGTAGCCTTTACAAAGAGAAAGTCTCTGTCTTGAAGTGACTGGCAGATGTTTCTTAGTGTCCTCCTCAGTATTCATCTGATAACAGGCATGTCTTTGTTATTTTCTTACTCTTTTCCATTCCTTTACAAAAGACTGGCAAAATTAAATTTAAGAATGCCTGTAATGCATGTCAGGTCATTTACATGAATAAATATGGGGTTGGATGTTTTCTCCTTTTTTTTTGGAAACTGGTCTGTGTATTTAAGCTACCTGGTAGTTGATCCGTTGTTAGATTCTTTGTTATTGCTGTTCATTCACCTTACATATGAATTTCAACGTCTAATGGAACAGATAAGCTCTTTTAAATTAAAATCTCAAAATGTTTAACTTCATCCTTTTGTGGACAGAATTTAGAGGTGTTGTACAGAATTGAATACAGTTATTCATCACTATTAAGAAGTCTTGGAATATACCTGCTGTACGGTAAATTCCAATATTGTAGTTAAAATCTCATAGTTGTCTTTTATGGACTGATATTTTAAATCATCTTCATTTTTTGGACTCTTTTTTTAAAGTACTTATTTGCTGGGAACTTTTTACAAGCTTTACTGTGCCGTGTGTTGACCCT
Source organism: Podargus strigoides (assembly GCA_028020825.1). Taxonomy (NCBI): domain Eukaryota; kingdom Metazoa; phylum Chordata; class Aves; order Caprimulgiformes; family Podargidae; genus Podargus; species Podargus strigoides. The sequence goes on from CM051623.1 coordinate 43,169,558, forward strand.
GTACAAACATGAGTGCGGGCTTTCTTGGAAATTCAGTGTATCATGTAGCTGCATACTATAAACAGAAATTATGAATATTTAAGAAAGATATAAGTGTTAACTTATTAGCTACTATTCATTCAGCTCATATTACAGTAATGTTACACTAATTGAAGAATGTCAAAAATCTTTTGTTTCTCGCTTCTATGTTGTGCCAACATTTCATTTGCTCATCCAAATAACAATTATAGATAATCTTCAGTATCTCTTTTATATTTAAAAAAAAAAAAAAAAAAAAAAAAAAAAAAAAAAAAAAAAAAAAAGGCAGCAACAAGCTAATGAAAGATTAGAAATATTTTTGCCTGTGGGTTTTTTTTGTGACCAGAAAATCTGAAATAATTTAAGGAACAATTCACTTTGGAGTTTATAAAAAACAAATGCGAGGCTGAATGAAGCAAAGCAGCTGAGGGACCTTCTCCAGAGTCATGGCAGAGGACAATGGGCAGAATGGCTTTTTCTGAAGCTCAGTCACATTACAGAACCAATTACTGTAGTTCTGTTCAGTAAGGAAAGCTATTTCTCTGCTGATTGGAAAAATGCTTTCTTGACTGTTGCTTCTTTAAACTAGATAAATTATTTAAATTAGGTAAAATTAGATTCAAATGTTGAAAATCCTTGCCCTTGTGCCAATTATAACCCCTTCTTCCAGTGCTGGGTTGGTTTGTGAAGTCCGTGCCTCTCTTGAGGAAGATTGAGACTTTTTTCCTAAGTCATTGATTTTTATACAAATTTCCAGAAACTTCTATGGGTTTCAGTTGCTGGTAGGATTCAGAAGTACGTGAGTGAACTGGAATCTGGAATCAGTGTAATATGTCTTGAAGGCAAGGGTTGCCATTCAGAAAGTGACTTAGTGCTTGGGAAGAGAAGCCGGGAAGAGTGGGAGCCATACATACCCGGTGCCCAGGTGATAGGTTACCTGGTGCGAGTGACAGGACAAGGGGCAATGAGCCCAAACTGGAACACAGGAAATTCCATCTGAACATGAGGAAAAGCTTCTTTACTTTGAGGGTGGCAGAGCGCTGGAACAGGCTGCCCAGAGAGGTGGTGGTGTCTCCTTCTCTGGAGACATTCAAAACCCACCTGAACACCATCCTGTGCAACCTGCTCTAGGTGACCCTGCTCTGGCAGGGGGATGGACTAGATGATCTCCAGAGGTCCCTTCCAACCCTCACCGTTCTGTGGTGCATGCTGCCAGCATTCAGGACCACAGAGCTGGCAGCGATGGCCACCTGGGCCAGCTCTCCTCCTCTTAAATTCACTCATATAGTGCTTAGGCTCCAAGAACTGACCTTGTCTGATTTCGAGCTCATATTCATTGACAGATCATCAAAGTCTGTGTGAAAATATGCTTTATGCTGCATATAGCTGTTAGGAGCATGGAGGGGGTACACTTGGTTTGGACACAAGCAGCGGTGATGAGGAATCCAAGCAGGTGCTCAAGCATCAGCAGTATTTAAGCAGAACTGCATGCTCTCCGGTGGCATGCCTTTTTCAGTATCTACGTATTGAATTAGAAGATTGGTTCAAAAATGTGCTTTACTAGGGATCACATATACACTCAGCATTTTCAGTAGTCAGTAAGCTTTAAGATTGTAAGATCTTTTTCCCTTAACAATAGCATTTTCTGTTACATAAGTTCAGGCAGAGATAAAATCATGTCATCGTGTTATGTCTGTTCTAAAATTCCTGGCTTTGCAAGATACTTTCTTATTAATTAAGACAGTTTTGATAGATGGACTGTCATTCTTCAAGGCTAGCAGTGCTGGTTTCTCAGGATGTTATTTCACTTTTGAAGGAAAACAGTCTGAAATAGTCTGCTATTACATCTAAGAGCTTGGTAGTTTATCTAAATAGTTTATATTGAGAAGTGAATGATAATACTTTTTTTAATTTAGGTTACTGCCTAAATTTAATATTTCTTTGTATTGGAGTGCATTCATGATTCTGTATTTCAGCAAGAGGCTCTGGTATGTTTTCCTCTTCGTTCTTGAACCACTTTCTCCATGCAGATTTGAGTCTTCATCTCTCTCACATGGGGAGCAGCTGTAGTGTTACAGAGTCAGCATGGCTGTGCAATCCTGGAAGCTCGTGGCATTCTCTTCTCATATCTTTTTTGTGAACCTGACTTCTTTTGAAGCATGTACTATGTCTGTGAAACACTGTAACGGCTAGGTGAGGGTTATGCTTTGACATGGGGGCTGAAGAGGTGGTTTGTCCAGTTCTCAGTCCAAAAATGTGGGTTTAATTGCCTTTGCAGGGAGATTGAGTAGCTGTATGTGAACAATTTGTGTACAAGAATGAAACAGTGCAAATCCAGATTACAGTTTTAAAGAAGTTAACAATCCTGCCTTTGGAAGCATCTGTCGTAAAATACTTATCTTCAGAGAAAAATAAGTTCTTGGTAGAGTGTGTTGGGTACTACATTCATAGACTTTTGAAGCAAAGAGGTTAGTATAGCAAAACATATTTATTTCCTTAATATAATGTCATAAATATCCATTAAGTTTCATTCTGGTTTGTATAAATATACAAAGTTTTATTTAAATGTGTGAAAATTCACTAATGAATTTCCTGTTCTCATTTTAGCAATGTGTATTATCCTTATGGAATACATCTTTTGAAAATTAAGCTATTCCTTAAGCTTTGTACTTCCATTTAAACAGGATAAATGAGACCTTTCATAATCTCATGTATCCACCTGTTTAAATAGAACACCAGGGACTGTCTACCCTTGAAATCCAGTAAAACACTGTAAATCCATTGCTTATTTTTTGACTGTTTCTTTATTCATGCTCCTACACTGCAGTAGGTTTTGGGGAATGATAGCTATTTATTATCTTGCAAAATGAACAAGCCACATTTAGAATTTAGGTGGTCCTTTATTTCCCACTTCACACAAATAAATTATATAAATGGTCAGTGATTTAATATTTTAAAAGAATTGCAAATCAGTAATGTGAAAAAATCTGTAATGTAAAAATGAGTATTGTAAAAATACAGTAGATAATTAAAAATCGGAGAGACTTGGAACTCGTCATATCACTCAGACAGTAATTTTCTACTGCCAGTGTTTTGGTTGATTAGCTGTGAATATAAATCCAAAAAATTATGTGCATGTCATATATGAATATGCATAATAAACTCATATTATTCAAAATGCAAAGCTATATGAAGCAAACCAGATAATCCAAATTACATACTAAAACTGTGTGCGTCTATGTTGTTGGTATTCTAACATCTCTTTGTAATCTTTATTAAAAAAAAAAAAAGTCCCTTCCCCTGTATCGTAAGCAGGGGACAGCCAGGCAGCCAGGGGAGTTATTTGAATATAGAGTGTTTAAACCTATAGTCAGAATAAATAGCATTTGACAAATTAGCTCTCTTTCAAGAGGTATATTTAAGAAATTACTTAGAGATTAAGAAAAAATGTTGTGAAATATGAAATGAAAATAATATTATACTTTAAAAATAAATTTATTTTGATAATTTATTGATTTAGGTTATATTTATGCAACATCTGTACAAGTTGCATAATTTGTTGTTCTGTTAATTTAGGAATGAGTAAAGAAAAATGTCAGGGCTTCATAAGGCATGTGATTCACTACGGTGATATCTCTACCATGTATATAATTTTCTTAATGCTGAAGACTTTTCTAGTGGCACCTTATGCTAGTCATAAAACTTTGGTGGCAAGAAGGAATTGCTGCAATAAGTTGTACTTGTATATAAATGTGACACTTGGAGTATCATTCTTCTGCCTTGTCTCTAAGAGGATCTCAAAACTTTATAAGCTGAACTGGTACTCCTGACTTCTTATTGTCCATGAAATAAATGTTTACTGTATATAAACCTAGGTAATGATGTTACATAAAATCACCAGTATTATGAAATATATAATATTTCATGCTCTGTAACTGATACACATGCAAGAATACCACAGGAGTGGAATTATTTCACACAGTGATTGAATTAGCATCATGGAGTGATTTTGTTTACCATTGATCATTTGTATTAACCTGAGTTTTTATGTACAATGCTAAAACACAGCTGTCAAGTTTTTGAGTATGGGTTAAGGTAATTGTCAAACTGTAAATCAGATTAAGTCTTTAATAAGGATAAATCTAAAGCAACTGTGTTACAGTTGTATTCAATTCATGCTACAGTTAGGAACAGAAATAGGATATTGCACTTTTTAGCAAGTTGGTCAGTATGAGGGAACTTGTATGTAATTTTGAAGCATGCTACTATGGGGTGTGTGGTTTATGCCTGTATATATCTTAAAATAAGTACCTCCTTCTTGCTGCAATCAAATAAATTCCTCTTACTGACCGTATTCTCCCAAGTGATTGGTACCCATTGGTACCTAGTGCCAATTAATGATGAGACAATTTTCTGTGGGTCATCTTAAGCTTGGTGACATTTATCTGTGTGCAAGGGTTAATTTTTACTGTAGTAATAAAATGTCTATTTTAAAAAACCTGTCTGAGAAAGGAAAGCATCAAAAAATTTAATCACTGAGGCTTGAATATTTGCCATATTTGCTCCAAGTATTGCTTACATGATCTCAGAGTCTAGTGCCAGAGCTGTAGCCATTACCCTAATGCTGGGAAACCAGTCCTGGCTTAGATCACGCTTTGCTCCAGACTTTGCCGTATCAATAGAAAAATTCGATATTGAGGGTCAGTTTGGTTTTGATGTCAATTACTGACTGATTTTAAAACCATGATTTAAAATTTATAAGCAGAAAATGCGTATTCACACCATTGATTTTAATGCGTGTTGAGTAAGCCAAGCCAGACATTGTTTTGCTTTTGGTACAGTATTTAGAGCGTGTTTTAGTATGCAGTCTGCTTGCAAAGCATTGATTTTGAACTCAAATGGTCAACTCAAAGAGTTGACCAGAAGACCAAATAATCCGGTATATGTGTATTGAGATGGTTTATATACCTTAGTGCGTATTAAGATTCTTGAATGTTACGGGGTTTATTGTGTCGGACATCCAATCAAAATGTGTATCAAGCTGCATTTCACTGGAGGTTAGTATCCAGTTAAGAGATGTAAAAACATTTTGAAAGCTATTTTTATTAGTTAAACAAAATTATCAGAAATGTGGTCAGTACATGTAAATATTTAGACTTACAGTTTTAAAACTATTCATATATTTATATAAACACACGTGGGAAATGTAAGTTTGAGCCCTTCAGGCAGAGCAAGGACTGACTCCAGTTTCCTGTGTGAGCATGTTCACATGTATATATGTCTAAATACACAGTGAGTCAACCTTTTATATATAAAATATAGTTCTATTCAGTTATAGAATATATACAGTTCTTAAAAGCAGAATGAATTTTCTGTAAATTACGCTTTTAAATTAAATTAAAAATTGATTATTTCAGAAACTAATCTCCAGCAGGGTTTTTTTCTTTTTTTTCTTTTTTTTTTTAATGTTCCATTTTCTTTCCACTTAACGAGATTTTATTTTAGTGCATTTTTACTGATTTCAGTGAACTGCCTAATGTAATGTGTTCTGCTGCCTCCACTCACCTTGGTAGTGCTGCTGGCTGTCATACCGTGGGAAGTCACCCTGCTATGGAGGCTATGGCATGATTGGGAAGCAGTGAGTGTTTTCACTAAGGGTTGCTTGTGCTTGTTTGGGAAATAATGATGGTGTAGCCAAATAGCCAAGCAGTAGTAAGGCAGATAAAACTCTAGGTAGATAAAAGTAAAGCAATGTATGTGGAGAGAGGAGCAGGGTCCTATGATGGGTTCTGAGATTATTGTTACTATTCAAGAACACCACTTCTGGGGTTACAGAAAATAAAGCTGTAGTAGTGTCAGTTAATTACTTGTAGCGGCCAAGAAAAGTCCTAGAATATGACTTGCCGTACTAGAAAAGTGATAGAGAAGAAAACAGCATGTTGTTATGTTGCTGTTCTAATCCATGATACAGCCTGAATACTCTGTAATTCCAGTTTGTCATCTCTCTCCCATGTAAACACAGTGATGCAGCAGAACAGAAGGTTGAGAGAGGTACAGCAAAAATGATCAATGGAACAACTTCTGTATGTGTAACAAGTGGGCCAGAACTCCTCACGTTGGAAAGGAGGGGTGTGCAGTGAAGCGTATAAAATCATGAGCAACCTAGAGGACACAAGTGGGGAGGATATAGGGGACACCCCCTGAATCTAGTGCAGAGCAAAAATCAACAGAAGAAACTCATTCTTCCCACAACACATAGCTGTGAAGCTGCTTGCCTCAGAATAGTGTGGACGTGAAAATTGTCATCAGTTCAAGCAGTAACCAGACAAATTCATGGAAAATGAGGCTATTGGGTATGAAGACAACACATCTCATTTAGGAATTCCAGGAGCCAAAAACTACTGGAAACAGGCAGAGAATTTTAGAAGAATCATCAACATATGCCTTCCCTTTTCCTAAGCTCTTCCTAGTGTTGTTAGTTCAGATGGTAACATGGTTCTGTAGATATTACTCCATAGGATACATTACTTGTTAATTTCAAATGCATGTATTAAGCTAAGAGGAAAAATGTGAGAAGAACATAAAGATGTAACTTTTACTGAAGATACTGGACAGCTTATCAGTGGAGAGGCAGAAGTATGACATTTCATTCAGGAGTAGTAATAAAATTAATAGTGTATACCAAAATCTAAATGTAAAACACTGAATGCTAAATTATCAGGTTTCTGGCTTTGCAGTATATTTTGCTTAAAATATTTTCAAGACTAGAGCAAAATAACATATAGATGCAGGTTTTCAGTTGAGCTGGCAGAGATTAAATGGTTTCCAAGAGGTGATTGTAGGCAGAAATCCATGAACCAAGAACACACTTCACATAGCACAAGAGTTTTTCCAGTTGTAGAATCAAAGGTTTCTTTTCTAACAGTATCTCAAATAAGTTTTCAAAATTTATTATTAGAACTTGGAAGAACTGTTAGAAGTAGCATTTCTAAAATATCAGAATCCCTCTCACCTGTTCTAGATCTCCAGCCTTTTCAGTGTTGAGATACTGAGCCCACACAACTCAAATATCTTAGTCACCTGTGTCCAACTTCTTAAAAAATTCAAGGGAGTTTTTGTTAACTCACAAATTTCAAAAAGTTTATTTTAATTTGGAAGTAAGAAGGATTTCAGATTAAATATGCAGAGGTCTAAAAGAAGCAGGTAGTAGGAATGTTGGACCAGAATCCACATAAAAGACAGTGACCACTGGCAAGTATTGAAGTAAAGATTGTAACAGATCAGGTTCAAAGCATCCTTCCCTCTGTATGGCTCTAGATCCAAGTTATACATATTAGAGATTACAAATTAGTTCCATTGACGCCTGTCCTTTTAGTGCAGTTCTGCACAATTGCCACCTGATCTCAAATTATTCCAGTGCATACTTCACCACATACTTTATTTTCTTGTTGAAATGGAGTGAATTCCTATCAGAATTTGAGTGCTTTGAACTTTATTTGGTCATTATTTGTGTTGGGAATGGTAAAGTAAACTAGCTGTTAACTTTCATGTTGTCTAATGATTCTGAGGGCAGATCTGGGTGGGGGAGCAGTGAGGGGGTACCTGCTGCCAGCTTTTTGAGAAGCTTTCCTTCTGTTGTTGCCCAGGTTACTCACCTTTTCGGGGACTCTCCTCTTACAGTATATGCTGTGGAAATGCTGAGTCGTACAGTCTTTCATCACCACAATGTTAGTCTTCACTTTAAATTTCCTGAGTTTCACAGGTTTTAAGTTGGAGAGCTAAAGACACTTTTCCTTTTACATACTGTATTTGAATTTGACTAAACCACTGTTATGGTTTCCTAGCTGTATTCAACCAGCAAAATAATATATTTCTCTGTTTTAGCACTTCAATCACTATTCCATTTGAACATACTTCTTTTTTAATTAGACTTATGCAACATCATATGTCTTCTCTGCATTTAGGACTGTAAAAATCCGGAAAGCAAAGATCATTTTCTGCAATTAATTTTGAGCAATGAAAGCTTCAGCTACAGATACTCATTTATTCTGTAAGAATCAGGATACTGTAGCAAGAAAGAGATAAACAGGAGAAGTAGTAATTATGGTTCATAAGATGTATTTTTCATGTATTGTTTTTTAATGAGTATTTAATCTTTATTTCAGAATATATATAGTAATGATATAAAAAATATTTTTATTGAATAAATATTTAGTCTTCAGTGTCATTTGCAACACGTATGTTGAAAATGGGGCATTCTCTTCTATTCATCTGTGAAAGTAAAGCTGAAATTAGTAATGAACCTTTAATATAATAATGTACATTTTTATGGTAAGGTTACATACTACAAGGTGGACAGAATAGGCTTGTATGTCTGTTAAATATCGTATGTGCTTGTCTGGTGACCTGTTTTCAGAGGCTTACAGCCATAGTTCATGATCTGAGTCAGACTTAGCTTTTACAGTTGGAGATAAGATTACCTTCTGTGGTCTGCTGCTTCTGCTGTGGTAGCCGAGGGTGACATAACCTCTCTATCCATCCTTGCTTTTTACAGAGCAGTGTCTCATCGTTGATTGCTGTTAGTGCCAGTTTTCTGTGATCAGGCTGAATTATTTTGTTTAGGTAGTCACTACTTTAAAATGACATTAACTAAAAAGTATTACTGAAGTTTGAACTGCTTGTCATTACTTCATTGAAAAACTGTAGCTGTTCTTCTGAGAGAGGTTTTACATGTGTATTTTATTTCTGCATGGAATATTTGGCCAAATTAGAAGCCCATTGCAGTCATCATTTATGTGTATTCAATTGAATTTCTTTCAGAGGTTGTAGGTGATAGTCTCTACATATGTTTTTGCATTGAGTATGTTTCAATCTCTATCTAAAAGGGTTTGATTAAATGTATTCCTCCCAACTTCAGCAGTTGCTGTGGTGCCAGGCATCAAGTGAGGCTAGTGAGCTTTGTTGTCCTCTTCATTTAGTGGTGGCTATTCCAGGGAAACATCGAGGGCAAGAGGAGAAAACACTCAAAATGATGTGCAGATAGGGAAGGACTACATTTGGCTCTGGAATTGGACTGGAGAAGAGAGAGGGGAAGGAGGTTACCCTTGGAATTGAATACTGAATGCTGTTTCTTTAATGTCTCCAAAGAGCTGTGAAAGGTGTTGCCAAAATGTGTCTGAAGCAAGTGAAGATAGCGGCGGCTTAGTCTCATAGGGCACCAGGAGCAGATCTGCATTGCTAAAGCTAAGCTTTGCAGCTATGCAGGCATCACTATGAAACCATGTAATGGGATTTTAATTTTAATTAGCTAAAAATACGGTAAATTATGGGGCTTGGTTGTTTTTTAACCATCGTTTCTATTAAAGAGTAGTAATATGTTCTTTGAAATCAAACACTTCGAAAATCGAGCATTCAAAAAAAGTTGGCAAATGTCAGAATGAAGGTTGTTCAAACTGTTTTAATTCGTCCCCTGCATGTATGCATAATGATAAGATCTTTAATTATGTGATCACATAATTTTTTCACATGAGGAATAGTGCCCAGAGAATGAATGAGGGGTGTTTATTAAAGGAAGCTGTTGTCTCCAGAACCCTTGCTTTAATTGCTGGAAAGCGTAGTAATTTCAGTAGAGGGCTGTAGGAATCAAAAGCATGCTCTCTAAGGCATTTGAAAGCTCCACTGAAAGACTGAATTTTATTCTCTGTCTTTCAAGGAGTTTTTCTGTGATTCTGGAAGGTCACTTAATTTGGTGGGGATCTCTGTGTTTCGAGTTGCTGTGGCAGGCAGGCCAGGGTACCAGGGCTCTGAGCACAGCTGCATTTGGAACGAACACAAGTGTGCTTCAAATATATAAAATGCTGCAAAAATGCAAAATCCACTGAAAAGTAAGGCCCAAAATGCCTTGCACTGATGTAGTGATGCCAGGATTGCAGAAAGAATCCTCTGGTTTTTAAGTAGCCAGTTCCTGCTCTGTAAAATGGAGAGGCCATCACTCTACTACAGTTTAGTTAATTATATGTTTTGAAGCATTCCTGCTGAATGGCATGTAGGGAAATTATATATAATATATAATCATATAATTGTGTAATATATATTTATAAATATATATGTATATATATGGTATATAATGAGGAATTCCCTTTTGGCTAGCATCCTATAAATGGGGCTTTGGGAACACTGCTGGCTGATGGGTGTAAAAAGAATGTGTAATCACTTTGCAATCTGAAAAAAAAATATGAGTCAGAATCCTACAAATACTCAGTTCACTCCATAAAACTGAGTGTTCCCTGCATATCTGCAGTCACTGCACTAGATGAGGCAAGGATCTTGTAGAGAGAAAATAGCATGTAATCATTCAGTTAGACTTGCATATAGATATATGGATGTTTCTGTCATTTTAAGTGCTCAACTTTGTGCAACATTTGGTGTGTGGGTTACCTGCCCATCCCAAATGTGCCAAGCCCTGTTAGATGCAGGTTTGGCAGTTTATTTCCCCCAGATTACCCAGAGCTCTTTGTAAGAGGAAAACAGGAATGTCAAAGACAGGTTATGTGCTGATTTTGTTGTGTTGCCTCGTTGACAACTAATCTTCAGTGGAAGGAAACGAAATCCCAAAGACCATTTGTTCCTCATTTTTTATGGAGGACAAGGAGCTCTTAAATTTTGCTGAGTTAGCACGAGTCAGTGTAGTGAGCACATACCAAAAAAAATAGAGTCATAATAAGTAGATTATATGTAAAATTTAAAACTGTATGATGAGGAAGAGACAGGTTTTCTCTGTAAGTTAATTCTTCAGGACAAGCTTTCTGATTATTTTTTTAATTTTCATTAAGAATCCACTCATATTAATATAAGGGTTTCCACTTAATTTTCCAAGCAAAACAGGAAATTTATTTTTAAAAAAGTAAGTACTAATTATCTATGCTACTGAAATCTGAACTTATGCCTATGTATATTGTGGTTAAATTTTGATCCCTGTCGTTACTGATCTCCTTTGTGTGTGGCAAATGTAAATACATTGGTGTTTTATATTAATAATCCTCTATATCTAAGCATCACATTAAAACCCAGCTAAGATAACAGCCTAAAAGGTTTTTTTCCACTTCGTCCTGCTTTGTGTCTGTTCTTAAACTTTTTTAAAAGTTGCATTTACCATTGCTCAGGCAAATTAATTCATACATCTCTTCTGCTTTGTTGAGGGAGTACATGTATGTCTTCTCCTTCACACATTACAGCATCCCTTACAGTACCTTACAGTATGGTTTTTTTGCAGAATCAGTTACAGAATGTAAAGTGAATATCAATGTATTGATTGAAATGGACCAGATACTAGTATTTCACAGAATCACAGAGTCACCTAGGTTGGAAAAGAGTCCAACCATTAACCTAACACTGACAGTCGTTGACTATACCATATCCCTGAGCAATTTGCCTAAAGGCAATTTAGGCAATTTGCCTAAGTTTTTTGTCGTAGCAAATGTCGATACCGTGAGTAGTGGACTGTACTACATTTTTCAAACAACACTCAACACTATAAAATACGGAAACATGGAGTGACTTTTAAATTCAGAAGGCTCTTTTGTCATGCATCTGCATGGTTTAGGTGAGACATTTTTCTCCTGAATTGTGAGGAAATGAGGAAGTAGCTTGTCAATTCATACTGATACTCACTTTCCCTGCTTAAATGCATTTTTAATGACTGGAATATCTACTTTAAAAATTAAAAAAAAAAAGCTAACTTCAGAAGAGCAGGAGTCTAGTTTGCTATTTATCTACTTAAATAGGCAGGATTTCACATGAAAGAATCAGTCTGGCTTCTTACATGCTAGCAGTGACAGGATGCAGGTATCATAAGTAGTGTGATTATGTGCCTCCCAGGTATAATTCTGATAACCACTGAAGGAGTACTGTGGCCAAGGCAACTCTTGTTAGTTTATTCATTGATAAATTTATTCTGTTGCTTAAAATGTATTTTGAAGCATTTCAGTAAGAAGTTCAGACTTGGCAGTTAAGAAGTAATACACATATAGATCTTCCATAAATGTTTATAGGTTAGCTTCAGTATAAGTAACAAGACATTTCAACAGATTGTGAAAGTAATTTTTCTCTTAATACGTAGTTCTTACAGTTGAAATTGAAATGGCTGTAACTGATCTTTTGTGCTTACAAATTAAGGCTATTTTAATAATAATTTGCTCCCATATGATAGAAGCATATATATTGTCATGTAATCCTTTGTCCACAAGACTCTCCAGGCTGAAAAAGTAGAGTTACTACCTTTTCATGGTAGCTGGGGAAAATGTTATGCAAGATTTCCTTTCTAAGTCACCTCTGAGATTTTTCTTTTCACATTCATCTTGCTGAGTCTTTAGTGTGATCTTTGGGTGTAACTGCAGGAGCATTTTAGCTTGGATCAGGAGCACTTTAGCCCTTCTGAATCAAATCTCCTTATTGTTCCCATTTATTGCTCCTTGATTCACATACCGTGGGGATGAATGGGGGTGGCATCAGCTGCAGGAAAAGCCCAGCAAGCAGATGGACTGGGTGAGCACAGCTAGCATGCATACCTGCAGACATGGGGTTGCTCCGTGGGACTGGACAAGAGCAGCTGAGCTGCCCTCTTTGGAGCGTGCTCGGCCTGGCGTCGCTTGGTCTTCAGTGCTGGTTGTTGCCCTGCAGTTTTGTTCTGCTGTACCCCACTGACTGTTATATACATACAGTCTATACTCATTATACATATCTGTCTGTAACAAAATGTTATGAGCATTAAGTGCTTCACAGGCTGTTTACCAGGCCATAATATTCTTCAAGGAAACATACAGTAATGCTGGTATCCAAATTGGAGTCACACAGTAGAGGTTGGAAGTGACCTCTGAAGAGCACCTAGTCCAGCCCCGCTGCTAGAGCAGGGTCCTAGAACAGATCACTCAGGAACATGTCCAGTGATCCCGTTGGAAGCCTGGTGCTTCATTGTGGCCCAGAAGACAACTCAGCAGGCATTCACTGCATTTTCTTGTGCAGCCTTATGCTGGCTGTGCAGAAGTGAGAGGTATTGCGGTTCCCTGCAGTGGTGGAAGTGCAGTGGCTGAGATGTCTCCTTGTGTGCCGCCGTTACATTCAAGTTGCTCACAAGCCACTGCCATCCCCATGTGGAAAGAAGAAATAATAATGTGACTCAATAGAGATGCCACAGTACTAAAAGCTTTGGACCTCCATGCTGTAAATTAAGAGTGTGTTGATCAGTATTTTGTTTTTTATCTGTCCACAGTCACCAATTATAATAACGTGGTAGAAGCTAACTCAGATTCAGATGATGAAGATAAATTGCATATAGTGGAAGAAGAAAGTGTGACTGATGCAGCAGACTGTGATGCTAGTGTGCCAGAAGAAGACTTGCCAACAGACCATACAGTATTACCAGAAAACAGTGAAAGGGAAGGGAGTACAAACAGTTGCTGGGAAGATGAAGGTATGTTCATTTTCACTTATGATACTATGTAGAGAAAGGTTTCTAAAATGAAAACTCAGTAGAACTTTTTTGGTCACTTTGTTACTGAAATAACATGCAATATTCACAATTAAAAAAAAAAAAAAAAAGTTTTTCTAACATATTTCTTGTAATATATTTTATGTTCTTTATTTAATATTTGAGGAAGATTCCAAGGTGCATTCATTCTTTTGGCATTTTAAACAGCAGCTTCAAATCTGTGGACACAACATTCTCAAGGGTGGTCAGAGACTAGTTACATGCTTTTGTTTTTTTCGAGTCTTTTTGCATGGCAGGTCTCTGCCGTAGCTCCTGGTGTAAGGTTCAGGGTGTGCTCAGCCTGGGGAGTAAGCAGTAAGCCAAAAACATGAAACAAAATAATATACAGATGTAAATTTCTGCCTGTGAGCTGCTTCTGCCTTTTCCCTTGTGAAATACAGCCAGAAAAAATAAGTTTTAGATTATTAGTTTTAGAATTGGCTATCTTACTCCTGATGACTCTGTATTTTGAAAACACTGGGAGAAGGTAAGTGTTGTACATATTAAGCAGCAGATTTAGAAGCTGAAAATTTGAAGCAGTTAGGGAATGGGCCTTTTTTTACTCAGTTTCGTAATATCACACGGCATGCTTGCATTTGAGCCAAATTGGGGTAAATGCATAAATTAGTGGAATTTATTGCAGAATTTGGCCTTAATCCCCTGAAAGATACAGAATGTTTTCTGGCATATCCCTGTTCGTGTCTGAACTCCAGCCGCAATTCTTTAGCATCCACCTGGTTAAAACTGGTGGTTTAAGACAAATGGCATGACCTCACATCTAAATAAACGGAAAGCAGTCATATGGTCCCTAACTGCAGTCCAGCTGAGAGAGAGCAGCTGAGAGTTCAAAGAATAGCATCAACTCAGCCTGTTTTCACATAGCTGCTATTGCCAAGGTATGCTGTGCAGGGAAATGAGTATTTTGGAGCTAATTTATTAGGTAGGTAATGTTCTTAGTTCTCCTGTAATGTATTTGCTCTGCTGCAGGCTGTACCTATCAGGAATTGCAGTTGCATCAAAATGTGCTGTGTGTAGACTGTTTTTTGAACCCTTCAAGCATAGGTATAGGAAGTCTGAAATATGGAGTGAAGAGCAGTGGCTCACAGAGGTGCTGGGTCAAGACCCTTTGGACTGAACGTTTCCTGGAGGTGTACCTACAGGTAGTCATGACACAGCATCTTGCCTCAGCCAACCTTCTGAGTTCTTCAGAGTCTAGACATGTGATGGCATCTTTTATGACTCCTTATTTCAAACATACCATTTTTAAACTTTTAAAATTTGTTTGCTGAAATGAAGCATGTGAACCAAATGCTACTGTGATTTTAGAATCACAATATGGACAGTGTTTTCGCTGCCTTGGTCATTGATGACGAAGACAGGCTTTCATCAGTGTTTAGACAGACAAAAGATTAAACGGCATACAGGCTTGCTCAAACTACCATAAATTTCTTCAATAAAAATGATATATTCTTAAGCCTCTTTTAAAGCAGTCTGGACATTTTTTGAATTTGATAGTACGGGTTTTTTAAATAAATTGTTTGGATTTCTGACGATGACTACATGAGAAAAATGAAAGCTACATTAGGTTTTATGGAGCTTTGATTTGCTATGGTAAAGTGCTATTTACTTTTTTACAGCTTTCCTAGAAGGAAAGGTGTGAGCTGATAATCATATCATCAGTCTTGGTTGCACATTAGAAATCTGAAGGCATTGAATACATGATCTTTCCCATACAGGGAAAGGTACTGGGGTAGGTGTCCATGCAACACTAATACCATCTTCAGGACTGGTGATTATTTTTAGGAAACCTACACTACAGCAGTTTTAGTAAGTTGTGTTTTGTCAGGAAAGTAGTACTGAAAGTTCTGGGGTTTGGTTGAACTTGACAGAATTAGTTTTTTGCATATTTATTCTGTTCACGAATGCCCAAGAATAGAAAAAACACATGCAACATTTCTTTATCAGATTAGTTTCCTTCCGTTTCCAATCATTCTAACTGAATTTCTAAAAGGCCTTCGGAACAGGTGTTTTAAATGTAAGGTGTGTATCTCAAGAGGTTTAACTGAAACAGTCATACGGGTTTGCAAAAGTGAACCACGTGTATCCTGCAGTGTTATTGGCAGTGTGCCAGCATTCATCTGTGCAATGATTCTGTAATGTGATCTTTTTTATTTTGCTTTAGTTTAAAGTAAAAGCTATGGTACAATTAAAAAAGCAAAGGTTAAACCTATTGACTTATTATTTTAATACATTTGAAAAAATATTACTATGTATTATAAGTATTTAGGAAATCTAGAGATCTCAGACTTGGAACTAAGGTAACTTTGAAAAATTGAAAATTTAAAAAGATTGTCCAAACCTTGAAATAACCTTTGAAAGTCAAAGAAGTTATTTTTATGTTTAATGAAACTCAAAAATTTCTTTAATTCGTAAAATTTTAGGTTGAGCTTATGTGCTGTAAAATTGTTTGCATTCTTTCAGTGAGATGGGTTGCTGAGGAAGGTTGCTGCACTGTTTTGTTTTAATTTCATTTGGGAGGAAGGCTAAAATGGGTGGCATCTTTTGATCAAGTTTTTACTCACTGAAGCAAACAAGCAGGCAATACTGTAAGCTGTAAATAATGCTTACTACATATCTATCAGAATATTAACTCTAAAGGATTTAACTTAGAAAGTCTTTTGATGGGCTGTGAAATTTATTCCCTTCTCTGAAGATAAGACTGCGGTGGAAATTTCAATGAAGTTTGTCTTTCTGCCTGCAACCAAAATTTCCATTTTGCTAGTGGCGTAAATTTTATCAGTTATCTTACCCATCTTTACAGTCAGCCTATGACACAGTGACTGTGTCATGCACAGTTACTGCTAGTACACACTGTTGCCTGTAATCTGAAAATCATTAGCCTTTAACCCTAGGAAGTCCCACCGTATCATGCAGCAGCTGCTCATAAGCAGTGGTGAGGTACAGAAGTCCAAGAACATGTTTTACAATTATCTGATGTGTCCAAATGTAATGCCAAGATCGGATATTCATGCTCTAGATGCTATTTATGGAGACCTGTATTTAAGCAGTCATTCAGCAGGTAGCTCAAATTTCTCCCGGAATTCAGAGCTGTGATTTCTCCTTGGTGTAACAGTGTCTTAAGATCTGTTCCTCCATCATCACATCTCTTCCTGTTGCTTCCCAGCAGCTGTGTTTGCAGCATGGTAGCTGCGCTTCTGAGAACACAAATGCAAAGTTGCCTTCCTATGCTGACCAATCATAACTAATATTATGACTTAACATTTTGCAAAGTATTAATTATTCCTGCAGCATTAAGAAAGAGCACCTGCTGTGGAAAAGGACTCCTCCTTGTCTTATACCCCACTTTTAGATCCTGGGAAGAGACAGTATCAAACAGAGCTTATGATTACTGGAATTAAGAAGGTTTTAAACTTCACTGAGATTAATCTGTAATACCATAAATTCCTTGATATTCCCTTGGGAAGCATATCTCTTACTTATACTGAAGCCAATGGAATCTGCTAGAGACACTATAATTTAAATTTCTATGAGTAAAAACTTACTGATATACCCCCTTTCCCATAGAGCCTATTTCATAATGGAGAAAAATCACAAACCCTTTTTTAAGAAAAACAGTGGGTTTGCATCATGATTATTTTTAAGAAATTAAATTTTGGATTTAAGTTTGCATTATGTGCAATCATCCATCTTACAAATTCTGAACCAAGTCTGTGGTATCATGAGTGAAAAATATAATTAGGTCCCAGTCCAGTATTGACCAATAAAATATGGAGTGGGGGGGTGTTGTTTAAGATGACAGTTAAAGTAAGATTTAAGAGCTCAGTTTCCTTTCAAGCATATTTCTTGTTTGTCGCTATGCACATATAGCTTCCATGTATTTTGGGTCTATGGGAGTCTGTAAAAGTAGAGAATTAACAATTTTTTTCTTTGAGGAAACTGGTTTTATCTGGGAAGTTAAAGTTCTCCTAGAATTTATCATCTTCCATATAAAGGAGAAATTGGCGCTTTTTTGTAGTGAAAAAGCTGGAATGGGGTTTTGACTAGCCAAACCAAACTGAAGTCAAGTAAATAAAAGTGTAACAATTCCCATTTCAGATTGTAGCAGTTGTGTAGTCTAATCTCCTGTCTCACGTAAGAGTCTTTTTCTGCAGTGTGGCTCTGAAGCATCTAAGGCTTCCATAAGAAAATCATGAAATAATGTTTAATTTCACATATATTAGCATAGCATCCTACAGATAAAGGAGTGAAAAAACCAACAGAGGTTTCCTGCGTACTGCTGCTGTAAGCCAGTTACTGACAGAGATGGCAGCAGTGGCCTTTCCAATAGAAACTTCTCGGTCTAGGCTACCCAACAAACATAAACTACGAATAATTTGGGTCATTTATTGATTTGAAACAACAACCTGTAGTGTGTTAAAACTTCCATCCCTGAACGCTGCAGCTCAGCAGGAGCTGGTGGAGCTTTGAAGGCAGGTTAGCTCCACGGTGTTACTTCTACAGACACCGGTACCTGCAAACTCATACTGGATATTGGAATTGATATGTGAAGCATTTTTGTAGTGCACAGTTGATCTGAAGTTGGGGGGGGGTGTTTAAAATCCCTGTTTGTTTAAGCTATTGCAGCCTCTAAGTGGTTTCTAGACGTCTTACAAGAAAGAGCATTAGGTAGCTGTTTGCAGACATACCAGCAAATCATGAATCATTTCCAAAAACTGCTAACTGGAGAAAACAAAGTAAACCTACTTGTTTTATGATACTCTGGTTTCCAGAAATAATATTCCTGTGTATCAGATAGCTGCATTTGCAGAAAGGGTTACTTAAGTAGCTGACTCTGTATCTGCTGGAGAAACACACTGACCCTGTCTTTACCTCTCTTCAAAGTGTTTAGTATTGCTTCCTTTTAAGATTTTGTTTATTTAACCATGGAATATCCTTGTGGTTCAACTGATTACAGACTGCTGAAATAATGTGGCATCCATATTTTTGAAAGAACTTTGTGTTTAAATACAGTTATTCTAAATAATACAGAAATGGAAAAAATTGCTGAAGAAATAACTCAAATATATTAAGTTGCTGGGGTGTGTCTTTGTTTTGTTGAGTTTGTTTTTCTAAAAAATATTCATTCTTCTTTTTGTAAAATGTACTATTCCAGCTGGAAAAGAAACAAAGGAAATCCTGGGGCCTGAAACTCAGACAGATGAAGTTGGATGTACAGGTATTTGTTTGTTAGTCTGAGTCCTTGATTTATAAAGTGGTATTGAATTTTGGCTAGGTGAGTATCCTTCTGAAACCTTTGAAGTTCTCCCACCTTTCTTTATAAACTGCTTTGCTCTTCCATGCTAGAGGTCTTAAATTGTAAACAGTATTTTAGCTGAGGGAGAAGGTCTGGGCCCCTTTCAGATGCCCTGGGTCTGGAGGTGTAGCTGAGCAGTGACACAGAGCAGTCCTCTCGCACAAGGGCTGACCCCATGATCGCTGCAGCGCTGCGTCTCCTAATGACTTCAGGAACAAGAACAAAACAAGGAATAGCGCTGATCTTCTGCATAGTTGTATGGATTATGAGTACAGATCAATAGATACTGTTTTAAATTAATAATGAATATACCAAAATAAACTTAAGCTAATACTGTATCTTATTATCAGCTCCTCTGTACTGATTATATAGAAGGAAAACTAAAATGTGTATCTTTGGTTTCAAAATCAAATCAAAACAGGTGCTTTGTTATTATTTTACTTCTCTGGTTGACAAACAATTTAACATATAGTCCATCCAGCTTTTCAAAATATTTTATACGTTATTTTTAAATGCCCTTGACACTAAATAGCCAGATATTATTGGTATAAGCCTTATTAAAAACAACAACAACAACAAAACAAACAAACAAACACCAAATCTAAACACGGATATGTTTAAACTGTAGATTCATGCATTCTTTTTAGTTGCTGTAAGGTCAGGTCTCCCCAAAAAAGAATGAAGAACTAACTACATTATGTATTACATTACAGTCTGTAGATGAGAAAGGCTGTCTCATGTCATAAAAAGATTGTCTCGAATTGTAAATTGAGTATGTGACTTCACACTGAGAGACATAAAACTTCTCCTTCCTATTAAAAATAGAGCTCACGTGATTAATAGTGGAGGAGATCTGTCATGGTTTAGTGTGCTGCAGGCAGAGCTGTCACAGAATGTTCCCCAATGGTACAAGTAAACTCTATCAACAATGTGTTTCGGCAAATATTTATCACACAAACATTAAGTAAAATATTTAATTTATTCTTTGTTAACTTTGAAATACAGTTGTTCATTGATTGTTTTCTTAAGTTTTAAACTGGAAAATGTTGAAGGATGTTAACTAGATCTGAAACATTTTTGTTAGCCATTTTCAGCACTGGAGATCAAGCCACTGAAAGTTCAAGTTTGCTGCGTTTCAGCTAGTCAGCTTGTTACTCAGAGTTTAAATATCTTTTGAGCTTGCAGTCATGAACAGGTCTTAAATAACATTAAAAATTATGTCTTGAAGGCAACAGATTTACTTTTGCAAGCATAGGAACTAAGACTAAGCTGGCCTTCAAACTACAAGGACTAAATCATAATTAGTGTGGCATTTAAGATTTTTGGGGAAGTTGGGGGGAACAGTTAGATCTAAAATGGCAAAGATGCACTGAGTGGAACAGGCAAATGTGGGTTTAGTCAAATTTTAAAATTTCATTGTGCTACTGGTTCTGTTTTAAAAGTTGGAATATTCCTGCATCTTAAAGGGCTTGACTCATACTACTATTTGTAAAGAGTTTTGAAATCCTTGGATAAAGGGTGATTTGAAAATGTGAATTACTGAATGTCATTTATGTTCTTTTTAAGCTCTTCATTTCATAACTTATATCTTGTTTTTCACTCTTAGTAAAAGAAGATGAATGTGATTCTGATGCGGAAAATGAACAAAACCATGACCCGAATGTTGAAGAATTTCTTCAACAAGAAGATACAGCTGTTATCTACCCTGAAGCACCTGAGGAGGACCAGAGACAAGGCACGCCAGAAGCTAGTGGTCAGGATGAAAATGGTAAATATGCCACCAGTTCAGTTCTTACAAAATAGATTGTACTAACTACTTGACCCAAAAGTTCTGTTGGATTTTAGAAGACAACAATGCATACATGTGTAGGTTTGGGAAAAACAAAAACAAAAAAAATTTAGTTAAATAGTTATAAGAGAATAGCATCATCATGCAAAAACCATCACTAGTTGATTTTGTGAAACAAGGCATGTACTGGGATTCAGTTCTGTGCGTACCTAAATGATAACGTCCAGTAACTGGAAATGAAAATTCAAGCTCTCATAAGTCTGTTCGCTAGCATTATACAAAAGAACAGATAAAACATTTATTAATTACAATGAGCCTGAAGTAAGAGAGTAGTTTTACATAAGAATAATATAGGGGGAGTTATAACACCAGGACCCCCAGGTCCCTTTCCCCTACACTGCTCTCCAACAGGTCAGTCCCCAGCTTACTGGCACATGGGGTTGTTCTTACCCAGATGCAAGATCAAGTTGCTCAAAGCCCCATCCACCGTGGCCTTGAATATTTCCAGGGATGGGGCATCTACCACCTCTCTGGGCAGCATGTACCAGTGTTTCAAAACCCACATAGTAAAACAACTCTTCCTTATATCTAGTCTAAATCTACTGTCTTTTAGTTTAAAACCATTACCTCTTGTCCTATTGAACAGGCCCTGTTAAAAAGTTTGTTCCCATCCCCCTTTAAGTACTGAAAGGCCAGAGTAAGGTCAGCCTTCTCCAGGCTGAACAACCCCAACTCCCCACTCCAACGGGTACAGTTATAAGAATTATAAACCACATTTCTAATAATTTTTTTTCAGTTCTCTTTTCACTTACAATTTTGTGTTAGGTAAAGAGAAAGAAAAAAGTATTCTCTGCAGCTTGCAAATACTATTTATTCCATAGGAGCTGAAACAGGAAGACCATTACGTGTTTCAGTGATAGACTTAAATTTGTAGACAGGATTTGAGGATTGTCTGTGATTGAGCTAACCACAAAGATTACTAGATATTAAACCATGTTTCACAATTTTCAGACCACTTTTTAAACAGAAATACATATGTAGAAGCTGTAGTGCTATACTGGGAAGTCCAACAGACTTGCTGTGAGAGGTATGGTTCTGAGTGATCATATTGTGCTGAGTCTCTCCAGTACACTGGGATAACTGTACTATACTGCAGTTGGTAACATAATGCCTGTGGAAAAAGTATAAATGATCATTATTCCTTTTCTAAAATAGATGGAGCTTCTAGCAGCTGCATGTTTTCTTACAGTAATATATGTAAATGTAAGACATGTTTGTTGATGTTAATAAGTTTGGAGCTTGCATTTATTCAAATATGGTGTATTGTCTCTCCTATGTAGGAACGCCAGATGCATTCTCCCAACTGCTTACTTGCCCGTACTGTGATCGGGGGTACAAGCGTTTTACCTCTCTGAAGGAACACATTAAATATCGCCATGAAAAAAATGAAGATAACTTCAGTTGCTCCTTGTGCAGTTACACATTTGCGTACAGAACGCAGCTCGACCGCCACATGACATCACACAAATCAGGAAGAGATCAAGTAAGTGGCGTTTGAATTAAGGATTTATTGTCCTGTGTAACAAAGCTATGAGCAAACAACGCTGTTATGTTAGCAAAAACGTACAGAGCAAGCAAGCCTTTCATATCAGGTCATCTACATGCTGAAGTCCCAGTCCTGGAGCATGCACTGAAACTTGCTGCTGAAGTCAGAATTTTTCTGTAGCTGTCAAAGGATGAGATCTGAATTCTAGTGCTTTCATTTATCTAGGCATGATGGTTGGGTTTAAATTTTATTTTTCAAAAGTGCTTTATTGCATTTATAGGTAATTAGGTTTTTCTCTTCTTTGGCTAATATTACATTAAAATTGTGACTCAAGTCTATTCTCAAATCTTTAGTGAAACACTTCAATTTTTCTTCCATAAATCCTGTTTAGCTAATACAAAATTTACTGTACCCATTTTTGCCCTTGGGAAACAAACCATTGTGTTGATTCATTTGCTTGAACTGAGATACAGTTTTTAAACACAACATATGCTATCAGACAATATACAAATAAATTGCGCATAAATGCAGTGTTTCAATACTAAAGAAAGCAACAAAAAGGGCTAAAGATATTCTGACCTTGTTTTCTGTGGTTCATGAGCTGACCTGTGGGCATTGTTCCTTGAAATGCCTGCCATGAGTTAGCCATCTCATCACTATGGAAGGTCTTGAGATTCTGTTCCATTCTCCCTCTTTCTCTTTTTTCTTTTATCCCCACAATTTCCTATCACCCATCCCAAATTACATGCTTCCATAGCCTCTCAGAGGTACTCTGATGCTCAGGAACCAACTGAAACTCAGTGAAACAGTCAGGACTTATCCAAGAAAAAAGATACAGTTTTTCCACCATCGGATTGGAGAGAAAGAGGCTTGGAGATGTTCCCTTCTGAAGACAGACTAAAAAGGTTGATACTCTCCAAAGAGAAAACAGAAACATCATAGAAAGATGCAAAACAGTAAATAGTGAAAAGAATGTAGAGGGAAAGGTACTTCAATATTTCTTCCTGCTCCAAACCAACAGAACTTTTATTAAGCTGAAAAGCTGTGACACAGAGTAAAGGAGATGGGTTTTTATGCGTTGCCTGTTAACAAAGTTCTACAAGGTATCACTAAGTCCAAGAATTTAACAAGCTTAAAAATTTATTACACATTTTTATACTGGAAAGATTGTTACAAGTATCGGTCATCCTGCTGCAGGGATTTTACAGTCTCATAGGGTCTGGAATAACCTCACCACTGTATTCTGCCATGGCACCTCTTATTTATCCAAGTATATTTCCCATGAACAGTTCATTTCTGTCTTGCTCTCTTATTGGCTTAGCTTCCACTTTAAAGTTGCTATCATCTTCTATACATCTAATATTTCTAACTATAAAATCTATGAATGCATTTTTCATAACGCTTTTTTGTGAGATACCGGATTTATTTACAGTTTTTCCAACTTGAAGCCTGAAAGCAGAAGAATAAAGTAGTTGGGAGGGCTAGAAGCCTTTCCCATATCTGCATGTAGTTTGAATGAAAAGAGAAAAAATGCCAACCAATGCCAACAGTCTCAGAAGAATTGCTACACAGGGAAACTTAAATTGCATTCCTGCAGATATATTTTAGTGGGCTTGTCCTTTTGAAGGCACGATTGTGTTTGATAAATATTGTTTCTATGAATTATCTGGAACTCAATATTACACCCAGTTTAAGTGTGGTTTTTCTCTAGAGCCGTAGCCAGAATCAAAACTACAATAGTTTGAATACTTGGTGAATTTGGAATATGTATTTGTCACATTTTACAAATTGGCTTCATGTGCATATACATGGTTACATCATTTGTGTAATAGAAAATTATATTTTTCCGTAGTAAAGTATAGACCTCCTGGTTGTGGATCTTAAACACCAGCATCTTCAAAACTTAACGTCTTACTCTTAAAGGGCTTCACCTGAAAGCAGATTATTTAGAGCACTTTTTTAGCTGGTCCATGTCCAACATGTGACAACTTTGTAATTGTTCTGTACAAGGAACCAATGAGCAAAGTGTTAGTGTTAGTGAAGGTGGTGGGAGAGGTACACACACACTACCTTCCTCTGAGGAAGGGGGAATATGCCAAACTATGGCCACTTCTGCTCCAGCTGAGAGCTGAGAGTCATCCCTGTGCCTTCTCCTTCATCCCCACCCACCTCCCTATCCCTGTCATCCCTTACAGCTCCCCTGGCTGCTCCTACACCACTTAACGGTTGGTAGGAGGCAATGCTGCACATGTTATCGTCTGCTTTCATATGTGAAGCACCAAAGCAGATGTTGAAGTATGAATAAGTGCTGCCTGTGTTTGTTTTTATTTTTCTTCTGAACAATCTACAAAGCACCTGTTGCTAGTCTGTTAAAGTTTCATATTGCTGTGGACACCACTAACAAATGGCAGTTCTTGAAGACCATGGTCAACTGGCTGTGAAAGAGCACTGATGTACCTGTAATTCCTGTTCTCCAAATAACATTAAGGGATTCCCATTAATTAGTTTCAGTTCTCTGGTATGAAAAGAGTGGACATTATCCCTAAGCACAGTAAATAGTTGATGGAGGGATGTATTAGTGGCTAGCTATATACCTTAATGTCGACGTTTCTTCTTTTAGTCCTAAAGGGGATGCAGAGGAGTGTTCTTTGAATGCTGCGGTTAATTTTTTTAATGAGCAGAAAACAGCGTTACATACAGTGCCTTAAAAAAATATATCACACATGAGAGGCACAAAAAAAATGTGGATTTAACAGTACTGAAAGAGAAAAAAACATTTGAATCTGAGAAAATGAAGGTGAAAGAGTATCAAAGATGGTCCTTTAGAGAAGAGTCATAATTTCTCAGTTAGTTTCAAAGAAGATCCTGGAGAGTAACTCTCAGGATGTCCCAGATTTACTTAAATAAATAAATAAATAAAAGTATAGGAGAGACAGCAAGAAAGCTGAATAAAGAATTACAGATACAAGGAGGTGAGGAAGAATAGATGGAAACACTGCCTAGCACAAAGTTCAAGGCAGCTTATAGCTATGACCAGGAAAACAGGAAAACTCATTAAAAATTTGGTAAGAGAAATGTGGGCTTCCATGCCTTGGAAGTAGAACACTGAATTTTAAAGAGTGGAGTAGAAACATTTCTGACAGATTGAATACATGCACTAATATTTAATATTAATATTTATGTAGTCCAGCATCTGCAGTAGCTGTATATATGCTGAGATCTTTTAACTTGTGTAATCTCAAGTCATGCAGTAGTAACTGATTCTCTGCAGGCTTAAGTAAATCCTGACATGGTCCTCTGGACTCCTTGAAGTTGGATCATTAAAGTGAAATGCAGTGAGTCAGGCACAATCATCTAGAACATCATCTTCAAGGGACTTAGTTAAACAAAGCTGAAAAGCTGTGTGGACTAGCGAAAAACAGCTGACAAACTCGGGAAGAAGGGTCAAGTGCTAATCAGGATAAATCAGAGTGGAGACCTCACTGCGGAGCCTGGGAGGAGGCGGGAAGGAGCCCACCCCGAGGAGATTGGGAGCAGTATCTGCTGAGAGGTGCAAACTGCAGCTTAACCAAACACTTATCCCAAGGGAACTGTCGAATTAGAGTACTTGGAAGCAATTTAGATTATCTTGTTTCAATTTGTCTTCTGTTAGCATCTGTATCATATAAAGGAGGACAGGGACAACGGGGAGGGCTGATGATTTGGACAGCGAATCTCATAGCAGAGCGCTCAGGCTTTCATCCAGCAAACTGCATGGCTGCGGGTTCTTCAGATCCAGAGGCATAAGTCAGAACAAGAACATCATCCTGCTTTTTGATTCATCCCTACTTCTCCAGAGCAGATCTCAGCACCTGGTTGCCATGTCTGCACATGGGAAGTAGCCCCAGCACTCAGTGGTGGTCTGCTCCCAGCACTGCCAACTGCGGTAGACCAGAATGAGGTGTAGGAGCTCCCCGCCACGGTTTCACACCAGAGGAAGTCAGTGCACGCCAGCCAGTGTGTGGTAGCTGTTTCCCCAGAGTATATGAATAGCTGTATTAATGAGTTTATGAAAATACTTGCCCCAGTTACCAAAAATCTGCAGCTGCATCCAAATGGTGGTAGAGTGTCCTTGTGCAAAGTGAGCTCTACTTGAAAAGGACCCACTGTTGGTTTTTTTTAAATAAACAATGTGTTTCAACAGAAAAATTTCCAATTCCTCCATTTCATGTTGGTAATTAAGCTACTCCAACTTTTAAAATGTATGTAATTTTTTTCTTTAAAACTGATCATTCATAGATTTATACAGTTTTTGATAAATTATATATCTTGCATTTACATATCACGTATATCCTACATATATTTACATATCTCTCTCAGCTTTTGCTTTTTTAAAACTAGTTTAACAGTAAAGATAAATTTTAAATAATTTGGAGCTTAACAATAAGTGCTCTCACATGGCAAAACATAACAAAAATAACCACAGAGCTTGAATGCAAATAGTGAAGAGGTATGATGTTGTGTACTTGGGAAATCCCTCCATATTGTTATTTATTTTGAT
The DNA here is from genome assembly GCA_028020825.1 of Podargus strigoides. Lineage (NCBI taxonomy): Eukaryota > Metazoa > Chordata > Aves > Caprimulgiformes > Podargidae > Podargus > Podargus strigoides. The sequence goes on from CM051623.1 coordinate 43,196,290, forward strand.
TTAGGTTTTTGCATTTATTTTGAGAATTAATTGTGACTGAGAGTGCCTTTGTTGTCACTGAGCCATCTTCTCATGAGCAATCCTGTGGCATCATTACATAGAGGAATCCAAGTCCAACAGTAAGCGCTGGAAACATGTAAATGGAAAAATCAAGTCAACTGATTAAACTTTAAACAGGCTTTTATATGCTTAAATGTTTCTCTGTCCTGCGTGACATGCTCCGTGGGTGGTGGGCTTGGGGTTTTTCTTGGTTTTTTGCTTTCACAAGTAGAATTAGCATGCATCCTGGAACTTCTTACTCACACAACATGTTGGTGCAAGCTTCATTTGAAATAAGGAGAAGGGGCATTTTTGGGTTTGGTTTTTGTTTTCTTTTTACTGTACCAGATTTATTTAGAAGATACACATGGCTCAGTTTTAACCTGACTTCTAATTTGTTTCTTTTTCATGCATAACACATACCACCTTCAGTCTCTTAAAATTATGATTGATTCTTTTCAGTTTTGTATTGAGTTTTCTCTGTTGCAATGTGAAAATACAAGATGTCTTTCCAACATGCCGTCCTATGCAATAACTTTGAATTCTTTCTTACAGAGACATGTGACACAGTCCAGTGGTAATCGAAAATTCAAGTGCACTGAATGTGGAAAAGCTTTTAAATATAAACATCACCTAAAGGAGCACCTACGAATCCACAGTGGTAAATAAACCAAGCACTGAATTGTGTACTAATGTTGCCATTTCTACTCTTTATAACTTTGATGTGATATCAGTCTTGTAAGTCTGAGTTTAAAATGCTATTGTTTTCCTTTTCTTTTTCCTCTGGGACTCTGTAAGCACTGACTGCAGCCTTTGGCTGTGTTCAAGAAACATGTAGAATAACTCAAGAGGATTTACAGTTGCAGTTTAAACTCTGGCTGTTAAGGAAAACTTCACTTGTGGCAGAAGAAAAGGGGGCATCCTTCTGATCCTTTTTCACTTGTCTGTTATTTCTTAATGTTTGCAGATCATTCAGAATGTCATAAGGCTTGCTAGAAAATGTTAATTGATAATAACTGGGACATAAGCACTATGCTTCCCACTGTGGCTGTGATTGTCATCATTCAAAACTAGTCATATTAGAATAGCCTCAGCGCACAGGTCTAGGACTGTGATACACTGTCACAACAGTTTCAATTTATAAGACATTTAATACATAATAATATATTTTAATATATAACAATAAGTTAGATGTGGTCACTTGAAAGAGATTTTCCATTTCTGTCTTTAACCCAGATTTACCCACTGACAGAAAGTACGAAAACAAGTTTGTAGACCATCTTTTCCTTTCTTATCCATTTCTCAGCTATGATAATAGCAATGAAGTGCACCTCCCTTCGAAGTCATTCCTCAACAAACATTGTCTTCATTTCATTTCCAGAGGGTAGTGGCATTGTGCCTGTGAGTGGGAAAGCCTCAGTCAGCATACTTTTCACTCTGAAGCAAGTCAGCTGTTTTGGCTCTTTTCTTTTCCTCGGTAGCACAGACCCCCTGAAAAGCCAGCTCTTACTAGGGGTGTGATGATTGCATGGTTGCGTTCCTCCTCCTGGCAATTTAACCTCACATTCGTCTCTGAAGGCAAATATGCATCTGTCTGATTTCCCTTTACTTAAACTTTGCCTGGTTTTCAGCTGATGAGGATTGTAGGAAGATATGGATATATTGTATTTGAGTTTGCCGCAATAAAATGTGCCTAGCTCCTTATACAATTATGATTCACATTTGTAGGAGTTTTCTTTAGTTAGTCATATTCTACCTTTTTTTCATTCTGAAGTAGTTTATGCAGCTTCTGAAGTCAGTAGTGGTACTACTGGAATGGAGTTTAATAAAATCTGCAAGTGTGATACAGACTCATTTCTGTGATATGTACACAGTTACTGGGAAGTAGTGGAACATATCATGATCATGTGGGCTCCACCCTGTATCTACTAGTGGATCACAAACTACTTAAAGGACCCTAGGATCAGAGCTGTAGATGACATAATTACTGTTCAATTTGCTGTATAAGATTTTTTTTTCCCCCCAGGATTCTTTGAGAGATCATTTTGATGCATTCTTTTCTATTTACTATTGCTTGATGAAGTTACACTGTAACCTAGTAAACTGTTGCATATGCCTTTTTTCTTCTTTTTTTTTTTAATCTTTAGGAGAGAAGCCATATGAGTGCCCAAACTGCAAGAAACGTTTTTCCCATTCTGGTTCATACAGTTCACACATAAGCAGTAAGAAGTGTATTGGTTTGATGCCCGTGAATGGTCGAGCCCGGTCAGGACTCAAGACGTCTCAGTGCTCCTCCCCTTCCCTTTCTGCATCACCAGGTAGCCCAGCAAGACCACAGATACGACAAAAGATAGAAAATAAACCCTTGCAAGAGCAACTTCCTGTTAACCAAATTAAAACTGAACCTGTGGATTATGAATTCAAGCCCATAGTGGTTGCTTCAGGAATTAATTGTTCAGCCCCTTTGCAGAATGGGGTTTTTAGTGGTGGTAGCCCATTGCAGGCAACCAGTTCTCCTCAGGGTGTGGTGCAAGCTGTTGTTCTACCAACAGTAGGTCTGGTGTCTCCCATAAGCATCAACTTAAGTGACATTCAAAATGTACTTAAAGTGGCAGTGGATGGTAATGTAATAAGGCAAGTATTGGAAAACAATCATGCTAATCTTGCATCCAAAGAACAAGAAACAATCAGCAATGCATCTATACAACAAGCTGGCCATTCCCTCATTTCAGCTATCAGTCTTCCTTTGGTTGACCAAGATGGGACAACCAAAATTATCATCAACTACAGCTTGGAGCAGCCAAGTCAACTTCAGGTTGTTCCACAAAATCTAAAAAAAGAAAACTCTGTTCCTACAAATAGTTGCAAAAATGAAAAATTACCGGAAGATCTTACAGTGAAGTCTGAGAAAGATAAGAACTCTGAAGGAGAGACCAATGATAGCACTTGTCTTCTTTGTGATGACTGTCCAGGAGATCTTAATGCACTTCAAGAATTAAAGCACTATGAAATGAAAAATCCCCCTCAGCTTCCTCAGCCCAGTGGAACAGAAGCTGAGAAGCCCAGCTCCCCTGTCCCATCAGAAAGTGGGGAGAACAACTTATCTCCTGGTCAGCCACCTTTAAAGAACCTTTTATCGCTCCTGAAAGCTTATTATGCATTAAATGCACAACCAAGCGGAGAAGAGCTTTCAAAAATAGCAGATTCAGTAAACCTACCACTGGATGTGGTAAAAAAGTGGTTTGAAAAAATGCAAGCTGGACAAATTTCTCTGCAGTCTTCTGGACCATCTTCTCCTGAACAAGTTAAATCAAGCAGTCCCACAGATAACGATGATCAAGTAGCAACTACAAATGTAAGCGAACCCCAGAACAGCACAAATAACTCACAAAATCCTGCCAATATAACAAAAGCTGAGACTTTGCCAGGGGGATCAACTCTGAATGGTTCACGCAGTAGCACGCCATCCCCATCGCCACTAAACCTTTCTTCATCAAGAAATTCACAGGGTTACACGTACACAGCAGAGGGTGTACAAGAAGAGCCACAAATTGAACCTCTTGACCTTTCGCTACCAAAGCAACATGGAGAACTATTGGAAAGATCTACCATAACTAGTGTTTACCAGAACAGTGTTTATTCTGTCCAAGAAGAACCTTTGAACTTAACTTGTGCAAAAAAAGAACCACAAAAGGACAACAGTATTACAGACTCTGATCCTATTGTAAATGTAATCCCACCAAGTGCCAATCCCATAAATATTGCTATACCTACAGTCACTGCCCAGTTACCTACAATTGTTGCCATTGCTGACCAGAACAGTGTTCCATGCTTGAGAGCTCTCGCTGCCAATAAGCAAACCATTTTGATTCCACAGGTGGCTTATACATACTCTACTACAGTTAGTCCTGCAGTTCAAGAAACACCACCAAAACAGACACAAGCCAATGGAAATCAGGTACTTCAGTCCCTGTATGTTGTATATAATGTATTCTTTCTATATCCATACCGAACTAACAGTAAAATATCAAGATAAGATAAATTAAATAAAAATGTAAATATAAGCTATCGGGTTTATTCGGCTTGATTGTTAATAGGTAATAGATGTTACTGTTAAGTCCTCTGCAAAGCTAGTTTGCCCGGGCAGCTTGAGGCCAGACTGACAGAAACTATATAGTTCTGTGCACGGACAAGTCAGTTCTTTACCGTATTCAGTCATTCAGAAGTGTCTTCTAGGGCATTAGTGCTCAGTACTTTAAATACAGTCTAATTCTCCTGATCAAAAAGCAAAGTAAGGCCATGGCCTGTGTATCTTGCTGGCTTCATATCTCCTCTTTCTCCACATCCAGAAAATAAACATTTTGGAACTTTTGGCTACTCCCTTCACACTACTCTGCTTTCTTGGCTTGCAGTGTAGCTGAATTCATCCTGCAACACAATGGCATTTTAAACAAAATTCAGATGTATTCTCAATTGAAAGTTGGGCAGATATTTCTCTTCTTCATCTGCCTTTCCTGTATCCTGCCCTGTTCTTCCCTGGGTACATCCAGATGTGATGTAGTCAGACTCAGTTCTGAGAAACACCTGTGCAAGTTGAGGTAGAGACAGAGCAAAATAGAAATGTGGCTCATGGAAAGACTGAGTGTTTCTCATTAAATCTTAGAAATTGGCTGGTTAGCATTTTATTGCAGCCTTCTGTATTGCCAGAGACTGAGGAGCCTTGAAGAGTTACAGGTTGCTTATATGTTAAAGTTGTGAGAGGCAACATTTGAGGTAGCTAACATATACATTTTTATATTCAGATTTGATAATAGATGATAAAATTAATTCTGTGTATTGTTACTGCTAATAGTAGTAGAAAATACTGTGCTTCTTACAGGTGAGTTTCAGTGCTTGAAATGCTTAGAAATAAACAACAGTTATGATATTTTAAAAACTTTTTATTAATGAAACATTTGAAATCCCCCAAATTTGGGGTTAAGTAGTATTTGTGGTAGTTTTATGAGGAAGAGTAGTCAAATATGCAAATTTGAATGGTAGCTTAAATAGCTTTTTGTGAAAATCAAAAAATACAGTCTTAACTTCCATGAAATCCATGAGGTAGCAAAATGTGGGTGACAAACATCAGTTGAATAATGCAGTTAGATTTTGAATTTGCTCTTCCAACTTACTGAGGTGCTTTATAGGTCTTTAATCTTCTTTTCCTTCCTAACATTGCATTTATTTTACTGGCCCTAAAACATGACGTGTCAGTGTAGCTTAGACCTGGCCAGCAGTCAGATTTGGATGTGATTAAAGTCAGTCCCAGTGAGAATTTGCATCTGTGTGGTGGCAGGGACTGCAAAGCAGAGCCATGCAACAGAAGATTTTTTTAACTATGTAAGTCTAAACAATTTTGTTTTGCTGTTTACAGACTTGAATAACAGTGCAACTTCAGCTTACATTTTATAAATTGTGTGCTGCATCAGTGTATTTTTTTAATTGAACTCAACCCTTTTCGTAATTTTTGTTAAGGATGAAAGGCAAGACACTAGCTCAGAAGGAGTATCGAATGTAGAAGATCAAAATGATTCTGATTCAACACCTCCAAAGAAAAAGATGAGAAAGACAGAAAATGGGATGTATGCATGTGATTTATGTGACAAAATATTCCAGAAGAGCAGCTCATTATTGAGGCATAAGTATGAACACACAGGTATGTACTAGAAAAAAAAACAGTTTCATATCATTATTGCATTGGTAGTGTGTAACTGATAATCTCAACTGGAACCCAGTTCTTGGAAAGTGTAGGGAAGTGCAGTAGTTCTTCTTATCATCTGTGCTCAGCTTTCTTTAGAAACATATTTTTTGTATATTTCTTTGACAGAACTGCAATTCTGTGTTTCATTAAATTTGTGAAACCTAAACCCTGAATAGAAAAAGGGGAGTTTCTTCCATCTGACTCATGGACAATCATCTGTGAGCCACAGCCTGTAATCAAGGATGTTTTACTTGCAATTTACCTTGCCTGGTTATTCAATAAGAAAAGTTAAAAATTAAAACTATAGATTAAGAAAAAAGGATCATGTATATGTGTGATACTTTACATGAAACGCAGTTTATCTGTCTAGCATGAAGGATTTCCAAATTGACCCACATTTGTAATTATCTGAAATTAACAGCCATTCATTAGATGTGGAATCTAGCACCAAAAGAACATTCTTTTGGATTTGATTTTTATTTTCTCATAGTTGTTCCTTTTGACTCCACCTCTGGTATCTTTAGTCTTTTTTTTAGTAACTGTTGTGCTCTTATTTCTTATGTAATGTCTTTTAAAAAACATTCAATTTTTTTATTGGTTGGGTGCCTATATTATATTTCTGCATATTAAAGTTTTTATTTCATCTCACATACAGAATTAAAAATATAAACAATTCCCTTTTGTCTTTACTGCTTGATCAAGTTTCTCAGGTTGTATTCATTAAGACTATTTTCATGCCTTTCCTGTCCTGAGACTCTTAACTCCTTTTGTGACACAATTGTTCTTTTTATTCTACTTTTAAATCAAGTGCCAGGTTCAGAATCATAGAATCGTTTAGGTTGGAAAAGACCTTTAAAATCATCGAGTCCAACCTGTAACCTAACACTGCCAAGTCCACCACTAAACCATGTCCCTAAGTGTCACATCCACGTGTTTCTTAAATACCTCTAGGGTTGGTGACTCAACGATTTCCCTGGGCAGCCTGTTCCAGTGCTTGACAACCCTTTCAGTGAAGAAATTTTCCCTAATATCCAATCTAAACCTCCCCTGGTGCAACCTGAGCCCGTTTCCTCTTGTCCTATCACTTGTTCCTTGGGAAAAGAGACCAACACCCGCCTCACTGCTTGTTTGGCATAAGTTGACGTGGAGGTTTGATCATGGGTATGGTGTAACCCGAGAACTGCGGTCTTATTGTCTGTATCTTTTATGTCTGGGCTAAGACTGTACAAAGTTGTTTTGCATAACAACTTTGAGTGCTGAAATCAAAATAGCATTACTAGGCTCATGCTGTGCTTATAAGAGACTCTAAAAGCCAGACAACAAAGTAGAAAACTGGAAAACAGAGCAGAAAGAGAACTAAGTGAAGCAAAGCAGATTTTTCTTGTTAATATATGTGTAGTCAGTGAGTTTTGTACATAAGGCGCTTACTTGTGCCAACCTAGATTTTAGAATTACTTTCCTTTTACCAATAACATGGAAGGACTTGTTATACAAAAACCAACATAGAAGATTAGTTGATTTAAAACTTCCACCAATATAGAAAAGTTAATATGATTTTGAGTCGAAATAAGGTTTATTGCAAGAAAAATGTCTCCTTTTCTAATTTACTTATATTTGGACTTTTTTTTGGTGCTAAAACTTACATCTGAGAATCTGTTTGTCGTTCAATGTTCAGTTACCCTAAAGAACTTACAAATTACCCTTGTAATTGTGACAATGTACCATTGCACCCTTGTCCTTTGGGCTCAGGTGAGAAACCCAGGCTGAGAATGCGTGGAGTAGAATGTCTTATAAATAAAATTACTGATTGTTGATCACAAACAGCATTTTATGAGTACACAATTTTTCAGTGTACATTTTTAAAAGTTTGGCTACAAGATGTCCAATTTTTTGTGCTTTATTTTGTAGGTAAAAGACCTCATGAGTGCGGAATCTGTAAAAAAGCATTTAAACACAAACACCATTTGATTGAACACATGCGACTGCATTCTGGGGAAAAACCCTACCAATGTGACAAATGTGGAAAGCGGTTTTCACACTCGGGGTCTTACTCTCAACACATGAATCATCGCTACTCCTATTGCAAAAGAGAGGCAGAAGAGCGTGACAGCACAGAGCAGGAGGAGACAGGCCAGGAGGTCCTCAATAACGAGCATGCTGGTGCCAGGGCATCTCCATCACAGATCGACTCAGATGAGAGAGAGAGTCTAACCAGGGAAGAAGAGGAAGATAGTGAAAAAGAGGAAGAGGAGGAGGAAGAAAAAGAGGTAGACGGACTTCAGGAAGAAAAAGAATGTAGAAAACTAAAAGAAGAAGAAGAGGAAGAAGAGGAAGAGGAAGAAGAGGAAGAAGAAGAAGAAGGGAAAACTGAAGGTAACAAGAACGATGAAGCTGTAAATCAAGCAAGCAATGCAGAACCAGAAGTTATACAGAATAGTGGGCAGGTGTCAGAAGAAAAAAACTAATAAAGCTTAAATGATAGTTTTTTCTATAAGGAAAAAAAGAATTGGTAATGAAGTTCGTTCTATATTATACATGCTTTTCATGGAAACACAGTAGCCTGCATACTGTGATTTCTGTTCACTACTGTGTAAAAAAATATATATATAAAAAAAAAAAAGAAAAAGAAAAAAAAAAGAAATCCAGGTGTGCCTGAACCTCAAACTTAGTAATTTTTCACACAAATTTCAAAGTTAGGAACGAGTTTATAACATGAAGCAGATTAGAAAAATACAGTGACTCTGGAAGCAAAGGTTTAACAGGTTGTAGGAAACCTGATTTGTTAGACAAGCATCTGGCATTTGTTTTATCAGTATTAATTTTCATTCTTAAGTTGAATTAATTTTTAAGCTGTACAATTGGGAGAGACCTATATGATTTATTTTTTTTTTAATGGTAAAACATTTCCTAAATCCACTTCAGTATTTTCTTATGTTTTAAAATGTGAGAACTTCTGCACTACAAAATTCCCTTTTGCAGAAACCTGTAATGCAGTTGCAAACAGTGCTTGGCTACCTTTGTAAATTCAAACTAGAAGGTAGCGGTTTATGACGTTAGATGTTGTAGTAGAGCATATTATCATTTAAAGTGTATTGTTAGCCTTAAGAAAGCAGACGATAGAAGAACTGAAGTTTCTTACTCATGTGATGAAAAACGTAGTTGAAAAGATTGTCGTTGAGTTCTGATTGCAGGGACTAACAGTGTTAATACTGGTAAGGACAGCAAAGTCGTCAAACTCAGTGTTTGTAATTGTGTTTTGAGTATGTAGTAACAATATGAAGGATATGATATGAAGCTTTGTATCTCCTTTGGCCTTATGCAAGACCTGTGTGCTGTAAGTGCCATTTATCAGTATTATAAAGGCTCTAAGCAGCCGTTATCCAATGTGTGGCCTACAATAACTAGCATTTGTTGATTTGTATCAAACTTCTAAACGGGGAAAAAAACACTCAGCCATCAGAGAAGTAAGAACACTGGTATATTTCATTATTTAATTATTTGGTGGTATTTTGGGTTAATACCTGACTTGCAGAATTTCTCTACAATAATTACAAGGGAAATTTTCTAATCTGCTTTATTGCTTTATTGGTTTGCTTTAATTTCAGACACATACATGACATGTTATCTGGCTCATAAGTATTTTCAAATGTTAGTTATTATGGACCCCATTTATTAACAATGTTAGCTGATTTTTACCTATCAGTATTATTTTATTTCTTTTAGTTTATAGATCTGTGCAACATTTTGTACTGTATGTCTTCAAACCTGGCAGTATTAATACCCTTCTTACTGACATATGTACCTTTTTAGTTTTAGAAAACTTTTATATTTATGTGTCTTATTTTTATATTTCTTTATTTATTACACAGTGTAGTGTATAATACTGTAGTTTGTATTAATACAATAATATATTTTAGTATGAAAATTTGGAAAGTTGATAAGATTTAAAGTAGAGATGCAATCGGTTCTCTTGCATTGAGATTTGATTTAACAGTGTTATGTTAACATTTATACTTGCCTTGGACTGTAGAACAGAAGAATTAAAATGGGAATGTATTAATTTTACAATTGCAATCAATTCATTTTACCTTTACCCAGTTTTTAATATAAAGCTCTTAAATTTTGAAATTCACTGTGTGACTAATAGCATGATGCTCTGCAGTTTTATTAAGAGATTAGTCTAACCATAAAACTCTCATTTCCTTAGTAAGCCAAATTAGAATAATCTTATAAACAGTGTTGGGAACAATGTTTAACATTTTTGTGCCAATTTGTTCCTGTATTCATGTATGTATGTTACAAATCTGAAACTTCATTTTTAAGTTCCTTGTTACATCATGGTCATTTTCTAGTTTTTTACCAGACTCCCCATCTCACAATAAAATGCGTCAACAAGTCTGACTTACTGTCATTATTCTGGTAATTTAGAAAATGGTTTTAAATTATTTCTATGAGATGTTATTCAGACACAGTTTCTGTCAATACTCAGTTTCAATTGTATGTCAGGAGCACATAAGTGAAAGAAAGGTTTGAGTGTGTGCAGGCAAAGGAATTGCTACATTAGTTTATTGATTTACCAACCTTAATAGAACAACTGAGTTTTCAAAACAAGCAATGTAGTTTTGTGGCTTCTTTTTTTTCCTGTTGTATCTATCTAACATACAGTTGGATGCTCTTTCAGTGAGACTGCTTTTAAAGGAAGGAAGTCTCTATCTGGGTTTTTTATTTAGCAATAAGCTAGTGAAAAGGTCGATGTGTATATTGCTGTTGAACTTTCCAAAAATACGCCACTTACATTACATATATATGTAATTTCAGTAATGTAAGAATGAAGGCCTGAAGACTGTATTACATATGTGTGTTTACAACGTTTTGCAGTTTAAGCAAAGTTTACAAAGTGTTCTTTAAGCAAAGTTCTGTTCTTTAACGATCACTAAAAGGGGATTTCAGTTGTTAGTTTTTGGGGGTTTTATGCAAACATTGTCTGTTATTTTATATTCACATATCTAACTTTTGAATAATTCTCAATCTTATTATCTCAGTATTAATACATACAAAGGATTTATCCCATATATTAGTTGGTTTACTTTGTATTTTGCTGTACAATGTACCAAATATTGCACTTTTAAGTGGAGTAATCTCCTAACTCAGAGGTATCATTAAGATAAACATAAGAAAGCTGTTTTGAAAAAAAAAAAAAAAATCCACATTTATATTGCATCAACAATGTTGCCTTGTAATTATTATCGTAACAGAATCAATCAGGTAGTTCAGGATTTCTCTCAGGTAAAACTGGCTCTACTCTGTTCTAGGTAATGAAACACATGTTTTTGAAACAATTTAATATTTTTTACATTTTTCATAGTCCAGGAATATCTTACTTGTCTATAGTAATAAACCCAGGGAGACATTTTTTGAGATGGGAAAATTTTGCTGTCTTTAGTAATAGAACAAAGAATTTTAATAAGTCCAAGGTTACTCACTTAACTGACAGGTGCTCGTGAAAGGCCACTAACTTTGATTTCCAGAACCATAAATGAAGCAAGAGAAAACTATGCTTGGATAGAGAGCAAAGTCCAAGCAATTTTGGTTCAGGAAATGTCATCGGTTTTGGGGAGAAAATATATATTCATTACTTAGACTATGAAACTGTTATGAACATCTTTATCTTCAAAATAGGTTGGTGTATTGAGTTTTGCATCTGTTAAGCTCAGAGATGCATCTAATTATTGTGACCTTATAACATAATTTATTGTCCATTTGAATAACACAAAAACTGCAGTGCATTTTCATTTAGCAGGGTAAATTCATCTGGAACATAGAGGTGCTTAGGAGATGCAGGGTTTATTCCCAGTCCCACCAGTGACATCCCTGCAGTGCAGACAGCTGTGCCATGTAGAGCAGCCCAGGCTGCTGTGGAGGAGTCCATCCACTGAGGTACCAGAAGCAGTCCAGCTGCAGTCACAGGGACCTTCTCTCGAAGTTAATGGTAAAGCAGTTTCAAGGAGAGTAAGTATCACAAATGAAAAAAAAAAAAAGTGAAAGCAAAAGTGTTCTGTTCTTTAAAGATAAATAAAAGTTGGAAGAGAGCAGTAAAAATGGAATGTAGTTTTAATAAAACTTCACTGTCCTGTAACCTCTTCTTTGGTCAGAAGATGAAAAGTACATCAGTTGCCCTGTGTGCCAAGGCTGTTGTCTGTGCGTGCTTCTTCCTCGTGCTCAAGAAAAGTAGGAGGTATGTTAAGTAACTGCTTTCTGCTCTTTTGGCAGTATTTGTGTGGTATCTTGGTGGTGATTCTGCTGGCATTTTCATATTCTCCATAGCCACACTGCTGTCTGCTTGCTGATTTTCTGGAGCAGCTTATCCATATGTGTAACTGGTAACACAGCAATGCTCAGCAGTGCTCTATGTATGAGCTTGAAAGTTTTTTTTAAAAAATGCACTGAATTACAAATAATCAGATAAATTAATGGATACTAAAAAAAAATATATCGGGAAGTTTTCTTAGTCTGTCTGTTCTCAGAGTTCCAGTGTGTTTCAATAGCTGTCTTAAATTTTAGTAGAAGAAGAATGCGCCATGGCTTATCAACCCAGAACAATATATGGTTACCCTAAAAGTCACTATTCTTCAGACAGATTGAGCAAAAATTGCCTAAGCTGGCAAAAAGTGTTGTGTTCACACTCTTGAGTAGAAGTTGGGGCTTGTATCATCAAAGTGGTGAAAGATCAGGAGTACACACTCCAAACCAACATAGAAGTCTATCGTGGAGAAATGAAAATACTTTCTAGAGTACAGAAGACCATTAGAGGTGAAGGTAATGATTTGAGAATGAGAAAAGTCTATTTTCCTCATGGAGGCTGTAGTGAAGGTAGAAGATGGCTTTTGAGCAGAGGAGAAGGAAAGAGCTTAATATGTGCTGTCCTGAGCACCTCTTGAAAGGATGTTCTTTTTAATTTATTTACTTACCAGTGGATAAATCTGCACAGACTTCTTCACTTGGACAGAGGTTTTGTTATATGTTTTGCAATTCACATTCTGGTACTTAACAAAAGTTGTGGTTTTCCTTGGCAGAATAGCTCATTTAATTGTCATTAGAATAATCTCTGAATTTCATAATGGAAATTCAGTATTTAGTGTATCTTTCATGTGTTTTGTCATTTATTGTTCATGTTTTTCTTGGGCAGTTGTTCTAATGATATTTGCACAGTCTGATTTTCACCAAAAAAAGCCAAAACTGAAGGGCTGTGCTGATCAAATTAACTCTTAAAGTGATCAAATATTTACAACTTTTGTTTTATCCTTCTGCTATTTCATGACCTCTGGTCACCAGTCTGTTACAGTCTTCCTAATTGTGTATTATGCCTATCATACAGATTGTATGTATGTTGTCTCTAGGGGAAACTATATTATGACATATTTCATTGCTTCATCAAAAAAAAAAATCTGCTTTTAAACTGTAATTAGAAAATAAACTGATGGTTGAGATTAAACGTGAAAAATGCTGATGTCCGGAGCACTTTCATGGCAGAGTTTGTCCTAGTAGCATGCCAAGTGTGAAAGTCACGTAGTAGTTCTCTACAACTAGGTAAAGTTCTCCAAGGACATACCTCTACACTAGCAGATCCCAAAAAAGATCATTGAAAATGATGAGGAGAATGGGAAGTAATCTTTAAATATATTGAGAATTCCATTTTGGTCTTTCCTTTGGTTTTCTGGCGAGTCTCAAGTTCTCTGCTTATAGATTTTAACCTTTCTGTACTGGGAACTGTCCTTGGGTTTTGCTCAAATTTGTGTAGAGCAGGTTTTGTGTAATAATCACGAGATTTGCATTGCTTGTTAATTCAGGAATTAAGGGGACGAATAAGTAAAACCCTAAAAAACCTGAAATACACCTACACTAACTTTGTGTTGTTCCTCACTAGTTTCTTTTCCTCTTTTACCTTGAAAGTCTATTTGCTTTTAGCATCCCCCAGGCCCAAAGACGGACAAGTCTGACAGCACTTTGTATGACTGGGTCCTGTTTCCATCCCTTTCTGTTCAGGAGCTCTGTCTTTAGGCCAAATACTCCATGACTGTGATGAGTATCACTGGAACCCTTGAATTCTGTGAAACTTTCTGAATTTTTAATGACAGGTAAGCCATTGCAAAGGTATAGAGGGAGCATTTTGCTTTTTTCAGTGTGCAGCAATAAATCTGTTGGACCAAATTTTTCAAAGGTGTTACTGAATTGGTCATTAAATAAGTTAATTGGAAAATCATGCAAAATTCTGAAAAGAACAAGGGCTCCCCACAGGTTTGTAAGGTCATGTCCCTATACAAAAAAAAGGGTACATGGAAATTTTTTCCCTCCCTCGATCAAATCAACCCAATAATGGGACAACACTTAGGTGGGCAGCAGTCCTCGATTGCTTGAGCTCAGGCTGAACATCATGTTGCCACTGGTCTCCAAGCAAGGAGCTGAACAGCTATCTCACTTGTACATACTTAATTTTGAGTCCTTGTGATCAGCAAGTGTCAGAGCGAGGGGGAGGAAGGTTTAACCTTTGGGAGGGTTGGAGCTGGTTGTGCTGCCAGCAGCACCTTCCCACGAGCTGCTGCTGCTGCCAGCTGGGGAGTGTTTGAAGTGGTCATGGTTACAGCCTGACCAGGTCAAATGATCTCAGCTGTGGTTGCAGAGATAACAGGGGCTTCAATCAGGACGAGCTGACTAAGTTGACCTAAAGTCAGCTTTTTTCCCCATTTAGAGAGCTCCAAAGGATTCCTCTGTCCAGAGCCAGCAACCATGCTTTGGAGGAGCTGCCAGCTTACATCACCCATGGCAGGAGAACAGCCACCCCTCAGTCTGTAAATTATAAATCCTTGAGAGTAGTAACTCATGTTCCCCAAAACATGGCATTGTCTTTAGAATCTTTTATCTTTTTCATCAGGGTTCTTCGTATTGGCATTTTGGTCTCCAAGACAATCTGTTGTGTCAAGTGCTCTTAAAAGGTACTGAAGCTTAGTGAGGTACCTTTTATAAACCAAGGAACAGGAAGCTCTAGCATGTGCACTTGTGATGAGTGTTGTCACAATTTCTGTGTCTTTCCCAACCCTGATTATGAGGCTAGTTTTCCTGGCTTAGGGGAGAAGGAAAAAAAAACCTAAAACCTACAGATAAAAAATTAACTGATGAATGATAATATAGCTTGCACAGGGCTATTCAGGCAGAGTTGGGAACAGAACCGAGGGGTCTCTACCATGACTAAGCCACCTGCCTTTTACTTTAGCATGCAGTTTGTTCTGAAAGAATATGGCAAATGGAGCATTTCTGTGATTTTCAGCGGCACAGTGGAGCTCAGCCTTCAGCAGCTGTACCGCATGACAAGTTTCTCCTGTTACACTGTAGTCAGGAGGCTGGAGCTTCAGCTCAAGCAGCAAAGACTCTGAATTTTTATACAATAAAAGCATCTTATTCAGGCAAGCAGACACCAAAAAATGAATGGTGGGACATTTGGCTAGGTGGTCAGTTGCCACTAGCAGTTTACTTCCAGAACTGTTTCCAGAAACCTGTGATCTTTGTGCCACGTTGCTCCCTGCATGGGCTGATGCACAGATCACTGCTAGAAGCAGAGTGGCGAGTGTGTGTCAGCCTGGGGGGAGTTCAAGTTCTGCCAGTGACTCTTACGGAGGGGAAAGAATGGAAGCATTACTGATTCTCTACAGCTTCTGCTAGCCCAATACATCATCTTGCTTGTTGTAGGGTTTTTTTTGAAGGCCACCTGTCAGGGAGATGTCTGGGTCCTGATGGCCCCCCAGTGGGGACTCCAGCTGTAGCCTCCTGGAGAGAGGAGTAGAGGGGGAAAAAACCCTCATTGCAGCAAAATGTTCTATGTATGAATAATACTTCTTTACAGAAATTGCTCAACTCATGATTACTTATGTAAGTAAACCCATTGTAGGATCTGCTTTTTCACCTTTGCAATTAAAATACTGGGGGTTTTTGTGTTAAGGAACATAACACCTTTCTGCTTAGATGTTTAGACATAGGGTGGAGGTTGTTATCTGATGTGGAGGTTGCTGAGTGCATGCAGGGCTCATCTCTCCCTGTGGAAAAGAGAGCCTTTGCTCCCCAAAAAAGTACACGTTACCATCAGTGTCCTGCAGCACACAGAGGTGCTCTGCTGAATGACCAGCAGTGGCAAGGGGTGGAAGAATGCTGCTGTATAGTCTCTGGGGTGCTCTGAAATTTGGATAATGAGGTATTTCTCAGTCAAAAATAGCAACAAGGAATTAAACATCCTTATGAAATATTGTTCCCTTGCTATAAATATCTTGTAACCACCTACCTTGTTTTTGGCCTTGGTCTCCTAAGCAATAGGATTTGTGAGCCTGTGCTGCATGTTCCCTTCTCTCATCTTACAATACATTTAGACCTGATGACTATTCCTGGCCAGCTTTGACAGAAAAGGTGATGTGTCAAATTTGTGAAGTCCTTGCATGACTTGGAAAACTTGGCTGCCTAGGGCAGAGCACCAAGCTAATACCTTTGACAGGCAAAGGCAGATATTATTCAAGCCCTTTTGGCCAAGACACATGCCCCAGTGTCAGTGGTGGGAAACCATTTAGGAAAGGGTCTCTCATTGCAGTCTGTAGCAGTAACAGCTCACAGTTGAACCCAAACTGCTGGGTTTGCTCTGCTCTTAGTACTGCACTGACATTTGTGACCCTGAAATGCAGTGTAACCAGTGCTGTGTGTAAACAATCTTATTTGTTCCCTGTATATATGGCTGCATAGACTTCCTGCTATTGCTAAAATCTTCATTTATTTTCTGATACAAGCAGGTTAGTTTGGTTTTGAGCTTAGAACAACCTCCTGTGCTGGTTGACTTAAAATAGTGCTGCCCCACTCTCCCACTCCTGTGTCTGTGCTCTGTATGCTGCTGCTTTTGGTAAAAATAACAAGTAGAGGCTGGTATTCTACTCTTCTGGGCTTGCTTTATCCATGATAGGGTTTCTATATGTTCCGGTAGGTACCAGAATGAAGCCAAGAGTGGTGATGTTTAAGATTGTACTGATGGCCAAAAACTGAAGTAAATTACAGAGACAAGCAAGACCCCAGCGAGAGTGGACTGCTGGCAGCACAGCACCTTCTCTACGCCAGGCTGCCTTAGTCCATGCTGCTGAGTTACTGCCAGAGCTAGAAAATGTCCTTTGCCCTATTGCATCAGCATCTCTTTTTCACTTTCAAGCTGTTATAAGAGCAGAGGCCACAATTAGCTCTATTAGTCATTTAGCATATTCAAAATTAGAATGAGTTTTTTCCCTTGCTTACAAATGAGCCACTGGCAGCAGGATGTCATCATGCTGAGACTACAGGCCAGACATGAGGAAGGAGTTAAGGGCCTAGACCCTGGAATAAAGTCCATGGATCTGTGTTGGGAAGCTACAATGTCCAAAGGGAAATTTGGGTGCACCAAAGTGAGATGTAAATCAGCTGGCACTGCCTTGACTCAGGGGTGCATTTGGGTCCTTCTGTCCACATACACTCCAAAACATGGATTTCTCCCTGGGAATCTGCATTTTTCCAGGACCTGAGCTGGGCAGAGCTCACTGCGCTCCTTCAAACCCTGATCCTGGCCATGTCCAAGAAGAGGAGGCTGAGGGAGACCTCATCGCCCCCTACAACTACCTGGAAGGAGGTTGTAGAGAGGTGGGGATGAGTCTCTTCAACCAAGTAACAAGCAATAGGACAAGAGGTAATGACCTCAAGTTGCACCAGGGGAGGTTTAGACTGGGTATTAGGAAGTATTTCTTCACAGAACTGGTTGTTGGACATTGAAACGGGTTGCCCAGGGCAGTGGTGGAGTCCCCATCCCTGGAGGTGTTCAAGAGTCATGTTGACATAGCGCTTAGGGATATGGTGTAGTTGAGGATTGTCTGTGTTAGGTTGATGGTTGGACTCGATGATCTTCGAAGTCTTTTCCAACCTAGATGATTCTGTGATCCTGAGGAACCCAGCACCCCATTTAACCCACCCATCATTGTTTTGTCAGTGACTGGAAACTGTAACCCAGCAGAAACAGGCTATTTCAGAACAGGGCTAGGGCACTCCCATTTACTGAGGAAGTTTTCCTCTTTAGACAGTATTTCAGGACTTGGGTAAAAGGAGAGGGTGGGAAAAGAAGAGCCATACATACAGGAACAGGCACCAGAGGGAACCTGTCTCTGATCCCACAGGAAGAGCAGTCCCTTGGTGGAAACGATGCCCCTGTGCTGATTGCTGTGTCCTGAGAACTGGTCCCTGCACATTCAGACACCATGATGTAGTAGGAGATGACAAGCACCAGCACAGCATCCTTCATGAGTGCTTTTGCTACAAGCTGCTGCAGAAGGTACAGGTGCCTCCTCCACCCAAGCTTTAGAAGAAAACACCAACTGTTCCTGTGTTTCAGAAGGGGCAGAATTCATCAGCACACATGAGATGGACTCAGCAGATTATGCTCCCTGGGAGATTTTGGGGATCTGTGAAACTAGGTGTCCTTCACTTTTCCTTGGGCAGGAAAGATGTGCTAAACCACTGGCACTGGCGTGGCCATGAATGCCTGGGCAGCAGAGACTTCTGGGTACCTGCTGAAGAGACAAAGGGCTTTACAGGCACTTACATTAGATCTAGCTTTTGCTGTCTACATTGTGTCAGTGAATACATAAACCAGCTCTTTCTATCAGCCAAGAGAACAAAAAAGAAAAGCATCTATGTCCATTGCCTCTCTGGTTTTCAACCAGTCTCCGTATGAAATATCTCCAGGAAAGAGAATGGCCCTGCGATGTTTTCAGACTTGATCCCACATGAGTGTTTTTATAACTCTCTGACTGACAGTCAGCAAAGCTTCCAAAAAATTCCCAAAGATCAGCCTAGTTCCCCCTGCCCCTGGGCAAGTAGTGTGCTGCCCTACTGAAAAAAAACCCAAACATATATTTTGTGGGGGTCCAAATGGGTCTTCCTCCCTTACACTGTCCCTTTCTGTCAAAGCCAGGTGGCAGAGCTGCCCACAGGAGACAGTCAGGTGCCCGCATCCTGCCCCAGTGCAGGAATAAGTAGAGTAGGAGGCAGAAATATCAGATCACAAATGTCATATTCAAGGATGAAAATAATTGAAATGTCTCCACAGCAGGAAAATATCCCTGTCTCTGCTCCAGTTTCCCTATCTTTAGAGGAAAGATAAGTATAAATCATTATCCACAGGCATGCTGTGGGCTCTAATTTCAGTAATGCCTAGGCAGTGAAGCGTAGGAGCTCTAGGAGAGCAAAGCTGTAGCCATGTGGATGGGGTTGGAGCATCGCCTGCGGTACGGAGGTTGCCTGGCGTGGAGTCGCCAGATGCCCTGTGCAATATGGGGTGTCCTGTACTTACTGCTCAAATCCCAAGCCTCATTTGAAGGGAAGACAGGCCATGGCTTTCCTGCATTTCTGCTACAACATTAAATCCCACGTGTAGGATGCAACTCTCCCACGGTTGCAGCACGCCCAGGGCACTGGGCTTGAAGAGGTGACACAAAAGCAGATCTACGTCTCTGGGCCTGCTCAGTGTTTACAGTCTGACCACCCTGCTTGACCCTCCCCCAGCTAGATCTGCTTCGACTGTTTAACATTTTTTGCAAAAGCTCTATTTTCCATGTGGGGACTTACCTCTAAGTTTTTCAACTGAGTTTTTTCCAAAAACAAAGAAGGGAGAGAAGTGTCTTGCCCTTTAAGGAGTTGGGTGGGGAAGGTGTTGGTGGAGCATCCTCAGTATTATGTGAGAAGAAGCAAATCAATGCTTTTATTTCAAAAGTGGTGGTTGCCACGGCTCCTTTTTCTACTCTACAAGGTGAACAGCAGGTTTGCTGAGGTCGAGTCTCTCCTGTCTCTTCGGACAGTGCTAAGGTAGGGACCATCCAGACAGAAAAGAAGCATCATGAACGCTGTTAAAAATATGCAGGCCTGGGGCAGTCCACATGCAGGATAGGAAGAGTACATTCAGCCTTTTATTCACCAAAATATACAGTTTTGATTTATGTTTATTGATGCAATCAGCTCAATATTTATTTCTAAAAGTAAAAAGCTTACTTCAATTTCAAATGTTATGAGACAAAACATTATAAAGGGTGACTTCAATATGTACTTATTATTGCAGTTGGTCAAAAAGGGTTCCTATGCAAGCAGATTGCAGCCCTGAAAGGCTTTTGTTCTTCATAACCAACCTTCTCCGAGACACAGTGAGCTAAGGAGAAGCATTACAGCCAGATAAAACTGGAGGCAGTCATACTTCAACATTATTTAAGCCTATTGTGCAATAGCTCACAGTAAAACCACTAGTCAAAAAGCAGCAGAATTATTTACTTTCGTTTCACAGAAGAAAATCTTCCCTGGAATCAATCTGGTATTTCTCTTTTTTTTCTTTGTGTGTTTCCCAGTGAGACACTGCGGGACAACTTGTTTTAGAGGCAGGAAACTCTGTCTGGAGCTCATGGAGGATGCTCGCCATCGTCTCAGTGAAGGGGCGTCAGGCTCTCTGCAGCTGTTTACTCAACTGACTCAGGAGGAAGGATTCCCACTTCTTACAGCCTTTTACTTTTCGGTGCTGGTAGTTGTGTTCCCACACTGTGAAGATCTTTGCCACTGATAGTGACAAGCTCTTTAGAAGAGCTGCCACTAAAACCTCTGCGCGCTGGCAGTCAGGTCACAGGATTATCCCAGTGGCCTGCAGTCAAGCTGCTGGGGACAGACACCATCCCTCACTTCCAGAGCTGAGTGTTGTTCCATTCATCTAGCAGTGTTTCCCTTACCCTGATTTCAACAGGGAGCCAAAATACAGCAATAGTGAGGATATTTAAGTGTGGTAAGTACAGAGACCTAAATGAGAATAAACTGTCCAGAATCATGCACAAGAAATGGAGACAAAGGGTAGCTGAAAATCTGGAAGTTGCCTGCATTGCCTTAGAGATCACTGCCAGCAGCCTACATCTGTGCACCATATGAGCAAGTGAGAAAGTGTCTTTCAGAAGGGTGTAATGTTGGTCCTGTGTCAATAATGGATCTAGTCCAAGGTACTGGAGCATCTGCTCTGTATTTCAGTATTTTATTTCTTACACTTGTAAGGATATTCAAGTAGGTGAGCATCTGCATCTAGAAGACTGCATTCAAAAGAGAAGCTAAGATGTGGCCACCACCAGCCAAAATACTTGCTATGCTAGAAGCTACTTTGGGCTCTCCTTCAGGTAACATGTCAGCGTTAGAACCAAATGATCATCACACATAGGTCTATAAAGCTCCTAAATGAGCTGTGCAGAGAGCAACACTGCAACGGTTATTGCTGGGTGGTTAAATGCCAGTGCAGGTGAATTAAATTATTATTGGCTCCAAGGGTGACTCCCATATGCTGTTAATTCATTACCTGCAGCTGAATTGCCAGCAGAGTGGTGCAAAGCTCTTTCTCATCTCAGGGAGTACCATTAAAAAGAGGTGTTTTGTTAGTGGAGCCCTAGCAGAAAGGCCTATAGGCCAACCTTTATGTGGGGTAAACACACATAAGAAGTAGGATTCGGAAACCAACAATTTAATCCATGTCCAATACACTGACCCCAAATAAGAGCAGAAAATATGGACTGTATGTGACATGAAAGGGAATGAATCTCAGCCACAGTTTTTCCTTCTTTTTCTCTCTTACAGCCTCTCACTGACCTGACAAGGGAAGTTTTCTTCTCTTACTTGTACAACATAATTTGCTATGCCTTGGGAAAGGTGAGATGCTCTTTTGTGTTGGGGTGTTCCCCTCCAGCAGCACCAGCAGAAGGCGATTATGATGCTGGTGATGCTCTCTTCTTCCCTGAAGAGTTAACAAACTCCATCCTTCTATTGTTGCGGATTTTCCCCAGGACTTGCAGCAGGGCAGGATCCTCCACACTCTGCAAAGGGTTTGCTCCTTGGTAACAGAGCAATCCATTAGCTCTTGTAGCTGTTGTTCTTGAATTGAAAGCTCTGTGCTCTAAAGCCCAGCAGGAAGAGATAATTAGCACTAAATTGTGTATTCTGGGCAAAACCCATCCACTTCTGCCAAGACTACACAAGGCCTCAAATACAGTGGAAATACGTGTGGGGTGGATGCTTTTTGCATAAATGTGGAAGGAAGTGTGCATGATTGCACTCTTGGTTGGCGTGGCCCAGAGACAGGATCTGGGGTCGGTGCAGGTCTGTGCCAGCTCCACACCCTGGGTAAGCAGAGGCTTTGGGAGTAACAGCTCCAGCAAGGGAAGGGGAGGCAGCGCCTGCAGGGATATGTGGCTGCAGTAATGTGCTGGGGAAACAGTCCCTATCCCGGCCATTCCCCTTGGCCTGCTGCCTTCCTTGGCTTTCACAAGTGCACCCTGCCACCAGCCCTGCTGGGCACTGCATTGCACTTGGTATTTGGACAAGATGTGCTTGTGGATGTCCCAGGCTTAGTTTGGGATCTTCTCTTGTAGGATGAACAGAAACCCCATCTCCTCCCCAGTAGTGTCACTGCAGCATGGTGTAGTTCTTTATGCATGCACTGGGTGCCCCTGTTATATGTGATTTAGTAAAGGCACTGCTGTTCCAATGCTTCTTCCTCTGCTTGGGCAGCAGGCACAATTCAGCTGCTTGAGTGCAGGGTAGTTGACAGTTTCCCCTAGAAGGTGCTACCTGAGTCCAACTGCTGGTCCAGAAATATGCAGGTCTTCTGTAGGTCCTGTGTTGTACCTGCCAGCCCTGGCAGGTGCACCACTGGAGATGCCTGTGTGTGAAATGACTCAAGGCCTGTGTGTCCAGGTTGTGTTTTGTAGAGCAAGAAGTCACTAGGCAGTGCAGTAAGATCCTGTGCAGTAAGAACCATCGTGTCCCAGAGCTTGTCTCAGTTTAGTTATAGAACTAAGGCAGGACTAAGCCATACAATCTTCCAGACAACTGGATGTGTTCAACAGCAGTTGGTTGTGATGAATGCTGGCCACCAAACTGAATCCTGAGGGGAATCTTGAGACTCCAATCTGAGGAAGTTCTGGTTCCTCTACGGACATATTAAAGGCCTGAAAATGCTCTAACAGGTGGTCTAAATTTGCACTGCAAAAGCAGTCCTGCTGTCCCAAGCCCACCAAATGAAAGTAGAGAGCAGAAGACATCACACTTCACCAGTTTATAATGGGCAGAAATCAGTCAGGTTTCTGCCTGACAGTGAATGTTGTTAGGTATCCCTCATCTTCCCATTTCCACACAGAAGACACCCACTCCACCAGCCTTTTGTCTCTGGCTGCATTTTCTAGACCTTTTGTCTTTCATATGAGTTCCTTTGGACCTTGTCTACCTTCCATTTTCCTTAAAGCATGGTGCTGAGAACTGTACACCAAATTCCAGCTGAGACTGCGCCAGTGCCAAGTAGAGCACAATAATTTCTTCTGTGACTTACGTAAACCACTCTTCCAGGTGTGTCCTGCACTGACATTTGTCTTTTCTTGTGTTGTGGCCAGATGAGACCAAGGAGTCCCACAGTTTGTGGACCTCTAAAGGCTGTGGGTCCCTCTCTGCACACTGCTACTGCACAGGTGCCGCAGATTGGGCTTGTTTGTTGCAGACTTTTGCATTTGACATTTCCCTCTTAAGTGTTTTTTACTGTCATCTATTTGACTTCTGTACATTACTTTGTGCTTTTCAGGATCAATTTGAATTCAAACCTTGTCTTCTTATGGGAAACAGTATAGATGACTCATGGACAAGATGATCATTTATCTTAGTTTGGGTACTAAAACAGTAGCCAATCTGCACTGGCTCTATGGACTTGTGCTTGAGAGGCAGGGAGAATTAGTTTACTTGAAAGACCATAACGCTTCAGATAAATTACTATTGGTTTCCCTTCCTTATTAGATATCTTAATGATTTGGGTGTTTAGCAGACAATTCTCAGATTAAAAAAATCATACAGGTTTTTTTGCTGCCTCCTGAGCTGCTCCTACTCATCCTTGGCTACAACCAGGTACTCCAGAACTGTTTTTTATTCCACATCTGCTACTGACCAGATGTGATGTGGCCTCGAAGCCACATCAGTTCAGCCACAGTTCAGTGCTGGGTTTGCCATTCAGGTTACTGGGGCGGTATGGTAGGTGGTGAGCTGCAGCCAAGGTGCAGTGGGATCTAGTCTAGTGCCCAGGACTGAGCACTCTGCTTCTCATTACGTGCATAGAAAACAATCAAGGGCAAGAACACCCTCGGGCACAGAGTCTCATACAGGTTACTTCATCCTCCCTGTGGTAATTGTCATGCATTAATATTGAACGTTTGGTTCATGCCAGACTCCAGGCTGAGTACACCACGCCAGGCCTGGGCAGGGTGTCACCCTGCCGTTTTGGTACTCCATGTCATTAAGTAAGCTGCAAAGATCTTTCTGGCATCCAACTGTCAAATGTATCACGATTAGATCAGAGTTGTGCTGTGAGATTTCATGTTTTCTTAGCTGATGCATGATGTTACATGCCAGCTTTGGCTTTTATAGTAGTGTTTGGCTGCTGCCTTTGCCTACTCTGCATCAGATTTGTGAAAAACCTTGTTGGGACATTACTTAATCCTCCCAGTATGACAATGAAATGTTGATTTTTTTAAAATCAACCTACAGTCTGTTTTCCAAGTAGTTTGCACCTTTCTTGATATTAAATCTAGTCCTTTTTCCTGCTAGTTTCCATGCAAGTGTTTTCAGGGCTGTGTTGAGGAAAAGGAATTAAAGATTATGTAGAAACATGGATCTCCAGTGACTGGGTGCTGCTTCAGTCCCAGCAGGGCTCTGTGTATAACATTCCTGCAAAGTTAGACATCGAGTTTATTATGGAACCAGTTTTTTTTCTATTAAACGCAGTAAAAAAATGAAGTTATAGGAGAGCTTGCTTGGAAAAGCAGTAAGAAAGAAGCAAAGAAGCTTGATGGCAGATGTGTCAGGTGCTGTAAGCCTGGGGAACGGTGTTAGTTCAAAGAACCTGAGTGGTACAAAATAGATGGTATTTCAGCAACATAAGAGCCAACATAGCTTTTTCGAATTCTTACTGAGGCAACGTTGTCATTGACTTCAAAGGTGCTGACCAGGCTTGCAAAGGGTTATCAGGGCTTTCTGTGGAATATCAGCTAGGAGACTACTGTTAAGTTCATGAGGACTAGAAACTTCACATCCCTTTGAAAGTATAACCCCAAGTGCACTTCTCATTATTACTGAATATCTTGCTCTCCAGTTACTGGTTGCTTATGGTGCTGGATTGCTCTGGGGGCCTGAAAAATAGAAATGTGCTGAAGCCTTATGAAGGGGTTTTTGTTTATTCTTGTATCTATATGCAACTTCCCCTCCCCCTCCATTTCCTAACAAAATTCCTGTGGGATTAACAGCACTCACGTGTTGGATTTGCAGCAGCTGCCCTCAGACAGGCTGTGCACATGTCCTGCAACATAAGAAATGATTTTGCAGCCGAGAAAGGGTGGGAAAAGTGGCTCAACTGGGTCCTTCAAGGCTTCTAGAAACACCTTTGGTCTTCTGACAAGAATCCACAAATGAAGCAGGATTTCTATGGTATCATAGGGTTGCTACAGAGGTGCTATTGGTGTGATGAGTAAATAAGACCTTCTTCCAGTGATGAGGTTTGTCATCATTTGTATGACAAATCCTCATGAATTAATATGCGAATAAGGAAAGTGGTAGGTCACTTTAACAACTCTTCTGTGTCCTGATTTCTCAGTGAGAAGCAAAGGTACTGGTGTTGACCTGGCTCCCTGGGACGTGTCACTGTATTAGCTGAGCTCTCCTCACAAGGGTGCCCACATGAGAAGGGCAAGTTATGACATTGCTGTTAGCAGCAGTAGCTTATTAGAGTCCCCCAAAACACAGAAAGATCTGCAGAGATCCACCATCACCTACACTCCCACAGTGTTAAGAGAAGAAAAATCAGCAGTCTTATTCCAGCCCTTGACTGCCCCAGCCCTCGGCTGCCCCAGCCCTTGTCTTCCAGCTCCCCAGGCCAGCACAGAAACCCATGATGGTGTTTACAGCCTAACTGTGCGGTATAATTTTAAGATTATGGTATTACAGGCTTGGTCTCAAGTCTCCTGCTTGCAGCCTTCTGGAGTCAGAAGGCAAAGGCTGTGCCCTGAATCCCAGGCGACAGGTTTGCTGCTGCCATACACCCGAACCATGAGCTTCCAGGGCTGCCTGGCCCTGCACACCATGGCTGGTCCCCCATGGCTCTCTCGGTGGGATCTCTGACCACACTGTCCATCCTGCATGGTGAGGACTTCTTGCAGGGCTGCAGCATTGTACCCATACCCCTTTCAGAGCCTAGGTAGTTATGTACTAGATGACCATATATTTTTTTAATGTTTTTTCTAGAACATCATCTGAGGCTGAGGCTATTTGTGCAGTAGAGGTGTCCCTTCCTGCACCTGAGCTCCCAGCCTCAGCTCTGGCTGCTGGGGTCTAGTTGAGAAACCCCATTGTCTGTCCCTCCCACCCTCCTCCCTCCCATCAGCTCCTTCCAACCCTGGTGGGGTTCGGAGCTCTTGGAAGGAGTGATGCTTTGTTTAACCATCATCACCTTTTCTGCCTGGAAATTAAAAAAGAAGGAAAAAAGGTAATGTTTTGAATAAACATGTGAAACTGTTTTGAACCCCCAGAGCTAAGCTATGGCTCACAATTAATTATATTTCTCTACAAAGAAATGCAAGAGGTCAAAGGACATGGTGAAGTAATACATTACGGGGAAGCTGACAAGAGAACAGTAAGTTTGGGCTTAAGTGAAAATTTTTTGCTTTGCTGGCTCTTGGTATGGAGCCAATAACAACAGAGCAGGAGCTGGCTTGAAATGACCACGGAGAGCAGGTGTGCTGCAGACATTGTTGGAACTACTGAAAATAATACTTCAAGTTAATGCACTTCTGTTCAGTGTCTTTAAATAATAATAATATTAAGACAGTCTCAAGGTAAAGATTTGCCCTTTGTGGAGTGCATGAGCACCGAAATACTGTTTTATTAGCAATGGCTTTGCATCCCTGGTAGGAGTCATATGGGACCCCATCCATGCCATGTGGTAACAAAGAAGTCTCTTGTTTAAATCTAAGTTTTGTTTTGTACAATATGTGGTTTGTTGAAGAGTCAGAAGACCAAAGCTGTCTGAATTAAGAGATTTTCCTCCCTCCAGAGAGCCATGCAGGCAACTTCTTCCTACAAGCCCTTCTGACAGCAACTCTTTTTATACCCCATTTTACATACTGTTTTGCTGTAGTGAGTGCAGAAGCAGCAAGGTATTACCAGCACCAGAAGTCATGACCACCATTTCCAGGGGAACAGGTACTGCTGTTATGAACCCTAATTCATGTTGCCTCTTCCACATATCCAGGAAAATCATTTTATTGTGCTCAAGAATGTTTTGCTCTCTACCCAGTCATGGAGACATTTTCATTAAGTAAAAGCCCTGTGGCCAGAACCTGAGGGGAGATGAGCACCTGAAGTCCTCTTTGAAGCCCACAGGAGTTGCTTACGAGGTCTTAGGACCTCTGAGGATTTGGTTGTGTGGGCTTAACAGTCCACCCATTGACATGCTTTTATTTCCCCCTAGTGTCTATTATTTTAGACCATGTACTTTCTGCATGTGTTTCTCCTCTGGAGTCGTGGCATATAAAATCACTGTGATTCCTGATACAGCTTCAGCTGACTCCTCACCACCGTGCTGGTCAAAGGTGAATTAAAAATGATTTCTTCTGTGCTGCAGGCATGGCAGAGCACACCCGGCTTGCTCCAAGCTCACACTGTGTGGGAAAACAGTGAGATGTAAGAGAGACAGCACACGAAACCGCAGGGACAAGGGAAAGTTTTCTGCTCACATAAGGCTGTAGCGGCTTTTTTCAACAGTAAAACCAAAAGCACGGAGTTCATGTGCTGGTAACAATAAGATTTGTACCTGTAGTCATGCTAAGGACTGTAAAACTACCCAAGAGGCAATCTTTCTCAAGCGTATAACTTCATTGCCAGGTAGAGACAGGGAAAATTTGCCTTATTTCATGCAAGTAAAGCTTAGATGTTCCTCTGAAACTCCCAACACCAGATATCACTGGGGAAAAGCTCCTGGACTGGGTTGTTCTTCATGAATGATGTGGCAAACCGTTATTTCTGGAGAAGAAAAGGGCTCATACACATGGACTTGCTGCGTATAACCCAGGTTATATAACAGCAAGTGACAGAAAAGATGAACTGATATCCTGCTGTCAGGATGGTTAGTGTCTTGGGGCTTTGATAAATTTTCTTGACATAAAGGCAATTTCTTTCCTAAGACTGGATTATTAAATGAGCATGGTGCTAATTACATGACTGCATTGTATTAGTCATCACAAGCTCTTCTGTAACTTTTTCGAAGCGCTCTTCAGGATGAGATTACAAATATGTAGGGGAAAACAACCAAAGTAATTCAATTTCGTTTCACCTCTGTTTTCTTTTGACTAGAAAGAGAAGCACGATGGTAGAGACTTATGAAGACCCATAATTTTGGCTGCAAAACGAACTGGAATGATCTGCTGACGCAGGAGTAAGGGAGAGGGCATGATAGGAGAGACGTGGTCAGTGTCAGAAATAAAAAGGTAAGGGCAGATCTTACAGGGGATAAATAACAAGCCCAGAGAGACATACTGAAGGAATAATTACATCAAACCTGGCCAAGTCCAAGTGCATGTCACCGCCGAGGGCAGAGCAGGACGCAGGTGGGGTGCTTTGGTTTCCCAGGCAATAGATTAATCTGTTACAACATCACTGAAATCTGCCAAGACCAGAGCATTGCCGAAATTTAAAAAGCACAGGCTTCTCCAGTTCTTCAAATCTAAATATGTCTTTGAGCGTAAGATATTTTTTTCCCCTCCCTCTTTCATATGGGAGGGGTCCTTTGAGAGGCAGGAGCAGGGGAAGAGAGAAAAGCAGGAGCTGGAGAGAGCTGAAAAGGTTTCTAAAAAGGCATCAAAAATTCCCAAGAAAATAAATTCAGTCCAGATGAAGAAAAAGACTGAGCTACTACCTCTCAGAGTGGACTGAAAAATCAAAACGGGGCACGTTAACACACAAAATCTGTGATGGAGTGAGGGAAGGTGGGGAAAAAGGAAATTCTGGCAAAGAGAAGGCCAGGTGGGACTGAGGGTAAGCTCCTTTCCCCTGTTTTCCTGGCAGTATCCTGCCACCTTGACGGGTGGCTGATCTGAGTCAAAGAGTGACAGCAGGAGCTAAACGTGTGTGTGTCAGGTATGAGGTGATGCGAGGCAGGTGCAGAAGACAGTCAGGGCACAGCATGACTGTGACTGAGAGGCGGAGATGCAATTGATGCTGTTACCATCAAACCATAGGGAGGTCCATGGTGGCTGTCAGTGGGGAAACAGCTGCTGGGTGGGGGGTGATGGAGGAGAATATGAGAAACCACAGGCAAAGAGCACAGCTGAAGAGAGCAGGAGAGAGAAGCAGCCAGGAGAGAAAGCCATTTCTGCCAAGTGTCCATGGGTGAAGGCAATAGTGGGGTCCTTGCAGGTCAAGCTAAGAAGCTTCTTCCCTTCTGCTGATAGAGGAGGGATGCCCAGACCTCCGCTTTCTCTTGGGTCCTCTTGAGTCTAATATTGCCTCCAGGAAGCAGGAGGATTCCCTGAAGGAAATGCAGATACAGGGAGGCAGTGGGGGGTCTGGACTTCGATGCAGGAGGTCACAGGGCAACAAGAAAGGGAAGACCCAGCAGAAGTTTGGCAGAGCTGATGGGGAGGACATGAAGCAGCCCAGCCACAGTGAGTGCCATTTCCCTGGTGCAGGGAAATTTGGGGAGGGAGTGGAAGAAGAGGGGAGAGATACTGAGGCCAGGAGAAAGAGGGGACTGGGAAGAGAGACGAGGCTGGAGAGGCAAGGGCTTTGGGCTGAGGGTTCGGGCAGAAGAAGCTGTGAGGTTCAGGCAGATGTTGTGTAGTGGTCTGCTGGCACTGTGGGTTCACTGGCTGGGGCAGGGAGAGCCCATCTGCAACCAGCATTGTGGCACACGGCTGTCACTGTTTGTTGCCTCATTAAAGCTTTTACAATGGACCTGTGGGAATAGAGCAGCAGCTGCTTCTTCCAGAGTCACCTACTGAACATCAAACAAGAGCAGCTTTAATCCCACTCCTTTCTGTCATCAGCCATGATATCTGCAATGGCAGAACAGCCTTAAATAGGTGTTTTGGTAATATTTGCCATGAGAGATGAGACTTAAATAGGTCTTTTGGGTAGAGCGACCATTTTTTTCTTAGCACTTCGTGCAGTGCAGGTTGGTGAGCAACAGTTTCATTTCTGCTTTCTGCCTCTGGTAGGTTTATGCACTTCAGACACCAGCCTCTGGCAGGCTGTGCAGGAAAAGCATTGCTCTCAGGTGTGTGTGGGCAACTCTCTTATGGGAATGAAATTACGTTCCTCTCCTATGATACTGCCCCACAATTTAAAAGTAAAATTCACTTTAAGTGATTACACTTTATGATAAGTAATAGCCCAACAGGAGACATAGCCCCAAATTTTAAATTAAACATCTCTTTCAATAAAAAATAACCTACAATTTCCAGGAGATGAAAATTTTACTGAAGTTGTACAGTTCTGTGTAGTTCAAAGGTTGCTGGTTAAATTCCCCAGGAGCATCCCTGCCACCTCCCATCCGTCACAGACACTCGACTAAGCGGCAGGAGGAAGAGCTAGGGATGGCAGTCTGTTGGGAGAGTTGCTGAGAAACATCCAGCAAAAGCAGTGGGAGAGGAGCCAGAGGGGATGGAGCAGCTCCCTCGCGCGGGGCTGAGCGCTCCTCACTGCCAGAGAAGCAGGAAATCCCTCAGCCTCTGCAACTGGACTAGTAAAAATATTTGTTATTTGGGGTATTTCCAGCCCAGTCCCCTTGCTGGTTCCTCTTCCATAGCTGATGTTCTGCTTCATGCATGTGCTGCTTCTATGTGGTCCTAGGCACTGGCTGCTAGCCATGGTGGGGTGCTGTGGCCCTGCACCCCCAACTCTGAGACAAGGACTGGCAGAACCTGGACCTTGAAGCAGAGCCAGAAATAGGGAAGCTGGTTATCTGAATCACAGCGTCCTGGTTTAGCTTCTCCCGATCACATGCTGTCTGCTCCCTGACAGCCTTGCGTTAATGTTACAGACATCGGCGGAGCCCTGCTTGGAGGCTGTGCCTTCCAGTCAGAAATGGAGTCATGAGCTGGAAAAAAAAGCAAATACAAGCTAAAATTGCAACATCTTGAGGCGAGGGAGGAGGAAAAAAAAAAAGCCAACACAACCTGATTGGGATGGCTGTAATGCTCTGCATCATCTTACATAAAAGCTCTTTCTCAGCTGTCCCAGTTTAAAAGTGTGGGTGAGGGTTTAGTTATTCTGTAAAACTGGCATTTCTGAGGCTGCCGCTACTTGTCACATTGCTAAAATGAAGTACAATGATAATAGGAAAGAGACACTGGTAATGATCGGGCTTTAGATAATCATAGCAGAAAAAAGATTGTTGAGAGAAACTGCATAGTCCCAGACAACAACTATAATGACTATTTCAAACTGGATGTTTGCATTGCAGTGTGTTTTATTGAAGGCCAATATGTTCTGCCAAACAATGGGTACAATTTCCAGAGAGCTTCTTCTTGCCTTCTGGGGTGACTGCATTGTGGTGACCATCCTCTAAGCCTAGTGCTGGTGCTGGACATGTCAAGGCGCTGACCCTCTGACAGTGAAGCTGAGCCTGGACATCAATGGTCTGCTGCCTTCCAGCCCTCAGGGGCTGCTTCTGTGTGGCAGGACAGGCTGACCCCACAGTGCTCCCCAGTATCCCCGTCCCTCGGGACTCAGCCTGCACATCTGGCCATGGGCCATGCCTCCAGGATTCCCCCAGGGGAGCCCTGGTGCACAGACAGGGGAGGCCGCCACGTGCTTGTGGGACCATCAATGACCAAGGCAGGACATGTCAGTCAGTTCACACTGTGGGTCTTGCCGGCAATGGGCAGACACCAGAGGCACAACTTGCTTCCAGCTGGGCTTTGTCTTTCCCTCGCTCTCCTTACAGTGGTGGAGGCAGCGCAGGGCTTCCCACAGCACCTAGTCATGAAGATAGGGCAAATCTGGCTTTTTCTGGTAAAGGAGCAGGAAGCAGAATCTGCAGTAGACTGCCGTCCTGGGGTTCAAAAACCCAGAAGAGAAGTGAAACTGCCCTTTCTAGAACATGGAAATGCTGAGGGGGTGTTTCATGCTCCAGCAGCCAGAGAGGTTCAAAGGGCAGCAGAAATCCCCCAGTGCTTCAGCTAACAGCAGCAGTAGGTGTGGGAGAAGGGGCAGCACTGCAGACATCAGGAGGAAGCAGCTGGCAGGCGGCCGAGGCAGTGATGAGGAGCTGCTTAGTCCATGCTGACACCAAGGAAATGGACAAGGACTAGGGAGAATGTCCCAAGACACAGAGAAAGGCAGTGTACTTGCACAGTGCAGGCAGACAGCGACCCACCGCCGGTCTCAAACACCCAGAGAGGTGGGTAAGAGCTGCACAGTAAATACCCCAAGAAAGGCCAGGATCAGGCCTCCCTCAGGAATCCCTGCAGCAATTTTTCCCCATTTCTACTTCTCCTGGTTTCCCAGGCACAGCCCCACAGCACAGCCATGGCAGCAGGCCATGAGTAGCCCCAAGTCAGCTGGGAGTTTCAGTCAGGACAACTGACCCAAGCTGACTCACAGGTGTGTCCCATGCCACTGACATCAAGCTCATTATAAAAGGAGGGAGTTTATTGAGGATAGAGAGTTTCTCTTCATAGGGCTTCTCTTTCTCGGCTTTCTGCTGCTGCTCCTATGGATGAGGCTGGGTAGAACCTTGTACACTTTATGTTGGTGGTTGTATTAGTTTTGTTATTTCGTTAAACCTGTTTCTACTTCAGCCCATGGGGCTTCTCCCTTTTTTCCCCAATTCCCCTTCTCAGCTGGGGAGGTGTCACTGGGTGGTAAAGCAACTGCTACAGTCTAGTCCCAGGTACTGGCTAAATGTGGACACTACTGTAATCATGTAACCCCCTGTTTTCCTTGTAATCTCCCTACGAAAGGGACTCTAAGCAATGCTACAGGATACATCCTCAAGAAAAGATTTTCAACATAGGTCCTTTCATCAATGTTTCCTGAAAATCATATGTTATAATATAGTGTAACATTCAGAAGTGAAGAGGCACCTAAAACATAATAAAGGCTTTTGGTGCAAAGACCAAGTTATAACGGCCGCAAGGGCGTGGGCCTGAGAGGCCTAAGACAAAACAACATGAGATAAATCCTTTTTTTAAAAAAAAAAAAAGGTATGAAAGGCAAAGAAAGGGGCCTCTGGAAGGAATACTTTTTGCATTAAGAGATTATAAGTAATAACAACCAGCTGGAGAGTGAAAGATCTCAAATTTATGTAGAGATTGTTGAGCTACCCAGACACAGCATGCCAAGAAGATAAACCTCTGTCTTCCAGGTCAAGTTACTGCCAGGTAAATTATGCCTAAGCCATATTTGTAAGAAGCAATAGTGACCTCGCATGGCTTACTAAATTATTCCAGGAGATTGTGATCCCAGATCTTGTTATTACCTTGATGGAATAATCTAAATTCAAATCAGGCAATCAAGCCTGAATGCCAGGGCACTCCTGTTCTCCTCGAAATGAAACTTCATCACATGATGAGAAAGTTGTTGACATGCGGTGGGAGACTGGAAATGCTGTTCAGCCCTTGAAGAACCCTGACAGGCCATGGGTGGAGTCTGATGCAAGGATCTAATACTTATTTTGCATCTAGTATTTTTGATATTGGTGATCTCCTTGCAGCTGACTTGGGGCAGTGAAGGAGCGATATCCACGTTTTGAAGGTTCTCTACTGACAAAATTTTTGGGTGGCACTTTTGGGCAGGAGTGCCTATTTGTGAGAAAATTATTATTTTTGCAGCTCTTTTGATGTAACAGCCAGGCTATTTTATTTCCAAGATATCAGTCACTGTGCAGATTAGGCATTAAATATAAGAACTCTTGGGAAAACTCCCTTTCTGCCCTCCATGGCCTTATTACAAAGCTCTTACAGGGTTTGGACTGGAATCCTTCCAAGCTGGGAGCCACTGCAAAGTCAGTAGCATTTTTTTAGGGAAAATACAAGTAAAAATTTCCTACTAATGCCATACAGCAGTGCTACAGCTCTGGATGCTGAGGCTTGCTGGGCATCCAAGGCTGAGATGTGAGCCATGCAGCTTTCTCTGCCTAGGTCCCGAGATCGAGAGAAAAGTATTTTAACAGCTAGAGTAGACAGCTCTCCAGTGTAATCAGAGCTCACCGTCAGAGTAAGTTATTCTGACCAACTGCGGTGATGGTGATGATGTGGACAGTACTTGAACCTCCAGCCAGGAAGCTCATGAGCACGGCTCCGTATCAGGGTGATTACAGCCATCTCCTGATTAGCACTAAACCCTGCTCCAGCTTCAGTTTGGTAGTGAAGCTCCAGATCCAGAGGTGGTGTTTGCACAGGGGACACTGCCAAATGAGCCCTTGTCTCATTTCCCACACAAGCTCTGGACAGTCTGCAGCGAAGAGGGGGATAAAACCTCGGACAGAGTTTGTAAATGCTCTGGTCTGTTTGCAGCCCTTTGGCAGAGTCTGCACACACTGGAGCCACAAATCCACGCCCAGCAGGGTGCCAGCCTGAGAAACCACCTGCCAAAAAGCTGCTCACATTGTAGTAAGTGTGCACAGGGTTTAGTTTATAAGAAATCTGTGCATGACTGCCTGTGGAGGAAGAGGAGAAGGCCTGAGGTCACCCTTTATTCAGAAA
This sequence comes from Podargus strigoides, assembly GCA_028020825.1. Taxonomy (NCBI): domain Eukaryota; kingdom Metazoa; phylum Chordata; class Aves; order Caprimulgiformes; family Podargidae; genus Podargus; species Podargus strigoides. Next base: position 43,230,913 of record CM051623.1, read on the forward strand.
GGAAGACGATGAAGAAAGTCAGTGCTGTGTGTGCAGCTTTCCACCACCTCTGAAAAGCATTCCTGAAAGCCGACACCGCCAGTAATTTTCTGTTTTGTTCCAAGGTGCTCATACTTCAGATGGCAGCATCTTGACATTCACATCCATTATGTGAATGGATTGCGGAAATAACTCGGCTCTCACTCTCTCTGTGATATTAATCCCCAGCCGCTGGCTGCAGCACAGAGCCTGCCTTGGACAGCAGGCACCCCGAGCAGCCCGCCGGCTCCCCAACCCCTGCTGCGCTCGGCCGCAAGCAAGGCAGAAAGCATTTCCAACATCAGGCTTTTCCTCCTGCAAAATCTGAATCCAAGTTGGCATGTTAGAGCTTTCTTCCTTGCTGAGCAGCCACAGGTGCTTGGGGTGAAATATAAGGACTTTATCATGAGCATTGTGATAATATAATATCACATTATGGGAACCAGGTGGGCTTCATTAAGCAATGGCTGAAAATTGTACAAATGAGAGAGGAGCCGGTAAATTAAGATCCACAGCTCTTGTTCACATGGCAAAAGATCGTTAGCTTTGAGGTCGGAGACTCTGTTACCTTTTACACCTTGTTGACTTTTAGTGCTGGTGTTTTTCATACGAACTCTGCAAGCTGGTTCGGGAAATGCAAACTGTGGTAGTTGCTCAAATGCTCGGTTCATCATTCCTTGGAACAGATGTCAGTGGGGAGGAAACCTGCCGAAGGAGAAGGGGAGGAATGATGGAAAGGGCTGGGGAGAGGAGCAGAAAATCAAAGTAATTTTGCATTAGTGAAACGGGATACCCATCTGGACACAGAGGGAGGGCTGGCAGCACACAGTTACTGCACAGGGCTCTGCCGTGACATCTGGTACTTGCTTTTACCAGTGGGCACTGGTATGATCAACAGCATTTAGGAGAAAACACATCCGATGGGGGATACATCAAAGGCTGAAAAACCAATACCTCCTTTCTTTACACATTCCCATAGCTTAAACATTGCCTAGCTGTAAAATGCAAAGGTGATGCATTTTCTTTCTGTCTGTCTTTCTTTGAGGGTGGGAGGAAAAAAGAAGGGAGGAAGATCTCAAGTGGAAAAACAAAACCAAAAAAAAAAGCTGTCAAGGAGCCGCATGTGCGAGTGCTGCTGAGGAGAGCAAAGACACACTGACAAAACAAGCCAGGAATGCTGAGGCCCGAGTTCTGAAACACATACGGTTTATGTTGTTCTTACCACAAACCAAAAATATGTTCCCATTTGAAATGGTTGAATCCACAGCTGTTTTAAAATCCCTTGGTACTTCTGAGACAAATGATCCAAGTCAGACTGTGCTAACAGGGTCAGTTTTAGAGCCAAGCAAGAGCTGTGACTGATGCAGAATCACTGCAGTTCCATCCCTTTCCACATCAATCATCGCTCAATGAAAATCCTGTGGGGCTGTCGGGCTCTCTTACAATATTGTTTACATTAGAAGATGATGTAAAGCTCCTCCAGCAATACTGCGCTGCTGGATTATGATCCTCACTAACAGCAAAAGAGCTTAAGTTGCAGCTGCAGGGCAGCACAGAGAGATGCAGGCGCATACCCCCAAATTTACATCTACAAAAGCAGTCATTAATGTTTCATAAAACACACCCATTGATTCATCTCTGCAGGCAAATTCTCTCCCTTTAAACCGATGATTATAAAGCACCTTGGGGCGAGTCTACATCCTAGACGCTCTATAAAGTAACTGCCTTGATATTGTCATAAAAGCTGAAATGGCTTTAATCCATTTCCTCACAATAGCAGTTTTAATTCACTTCGAGAGGGCTGGCTGTCAGGAAAATAATATTTTTCTCAGATTCACACCTGAGGTCAAAACCTTGCCCTCTATGCCAGAGCTAATAAATCACAATTCTTTTTTCCTGCTCCTTTTGAATGGTGAGGACAGTCTCTTGCAGAAAGACAAAAAAAGGGTCTTTGCGTGAGCGGGTGAGGCATCGTGGGGGAGGGATGCAGAAAAGGCTCCAGCAGCATCCCATAATCATGCACTGGGGAGGACAGGCCTGCAGCTGTGCTGGGCCTTGAAAGGAAAGACTCAGCACCTGTTTAGTCTTGACTGAAAGGTCTCAAGTTATGGCTGTTATGCTCTAATACACCCTATTAAATGTTTGCATATTAAACATACAGAAAATAAACCCTCTTTGAACTGACAGCCGGTGAATAACATTGCAGCCGCTCCTGCTCTCCACGGGTCCCTCTAACTACTCCTTCTCATCCTGGCACTTGATTGCTCTGAAGCTAGGGTGGGTTTTAAGGTAGCAGCCCTGGTAGTCACCATCAGACTCACCTGGGAGCCATCAGCCTTCCCCTCAGCCCAGGAGAGGAGACTGGGCTGTGTCTCATGCTGTGCCAACAGGAGCAATGGCGATGGATCAAGAGCTGTCTTCAGCTTGGCTTCCCCACCATCAGCATCCCTTCCCTGAACCAAGGAGAAACCTGAAATTCAGAACTGTTTCCTTCTACCTGCAGTCTCTGCCTGCATCCCCCAAGCCCTCATGAAAGGTCATCCTACCCAACACAGGTCCTGCTGTAACTAGACCCAGAAAAAAACATTTTCTGTGCTGCTCATCAAGATGCCAAGGAGCCTGCTGCCATTAGTCACCCAACAGCTCCTGCTTCTCTGCAGACCATGCTCATATGGGACCACTCCTGTCCACCTCCCACCTCATGAGCCAGCAAAGTGCCCTGTGCTGGCAACAGCAGATGGAATCAGGTCATGCTGCACATCTCAGCTCTGCGCTGGAGTGCTTGGACATCCAGTGCCCTGCCCGCTCTCCTGGCACGGAGCAGCTGCAGGGCTGGGGAACACTGGCACCCATGGCAGCATTTGCACTGAGGCGCTCGAGATGGCTCTGTCCCCTGGCCAGCGCTGTCGGGGATGAATGCTCTGCTTCACGGCACCGCAGTACCTCCGGTATGGGGACAACAGGAAGTGTGGTCACACCAGCCATTTTGCCATGCAGATTTCACAGATTCAGCTGAAAATCAGGCCTTGCATGTGGTTTTTGAGGTAGCCGATGTCTGGTTTGATGTTCTGTGGACACAGTCTGGTTTTAGATGTAGTTTTGAGCACAGGCCTCACAAGTGCTACTGCCTTTACAGAGTGCTTTTCATCTGGGAAGGAGCAGCAGCAGGGGCTCCCTCAGCTCACGAGCTGGGTCTGGGCCAGCCTCAGAGAGCATTTAAGTACAGGCATCTCTGCACAGGGTGTCAGCACTTGTCTGGGTCTCTCCAGCCACCATGTGAATTGCACCCCTGGCCCCACAGGGCTCAGGAGAAGGGGTTACAAGCCCCTGGTGTCCTTGCCAGGAGGTCCCAGAATGGTTTGGATACACAACAGCAGCAGCTCCCAGCCCCCTCGCCCTTTCACTTTCCGAGACAGCCATGAGCAGCAAGGTCTCTGCTCTGCACCCTCTGGGCTCCCTCCCACAGCAGTGTGACTACCACAGGCCTGGCTCAGCTTGCCTGCAGCCAGAGGGAGAGATGGGTGCAGGAGAAGGTCTCCTTCAGCAGTTTGTTTCTTTGAGATCAATGCCGCTGTGTTTTGCTGTGAGAAGGCAATGTCAGGGAAAGACGCCTCGCGCTGGGAGAGGACGATGGCGAATGCCTGATGCTTCCCGGTCTCCAGGGGTGTTCCTTCCACTGCCACACACTGGAAGTGCTCCACTGCCTGCACAAAGGAGCTTTATTCTTATGGCAGAGACTTTTATTGTGCCGAAGGAACTTGTTCAATACAACAGCCCTCTTTGTGCGGCTGCTTCACCCGTGAGCCATATGCAGTCCCAAGGCAAGGCTTGAATACTGCAGAGGGCATTACATGATCTCTCTGCACAGAGATACATTCAGCTCAAACAGTGTTATTTTTGTCTTATTTTTGATGACTGCTGGGAGGGGACACAGATGAAGACAATGGCAGGGAATGTGCGTGTGAGCCCTGCAGACATTTTATGTCTTTTCACTTAAAAACATGGAGAGAGAGGGAAAAAAAAAAAAAAATCACTGAGTTCCTGATGTGCCTAATTGCCCAGCAGCAGCAGAAAGTGAGTTGGCAGTGTCTGTATCAACCTGCACCGGCTGGTTCTTCACCTCACCATATGTCTGCTCAGACACACACGACTCCCCCGAACAAGCCACATGGCAGCTTGGACACTCCATAAGGGCTGTGCATGCTGTTCTAGAGGAGTAATCAAAAATAATTCCAAATGTTCAGTGTTTCTATCCTTGCAGGAGACTAGAACTGGGCTTTTACGGTGCTTTTCTATTCCTTACTTCATAATAAGCATTACAGATGTTGGGAACATAATCCTGCCCTCTTACCAGTCACAATTTTAAACCAATCCTTTATTTCCAATGACCAACCAGGTTGGCATTTCCTATTACTGTTTACTGACTGGATTATTTTTCAGCCTCAAAACATCTGCAGTCACGTGTCAGCTTGTAAGAAATGCCTTCTCTGTCAGGCGTTATTGCTAAATGACCCTCAGCTGGAATGGTCACAGGCTCTCAGAGGTCTGGAAGGTTCAGCTAGAGCTGCTGCTCAGCTACGGGGTGAGTTTCTGGAGCAGAGCAGCCTGCAGACCCTTGCCTTCCAGCTGGCACCTGCCGTCATCACACCAGCAGAAGGCAACACTGGGTGTTACAGTGGTTTCCCCCTCCACCAAACTGATGTATTTCAGAATGATGTTTGGCAGTACCCTGAGCTCCTGTCTCAGAGCACATAAGTTTACCAGGATATATGCATTTTCATAATAAACACAGTGGTCTCAGCTTCTTGGTTCTTGCTGCTGGGGGAAGGAAAATGCCTGCAAAATCTTTTGTCATTAGCATATAATTATCATAAGCATATCACCACTAGATGCTTCAGTGTGCTGAAGGGTATTTTGGTCTGACACAGCCCTAACAGTGGCAAGGGTTAATAAACATCTTGGTGTGAGTATTGCATCTGTCTCTCTTGGCATTTAGCCTCCTTGCAGCAAAAAGTTGACAAGTGCCTTTCTCTAAATCTGCTGTCCTGTTACAGGCTCAATTAGGCAAAAATCTTGATTCCTTTCTTAAGACAATGAAACAAAAAAACTTTACCGGCAAATAAGACCACGGGTACAGACTTGGACATTTATGTCACCCATCATAGGCTCAACACTTTTTCTTCACATCCAGTTTTATACCCCATGGCAGTCAGATATGTGAGCTCCTCTTTTTAATTACTTTCAGCAAATGAACACTCCCTAGAGGCAGGGGGAGAGCTGTGCTAGCTCTAAAAGCATTGGGAAGAGCTTGAAACCAGCAGCGAAGCCACGAAGCCCAGGGCATGCCCGAGGGAGATGGGGCGTGCAGAGCATCGCCGGACTCCCAGGCCATGCTCCTCTCCTCCAGTAGCTGCATGCAGAAACACAGATGGAAATGTTTTCCACACAGCCACATTGCAAACCCTCACCCAGAAGCCAGGCAGCTCAAATCCTCAAAGAAATGGCTACCAGCTGAGGAAAATTGAGCACCAGGATGTCAGCAGAGCTTTGGGTCCACCGCTACCGCTGTGCCTGGCGTCTCAGCCTCCCTTCCATCTCTAATCCCCTCACAGCTATCTGTGTTAGTGTAAGGGTAGCCCAGTCTGGGCTGCATTTTTTTTTTTTTAATCTTTTCAGGCTGCCAAAACCCAAGCTGTCAAATACAAGTTAACAGACCGAAAACACAGATGTCCATTCTTGACTGAGTTTTCCATACAGACTGGATGTGCTCAGAACAGCTTTTAAGGTCAAAGCACTGGTCCCTTTTACCATGCCCACCCTCCTCAGCAGTCAGTCATTTATTGCCACTGGCATTCACTGCATCCATCTTCTAGGAGCATCCTTTTTCACATGCACTACTTTCACACAGCACTGGCACATGACATACGTGGTTACAATTTATTAGGGTCAAAAGCAAGGACTTCATGACACATATCCCTTGTGTAAGATAGTGCAGTGAGGATCAAAGGTTTCTCAGCCAAAGTGCTTGAGACTGGCCTGAGGCACAGGGATTCAAAATCTGAAGAAAGTTTGTCTAAAGAACATTTTTCCTCACCTCTAAAAGGCGCTCTGCTTGCTCGTAAACTTGAAAAGACTTCACCTGCACATGTGCACGCAAAAATACAACCTACTTGTATTATTCACCTGTTCCCATGAAGAACACAGCATTGGAGGCCTCTCAGGTTCTCTAATAGCCTTTATTTGCCACCCAAACCTGGGTGCTGAGCACCTTCTTTATCAACATGCTCCAGACCTGCTCCAAAGGTCAACACATCTGGGCTGAAAGCATCACTCAGTTTCCATGTCAGCAAAACCTCAGCTTTTCTGCTGACACTGCCAGTAAAACCACATATACAATGAGCAGATCAGATCTGTCATTGTATCAGCATGGGAAAAACCTGTTAATTTTCTCCTGATGAAAATACTAGTCTACCTTCCATCTTCCCTACTGGCTTACCTGTTTCATTCACTTGCCACAATTTCTCTTCTGGACCATAAAGTCTTTGAGGGCAGGGAGTGTTAGATCTGAGATAAGCTTGTGCATGGGTCACCACAGTGGGTCCTGAGCAGGGTGGCATAGAAAAGCCTTAATACAGAATTAACTACGATAATAAAAGCATAACCAGGTTGCCAGAATCAAACAATTTCCCCAAAGGCCACACCATGTGCTGACTTCAGGTCACTACCTGGCTCTCCTGGACGCAGGCTGCCCAGCTATAAGTGAAAGGCATGTTTTTTGTGTCAAACTGCCAGAGTCAAATCTGATTTCTGAGACACCCACCAGAATTACCCCTGAGAAGCCTCAGCTCATTTTCAGTGGTGTCAGGAAAACTCAGAAGCTACATAAATATTAAAGTAAGGTCTCTCCTAATTAGCTGATCAATAAAGTGCAGAAAAAATTAAGTGAATACAATCATTTCCTGCAATAAGATGAGGTGGTAAGTCTGAGTTAAGTATCTGGGATACATTTCCAGACAGGTGCATTTTTAAATTTTTTTTTTTTTTTGCTTTTGTCTGAAGTGTAAAGAATGGGCCACTGCCAGAGGCAGCGTACCAGGCTTGACAGACCAGTGGTCTGATCAAGTCTGGCATATCCTTTGTTCCTCTGTTCCAATTTAATGCCTGCTGGGAGTGAATTCCAGTCATGTGGGGATGTTTTTGCCAATGAATATTTACCAACATCCTGATTATCCTGGGAATACAGTTAAAAAAAACAACTCCCAGGGAAGTGAACACATACTAGAATAAACACTTAGACGTAAGTCACGAGCATTTTCTTTAACGCTGAAGTAAACAACATATTGGCTCAGTTCACATGTACATTTAGGACTAAAGCAACCTAAAGTCACATACTCCATGTGTCATTGTTACAAGACCTAGATTTTTAGGCCATTTATAAATGCGTATATCATGTTGTAAGAATCTATTATTTTAACAACCTAGTGCACCTTTACAGTCCAGTAGTCAAATAGACAGGTGGTAATCTGATTTCCTTAACTTCAGGGAAGCCAACTCAGTAAATACATAGGTTTGTGTAGCTAACCCCAGAAATCCTAATCCTTGAATAGCAGTAACAGGAGCTCCTCCATCACATTGAGTCCATGTATACGTCAGTACATCTCATCTTTGTCAGCTGCTTTCCCAGTTACAGTTTGAGGACCACTTGGTGCTTATCTGTGGGAACTTGCTGATGGTGCAGCATTTGTTCTACCTCCCTTCTAGCTGATAAATTCCATTAAAACAAGCAAGAATCAATGACAGACTTCCCTGGTGTCACATAGAAGAGTAAGTAATTGCAGCAGCTATGGAGATGGCATGTCAGTAGCTGAAGGAGATGAGCTGCATTTTGCAACTCCATGTGGAGGTGGAGGACATTGCCACTGGGTGATCTCTGCTCCAACCAGTTAATCTGTTTCAGCCCCCACACTGGACTTTTTTATCTCTTGAAACAACATCAGGGGGAGGTAAACGTGACCTGTTCCTGTCCTCAAACACATCAAGTGAGACCTATGAGGACAGAGGGCAGCTAAGTTCTTCAGCTTCCTCTTCTCTACATGAGGTTCACAAGAAAAAAACACACCTACATAGCAGCTTTGTAGCACCACACTGCTAACACAGTGGCTGAAGGGATAGATTTGGTCTCCTGGAGTACCAGGGGCTATGCATTATTCATAGGAAGGGGTTTATTTCAGTTCTGCTTTGTTGTTGGGCCAATTCCCCCTCTAAGTCCAGAAGTACAGAATCATCCTGACCTACATGGTGTTCAACGAAGCAATGCTGGCAGCCTCAACATTCAGTGTGTCCATCTACCTAAAACTGCAAGACTTTACAGTAGCCCACAACAAAGATGTGAGACCTTTTGAATTTTAAGTCTTTTACATTGCATTTGATCATCTTTTCTGGCATTTCTCTTTAAGAAGGGTTATAAAGTTGGTGGGGAGTTTTTGTGTGTATTTTAGTTTGTTTTATGCTGAAAACATCCTGTAAACCCTTGTTGCAGAGTCTATGACTTCAAGAAAAAAAGAAATCAAAGTCTCACCATGAAAGCTCTGGCACTGGTGGTGCAAATGCTCTGTTCTGCTTTGTGATGTTGACCTGCTGTCCTGCACACAAATCCCCAGCTTCTAGAGGGGAGAGAGTTTCACCTTCCCACTTTCATGTGCAAAACGATGACAGTGTCAGGATTTTCTCAGACAGAAGCTGTTTTGGGTAGAGAAGAATCTAGCTGCCAGTTTCACCTTGAGTGATAGCACTTTGAAGTTCTAATAAAATCCAGGCTCTTGGAAGAGTCTATCAGCGCCTGTGCCTTCACTGGCACTGTCCTTTTCCCACACAAGGAGACCTCACTACAGATCTGGAAAGAGGAACAGCTCAGTGGACTTTCTACTTCTTCCTCCTCCCTTATTTGTGTCTCACATGCACAACTATTGAACATGTGCATCTCATCAGTGAGTGCAAATGAGGAGCACAAGGGAGCTGCCAGTAGGTAGCCTGACATGAGACTGCACTCCTCTAGTTTTAGCTTATTTGAGGTGATGCAGATCTGATTGCAGTAGAAGGAATGAGACAGAACTCCAGTATTTCTACAGGTCATCATACAACTACAAGAAAAGTAGGACAGACAATTTTGCATTAACCTGTAATGTTAAGTACTTAATCAACAACTTAAATATGGTTCAAATTCCCAGCTTGATTGACAGCACCTGAATAGCTTTCTGCAAATTAAGTGGGCTTAAATTTAAGCACATTAGGGTTCTCTAGTTAGTATTAACAGTCATAACCAGGGTTTCAGCTATGCATATTTATGTCACAACACAGATAGGGTATTCAATCTAGATTTGGAGGATTTAAGAGTTTTTAGAGTTCCAAAAATATATGTAATGGACCAAAGCATCAGAAATATGACATCTGCTGTAGTGTGTGATTTGCAAGAGTCTGTGGGTCTATTCCTTTGAGAGTGTTATCATTGCCAGGAAACACTAAGCCCTAAAAAAAGTGTCACCTATAATTTGCAAATACTGAGCCACATTCCTCACTCCAGGCTTTCCAGGACAGCCTGTCTACTCTGTATCTGTCTAGGACACTTTTCTCTTTTTAGCATCAGAGATTCTCACAGTCTTAAATGCACATATCTTCACCATCCTTGCAGTGTAGCAAAGTGCTGTCACCAGTCTTTTAAAGATGGGGAACACGAGACTTTGGCTTGCCCACAGTCTCTGAGGTAAAGCAAGGAATAGAAAGACTGTTTTCAAAATCCTGGTTTCCCTTTCATCCTTCCTGCTGGGTGGCTCTGCTGTTTAGGCAGCAGCTTTTAATGTGGAGCTCTGACGGTGAAAAGTGCACATGAAAGCAGTGGTTTGCCCTTCAGCCACAGCGGTCTGGCTGCATGCTACTGGTTAAAAAAACAAGAGCCGTATGCTTGTCAGAACAGGTAGTGTCTCTATTTTTACACAATACTGAGCAAATAAGAGGCAATTTGCAAATGATTAATATTTTATACCAGTTATTCATAACTCTGCCTGTCATTTCCTTGGGTGCCCTGAGTGTTACTGCTATTTTATCATTTCCAAAGCGATCAAGTCAGAAGTCCTGTTTACAGGGACACAGTTTTTGGCACAGCTTCCACATCACTGAGAACAAGGCTCATAACTACCAGCAGAAAGGAACTGTGCAAGGGCTTTATAGAGCTTGTGAAGGCTGCTTTTAATGCCTCTCACTCAGTTCCGGTTTGCCAGAAGATACAGTTCTGAGTTGAACACATTAAATGCTGCCTCCACAGTGGCTTTCAAAGACTTTTTTTTGACATGGGTCAAACAGAACCTGAATTATAAATATTTTCTCAGTCTTTCTATCCTCTCCCCACACCAAAATTACATCAAATATTTTGATATTTTCTACTTCTCAAAGCCTAAACCTTGTCATATGGGACATGTAGGCTGAGCGATCCTAAAAAGACCTATATGAATAATGGATATTTTTTTTATCTGACAGCCAAAACTGTTACAAAAGAGTGAACTCCCGAATACTTTCCTCAGGCCAGAGATAAAGGCTTTTTTTTTTTCTGAATTACTTTTTTTTTCTGAATTACTTTTTTTTTTCTGAATTACCTATCTTTACCATTCTGATAAGCATAAGTCAAGGTTAAAATAAAAATGAAAAGTGCTTCCTTTTTTTAAATGCAAAAATGAATTATCCAGAACTTTCAAAGTTTTCTTCCTGTTTCGGGGAGATGAGTTTTGTTGGGCTTTGGCCCAGGCGGTTCGCTGTTTGCACCTGCTAACAGATGTGATTGCCCTACACATTTCTGGACCATCTAGACTGGTAAAGGCAGCCACGGCAGCCCGGGCTAGGCATAACTTGCACAGATACAGGCTCTGCCTATTGAACTGCTAGTAAGGCAGGAGCTGTTTTCTCCTGCAGTAGTTGCTTGGAAGTCTAGCAGGGCAAGTGGCCTTTCAGGCCAAAGTTAGATGCTAAAAATAGAGCACTTTTTATCATATTGTTGTGTGGAAACAATTATGCAGCAATCCTTAAAGCACAAAGCCACGTCATCAATGTCTGTAGACAGTGTGTCACTGAGAAAATGAAAGATTTTACTTAAAGACCTAATAGGCATCTTGAAAAGATATTGGTTTGTGTTTTCAGAGATGCGCTCTACACTCCGAGCATCTCTGAAAATGCAAGATGTCTTTTTTTTCTCTTTTTAAAAATATTTAAGCTTAAATGGAGCTGGTACTTTGTGCATGATGCAAAAACAGCAAACTTAGGAACTTTCTGAAGGTGATAAAAACAGCAGCAGGCTTCAGGGGTGACCCCTTGGATGGCAGATTTGGCACCAGTTAGGGGCAGAGGCGGATTGCATCCCTCATCTCAGCCTTGTTTGCTCGGGGTGAGCAGCTCTGCCAGAGCTGCCTCAGAGGGCAGAGCTTTGGTAGAGAAAAAGAGCATTTACTAATGTAGCTGCTAGCTGCCATACACAGGGAACCAGGTGTAGACTGTGTGAATATTTTAAGTCTAATTTAATTTAGCACTCGGATTAGGTGTATGCTATTTATAATTAAGCAACTCCAAGTGATTCCTCAGATCTTACAGCAGGTGGGAGACTATTTAGTGTGCAGTCAGGGAGCTCTGCACACTGCAGGGTGAAGCTGGGAGCCCTGTGTGGCTGGTACTGCCATACTACAGCATATAGAGAGGAGATTTAAGTTGTCTAACTAGCTGAATGTTTATTAATAGGCAGTGTGAGTGTGTCTCCTGGGCTTTGTGATGGCATCCCTACGAAATGGTGTAACCTTCTGTGCCGAATAATGTTTGCATGAGGTAAGCAGAAGTGGTTTGTTCTTGCTCGAGGGCTCTCCCTGGTACAGAGGAGGGTTTGGTATCTTCCACCGGACACAAAGAGCCATTTCCAAGTGCCCGGGCAGGAGGCCGCAGCGAGGAGCTGTGTGGCACCATGCTGTGTCGCAGCGGCGGCAAGCGGAGGTCGGAGTTGGTGCGCTCCCCGTGCGGTTTGCTTTGCCGTCTAGACGCTGTGGCTTTTATTAGATCTAATTCAAATTGGAGACATGGCTCTGGCAAAGTTTCCAGAGCAGTAAAACATTGTCAGAGATAGGAATAGAGCATTTAGCCTGTCAGATCTGGACCAGCTACAACCTTGTCAGCGGAGGACAGAGCTGGTCCCAGCAAAAGCACTCGAAAACCAGGATGAAAAGTGGGATAAGGAATTGCTGAAATCAGGGGCTCAACTGTTGGCTCAATTAGAGATGATACTGAGTTACTTCCCATGCCCCTGCTTGTTGAAAATTTAGCAGTGCAGGCTGATGGCAAAAGGATTGATAACAAACATAATGACATTTGTCTCCTGCTTACTGTCTTAATATTACATTATTGCAACAATAAATCCTCTGGATAGAGCAGGACACCTATTCTAGACATTCAGTCACTGTGGTCCTACACTTCTGACTGTCTGAAATATGACAGGCACCTAGAAAGACTGTCTGCCAGCAGCAGGATGGTTTGCACCAGTGGACCTGGCACTGCCAGGTGCTGAGTGTCTGTCCCCATAGCTGACTCCCAGGAGCACTGTGTGTGACTGCTGTCCAAGTGTGTTGTGCAGAGAAGACCTCAAGCATGACTTGTTCAGAGCATTTGGATGCACCTTGTCCCATTAATTATTTCCTACATGTGTACCCTGCAGTTTGCAGACAATACCAAAGGAGTGGATAACTGATATACTGGAGGGCAGAGCTGCCACTGTCCAGGGGTAACAACAAGCTGCAGAAATGAACTGAGAAAAACCTCATGAAACTCAACAAAGGCAAACACAAAGTCCTATACCTGGTATGCAACAATCCCATGCAGTAGGACAGGCAGGAGCCAAGCAGACACACAGCAGTTGGGCAGAAAAGGAGCTAGAAGTCCTGGTGGACTGCATGTTGGACATGAGTCAGCAGTGTGTCTCCATGGCAGGGACAGCCAGCTCCACACAGAGCTGTACAAGCATAAGCAGAGGTGGTAGGCTGAGAGATATGATTCCTCCCCACACAGAGAGCATCTAGAGCAGCATGCCTACTTTTGGGTTCTACAGTATATCAACAAACTGGCATGAGCCCAGGGGAGGCCACAGAGATGGTGAGGGATCTGGAGCAGATAATGTACAAGGAGAGGCTAAGAGCTGTGTTTGTTCAGCCTGTAGAAGGGAAGGCTTTGGGGGGGGTTTTCCAAAAGGGCAAATGGAGCCAGAATCTTCAGTGGCATACAGCAATAGGGAGAGGGGCAGCAGACACCAACTGAAACACGGGAAATTCCAGTGAGAGAGTGGGAAAACCTTTTTTTGTCCAGGGGGCAAAGGAAGGTCCTGACACTGCAACAGGCTTCCTAGGGGGTTGTAGAGTCTTCATCCTTGCAGATATTCAAAACCCAACTGGTCAAAGCCCTGAGCAACTTGCTGTAGTTGATCCTTTTCTGAGCAGCAGGTCCTGCAGAAAGATGACCTCCAGAGGTCTCTTCCAACCTAAATTATTCAGTGGCTCTAAGGCACTTTTCAGGTTAAGCTGGCCAGCTGCTCTCCTCAAGTCTGTGCTCCACAGCACAGTTCCAGGTTAGGTTCTTTGATTTGCTCACTAAGAAAGCCTTTCCCTTGTTGCTGAGACCTTAGGGAGATTAGCCAGGTAAATAGGAGTGCAGTATTGGATTGTGGGAATATGCTCCTTAATTATCTGCTATAAGTCTTGTGACACAAATACAGCTGTGAATGTTTAATTCTGCTGGAATGCTAGTTCTGCTTCTTCTTGACATCACAACCTGAATCTTTTGTTTTTTTCTTGCAACTGATTATATACTTCTTTTTCAGCTTTCCAAAAAGCTAAGTACTGTTAGTACTGCAAAGCATTTAATCACATGCTCAGCTTCATTAATGTGGACACTATTGGTGAGACGAAAGCATTTGTATTATGTGACAACCTCAGACAAAAGTCAGAAGTGTGGTGTACTATATTTTTCACTGGGATTTTTTATCTGCTGCTTGTTTTCAGTGTCCTAGTTGTTTGCTGCATGCAGAGCTACATGACGAGATATGAGAATTTTACTGGTTTCAAAACTGCAGGAAAAGACAGCACATGCTGGCACAAATAACTGTTTTGGATTTCCTAGTGCTCTTTTTTTAACCTAGCTCAATTTCTTTTGCTAGGTATTTTGAATTGCTTGTCATGAAATTACTAATGCATGAGTGCAAGAGCTATCTGCGGGCCAGTCCACATTGCTAGTTAGCTGAAGTCTGGACAAGGACCCTTCCTATGCTATGTTCATTTATAACTCAGCCCCTAAACCTGGGTTATAGAGTCACTTCCTATTATAATCAGGACTTTCTCTAACCCTGGGGCCACTGGCCAGTGAGCTTGTTAGGAAAGACTGAATTTTTCCCTTAAGCACCATTTAAACGAGAGTATTTTCCTTCCTGTTGAGGAAGATAGTCAAAGTCTGGAGCTTTCAAGTACCTGTAGCTACCATGAGCTTATAAAAGCTCTGGCAAGTTCCTATGACTGGTTATATCCAGTTTTATGACACTGGGTCATAAAACAAATACATTTTGAGGCCTTGTCCTGCCTGAGAGTGGTTCAGTCAGTCATGGCAGGGTCCTGAGAGCCATGCTTTTCAGTACATACTTGCAGGCTCAGGCCACAAAGATATACAAACTGTTCTCCGGCACGTGTTCAGCTTCACCTGAAATGGATAGAGACTTGCAGGTTCTACTCAAAATAGGAATCCAGTCTCCTTCTGAATACAGGTATACGCAGGAATTCATAGCTGTAATCAGATAGTGAAACAGATAATGTATCTGCACAGGCAACCCCTATAGCTGTTTATATTCTAGCTCTGATTGTCCTGAAAACCAGAAAATAAACTCCCCTGTCCATTAGCTTTCAGAGAACAATAACTACTGTTAACTACTGAGGCACCTTAGGTGCTAAGGATGTTGTTAGTCATGCTTTTATTCTTCCAGAGAAAAGAGTTTGTCCTGAAATCAGAAAATTATAAACCATAAGGGCCTCTTAGATTTTTCTGCCTTTTCCCACAGATAAAAGGTACAGGATGGAGTAAAATAACAGCTTTACATTTCATCACTTTATTCTAGATAGGATTGACTGTAGCACAGAAAACTTCTTTATGTTATCCAATGTGCAAATGCTGAAGGTGCAAGAAGTAGAAGGACCCATCAACTCTTCAAAGACGCTTTCTTTGTAGAGGTGAACTCTTTGCTAGAGTATTTGACACATGCAGGAAGGAAGGTGTTAATCTGTTTGCATCCAAGGCACAGTCTGCAGGCTGCTGGTAATTGTTGCCCCATAAATGTGCCTGTCATGCCTCCTTAGTCTTTAAATATCCAAACTCAAAATAGATGTCTGTGCAACATGTTGAGCCCTGCACTATTGTTTTGTGAGGCAGTATTATTCATTTAGCTTCAGCCAGCTGCTCTCTATATTCAGCTTGGAGGAACAGACTGGAATTTGTAACCAGACAGGCAGGCTGGGAAGCTATAACTTATTCCCTGGGCTGATAAACCAGTGCATCGAAAGTACAGTAAACAAACGCCCACTGGAAAGTCATTCCAGTGCTGTGTCCCCTCCTTTCCCCCTGCCACAAATAGCAGTAAGCACAAGGGAACCTGCCTTCATAAACAAATACCCTAGACCTTAATTCTAGTATCAGCTGCATGACATAGTGTTGCTGGTATGTTAAACATGGCACATAACAGCAGGACACACTGTTAGGTCACACATGACAATATAAAGTGCTAGGTAAGGTCTATGCCTTCTGCTGGGTGGGGACCTGGAGCAGGTCAGTTATTTGTAACTACATTGCCCTCTACTGACAGATGCACAAAGAGGTTGAGACCTTCATTCTGAACTCTACTCGGGTACAGGCTGTCCTGTCACTTGTGGTGAGACAGAAGAACGAGGTGGTGTCATGGCCCTGCCTGGCAGGAGATACCAGCTTTCATATGTTTTTGTGGAGGCACCACTTATTCCAGTCCCAGAGGCACAGGTCTGGCCATGAATTGATGCTCTCCACCAAGGGAGTCGTCTTCTTTCCCTTTTCAAACACAAACAAACAATTGTCTGAACTGTTTTCTCTGCATTCTTCATCCTTTTGTGGACATTGGAAACAACCATGTGCATAATCCAGCTGCAAGCAAACAATCGTTGTGAATGGGAGTGCCTCCAGCCCTTCTGCAGCACCCTGCAGCTGTGTGGAACCTCAGCATAGGCACATCCTCTTTGGAATTGTTACTGCTGATCGAGAAACATGGGAGTTCACGGGGCTGTGATAAACTGGGAGGTCTGCTTCTGTATCTCCCTACAAGAAACATCAAAGCAGCAGATGACACCTCCCAGGATAACAGTTCTCAGTCAATGGCTGTGACTCTGCAGTTGCCTGTGGGAGTTCCAAGGCTGACAGCAGTGGGCTAAGCAAGCACAGTTGTGACTTCATCTGTACATCACAAGCTCTCATTTGGCTTGTTTCCTGCCTTCAGCAGAAACAGTGCTGTCTTCTCCTTGTAACAGGCTCTCACTCTCCATGTGTCTTTGAACCACATTCAGCAATGTGTGGGTTGCAGAGGAGATGGCATTCATCTGTGGAGCTGTAGTTCAAAAGGATGAAGGTTGGCACATCCCATTAAGAATTCTGTGAACCCCTGTTTTGGGACAATAGTGTATTTTACTGAGGTAGTTCCCTTTTTTTGGCCTCTGTTTAGATGAGGTGCCAGGAAAGCTTTAAAGAAGGCAAATGCAGTTCTACAGCTATGAAGTCGGGATAGCAAAAGGAATACTATATTTTCTCAATTAGCAATTCGTACAATCAAGGCTCATTTATATACGTTCGTGAACAAGAGAAATCTCAGGTGCTATGTATTTTCCCAAGGGAAATTTCCCAGTGCCCTTGCCATAATGATCCAAATAATACAATTTTTTTGTCAGTGCTATGTGGTATTTTCTGTCTCGACAGATACTGTTTCATACCAAGAGTAACCAATGGAAGAAACACGTTATTTTCATCAGAAAACATGTATACATGCACATGTGGAAAAGAATGTGTGCAGTATGTGTGTGTGTGTGTGTGTGTGTGGACAGGGTGCATACGATTAAAGTCAGCACAGTTGCTTGAGGCCTGAAGTATTTTCATCCAGCCATTGATGGCTTTGAAATGTTTTCAAATATCCTATGAAAACAAAACAAGTGGGAACATCTGGGAAGCTGATGGGCTGTGGTGTGTGTGGGATGGGGTGAGTTCAGAGGAAGGAAATCAGCCATTGATCAGCTCACCATCAGGTGTCATCTCCGTCGCTGGAAATGCTGGCAAGGAGGGAAGCTGGACACGGGAAGGAACTGAGCAGCAAACAATCCATGCGTGAAGCCCTGGAATAAAAAGCGTAAAAACAATGAAGCTTAGGTAATGGGGGAACTCCTGCCATGTAGGAAGAGGAAGAGGCTGCAACTCATTCCAGCCCCATCACTCCAGGGCAAGCATGTAAATCATCTGAGTGTGCACACGAGATGCTATTTATAGCTGTTAGTTGAAGCACTTGTTATTTATCACTGTGTTTATGCAGAAGGAAGCCCCCCAGTATAGGAAAGATGCTACTCCAAGTCTCCAGTGTTTCCTCCTATTTTTATATATACACTTTCCCTGGCTTTATTTAGGTTCATGTTCTTTATTTTAAAAAAGCGTATGGTTTAATGATGGCAGTGCTGTTAAATATTTACCAGTTCTTGTGTGGTCCCCTCCTGTCAGGGGGCTCTCCAAAGGTGGCATGGGGTACCCCCGGGCTGATGAGTGTGTCTCCTGCCAGGTCTTACCTTACCTCCTCCTCTAGGGCGCAGGAAGGGCTGAAAGGCAAAACGCTTCAGGCTCATCTTTACAAAAGAAACAAATAAATAGCAGGCAGAGGTCTGTGGGGGCTCTGGGCTGCTGGAGGCCCTGAGCAGGATATGGCAGGGAAGCAAGAGGGCATGGTGGAGGCTGGCACTGGCTTTCCACAGGGGAGTTTGTACAGCTCAGTTGCTCCCCACCAAATGTCCCAGGCCAATGAAACGTGTTACTCCAGCAGTGCCCGGGGACCTGCCTGAGGAGAGCAGTCCAGCAGCCCTGCACCCCCCCAGGGCTGCTCCCCCTCTGCCTTGCTGGGAGCACTGGTACAGGGAAAAGCAAGGAGCTCCAGGCAGGGACCAGCCTCTTGGCCCAACAAAACGGCCCCAGCCTGCCTGTCTCTTGTCCCCAAGGGCTTGGGGTTGCTACAGAAGCACCCCTACAACGCCAGCCCTAGAACACTGGCCGGTCTGCTTAGCTTCTGGGGGTTGCTCCTCTGCCCTTTCTGTCAGTGGGAGCCCCACAGTAATGGCTGGGAGAGATGCAGAAAAACTCAAATGGGTGCTCCCCTTGCTCTTCTTGTGGAGAAACAGGAGGGTTTATGGGGCAGACCTGTTTACACCAATGCCTCTCATGGGATAGGAGGGGGGGTGGTTCCCACCTCTCCTCCTGTGCCAGCTGGCTCCCCAAGGGCATGTTTCTGTCCTACCCAGCTTCTGCAACTTAGTGGGGGTCTTTGGTGGGCTCAAGATGTTCTGCCCAGCAAGGTGCTTCCATAGCTTGGGTAGCATTTTCCTGATTTGATAACAGGGAAACAGAGGCAGTGAGACAGTGCTTAGCTATATTAATTGTCCTCCCCATTTGTGTGCCACTGTAACCTCATTTCAGTGCCAGCCCTACTGTAACCATCCAGCTCTCCTTTACTGGGGATCTCTGGTTAACCCTTTCCTGAAACACAGGCTTCAATTCTGTACTTTCAGAAAACATTACATGGATCTTACTTACAGACTGAAGGTGTCAATAGTCCCCATTAACATCAACACGGGAAAACTGTACAGTTCCTTAATAAACATACATTTAGTACATTTTTAAAAAAACACTTTAAGTACTATTTGGAATACAGTGTTTTACTTTTAAACAACACCCATTCAAGCAACAAATCTGTTGGCTTTTTTTCATACAGAATTTCCCCTCTGTTACCATCACATATACTTGTTATGCAGTTACACCATAACACTTACACTACTGTACTTAAGTACACACACATAAACATAGTCCCCTCTGAGCATCTTTCAGAGCAGTAGGAGCCCTGGCAGCCATCCCCCACTAGACTGAGCAAGACTGGTGCTCTCAGCCTCTCCTGGTGCATCATGTGCACCAGCCTCCAACTGTCTTGGTGGCCTCCACTGGGCATAATTCAGTATGTCAATGGCTGTCTTGTACTGGAGAGTCCAAAACTGGGCATGGTACTCCCAGTATGGCTTCACACATGCTGAATAAAGTGGAGTCACAACTTTCCTCAGTCTGTTGCTTCCTCAAAACATGAAAACATACCTCAAATAGTGGGAGCAAAAGCAGCCACTGCTGTGTTTCTGGGAATGCAGACCTCAGAATCAGGAATTTTTAAAACGAGGTAACCTCTTCCTTTTCTGTCTCCAGTTGAGGCTTTAAGCTAAGCACCCGGAAGGTACTCTTTAGTAGTAGAAACCTGGGAGCCATCTTCTTATGTCCATTTCCCCTCCTGACGATCTAGGAGAGAATGCAACCACTTCTCACTTTCCTTTCTGTACTGTATTTGTCCACAAAAGACAAAGCAAAATTCTTGTTTAACGTCTTGGGAGCAAAGAAGCACTATATTCTGTGTACACAATTTTAAATCACTTGCATTAATAACTTTACGATAATAAAGAGCAGTTTATGCAAAGAAGAAATCCAATTTGCTTTGCTCTCCCCTGAAGTGAACACATTTCTTTCTCTGCTGAGGGGACCTCCCAGCACCTCACAAACATATGGTCTCTTAGGTGTAAGTGATGCTCACCTGCTTTGTTGTCGTTAGCAGAAGAGAACTAAATATATAATAGATGCTCAAGTACCTTGAAATTAACGTATTGTGCAAGCACAGCTGTCATTATGCCCCTTCCAGTCACATTTTTCACCTGTTGTATGCTTGTTTACCTGTAGCTTGTTTCAATAATGTGTTACATACTTTTTTAATAGTTTGGAAAACTCCCAGTTTCAGAGCTGGGCTACTGTCTTATTTCCCCATTGGCATTCTCAGATCTAGACTATTTAATCACTCCTTAAAAATCAGATAAAGGCATTCCACTGCCCCCTCTTTTTTTTCTTTCTTTTTTTAAATTGTGCTAAACTCATGCTTGGTAACAGACAGTTTGGGCAGACAAAGGTGTCTTACCTTCAGACAACAAAAGACTTGGTCCTTTCTGGTTTTACTTGGAATGGATCAAAATATGAAGTCTGGACCTGAATTTGAATTCCTTGTGTTTCAGAGCTCTCAGATCACACTTCAGGTTTAGACCATCACAAAACATGAACTAAAGCATACATTCTGGGTCTGGGCTCAGGTTTGTTTTCCTTTCTCCTCTCCCCATCACTTTCAGCAAGTAGGGTTTGGGTGAGGATTTTACCTGCTCTAATGTTTCTCTTTGCTGAAGTAAAGCTGTGTCATGTTGGCAAGTGAGCCCAGGGGCTCCAGCTGGTCTTGCATGCAGTGAACTTTCCCTGTTTTATTAAATGTCCAGTCTTCCTAACAGAAGAAGAAGACAGCTTATCCCAGCTTTTATGGCCATGGCTTTTATGACCCTGCTTCCATCTGTTAGGTGATTTGTACTACAACCCTCTTTACACAGAGACATAAGCAGGTGGCCCTTGAGTCTTTCTCCTGTGGATTGCTTTCCAAGGCCATTACCATTGCTGGGATAGCAGTATAAGAACTGGACCTATCCTCTCCTCCTCACCTGTTTCATGTCTGTCTCGTGTTCATGGCTGTCAGCTGTGCTGCACACAATGTATGGCAGGTGTACTGCAGGGCTTACCTGCCCCAGGGCTTCTCTTCTGGAAACAAAGAGATGGGGAGATTTATTTCCTCTCTAGGTGTATAAAGCTCTGATGGAAATAACAGGTTTGTGGCTAGTTTGCTCGGTTTGAGGATGTGCTTGTTGTATTGTTGAATTTGACCACAGGATATGAGCATCCACGTGACAAAGCTACAGCCAAGTGATGAACTCCTGGGAGATGCTGTGCTGCTGAGGACCTCTGGGACATGTCCTGTGGACTGCTGAGCTGCTCCACGGCTGGATGAGTTTCTCTGTCTCTCTGAATGTCTTTGGCTCCAGCTCTCCAGCCTGTTCTCACACTGCAAAAGAAGTGACTTCCATTAGAGGGGCTAGAAAAGCCACATTGTCACTACCTCACATCCTCACTGTGAGAGCACCTGGGGCTGGTAGGTGCATGCCCAAAGCCATCAAGGTGTGGGAGAGCTATACTTCTGCCTCCTCCTCATCAGACAATGTGCCATTACAGGATTTATAAAAGGGTCCAGACAGATGTGCCTGGAGGGATATAGACACTGTTGCTCCAAGGCTGTGAGTCTCAGCTGGAAATAAGCCACCAGTCTTGCTGCAGGACTTCAGTGTCTTATTCTGGGAACATAGGGAGGCAGACAGACCTGGCCTGGGCGTTTCCAAACTGCTGTGCAGGGTAACTCCTCACTCTGCAGCTTGGTTTTCATGACTCCTTATTCATAGGTGTCTAACTCCCTTCAGTCGTACAATGTGCAGAGAGCTCAGGCACATAAACTCAGGGTGATGGGTTCTAGTTGGCAGATAAGGACTTAAAAATATGTTTTTGTGAATCTAGTCCTGTGTACCACATGCACGGCGTTGGTAGGAGTCAATTTCTCATGCTTACATGCTCCTGATACATATCTGGCTAACACACACTGGGATCATTTTTAAGCTCTACTGCTCCAAGGTACCAGTCTGATCCTGGGGTGCTCCTTAAGACACAGTGCAGAGGACAACTGTGTTAGCTGACTTGCCTCCTCTTGTACACTGTGATTGGGGCACTTAGTCCTCAGCACAAGAGGAGGCTGCCTGAGTCCTTCCCTGTTCTGCTCACAGGGGAGATGCCACTTCATCTGCTTCTCCATCCATCCAACAGATGTCTCTCCCCCCGCCCCCTCCTTTGCTGGCTCCTGTGCTCAGGTGTGCCTGGGTGTCTGTTGAGGTCTATTAGGCAGTGGGCAAAGAGCCTGAATTTTAATCTGATGTGAGACAAAACAAATCACATCTTAGATACTGGAAGTTTCTCTGTTTAAACTAAAAGGATTATGTGTTGTTTTTATGGATTTATTCTTTTTTTAATACTTTGAGAATACCTAGAAGCTGTCCAAGACCTCATGCCCTGAAATACTTTGAGGATGAGATAAAGAAGAAAGTCTTGTATTGGTAATAGAATACTATTAGAAGCCAGAAAAATCTTTGGGAGGAAAACAGGAAAATTCTCTGTGTGTTTCTATGAAGAAATAATCTAAGAACAACTAACCTTTGCAAAACTGTTATACCATACTCTTGTCATGTGTAGCTAGGCTTCAGCCAGTTTCTTTCAGTTCTGTAACTTCCAGGCATGTGTTTGGCCACAGAAGTGCCCACTTATCTTTGTGCCTGGGCTTCACTCTATCTTTCAATTGCTTCAAGTTTCATCTCTTGTGGGTTTTTTGTGGACAGCTTCATTAAAGGCAAGAGACTCTGAATCTCTCTTGATTTTGAAGAACAAGTGACACCTTGCTGCAATTTTGCAAGCAAGCAGAAATGTAATACTTCTTCACTATAAGAGCAGAACTGTAGAAAATTGGGAACATTTGTGTCCTGGTTTCCCAGGAGCAAACCCATGGGCCAGCCATGCAGGCAGGTCATGAGCAGCCCTGAGTCAGCTGGGAGATCCAATCAAGGCAGCTGACTCACAGGTGTATCCCATACCACCTCATCATGCTCATTATAAAAGGAGGGAGTTCACTGAGGGTGGAGTTTCTCTTCCTGGGACTCTTCTTCTTGGTCTTTTGTTCCTGCTGCTGACCCCAAGGACCAGGTGAGTAGAACCTTGTATACTTTATGTTGGTGATTGTATCAGTTTTTGTCATTTCATTAAATCTGTTTCTACTTCAACCCATGGGGTTTCTCCTTTTTCTCCCTGATTCTGCTTCTCAGCTGGGGAGGGGTCATTGGGTGGTAGAACAACTGCTACAGTTTAGCCCCACATACAGGCTAAACGTAGATAATTTGTAAAGCACATTATATTCTGGCTGAATACAATTTTGAAGGGTGTTTCTAAGTTCAGTAGCAATGACCTAAGTCAATTTGACCCTCATTCTTACCTACAATCGTCTGCATTTTTTCCAAATGTAGATTTCTCTGGCTTTAGTTTAACAATAAATTAAGGCCAAGGTTGGTCAACACTGGTTTGAATACCAGCAATAGTATAGCTAAATGCAGCTCTCTGATAATCTTGAGGAGCTGCAGATTGCAGGTGCTTTACTGTGTTGGCCTGATGTGATTTACTGGCCTGAGAATAATTTCATGAGCAAGGAGTAATTAAGTCTGCTGTTAGAGCATCAGTGCAGGTTCGGTAGCAGAACTTGGCCACTGAAATGCATAGCATCCTTTTGTGGGAACTTGCACTGCTCCTCTACTCCCTTCAGACAGAGTAGCTCAATCATTATTTTCTTTGCAAACCTGGAGGCTGATTTTTCAGCCATAGCATGCCTAATTTCCAAAACCCATTGTGATGCACCTGCAGATGTCAGTATAGCCTAAAAAAAATCTCCTTAAAAAGAGGGCTTCTAATTAGTGAAGGTTAAGCCATTCACACAAAGCTCGTGGCTTCACTCAATACTTGGGGTTCTGTAAGTGAAAAGGCTCCTGCAGTAAGTGTCCATATATTTCAGTTCATGAAATCAAGGTAATTGAGACAAATGGGGTGGAGGCTGGAGAAAGCAGCTTACACAGCACAGGTAGAAATGGGTTGGGGCTTTGAAGTTTGTGCAGCAGTGGCTGTGGCACTTGAAAGTGCAGTCTTGACTTCCTGTAAAGATGAAGAAGCTGTTTGTCAGTGCACCTAGGATTTCGTTTTTGGCCATGTTTCTAGTAGGAACACATCCTGAAATGGTGTTTCAGGACACATTATATGCTTTTAGAAGCCATGCCTAGCTGGATTAACCTGCACTGCTTCAGCCCAATACGTCCTTTGCAGATAAAATAAGGGCATTTTGCATCAACTTTGTGTGTTCGCAGGAGGTTAAAAATGTGCCTTTGAGTGAGTAGTTGGCTCCTTTGTATTTCATATGATTTCTGCCTTAGAGGAGAAAGCAACTACTGAGGTCAGGTTTCCTGTTCCACACTGAATTTTTAGAAAATGGGATGGTTATTCTTATTTGGTAACTCATGAAGTTACTTCAGTGTGCTCAAGGCCACTGCCTGCCTGGCAAGCTGGTGGCTGTGCGTCAGAAATGCTTTTATGACCAGCATGTGGACAGATTATGGATGGATATGCAATGGTATCACTAACCACAGCAGTTCAGGGTAAGACATGAGAAGCAAGACTGCAAGAGAGCAGGTGGAGGGGAGGAGAGGGTGACTGTGAGGGCTATGTGAAAAGGTGGTTAGGATGTCTTGATTGTGCATCTTGCAGCAAGGAGGTGGCTGTGGTATTGCACCAGCTGTGAAGCGGAAGGTACAGGGTTATGCTTCTGCTGGGGAGGGCAGAGCGCTTTGCAGGAGTGTTGCAGATGCATTTGCTGTTTCCCCTGCAGGCTCAGTAGTAGGTCCCCATGCAGGGCTGAGTTAGCTCTGTAATGTAAAGCTACGTGTATTTACATTATAACTTTGCAGCCTATTCAAGGCAACCTTCCCTGGAACTGAGCAGCAGATGAATGACTAATTACTTTCTTAAAAGGGACTTCATGCTAAGCCCTTTAGGAGCCCAGCTTATAGCAAATACTGTGCGGATGAAACGCAGCAACTGACAGCCCATGCGAAGAGCTGGGACAATTCAAGCATAGTGTTTGCAGAGACTACTCGGAGGAAAAAGAAAAAGAACGTATCAGGCTGAGCCCACGCCTGGACAAGAAAGTACTTGTGTGTGTGTTCCTCTCTCCCTTCCCAAAAAAAAAAGGGGGGGGATTTTTTTTGGTTTTTTGTTTAAAGGTTGGGGGCTTGCAAACATGACTGTCAGCCCTGATCCTGCCATCAGCAGGCACGCTAACGCATGGTCTTCGTGTGTGAGTAAATCAGTGTAGGAATGCCTGGTACGGGTTTGCCTCGTATGTAAGCTCTGTCCTGTGCCAATTGTCTGTTGTTGGCTAAATAGGGCCCCATGAAAATGTGTGACTAACAAATGCCCATGTGTCCTATTTATAGGTTTTTCCTGTCACAAGCCCTGGGCTGACTTTGCCTGAGGTTTCTGCCAGGACAGACATTGCAAGTACTTGGTTGGGGTCTAAAACTATGCCAGGAGATCTCAACACAGGTGCAGAGACAGACCAAACAGGGCCACACAAGCATAGAAGAAGGTGAGTCTGGAAAAACAGGGAGTGGATGTGACTTCTCATCCTGGCATGTACAGCAGTCCTCGCCCATGAGTGTGATGCCCCAGTGATGGCCAAGGCAGACCCATCTCTGCACTGACAGTGGCATGCACTAGGAAGACCAGTGCTCCCAGGTGTCAAGGCTGAGCTGGCAGCAGGCACTGCACTGCCATCTGCTTCAGCCTTGAGTTCAATGCCTGTTTGTTGATTAGCTTATCCCCTTAGTCTTTGTGTTTTAATCTAATAAACCAGTACATGCAGGAGCCAAAGACAGTGGAGGAGTGAAACAAAAGCTATTTATTCTACCCAGAACAGTCACACTGAGCAGTTTAAAGCTGACAGCATAACCATAAACAACCAGTGTCTATGGCTCTGAGAGTTTGCCCTAAGCCAAACAGAGCTAACAAAAGTTCCCCAGGATGGGGTTTGTTTTCTGCTTTGGCCATCACTTGCTCATGGGACAGAGGAAAAACTTCGTGACTCCTCAAGCTAACCTCTCTCCCCTTATGTGGGAGCATACCAACCCCTGCTGCTAACAGGCTGAGTTGAAGAATAAACAAATTACTATAGAAATAAGAATCTGAGTATATCTTGTCATTCTGATGTACTTCAGATCTTCTGGTTTTGCATATGAATAATATTGAGGTGTACATCAGACTTGGGTCACACCCAGAGCCCCAGGACTAGGTAGAAAAGCAACTCCTTCACTCTTTCCTAGACCCACTACATCACTGATCTGCTCTTGTCAAGAGTTTCTGAGGTTGTGAGGAACTGGGGATCCATAGGATCCTTGTGCCTGAGGTAAGGGCAGCAAAGGAGAGGATGGCAGGGGAGACTGAAACACCAGCTGCATAATGCTCTGAAAAGCATCATTTTCCCTCCCTGAGCCCCAGCAGAGCAGCCAGGGCTGTGCCTGCAACTGAAACAACAGCTTTTCAGGAGTCATCTCAAATTTATCCCTTAGGAAAATCCCTGTCTGAGCTGCCCAGTTGCCTGTGGCTGGTGGCCAATAGTAGATGCTGAGAGGAGGAATATGATGAATCTGTTTATATTGTAAGCGCTCATCAGTCATTCCTACCTGTTATTCCCTGTATTTGGAGTCCTCCTTGATGTCATCAGTAAACTTCAGTTAAAGGACAGGTCTGAAATAATCTTTTTTTCCCCCTAAGAAACAGAATTTGATGAACACTGGTGGTGTTTAAAAGTCAGGTTTTGCTGGAAGTCAGCAAATTAAAGAGGCAAAAGGGTGTTAAGCTGTTGCATGGCCTCCCATGCCCAGAAAGGGCTGTGTAATTCTGAGCTGCCTCACCCCGGCTGCTCTCTGGTGGCTCAGGTTCTGACCAAACCTCTAGCAGCTCTAGGTCCTAACACTCTTGCAAGCAAGGCTTCAACCAGCAAGCTGCAGGCAGGCGAGCATGAGAGTCCCAGAGGAGCACTTCCCAGCATGGGAAAAACGTGCAGAACAGAAATTTCTAACTGGAGTGCTTTCCTCCTATTAGGTTTTCAAATAACAGATGTTTCCCTCTGACATTTCACAAAACCTCCTCTGTGAGGTTTTTGTTGCATTCAAGACAGTTTCCAGTTAAAAGAAACTTATAAAATTGCCTACTGTTTAACACCTGTTTAATATCAAGGTGAGTGGAAACTCATGAAGCCTGTGCTAGTGCTAAATGACCACTCTCTAAACATGTCACTTCCAGTTTCAGCTCCTGCTGTGCTGTGAACCAGGCCACGGCACCGCCTTTGATCTAAGATAGGGATGGGTGAGCGTAAGGATGTGTGTGAATATGGAGACTTGCAGGAGGGTGAATTTGCTGTGCTGAGCAGTCTGGCTATGCCGGTGTGTCTGTAGCAGCAGTCAGAAGCTTTAGAGGAATTTCATAGTAGGTAATTATGGAACAACCTCACTAAGCCTTGTCACTCAAAGCCTGTTTAGATCTTGAAATATATAGGCTTAAATACCATGAATGAAGTGGCCTCTTATTTCTTTAATGATATAAATATATAGCAGGTTAACTTGAAGGCTTTTGGCACAGCAAGTCTGCGACTTTGTGGGATATGCCGCAGAGAACAGAAAAACACTGTTATGCCTCTATTTTGAAAAGAGCAAAATGACGATGTAATTGCTATAGTCTGCTTAGCTCTGCACTCATGCTTATTGACCCTTCCCAGCTCCTTTTGGCTTTTGCCTTTTTCCTTCTTTGTAACCACCTCTTGCTTACCTTGATCTCCTTCTGTTGCTGCACCTTAGGTACTAATTTCTATGGAAAAATATGTCAAAACCTTTCTTTAAAACTCCATTTCTCAAGTGAATTCTGTTGCACCAACATAGTTTCAAAGAACACCAGCTCATGGGAGAAGACTAAACTCTTCTTAGCTAAGCAATAGGGTGAATAGTTCAGTGTCAGTAGCCATTTTCTTTGGATGTGTTTGTTCCTTTCAAAATGGTTGAATCCACAATCTTCCCTCTCTTGCCAATGTGGCAGTCCTC
Source organism: Podargus strigoides (assembly GCA_028020825.1). NCBI lineage: Eukaryota > Metazoa > Chordata > Aves > Caprimulgiformes > Podargidae > Podargus > Podargus strigoides. Next base: position 43,258,929 of record CM051623.1, read on the forward strand.
CCTTGAGGGTGGTTCTTGTGCATGTGTAGGGGGTGTGCAGTGTTAGATCGTGGCCAATGCAAAATTTCCTGGGTTTTGTATTGCCCGTACGCTGACACTTAACTCTTCATTTTATAAATCAGCTAACAGGCAGCAGGATGCTCTGTTGAGGTCTCTCTAGCAAGCTGTTCCTCAGACCCTTCCGAAATGCCCGCAAGAGGCAGTGAGAGAGTAGCAAAGTCTCATGCCTTTCTGCATGAGACTTCCTATGTTGGTTTTGTTTTCAAATTCACCCTGTGCCTTGGTAGATCAGGAGACTGTAAAACGCAGGCTTAAAATCCAGCTGTGCTTTGCTGAGGTTCCCAGTGATCTCCAGTCTGCAAGCATCTGTCGTGCTTTGCTTGGCTGGGATCTGAAGGACTTGATCTGCTGCATGCCTGCTCCCAAGGCGCTTAGGCAGCTCTCTGACAACCTGCCACGTCTAGACACAGTAAGGTGAGCTAAGGATAACTTAAGATAAACTTCCATTTTCCTCTTCCCTTATTTGGACTTACAGCACAGTCTTAACTTTGTTAATTACTTTCTTTGGCTTGGCAGATTACTGTGAGCAGCACTGCGCTGGGATGACATTATAATATTAATCTCTCAGTGAAAGACCAATTTAGGGCTTTATGTATTTTCTGAGACATTCCCAACATCTGTTAACAATTTGGGCACGAATGCTCGTTTTATTTTGGCAGTGGGTACAGCCATGATTCCAGCAGTCAATAAACCTGTGATGGGAAGGGAGGAGGCTGCAGACTCACAGCCTGCCAGGCACTCAGGAAGCCCTGGAAGATTGGGTTTTATTCCCCTCTGCTGATGATTCTTTGCAAGAACCTAAAGCCTAAGTGCTCAAAAAGTTTTGGGTGCTGCAATGCCTCTCCTTGCATCACCCGGTCTTCAGCCATCTGGAACATAATGCCCTTGTTCAGCTCTGCTTTCTCTATGGTGGGTGTGTGGTCCTTACAGGAAAGGATGATCCAAGGGGGGGTTACATGACCTGGCATCCATGAGGTGTATTGCCTAGGGCCATGGGTCCTGCTGTTTGGGGGGTTCATTGCCCAAGTGTTCCTGAAGTAGTCAGTGAGTATGGGATGAAAGAAAAGGTATTTCTTTCTACACCCGGCCAGAGGAAGACAGGGTGGCTCTAGCACTGTACTTCTGGTAGGAGTGGCACCAGAAGTGGGGTTTGAATGATAATTCCCCCCATCGTGGGTGGCTGATATTGCTCCCCTGAGCTCTGCTCCATCCCAGGCCAGCAGTGTGGCTGTCCTCTCCAGTCAAAGTACCCTAACCCCAGAGAAAGAGCCCAATCATAATCCAGAGCAAGCAGAGATGCTGGGTTGTGTGGCCTGTGACAGAGGATGACTGCTGTCCCTGCAGCTGTGGCCATGACATGATTAGCGAGTGGAGAGCGTCCACAGCATGGGCACCTCTGGTACCTTCTGAGCCAGGCAAGGAGCTGAATGCTGGGCTCATCCATGCTGCATGAGTGCTCCAATGGCAAAGCTGGAGGAAAGGGGAGGGAGGTAGCAGTAGTGCTCATACTGCCATGAAGTGCTTACTTGGTGAGAAAGGGGACTTTCAAACCCTGTGTTTTCTGTAAGGTCTGAACTGAGTATAGAGCAAGGGTCCTAGATCACATTTCTGAAGAGCAGCAGGTGGAGAGGGAAAATGCCAGATTCAAGTTTTCAGGTGAGGTTATGTAGAGCTACAGGTTCAGTTTGGGCCAGCCTGGAGTGTCATGAAGATCATCAGGAAGTACAAAATCCTGCACCTGGGGAGGAATAATCGCAGGCGCCAGTATATGCTGGAGCCATCTAGCTGGAAAGCAGCTTGGCAGAAAAGGACCTGGGGGCCCTGGTGGTCACCAAGTTCAAGGTGAACCAGCAACATGCCCTTGTGGCAAAGAAGGCCAATGGTTTCCTGGGCTGCATTAGACAAAGCATTGCCAGCAGGCTGAGGGAGGTGATCCTTCCCCTCTGCTCAGCACTGGTGAGGCCACACCTGGAGTGCTGTGTCCAGTTCTGGGCTCCCTAGTAGAAGAGAGGCAGGGACATACTGGAAAGAGTCCAGTGAAAGGTTCTGAAGGTGATTAAGGGACTGGAGCATCTCTCCCATGAGGAAAGGCTGAGAGAGCTGAGACTATGAAGCCTGGAGAAGACAAGGCTCAGGGAGGATCTTGTTAATGTGCATAAATACCTGAAGGGAGGGTGCAAAGAGGACAGAACAAGGCTCTTTTCAGTGGTGCACAGTGACAGGACCAGAGACAATGGGTACAGCCTGAAACACAAGAGGTTCCCTCTGAACATCAGGAAATACTTTTTCACTGTGAAGGTGACCAAGCACTGGCACAGGTTGCCTAAGGAGGTGGTGGAGTCTCCATCCTTGGAGATGTTCAGAATCTGTCTGGTCATGGTCCTGGGCAGCCTGTTCTAGATGTTCCTGCTTGAGCAGGGGAGTGGACCAGATGACCTCTAGAGTCCCTTCCAACTTCAACCCTTCAGTGATTCTGTGATTCTGACTCTGTTTCCGGCAGGGCAAAGTTCCAGGGACCCTAAAGCCACGGATGCCAGTCCCTCCAACTGGTAGTGGCACTGACTGCCCGTGTGTACCACAGGGCCCCTGTAATGCTTCCATGGCTCTTCACTGACCTGCTGCTGGAGCTGCAGCCATGCAGGAAAGCTTTGTGGTGGCCATCAACATGGCTGGCATTTACAGAGAAGCTCGCGTTAAACGTGCCAGCCCAGGGTTAGACACAGGGCAGACGCTCAGGAATCTCCCTCCGGGTCTGCGTGTTTTGGTGCAGCCTGTAATTTTTCTGTTCCTTTCTAATTTTTGTAACATGAAGAAAGCAAACATGGAAAATCTTGTTTCAATGCCCAGTTTGTTGTAAAAGATCAGGAATGTCAGGGCTGTGTAGCTGTAGTTGTTTGGAGGGCTGTAAACAGCCTACAGGACTCTGCTGGGTTAGAGGTTTGTCCTCTTTATTCTTGAAGCTTTTCCTTCTGCTCACTGTTGGAATTAAATAGAAACAAGTTAGGAAAGAGGGCTTGCTAGCAACAAGCACAACAGGATATTTTTCCTTCGTAGCCTTTCTATAAGCAACCTTGTGTTAATTCTATAACATTTTGGCTTGTTGCTTGTGGGCATCTCTTCACCTGGCCTGGCTGGCTCCTGCCTGTCCCTTGCGTCGGGGGGATGTGGCTCCACCTTGGCCAGCTGCTCCTCCAATGCCCTGTGCCGACTCTGCTCAACATGCATGTGTCTGACACTGCAGGCAACAGCTCTGGCAGAGCTGTGTGTGTTTTGACTCTCTTGCACAAGTCAGTTTCTGCAGCAGCCATGGTCTCTGTAAGCTGTGGAAGCAGCAGAGCACCCTTCCTTCACCTTGGCTGGCTGCGGCTGACGTCACAGTAGATGCAATCCTCCCATGATCGATGCACGAGTTGCAGGGTGGAGGGATTTGGTTTCTTTGTACTGAGCTGTGTTATCTGCAGAAACATTTCTAGAGTTACTCTCTCATCCTGCCTTGGAGATGCATTCGTTTCCTGGTGTGGGTGGTTTGGTTTTGTTTTGGGGTTTTTTTGTTGGGTTTTTTTTTTTGACTCGCTATTTTTATCCCTTGTTTCACTTTTACAAAGGCTTTTGCTGAGCTTTGTTTCCAGGCTGCTCATGGGGAGAAGCTCACCCTTCTTGGCATTCCCCACCCCCAGCCTTAGCCTGCTGGGTTTATCTCCTTTTTACTCCGTATCCCAGTAATTTAATATTGCAGACAATATATGATAGAGCCCAGCCAAGATGACGTTATGCCAATTATGCAAGCTTTTTCTATGAAGACATCAGCTTGCTCTTTTAACCAACTCTGTTATTTGAACAAGTATGTAAATCTTGGCAATGCAGGGTGGAGTTATAAATAATTAAATCATTGTTTTGGCAAATAATAAAGACACACCTTGACTTTTTTGGTGCTATGCTTCTGGCTGTGGGGCTGTTCCTGGGAAACCAGGACATAGATCTTCCCTGCAAATATAAAATATGCTAAGGAGTAGGTCTTATGGCTGCCTTTTGGACCTTACTCTCTCCTGTATTAATCCAATAATGTGTAAGATGATAGACAGGAGTTCTCAGGAGATGTCAAACAAAGCGTTCACTTTAAAACAAACAAAAAACAGTCCAGTTTTCAAAGTGAAACTGTTATAACTCACAATGCCTCTGGCCCCAGGAGCTCTGGCAAGCCTAATTTCAGTGGAGATTTAAGATTAAACAGTGTTTAAATACAAACAGACAAGAGGTGCAAACTGCAGATTCAGGTTGTGTGGCCATCCAGGCTCAGGAGGAATGGAGAGATCAGAACTAGGTAGCTGCACTGATTTGAATGAGCCTGAAGCTGCTTTTCTTCCTTCCTGACTTTTGGGGCCTTTTAAGTATACAAGATTTTCAAAATAATGCTTTGGAATCATCAGAGTATTTCATTAGCTAACTAGTTGGAATGGGTGATGGCTGTTTATGGCCTTAATGAATTTGTAATTCAGAACAGGAGGACTGCGTATGAAGCTTAATTAAAAATTGCAAAGTGCTTTCTGTCCCTGAGCCGCTGGTGCAACGTAGGAGGGAAGGCACGGGCTCACTGCTGACAGGGGATGGAGGAGATGAGGTGTGGAGGGTAACACCCATCTGGGAGCAGTGGCAGCAGCAGCAGCATGCTCAAAAGCATCCCGTGGGGCTGTAAATGTGTTAAGGTCAGAGCTGAGGCTGTGTACGAGGGGGGCAGCTCCCAGGTAGCCAGTCCAACAGAAGCCTTTCAGCACCAGTCAAGGGCAACTTCTAAAAGACGTGATGTTGTCCATGCACTGCTTTTGTGCACTTGCGCGTCGCTGTGTGCCGAAAGGAGAAAGGGGCGAATTTTTAAAGCATCTTCTATTTTCCATGTTTGCTCTGGGAATGGACAAATATTTCACATTAACTATGTTCTTCTGCCAATTTTTGTCATGAGAGCACAGTCTCCGAATTGTAGAGCCTGTGAATTATAGTGGTAAACGCTGTATTGCTTTGACCTTTTGAAATGTCTCCGGCATGATTGGCTGCCTGTCCTCCCCTTCCCCCAGAGGTCAGGCAGGTTGTAAATATAGGCGAAATGGAATAGCCAGATAATCAAATTGAACCTATTTCACTGCAGTGCGGTGCAATCACCGCGCAGTGAAATTCCATCAGCGTTGGAGGCTGCATTTCGAGTGCCACGGAAATCACTTTGTAACTGTCCATGTGACTCGAGGAGCAGTGTTTACTGTCTGCGATGCTGGGGGCTCTGCATTTTTAAGCCTCCTTTAGCCAAGAAAAAAAGAAATCCCAAAGCCACATAAAAAAAGATGGGAAAGGCTGCCATTTAAAAAAAGAACATAATCTGAAAAAAATTACCTTGACATATAGGATGATTGATAAGTTTCCCTTTAAAGATGTTAAAATGATTCCTCTGCTCTGGAGTAGATGACAGAATTGCTTGCTGCATCACCTGAGCTCACCTTCTTCAAAGCATAAGTACTTTAGTCATTATTTTAGCATCAGCATTGAAGTACAGCGCTACAAAAAGCGATGTAACTCTAGCTATGCATGAGGATGGTATTTAGGAGCAATGTCCACTGACCAAATGAGATGAAAATCAAGACATTGAAACCTGTACAGGTGATTTTTCAGTAGTGGGAGCCCAGCACAGTGCTGTGCTTCTGTTGCTTGCAAGCCCAGCGATGCTAGCAGTGGGGTAGCAGGGCATAATTAATGTTTACTTATAATCAGCATCTTTCTGTGCCAGCAATCATGGCAGACTGAAACTAAGCAGGGGAACTAGAAACCCTGCTGCTTTCAGCTGTCTGGAACAATAATTACACAGTGCCACGGCACCTCTGGGAGTCTGGCACCATTTATCCTCCCTGACTCTCGGTGCTGGTTACCTGCCACAGAGCAATCCCCAAAGCAACCAATCCTCAACATCATTTTCATACAAAAGGTGGAGAGAATGATAATGGCTATGCTGTTGCTCTGCCTTCAGAAAGCCGGGCTGATGGCTTAATTGAGGTTAAAATAAGCTCCAATCAGAGAGGTAAAAACCTAACAGGGCTACTTAATCTTATATAAATACAAGAGAGATACAAGTGCATGAGGAGAGAATAATAACTGACTCTGGTAGGGTTTCTATGGAGAATAATCATTAGCCAGGCAGTGAACAGATTGGGCTGGGAGCGGGCTATTTAGCATTCATGCCCTGGTGGTAAAGGCTTTGAGCTGGAGGCTAATTTGAATTTTAGGGTTGGGTTTAAAAAGGAAAAAAAAAAAAAAAAGCCCCCTGTCTGGAGCAAAGCACCATCATACTCATTCTTGCCCTAGACTGTGCTGAAGAAAATCGACTGACTTTTACTCTGTGACCTAAGTGTGAATTGTCTAATCTAAGGGAGAAGTAATTGCAGGACAGAAAAGTGTTTGGTTCACTCAGGAAGAGGGATTTGCCCAGGGCAGTGTCCCCTAGCTCTGTTGGTACCCACCAGCCCCCTGTACCCTTTGTAAGGGGGAGAAGGCTCCCAGCCCATCTGCCTTTCTTCAGCACCACTGGGAATGCTACCAGAAAAATAAACGAAAAGAGAATTCATTTATTGCCTTACCGTTTCATTCTCTGAGCTAATTCCCTTTAAGATCTTGAAAATAAAATACTTATTCTTTGGCAAATCCCTGGGAAGGGCTGGCAAAACTTAGACACTTTTATTTTTCAGACTTGTAGCTTGTCGCTCATCTGTTTTGATAAGTTAAATGAGATGTTAGACTTTGAAAGTGTTTGAAAACACTTCTCGCATGCAGCAGCATTTCAAATCAAACTAGAATTTTGGTGATTTTCTGCTGTTTGTTTACCAGCTGCTTGCGAGAGTCGTTTCTATTATAATTACTTTCTTTTAAACAGACTACGTGAAAAAATGCAATAACTAGCTGGAGATGTGCAGATCCTGCCAAAGGATGGCTCCTAGGCTGTTTTTCTTAGTGCGTATCCCAGAGATGAAGTGTTGCCTTTCTTCCTCCAGCGGCTTGGCTGACACAACCACATACCAGCTGCAGCAGGGATCTGGCCTCTAGATCTGTACCTGGAGATAGATAAAGTTAGAGGCATGTATGATATTGCTGATTGCATTTGAGAGTTTTTCTTTTAGTGTGCCTTCAGATTGCTTCTCTCTTGTTGCTTTTTAGTTATAGCTTAGTATTTGGTAAAGCGTACCTTGTTATTGTACAATTTCAAAACCATGAAAGACTCTGTGGTTTGTTATAAGTTTCTGCAATAATTTGCTTAATAGCTTTGCTTACACCTCCCTATTTTTCTGATCTTAGCTGGAAGTCCTTCAGCTTCTGTCCATCACGAGATAAAGTGCAGGCTGCAGCTCAGCGTAGCTGGATGCTCCATTACTGTGCAAGAGTCCTCAGGAAAGCAATGAAAAATCACCCCTCTCCAGGCAATGAAAAATGTCAGGAGCCTCACAGCCTCTGAGGCCTTAACGGAGAATAATTATGCTGTGAGCAGATTGCTGCATGGAGGAGACCTCGCAGGACTCTCCATGGGAAGACTATGAGACCCCTTTAAAATGGAGATCAGAGCCCTTGCACGGCAGTCTTTGGGAGAAAGCAGGTGAGAATAAAAAGACCATATGCCCAGACTGGCTGGCCCCATTGGGGTGAGCTGTCCTGTGCCCTCCAGGACTGCTTGCAGCCAGGAAAATACAGGATAAACATCCCCATTCAATTATTTGTTGGGCCATTTTTAACAGACTGAGCTGTGACCTTAATTCCGCCAGTAGCCAAGCCCTGCAAGACAGTCAAACAAATGGAAAAGGAGTGTGAGGTCTCAGGTGAGGGGAGGACTTGGCCAAAATTTCCCTGGAAAGCCTGCCTGTCCCTGGGCTGGCAAACATCACCTGTCTTCTCCAAGGCACTCTTCAGTCAGAGGATCCAGCCCACCCTTGGCCCAGGCCATTGCCTCCTGCTTGTGCCCAGGGCAGTGGAGGCCACGGTGGGGTGAGCCATGGCCACCCTGGGAGCCTCATCACACGGTGTCATGGCTGGCTTGGCGAGGAGCTGGCACCTTCCTGCCTCTGCAGAGCTGCATCCAGGGTACAACTCCGGGAGTGGGATAAGAAGGGGAGATTTTTGCAGCCTGGTAACACTTGTGGGTGTGCTCTGCAGAGGAGAGGTAATGAGAATGATGACAGGGACCAAGGATGACCGATGCAATAGGTCAAGGCAATTCTGGAGCAATTTGTGCTTAATGGGTAACAGGGGCTAGAATTTGTTAGATATTTCACTTCCTAGGAAAGAGTCTGACAGACCCAAGTTCGTTATCCCAGGGGAAGGTGACAGGGCTGTTCTGCTGGGTTGAACAGGAGCAGGGTTAAGGTTGCAAAAAGAGGACTAGTGTCCTCCTAATTATGTGTTCCCTCTCTTTTCAGCACTTTAGCTATAAAAAGTGACTCTGTGCATCAGTGCGAGAGGCTGTCGGCCAGGTTGGTGGGGAATAGGGCTTTGGGGGAGGGCAAAAACTTAGCCAGGTTTTGTTTGCAGGGCAGGTGGGAGGGGGCCCAGATGGTGGTATCAAAGGAGCAGTAACTCAGTCACTGCGACTCTGCCATCTGCTCTGCCCTAGGTTATAATTTCCAGCTCTTCCAACTTCACTCAGAGTTTTGTGTTCCCCAATCAAGCCACGTGGTGTGAATAAAAAGGGAACCAGAGGCTCTATTTTGCAGACCTTGAGCTATCTGCCAGGAAGGGGACTCAGGCACATCTTCCACGCAGTGATGTACTGAAGGGAAATCATTACTAGCTCTCAGACTACCACTGTATGGCTTCATAATATTTTATTTCCAGGGTTTAAATCAGAGCTTTTTGGTAGTGTGCAGCCTTTTCCTGGGTGCCTGGAAATGAAAGGACATTCAGGCTTTGCCACAGTCTTCCTGGCGATGCAGGTGTAGTGCTGATCACCAGCTCGTGGTGAAAGAGTAACACAGAGGTACTTATTTTTAAGTACCCGGGTGGCCCGGAGGAGGGGGCATCAAAAGGGGAAGGGGAAGTGAAGACTCTTCTGCAACTTATTTTTATTTAATAGGTGAGTGCTGAGGGTGTATTCTTGAGGGGAATGTGAACTCAACACTTCCCTATCCCATGCTCAAACCAGCTGGGGCTGTGTGACATCCAATGGAAGATTAAGGGGATTGAGTTTGCTTAGTCTAGAGAAGGGAAAACAGACACAGTGACCTTTTATAGCTTCATGGACTGCTATTGCATGCAAAGAGAGGCACAGGGGAAAATATCCTATTCTGCAATGTATGTAGCAAACTAAAGGCAATGGATAAGGACAGAGTAAGGAAAAAGATGAAAGTAAGCTGCTGCAGCAAGGGCTGCTTAGAAGTGCAAAAAGAGAAACTAAGTAGGAAGAGAGTTATGTGCTGACTCTACCCTCTCTGTCAGTGGAGGTCTTCAAGAGCAATCCAAACTGCTGCTGGGCCTGGGAGAAGCACAGCTCTGTATCTCCCAGCCCTGGCTTCTGTGTCTGCAGATGCCTTCAGGGCCCTGCCTGCAGCCAGGGAGCGCGGCACGCTGCCTCTGTCCGGGCAGGGATGGGCAGGAGCTCCGGGCGCTCTGCCAGGCTGCCTGCTGGTTCCTTTTGCCTGTTCTTTCCCACAGAGGTTTCCTTTCCTGGGCTGGGGGAGAGGCTGCAGTGCTGGCTGACGCATCCCATGGCAGGACTGTGCCGGTGGGGGCCGCTGGGGCCCGTTCGTGCCTGGCACTGCTGCATGGTGGCAGAGCAGCAGTAACCAAGCGTTTATACAACCTAGCAGCAGCTCATGGCTTTGAGGATCTCTTCATATTTGATGCAAAGCAGTTTAAAGAGGAAAGCCTTTGCTGCGGCAAATGCCCAACTCTTATATTTCAGACTGCAGTAAAGAAAGAGTAACTTTAACAGGACTTCATTGAGCTCATGGTCACCAGTGGGGACAGCAGTAGCACCTGGTACCACCACAGCCATCCCAGTCCCCAGGAACGCTCCAGCACAGCAAGGCTGCAAGTGCTGCTGTGGCTGACAAGACAGGCTTGTTCAATTCAGCAGTGTTACTTTAGGACAGAAAGGGGAATGAAGCTTTGGCCAGGAGAAGTGCTTTCACTTGATACAGGGCATGAATGGCCAAGTAGGAACAAGGAAGCCAATGGGTAAATGGAAGGCTACATGCCAACTTCATTCATGGATCCTTTAAAACCAGAGAGGACTGTTATAATCGTGCTGTCTGGCTTGCAACATGCCACAAGCCTTAGCTCATGACCTAGCAAATTAGAAAGGAAGCAGGAAGGAAGGAAAGGCGCCAGTCCCCACCTCGCGCTCATACAGCACAGGCATCGCCCCTGCCATCTGACTGATGTTGGCAAAATGGAGCTTGCCTTGCCAGCAGCAGCAGCACTCAACATTTTGTTGCCCTCATGTGCTCAGGCTTTCTTTTTATCTCAGGGATGCAAAGAAAGCCCAGAAAGCAATAGGAAAACCACCTAGGGAGTTAGTTATGATTTTTAAGAGGTAATGATGCCGCCCACTGTTCAATGTTTATTATAAACTGCCTTCTCCCCCTCTTAACTAAATTGTGTATATACAGGGGAAGAAGCTGTACCCATGGACACCCTGAGCACTTGGCTTGCTGCACAGAGCTGCTGTACTCCATGAATAGGAAAGGTGGACAGAAAGTTATTTATTTTAATGGGGCAGACTGGGAAGCTCAGGCAAAAGAAGGGGACAAGCATGATGCTGCCCTATAGCCACAGTGTTTCAACGCAAACCTGAAGATTGTGCAGTCCTCTTGGCAGCTGGCTCACAGCTCAGCCTGCACAAGCGATACGGATGGTGACTCAATGACTGCATGGAATTACATCGCTTTCCCCCAGTCTCGCGCCAAATATAATACCTAATTGCTTAGCTGATGTACATTTCTGTAATACAGGAGAAGAATGGGCACTCTGGCAAATGGGGGAGTAGCACACAGCCTGCTTTAACTGTTACCTGGAAAGGACTGGGTTTTTATTCTTCTGGTCTGTGATTGGGTTTGGGGGGTTTTTTCATTTATGTTACTATTTAGCATTAATGCTGATGACTGCTTTTTAATGAGCTGTCTATGGCTGAGTGGCCGGTGCCTCAGCCTCGGCAGGCAAAGCAGTGCTCTGGGCAGAGCACAGCACATTCCAGCCCCTGGGCTCCAGGCTGTTGTACAAATAAGGAAGCAAACAGTCCAAGACGGCTTGACCTTCAGTGCAGCAGGAATAGCAGGTGGGTGAATACAGGAAAAGAGAAGATTAATAGGGAAATAAGTCTTACCTTTAAAACTTCAAAGAGAAAACTTAGAGCAGGACTAGTATATCAGCGAGAACAGCATTTCAGCTATGAAACAGCTATTTCATAGCGGGAAATATGGTGGCATCCTCCGTTGTACATAATGCTTTCAGGGAGTGGCTCTACCTCTTGCACAACCATGACTCTGTTTTTCTTCACAGAAGCGAGCTGTGATGTTGAGCAGGTCACACGTGTGTTGGCAGGAGTCTTGCCCAGGCCAGCACCCACAGATGTGCTTGCTCAGTCCTGGAAGAGAGCATCCCTGCAGCAGGCAGGAGAGCTCGGTGGCAGCACCATGCAGCAGAAGTACCTGCGGAAAAGGCATTGCCCAGCCAAGGCTGGTAGGAAATTTTTTTCTTGGAAAGTGGTGGGTTTCAGTTTTGTTTCTAGGTTAGGCACCTCCTTGTACTGGAACAAGTAGCTAGGCAGGGCACTCACATGCAGAAAGCCAACAGGCCACCACCAGCTCAGCATCACCCCTTGGTAAAGAAAAGGCAGAGAGCACTAGCACATTGGTGGCCAGGTAATGCACTGCCAGCAGCTCAGTTACAGCCATTTGGCTGCAGCACATGATGAACTAGACAAGCTGACCAATGTTTAACATTTATCTTCCAATGTCTGATGTAAAAATGACAGCTTTTAATTATGGCATTTATTTTTTGAGAGGACAGTTGTTTATTTCACACTATGAATGAACAAACTTCTGAACAGATTTGTACCGTACATGCAAACCTAAACTGGTTCTGAAGATAGGTTAGCTTGGGGTTTTTCTCTGCATACTCCCGCTTTTCAGCTTCATACATTTCTTTCTTCAAGTGTGCTGAGATTGTAACGGACAGAGCTACCTGTGCTCTTCAGCATCTGGTGCCACGAGGTTTCACATCTCGGATGGAGCACTCAGTGCTACCTGCATAATGCTGCCAAACTGAGAACAAGTGCAAAAGGAAAACAAACAAAAAAGCACTCTTGGCAGCCTGACTTTCTCCCAGGTCTCTGGCCTGGACTGCTGCAGATTTCCTAAGTGACTGTTCCTTTGCTATCTTGCTTGCCCATCACACCTGCTCTGTCTGGTTGCCTTCAGTGTTTCACATTTACTCATTTCTATACCATGGATCTGCTCTCCTCTTTCCTAGTCAGTGACATCTTAGTCCAATAAGCTGCAAGATGAGGTTCTATGAGAAATAAACCTGATGATATCCCTGCATGTTCCACTTCGCAGTTCTGAGTTTGCTCAATGGAACACAGATTTCTTCTTTTGAAAGAAAGTAGTAGCTAAGTACCTTAACAAACTCAAATCCATTTGGGGAAGTTGTAGGAAATTCTAATATTAGAGCTGCCATTTAATTCTCAAGGCAATAAAAAGGACCAAGAGGCCAAGTCGCCTCTGAATGTCTTTTATGTTGGTTTGTTACACAGTGTGATCTTGTTTTACAAGTGCTCTGTTTACAAGAATGCTGGGGCAGGGGGGTGGGGTGGGGATGTTCATTTTAGTCCCACAATCACATAGGGCTACTTTTGTAAAGGTCTGATCCAGTCCTACCAGCTGCTTGCCCACAAAACTTTGCAATTGTGAAGGCTAATTAAGATTCTTCTGAGGAGCTCTCCTCTCCCCGCTGGTGGCAGAAGGCCTCATTAGACATGCTGTACCTCCCCCTTCACCCAGCAGAATGCCTCACTGTGCTTGGTTTACATTATGGCTTATGAATTAACCAATTGATTCTGAAAATACCATTACTGGTAGTTAAAGCTGTTCCCTTTAAGGGGAAAAATTCAGGGCTCCACATAGAAATAAACTGATACTGCATTACCTAGAAACTCCCTTCTCACTCACACTGCGAGTCAAGGATTCACTTGCAGGATACAATGGGTGCAGTACAAAGGGAATTGGTCGTGGCTTTCTGTGAAGACAGGGAAGAAAGTCTGGGCCTGGGCAGCAAGCATGGCATACCCACTTGCATGCAGGAAGCTTTATTTACATGTAACTCTGATTTAAAAAAAACCTGATTTACATGAAATGACTGTGTATACTTACCTTGTCCACTTCTCTCCAGCTTTAAAGTGAAGAAACCTGTAACTGGTAGAGCTGAAGCACATCGGAGTTGCTTGGTACTAACACTGCATAGCTGAGCTACAGCGCTGAACACAGCTCCAGTGCTGGAACAATATTTCAACTGGCATTGGTACGTAATACAGGGCCTCCAGTATCTTTGAGTGGTTATGGCTGCAGAAGTTTATATTGAGTCTTTAAATAGGTTTTAAACCAGGACCAAATCTGATTTAAAGTCCAAACTAGGAATATATAAATTTTATTATGTTTCATCTAATACAAATAGCTTTCCCCTGCTGTGTTTGTGCAAAAATCTGGTTTCGATTTTTCAAGAGAAAGCTAACTGCAAGAACATGACAAGGTATTATTTCAAGTAGTGAAGAAACCCTATGTGCTGACATGCAGTTTCAAGTGGGCCACAAGAAGTACACACATCAGCTTGGACAGCCTCCTCTTCCTGCATGTTCCAAGTGTTTAGCTATACCTCTTTCAATTAAGAATGCTCTCCCCTCCAAAACTAAAAAATGAGAACATTAAAACATAACTTCACTGCACAAAACCATGCTATATATTGTAATAACAAAATGCTTTATTTGGGGGGAATACAAGGAAAAGTGTGACATCCTCATTATCAAACTGTTTTAAAAAGGCATTCTTTCTTTGAAAAACACTCGTACAGAAAAGGTGACCTGTGGGTAAGTCTTCTCATTTAGCAGTGGGAATTCTTTTTTATTTAACAGCTGAAATTGGGATTTGAATAATCTCCAGCAACAGAATTCAACTTTGTTGATATTTTCTAGTAGCTTGGGGCACGCCTGCCGCTCTGCACCACTCCGGTCTGACAGCCTGCCCCGAGGATGACAACACAACACCAAGATGGAGCTATCACAATTCTCACCCAGGTCGCTTTGCAACAAACCACAAAACTTCACCATTACCACAAGAAGACAGTGAGAAAGCCACAAGGTAACTCATCTTCTCTTTTATCTCTGAAGACTGTTCATGCAAGCCCTACGCTCATGAAATTCTCGTACCATTCATCTGATCACACCTCAGTACTTCACCACACATCTCCTTCCTCTGCTGTAAGCCAGAACTGTGTTGTGAAAAGTATACAACAGATCAAAGGCAAAATACAATTATTTCCCCAACGTATCTGCTTTTTGTACAGTAGGTTCTAAGTAAGCTGGGATGTTTTAAAGACCGTAAATTTATATCCATAAATTACTTTTGACCTCTCTGAACTTCATGTTAGAATTAAAGTTGTTAAAAGAAAGGGACTGGGAAGTTCCTAAAACTGAAAGTTTATGAAGTCTTTTAATCCAGCATGACAACTCTTTGCCACAAGTAGTATCCATGCTAAATGGTGAGATACATTGGTCTTACTCTTTAACGGGGTTCATGTTGTCTGAAGCGGGAATGGCAAACTCTAAAAGAACTAATGGTTTTCTTTATTCAGGTTAGACATAACAAATATGTCAGATACAGCAGTTAGTCTAGAAAAATACATTTAAAAAAGTCTTCAGCAGACCATGCTCCCAGTAACAAAATCTTTCAAAACCAATTTTACAAATTATTCTACATTAATGTAAAAAGAAAATCTTAAATTTAGCATCATGGATTCCATCAAACATCTATCTATCAAAACATGAGTTTCCCTAGTTGTAGATGTTAGAATTCATAATACATTTCTTCTAACATATCCTGTACATATTAAATAACCTAAAAGGCTCTTCTTGTAGTGCATTAACAATTTAGCAAGCACACTCAGTATTTCTCCAGTACCATTTGCATTACAGTTATTTGCCCGTAAATATAATTAACATCTAAAAGTGCACACAGTTAGGTCCCCCCCTCCCTCCCCATAAACTGTTTCCCTGCTGAAACCCAGACATCCACTGGAAATATTATGCTACTGTAGCTAATCTACCCATAATTAGAAATGTGTGACTAAAGTGTTCTTAAACTATACAGGAACTGAATTATATACAAGAATCAAAAGGACAGCCTCTATTTACATCAAGAAACTTCTACTACCACAGCGTTATTCCAAGAACTCAATACAGTGTTATAGTTGGTATTTACTTAGGATTTTAGCTTCAAATCAGTATAACACAAAACTTAGCTCAGGAAATACCCCGAAAAAATGAACATGTTTATTAAATACGACTTCTATTATGCCACAAGACAAATATCTGTTGCTGGATATTCTTACAAGTTCAGTGTTTGAAATAGTGTGCTGTTCTATAAAGCAACTAAGAACTTCCAGAAAGGCTGGTAGGGAAAAAAAAGGAAAGACATTAGAAAAAGGATGAAAAAAAGGAAAAAGGACAGCAGATATAGTGAGGAATTAGATCTGAATAACTAAACCAAACTGTTAGCATGAGCTTAAGACAGTCACTGCATGCAGAAACCCCTTGAAAAAGTGTCATACAGATCTGAGTAGGTTGTAATACACAAGCTTAAGATGGAACTTCACTGAATTTTCCCATATCAGTAAGTAGGACTTTTCCCTATCAAGTGGAAGAACTTTAAATTCCAGATTATCCAGTTTAAGATTAATAGCTTTACTCTCCAAGAAATCCAGTGTATGAACCTATGTTACATTTTTCCAATGCTACTTTAAAAAAGGCAAACTATAAACTTTTCAATTCACTTTTTACATTGAGCTTTTCAAAGAAATCCAAAGTGTTGTCTTTAGTTAGCATTAAAGTGGTCAAACATTTCTCCTGTTTCTCCCCTCTCCAAAAGTGCAAAAAACAAGTTGCTGCTTGGTCCACAAACATCATGTACAGTGAGAAGTTTTCCTTCTGATGGAGTACTGCTGCCAACCTATCACTTCCAGTTTTCTACTACAAGAAAAATGTCAGCGTCCAAAGATGGAATTCAATTCCAGTAGAATTAATTCTACAATCTGATTCTGGTATACTGTGTGGACTGCTATGTTACCAGTCTCTTTCTCTGGTTTTAATAAGGTTGGACCAAAAACTATTGCTACACTTTGATAGGTCATTCGGTTCTTTTCTCCATTTTCTACAACTCTGAAAAAGAAAAAAATTACACAAAAAGCAACTTATCAGTGTTAAGAGTAATGAGATGACAGGAAAAAGACACAGCAAATGACTATTCACAGTATTTATTTAACGAGTAGTCTTGTTATTAGGACATACAGCTGCTGTGATTCCCCTCTCCAAGGAAAAGTTTTGATTTGAAATGCTATTCCTGATCCTCTCACAGTCCCTCAAACGTAAGGACCTGGCAGTAAACATCACAACTATGACACATACTGTCTAAAGTCTGTTTGGTGCTCTGCAAGCTTGTATAAACACAGACTGATATATTGTTTTCATCAAGTCCAATACAGGCAAGAAAACTGCAGTGCGAACAGTACTTTTAATTGGATTATTTAGCTTTAAGGGAGGATCAGCAGTATAAAGCCTTTCCTTCCATCTGCTACTTACCTCTTCAGATGTCTAAAGAGTAGCTGCATAGTGTCCTGATTTGGTTTTGGCAACTGTTTGATTAAATCTTTAACAGCATGGACACGCTGCCTTGGTTCTTGTTCTGCAAAAGGATGAGGTGTAGAAACAAAAATTCAGTGTTTTTGTTTAAAACTTTAGCATAACATTTAACAGACTGGGAATAAAAGAAAACGGTTTGCAGTGTTAATACGAGATAAAATACTACCACCTGCTGGCCGGACCGTGCATTGCCGACAGGCAATTTTAGGTAAGCCTCACATTCAAAGCCAAAACATTCTTTTTACTGTCCAATAATTAAGTGAATTGTACATATTGAGCAGAACTTATACAAAAAGCAGGTGTGTGTTTTCCAGACTTACTAATTGCATTGACAAAGTCATTGAAGTGATTATAAGTGAACAGCGGCTCTGGCAATTCTCTGAAAAACATCTTCAGAGCTCCTGTGATGACATGTATATCTTCCCATTTACTGTCATTCAAGTCGAGTTTCTCATCTGAGAGAGAAAAACGAATAATTAATGTCAATAATTTAACTATCAAATTACTTTTTTTTTTTCAACTAACTTAACTACTCTTCTGCACGTACTGCTAAAGCAGTGAATGTTCATGCTATGTTACAGAGCTCCAGCAGTGTACAAGGGGATACAAAAAAACCTCAAACATTACAGAGAGGTAAGGCCAAACTCTGCCTACTGTACTACATGCAGCTCCCCTACACCAAGGACATTTTCCAGAGGGGAATAGGAGCTGCTGAAATAACACAAAATTTACTGTTAGGTCCTGTCAATCAGGAAATGACAGGTCAAACTGTAGATGGGCTTCTGTCCCTTCCTAGTTGCAAGCTGCCTGTTGATTCTCATTGATCAAAACACTAAGGTATAGCCACACAAAAGTGTTTTATACAGAGTATGGTGAAGAGGATGTAAACACCTCCATACTAAAAGGCAGTAGTAAATCTTATGTTTCTCCATAAGGTATGAAGTCATTTTGCTTGAAAAAATTCCCCCCTCACCTCAAATTCTACTACCACCTTTCTTTAGAATTATGTTCTAGCAATGCCTCTATGCTCCACGTAAGCCCAAACCCCCAGGATGCTAGGCTTTTCAAATGATGTATGTTACATTCTGCAATTTTGAGATAATTTTACTTTGAAGATGACAATCATTTCTCATGAAAGACTGCAGTTATACATTAAGAAATTTTATTTCCTGAACTTTCTATAAACTTGAACAATCTGAAAATATATGCAATTGTAACATATTTGAAGGAAGCATACCATGATTGACTGCAAATCTTAGCTTCTGTATCACTGCAAGATTGCCACTAACTCGATATAAGCCGTCAACATCTAATCCTAAAACAAAGGGATAAACACATTTTAATACTTTACACATGTATGAACTCTGAAATCATTTAGGCTGCTTCTTTACAGGTCTACTCAGCAAAATTAGAAACAAAAAGAAACAGATCTCATAACAAAGAACACTTGGTTCAACCAAAATAAAAGTTAAACTAGGTTTTTTGATAGGCAGGGCACATCAGAGGAGGTTTGGTTTGCTGACACAGGTTTGGTAGCACCAAGCTTCAAAGTAACCTCTAAGACTTCCTACACAGTACTAGTAATGAGGCAACAGCTCCAGTTCTCCCCAGTGAGACTAAGTGTCTTGTTCAAGATGCACTTGGTGGGTGGGCGGAGGTATATGCAAGTCCAACATGCAAGAACCAAGTATTTTGTGGATGTTCAATTTTTTAATGTATGGTTAAGAAAAATCAAGTCAAGTCATGCATAGAGAGCATCTCAAAATTGTCATGTGACCAGGTTTGCATGGAGAAGGAACGATGTGCATGCACACTCTTCACCACCCAACAGCCTGCAAAACTAAAATGGGTAGCCCTTGCCTTTACAGTACTGCACACTCAACCAGAAAAGAAGAAAACTGTGTCCCTGTGGTTGCTCCTGCAGTTACTCAGAAGTGATTAGGAGGTAAAGAATTTAATTGAAATGCCACTTGAATGCAGCAAGTGAGTCAGTGCCACTGAGAAGGGTGAGTGTTGCCAGAATACCTGCATCCCTGTAGCTCCTCAAGGAGTTGTTTGATGCAACACAGCACAGTTAGCAGCACCATATGACATTTCCCTTTTCCCCACAATCCACTAGTCATTGCTTTACAGAAAGAACTGATTTGAAGTGTATTGGCAGTAGGAAGAAGAGTTGAAGAGGTGGGGAAAAAAAAGCTGTTCATTTCTGTCAGCTTCCCCTCAGGTATCTAAAAAAGGAAAACTTCACCACTATCTTCACTGCAGTCCTGTCTTTAAAATAAGAAATATAAAAAAAAAGAACAAAGCAAAATAATCCCTTTCTCACAAACTGCAGATCACAAACAGAATAAAGCCTGCTGTTACCAGCAAGGTGGCAGTTTATCGAACTGGAGTAAGGCAACAGCAGCAGTTATTTTTCCCCTCCCAAGCCATAAGGCAGCAGCACTTTGAAAGGGCTACAGGCTGCAACAAAATCCTAAATGAAGTTCCCACAGAAGATGCCTTAAAATTCACATGTAGTATTTCCCTGTAACACTTACCCTGATTCTCAACAGAATGTTCTCAGATTAACAGACTGGTATATATTTGAATGATGATTATGGAGATTCCATAACCCCCTCTCAGTCATCTTTTCCAAGAGACGGGGCAATGACAACAACAAGGAACAAGCATGAAAACCAGCACAGACTACAGCCAAGTCAGGAGTCACAACCAACATATTTTCAATAGAAATGTGAAGATGGCCTTTACATCAGACAACCTAAAAATGTCACGTGTACCTTTCAAACACATAATTTTCTCAGTTATTAGGTAGGAGAGACTTACTTTCAATGAAAGTAAACAAAAATTACCACTGTCCACATACTGACTCCAATCTCCAGAACTGCATAAAATTTCACATAGCAGTCAGCTTTACTGGCTGAAGGGCACCAAACTGATAGACTTGTCTGCTGGCAGTCAAAGCATATACAGAGCAGAAACACAACTTTTTTCCAGAAGTTTGTTTCAAGGAAGTTTTAATATAAATGATTTTGTTAGCATGCTTAAACCCTCCCAAAATGAACATCTAGACTTTGACAGTCTTTCTCATCTGAAAAAAATGTTGATGATCCGAGCTCCTCTATGACTTGTAATCCCTCTTTCCTTAGAGCCTTGCTGCCAGAAGGCTGTCCTGCCTCCTCCTCAGCTTGAAAGATACCAAAGCAGATCAGTTTCTCAGGTGTAAGATTTCCTCCCCTCTCCTTATTTTGGATCTCATCTACCTCCCCACTCTTGAAAACTCATTGCTATCTAACAGAACACATTTCAGATCATCTTCCCCTAAGAAATCTAGAGTATTTAAGGATTAAAACATTTAAAATTAGATAGTGTGGTGAGCAAGAGAGATTTGGAAACAAAAAATTTTCACCATACCATGTTCCTCAACATGCTCAATGCACAGCTTCACGAACTTTGGCACCGTGCTGTTTTCTCTTTGACACAAGCTGGTGAGATTGGAACCAAAAACTTGATCTGGAACCAAGTAAAGAGACTGATTTACAGCAGAACAGGACTCAAGTGACAGAACTAGTTCAGGTTAAAACAAACCTCTACAAAGGGCAAAGACTACTGGATACAATTGTCGCAGTATTAGAGTGAAAATAGGAAAGTTTTGAAAAGAGCTCTCAGCAGCTCCCAGCAAGAAAAAGCTCCCAGTAAGAAAGAGTGTCAGCAGTTACCCAAATGTGAGTCTCCGGATAAGAAACTTTTGCTACTGAAATTATTTTAATCCATGAGGAGATACTTGTAAGAGTCATTATTGTAACGACAATTTTAACAGATTCAAATATCGCATTACACTCCATTCCCTGCTTCGAGTTCAAAATTCATTTACTCCAATCTTTGTTAAAATCTGAACGGAGATAATAAACTTTAACCAAAGTGAAAGCTTTTGGTATTGGTTGGGGAAAAACCCTGTAAAATTTCATCTTTCATTGTACCTACTGTTTAACCCAGCATTAGATATTAATTTACTTTAATGAAGAGTCTTTAACTTTCAACACTTTTAAGTTCTGACATGGATTTGTAAATGACAGACCTTTATATCACAGAGCTCTGAATGGATCCAAGTATGACTATGCAGGGTTGGAGTCTAAATATGGATATTTATGGGCAAAGGTTATTTTGAGTTTTTGTTTTCAAAACCACACAATCCAGAGGGAGTGTTTTCTATCATAAACTGGAGCAAAAACAAAAATCAGCTTGGGCAGAGATCAGATTCTTATAACATTTTAGTGTATTTCAGCAACATGTTAACTCCTCTTGTACAGGTTATCACCAAAAAAGAAGAAAAAAAAAAAATCTGTCTCACATCCATTTCTGTGGTTTTCAAAGATGACCCCTCTGTTCAGATGCATGAGATTGAAACAGGGTCTTGAGACAGAGGCAAAGCTCACACTCGTAAAGGAAGGAAAGTTTGTGGTGGTTTCAGGTTTTTTTAATCTGTTAAATAAGGTAGGTAAGTGGCCATCTTCAGAGTTAAATAGTAGATCTTACTTCAGAGCTTATGCAAGAGAGCAATTGTTCTTGCATTTGCATCATGTGTTTGCTTCTAGCCCATTTTTCATGTTTAGTAATTTAAGCTGATTCATTAACAGCACTTGCATCTGACTACTGCTTTGGGAAATCCAAACAGCACACCAAACCAATTACACAGTATGAAAACTGGCATAAAATGGTATTACTAGCTGTATGCACACAAGGCTAGTGCCCCAAAACACCTCAGTCCTGCTTCTGTTACTCACGCAGCCAGCTGTATAAGCAGAATCAGTAGGAAGGGATTGAAAAAGCCCACGCAGTAGAAAGGCAGGGTAGCATGCAGCAGCAGCAGGTAAAGCAATGCGGATTAGGTAGCACAAGAAAATACTGGCATGTAACAAACTGATTTGCTACAATTGCCTCTGACTTTAATAGTTTCCACGTATACAGGAATCCTATTTTTTTCCTCTCATGTTAAAGTAACTTTTGTACTTTTGTTTTTCCATGTAACAAAACTTTAGCACAGGTACTTCTCTGCTTAGTGTATGCTGTTTCAAGGGTTTTTTTTTCTAGAACTTTTAATTATTTTTTCTGCTTCTACTGGGTTTGCCAAGTTCTCCGTTTACAAAGCTTGTTCTGTAGCAGCCACAAAAGTACACTGGGCTTTTAAATACAGACATCTGTATTTTTCATTCATACAGTAAATGTAAAACTGTACAGCATAGATCCAACTTTTAAACTTTATACCATGCTTTTAAATAAAAACAAACTCTTCATTCCTTAACGTCTTTATTAAAAATCCAATCATCAGCACGCACGTATACAAATTAAACTTAGCTTAGTGTTCACTGTTGCTAATGTCAGAATGTTGCTAATGACAGAAGTTCTGTCACTGAGCCATGACATGAATACTAAGCTATAAAGCAGAGCAAAACATCAAGGGCTGGGAATAATGGCTTCCTTATCCCAAACAAAAAATTCACAATTTACAGTTAAATTATATTTGCAGATACACAAATATATCAAATGCCACATGCAACAGAAGCACACCTGTTAAAAATATGTAGTTAGGCAAATCACAGTCAGATTTGGTCTGATATTTGCCTACCCATATGCTATTTTGACCCTAGTAGAGCATCACCTACAAGTCCTGCTAAAGTATACAAATAAATAAATAAATGAAGTTTTACAGTGAGTATCAAGTCAATAATTTACACAAATACATTAACTTAAACCTGTGCAAATACTGTTCTCAAAGTTTCTACAAGTGTGACAAATGGAAATCAATTCTTTCTTAAGTTTGATTCAAGAATATCTGTAAGACTCATTGCTTATGAAACAATTTTTAAAAGTATACATTCAAAAAAGCTTAGGGAAAAAAGACGTTTAATATTCCTGTAGCCTCATCCTGGTTTGCCTGAACATTTCATTTCTTACGAGATGGCACATGATTGTCTGGTTCCACTTAAACACCCCTGTGAAACAGATGAGCACACGCATTCAGCTTTGTACCCAACAGACTTCTCTTTCCCTTGGATGTCCAAACCGTTATCAGCTATCTGAAGTTTCCAGCTCAGAAGAGCAGACCAAGTGGACCCTCTAGCTAAGAGGCACTCGAAGTCCAAACAGGCTCCTGGGCCCCCAATTTTCACTGTAGTTTTGGCAATAATGAACTGAAGTAGAGGACATCATGAAGTTTGGTGGCTAGTAGCCGTGCTCAGAAGAGTGACAATCAATCACCAGTTCCACTATACATCTAAGACTCTTGTTAGACCAGCTATATACATGTGTTTTACATTAAAACTAGACCACTTCAACCTCATTTTACACACAAACTACTAAATCCAGCTTTTCAAATTATTTCCTTTGTTAAAAAGGTTCATTTACCCTTAATGTAGCCTTTTTCACGGACAGCTTGTAACGTAGGGCGCCGCGTAAGAAACTTTTTGAGCTTCGTTTTGGTCTTTTTCTGATCTGTGGAATCTATATTGCTAGGTGCTTTCACTGCTGAAAAGAGAACGCATTTAGCATGAATATCCACAGAACCAACACTGCATTTACCTGCCAAGGAACCAACATTTTTTAAAAAAAAAAGAAAAACGTCTGTCTGATTAATATATTTCTGTGCATAGTAAGACACTTCTGCGGCTAAAAGAAATTTAGCTCGAATTCTAAAGGTGTAATTAAAAATGTTTAGTTTCTCTAAATGAGCCACTATAATGTCTTTAGCAACTTAGTGAAACTGCAGTTTAAGTTAATAATGCAAATATTTACAGATGCTGTACCACAGATAAAAAACCAAGTAAAACAATTCTAATCAGTTTTGAGCATGTAAAAAGACAAAAGAATTCTTATTCAAAATCATTTATAAAAGTCAGGGAAAACAAATGTCTAATTACTTCTGTGCATTTGACAACACCTTGAAAATAATCCATTTGACCACTGCCTATTTTTCCTCTTTTTTTTTTTTTTTTTTTAATATAGCATCATTAATAAAACATGGAAGAAAATCTACTGTATTTTCTACAAGATGCAGAATGAACTATATCAAAGCCTGTTTCCAAACTTGAGCAGTTTCATTTCTAGCTGTCCTTTTGAATTCTTCTCTATTTACACATAATATTGAAGGTTTAAAAAAAAAAAAAAAGGCATTGCTAAAATCAATTAATGGAAGGTTTTCAACTCACAACGAAGTTTCTTAGAGTCTTTATTCTCTTTCTCTTTTTCTTTGTCTTGTTTTTCCACCCCAGGGGAATCTGGTACATCATCTTCTAATGCTTCATCAGACCCTACCACCTATTAGATTTAAGATATACAGTACTCAGGTGGTCAATTCATAGAATATAACATTAACAAACATTTCCTGAAGACATCTCTACAGTATACTTCTCTTTGCCTATAATGATATTCAGTTGGTTCTTTCCTGAACTCTAGATACTAAAGATATCTTCAGGGATGATACCATTCTCACTGGCAGAGTAACTTTGAGAAACACTATTTCATCATAAGACTCAATAAAGAAAATTTTGCTGGACACTGAACAACATACAACCAGCCTTTCATGATAACACTTCATTACATCAACTAGAACAACAGAAATGGGTTTCTTTTTCAAATCCAGTGGACAAACAGCTATTTCATGGTATTTTCATACCAGGAGAGAGCAGAAGATTAGGAGTCTAACCCATGAACACTCAGAAACTAAACTATGTATATTACCCTGCTGTGTTTGGGTGGAAAACACCCATATGTGGAAAACACTATCAGAGCAAGGAGAAATGAAGGCCACTGACTGCCATAGAAAGCAACACAAATGCAGGTTATGGGCAGCAGCCAGGTCTGTAACTATAAAAATTACGAATACACATTAAGTCAACTTGATACAAGAGGAGTGTTTTCCCCAAGGTCTCCTCCAACTTCTTCTCAATTCAGATGGTAAATCTAGCTTGGCAATATCAAGAGCAAATGCTTCATCACTTTTCTGTTGATTAAATAGTCGTCACTATACTGTCTGATAAAGAGAGATAATGCAGTATTTTGCTGGAGCTTTAAATTTGCACTTTAGTGCAGTCTTATTAAGTGAACAGCAGTATCAAACGCTGAATGATGTATGTCATGAAGCACAACCTTGGCCATCCTCTCCCCTTTACTCACTCTCTACCAGAACCTTTCAGGTCACAGACAGAACAAGTATTTGGCCACAGAAGGAAGCTCATTTCTGAGCCCACATCTCCTGGTTCTTAATCCAGTGGACCATCCCTCTTCCTCTGCCACTATTAATTATATTTCACTTGTCATCACCAGGAACTGCCATATCCTCAACTGCCTGCTCATGCTCAAGAAAATAATGAAATAAAGATGTACATTAAGCACTAGAAGAAGTTAGATCAATTATTTTACTAAATAACATTGCCTTGAAAATAGAGCCTTTCTGATTCAAACACATACCTGATTGTTGATGGTATAGTGAAGAACTTCATACCATTCATTAATAAAGCTGTCATTATCAGATTGAATTAAGAGCTCAGTTCCTTGGCGGGTTTTTAGCTTTAAAGAAATGAAACCAGAAGTCATAAGAATTGATAAACACACTAGAATTCAAAAGTGAAATCACCTAAATCAAATTAAACTTCTCCCTGGCATAACATTCAGATAATATACAGCTACTCAAGAACACTTAACCAGTGAAAACAGTAAATAACAGTCTGCTTAAAATTTAAAAGCATATCCCATACAGACATATCAAAAAAGGACATTTCTTGCAGGTACTCATACATCTATCTACATTTGAGCAGGAAGAAGTGTAGAAAACTCAACTGAAGGTTTTGATTTTAAGTTTAGAGAAAATTTCCTAAGTCATTAATTAAAGTACATATAATTCTGCTTTTAAATAAAATCATTCACCTCAATAACATTCTTTTTGCTGGATTTGTCCTTTGAGGCCCAGTCAATTAACGCCCCTTTGAGATCCACTGTAAATTCTGGCTTAGACTGATTGACACCAAACTTCTGGAAAAAAAAGGAACAATGATGACAAACTTACAAACAAACAAACTCCTAAAAGGTATACAGTCTTGCAGTCCTCTAAATATAATGTACATTATTTACAGCATATACAACTTAAATACAGTACTTTGCCACAAATCAACAGGCATGATACCAGGAAAACAAAACAAAACAAAAAAAAAACAAACCAAAAAATACACAAAACACCCTTTAAGCGTGCCCATTAAAAGCTGCTCAGGTGAAGCCCTTAAAATTCCATAACTTTAAATGCCAACCAGATTCCAGCAGAGCATTTTTCCCTATCGCAAATGGTAGCAGTCCATACAGCATTTGATTGTAGCTTTATTTTAGTCAAGGTAGTCCCAAGCTTTAAACCAAACTGGCTAGCAAATAATTGAACAACAACAACAAAAATCTGTCTGTTAATCAACAGCTGTATATAAAACCAAAAAACCACACCAGAAATAGTAGCTTTGCTGAATAGGGATCACATCCCCCCTGCACTGAAAGAGCACTTTCATTTTTTATGTTTTTGTATATTTCATGTATGTGTGTGCATATATATTTTTTTTTTTTTTCCAACAATGCTTTTCAGTTTATTTTACATTTCTCTTTAGTGCTTCTATTGCAATACTGAAGCATATCCTAGCAAGTAAACAGAACTCAATTTCACTGTCTAGCTGCTAAACAAATAGCAAACAACCAAAGTGATTTAAAAAAGCATTTAACCCACAAGTAATCCTTCAAACAATCTGGAAGAAAACAGCAGGGAGCTATTTTTACCTACTACTTTTAATTTATATTGTGTATCCCAAATTTTTAAAATAAAGTACTTTTAGTGGGGTTTGAACCTACACTACATAGCTTTGAAATAGCATTCCTCAAAGAAACCAATTCAGTGACCCATACAAATAAAAAGCTCTAATTGTGAGTAAACCAACTAAACCATGGAACACGGAAAGCTGTAAGTCACTTGGCTGTAGCACAGAAATGTAATGCTGTACTTCTAGGGGAGGCTTGTAGCCTCTGATCCATCAGAAAGGTTTTTCTATTTCTTCTGAAAGTCTTTGATGTGTGAGTGCTGCTGGTGTGATGGCTCTGGGGTACGTAAGCCCCAAGACAAGCTCCTTGCTGCGAATATGAGGTTTCCAGCCTGTACCAGAACAGCCATATCCAAGGTGAGAAAAAATGGTGCAGAAAACAGAACTAATCTGCTGCTTCTGATTCAATTCCCAGCATGGATGTTAATTAATGCTAATTGTGTTTTAGAAAGGCTGTTTACCACTGGAAAATCTCCCTGCCTTGAGTCCTAAGGGCAATTACGTGTCGAATGGAAAGCAGCATCTTAACTTCTTCATTTTACCCATAAAGTATCAGAATAAGGGAATATTTCTAATTTACCCAATGCCAAGCAGCACTTGAAAAAAGACCTTCTGCTTTCTAACTTAACTCTCAGATACCTCATCCAAGGTTTCTTATTAATTATAGCAGAGCTTTTGAGAGAGGCCCAGCTCAGCAGTGGAGTCCACAAGAACAGGAACAATCTCTGGGCCATTGCCGCTCTTGCAGTTGTGGGTGGCTATGCAGCAGCCGCCTATTTAAGAGAGATTCATATAACTGTTTCACATACAACCAAAATGCCCCAGCCACACACTTCCTGACAGCTTAGAACAATCTTGCTGCGTGTTGGGGTGGGGGGAAGGAGAAAAAAAAAAAAAAAAAAAAAAAATCAATTTATAGAGTTTGGCACTGGAGAGAGCAGGAGACTAGTGCTGAAGTCCTCTGCAGGATCAGGGGGGTTTGTTAAAACCACTGCCCAGATGATGCTGAGAAGCACAGGAGATGACCTGCTACAGGGAAATCAACAAACAACAAAAAATGTAACAGTCACTGCTGTTTTGACCAAAAGGAAAGCCCTCCAATACATCAGCTTGCTGAACTCCCCACCCGACAGATCCCAGTACTACCTCAAACACCTGGGCACTCTGCCTGTGTTTTTGGCCTGACTCCCTTCAGCATTTCAGACAAGCACAAAACCCCCCAAAAACCAGAAGCTAAATATCTGGGGGGGGGGGGGGGGGGGGGGGGGAGGAACTCAGTCTTCCTCTGCTCCTTCGCACAAGCAGTACCCAAATCATGTGAGATGGAAGGAAGGAGGAACACATGCAAACAATCCTTCCTCTCTGCAAAGCTCCTCTGATATATCAATATATCACATACTCATCACAAACTTGAGTTCTTCATCCAAGAAAATTTTAAGTCTAGCATACAGGCTCTCCTATAAGCATTCCTGTCAAGGTTTTTTTCTGCTCCTGGGTATATGAAAACGAGATGTCAGCAGCCATTTCCCTCCTCGAAAGCTTCCAGGAGCAAATCCCACACAGGGCTGCTCAGATGCTCTGCATACAAAACTTAGCTAAAGGCAATCAAACCCCCTGAAGCAAGCAGGTTTTGTTGGGAGCAGTAAAAACAAAAACCTTTCCCTTTAGCATCTACTGTCATCTAGACACAAAGTCTGGTTTCTCAAAACAGAGTGCACTACCAAGTCAGCACTGGCTGGGATAAATTCAGCTCTTGCTGAGCAGACACCTTATTCTTACTGGGTTTCTCTTCTCCACTGTCTGGGTGATTTGGAAAGGACAGTAGTGTGAGGCAAAGGGGAGAGGACTATATACAGTGCTGCCAGCTGTCCTAGACACAAAGCTGTCCTCGAGTCACTTCTGACAGCTCCTTCTAAGAAAAAAATGCAGTTACGGGATGTGCTTGTGCTAGTTACATGGCAGAAATAACTTCTGCTTTGTGCTTTAGACATAGTAGATGCTGTGTAGCTTAAAGACTGCCTTGAAGATGTATGCTGACATCAATAAATAGGAGCCTTTTTGATCTTTTCTGGAATTTTCTCCAGGTCCTGGAACCCTCCCCAGGGCAAGCCACACAGCCTGAATTGTGACATATTCCAGCATTCTTTGGAAACAGAACTGGATGTTATTTATGGGAAGACCGGTTGTACAAATGACACCTGCTATTCTTGTAATTCTGTTTGTAGTTACAGTTAGGTAGAAAGTTTTAATTCCAAGTCCTCCCCACCCGTGGATGGACTGCAGAAATAGAGCTGAGGGACAGATTCTCCTTTGTGGCCTGTAAGGGAGCTTCACAATGTATAGCTTTGACACAAAAAAAAAAAAAAAAAAAGAGAGAAAAATATAAAAATACTATTCAGTGTCACAGTAAAACAATGGAAGTTTTTTTGAAACTGAACTCAGAAGAATTTGCATTTCAAATAGTTTTCATGATAATCACCTGAGCTCCTGTATACTCTGCTGTGCAATACCAATGAACTGTAGTAACATATTTATACAGCATCTTTGTCTATAAACACAGTGGTGTGACACAGTACAGAGTTTGCCCAGATGAACACCTTGAAGAGGTTGCTTCCTTGATGTTTAATTGAAAAGTTGACCCACAACCCACATTTGGTTTACCATCACTGTACTTGACACTGAGGACATGTGCCCAGTACAGAAGGTTGACAGATGAATCCTTTTAAGCAGTTGCCACTGGCTGTGTTTTATGAAGCCCCCTCACTAAAATTTGGCAATAGCTATTATTACAACTCACATCAAAAGTTGAGACACCTTCTTTCAACAGTTGAAAATTTACATTTCTCTTTAAAAAACTTATTTAAAAAAAAATCCACAGATTTTCTTACAGTAAGTAGCATTTGAAAGGATGCCAAATTGTGCATAAACTATCTGTCCCAGGCTTCCACATACATAGCAATGCATTTGACAGACAAAGAAAAGCCAGCTGCATCATTTTTAGCACATGCTTAATTGAATAAGCCTACAGTTACTCCTCTATGGGGGGAGGTGGGGAAGGCAGTGGACATCAATATGATCATTCTAGACGTCTCAGGAACCTGAACTGAACTCAAAACATACAGCTTGCTCTCCACTTTTAGGGAATCCAGGCAAGATATCAAAATAGTTCTAAACATCACAAATACTTCAGTTTTGGTTGAAAGCTTCAGTTTGATTCTGATAGTAGTGCAGAGAAAGAGGTATTAAAAGCCAATTATACAACTAGTCAAACCTGTTTGTTTCTTCTAACACTAGTATCATTATATAAATTCCTCCTAATCCACCTTGAGCCACAAACTACCACATTAGCTACCAATATTTTATCCAATAACTAGCACTTCTGTGCTTGGCATCTATACTTCAAAACATGACTAACTACAGATGCTTAAATTATATAGAGAGAGTCCTATAAATTTACATCAGTTTTCTGAATGTGGCATATAGCCAGAACATCCTTGAGCTCTTTTCCTTTCAGCTTTTTACATGTAACATTTGCATTTTTGGGTATTCCAATTATAGCTAGAATTAACCAACAACATATACATCATTGTATCAAAGGCATTGTAGGCACCATAGAAACATCCTAAATTAGTTGTGTTAGAAAGAATTAGATATAAAATATCTGTTAAAAAACTGACCATATCATGCTGTTTATTAGTGAAGACACTAGTGCTTCAAACAGTAGGCAATTTGGATTAAAATTCTGGCACTGATGAACCAGATACTCTGCTTTGTTCTGTAAGAACAATTACAGGATTACTGCAATATATTTGTGTTAATTTGCAGCTTAGATGATTTTCAGAAAACAGGATACACAAGGTGTTAGATGAAGTGACAAAACTTCAACCTTGGAAAAATTCTAATTTACTTCCTAGATTAGTGGCAAATAGCCTTACAGTGACAAGAGGCATGCAACAAGAACACATACAGTGATAGCTGAAACTTGGTCAGAGTTTACATAGGTGACAGCAGGTCGACGACTGAGAGCATTTTTCCAAGAAGAAAGCAGCGAGAGCAAGAGCTCAGGAATTGAGCCCCCTTGGCAAAATGACTTGATGAAAAAAAAGGAAGAAAAGTGATGAAGTCACAAACAATGCACAAACAAAAAAAAAAAGATATGCTTGTATCAATCACCAGACAAATGCTAAACAAATATTCTCCTCGTAAGATGAAGAGGAAATGTAATTCTTATCATATGTCAAATTGTTAGACTTGACCATTAAAATACTGATACAGATCAAAGTTTGAGAGGTCAGGTAGAATTTTTAACACCCTCAAAAAAAATTTCCTACACAGAGAGGAAAAAGAGTGTGTGCTGAATATTTAATTACATATTTACAAAGTCTTCCAGCTTCACTTTATTCTGTTCATAATGTTGGTATTTATTTTGCTGACCCTATTCTACTACTTGACGGTACACATACCTGACAGTCTGGCACAGAAATATTATAACACTTTTGCTCCACTTAAAGTATCAAAAGAATTTATGCCTTTTTTTTTTTTTCCCCCAACAAGTGACTGTATTTGGAAGGTGTAACACAATTTACACTAGTATCCCTATGCAATAGAGAGTTGCATGACTATCTTTCATGGATAATTCATTTGGGCACTCATTCATTCATAGCAGTATCATACATAATAATAATTATTTTTTTAATCTACAGCTACATTTGGATTAAAAGTATTAGTAGCTGTGATCAAGTTTTTGGAACTTGATTAGTTAAGTGAAATGTTTTACTTCCCAAATATGCATATTTATACCTGTAAAATTAAAATACTTTTTGGCTCTTTAGCTATAAAAGTAAATTCCAAGTTATTAATATTTGTGTGCTGCAACTAATAGTAGTATTTGTGTGCTGAAATATCAAAGCTCACCTCAGAATGGCTACGAATTTTCCATTTAATGAAGCAGGGTGATGAAATCAAACTTTAGACTAAACAATAGACAATGTCTGAAGGGCATGAAGGAAGGTAAAGGAATGAGTTTTAAAACCTTCCAAATCCCAGTACTTCCTGCTTCAAAGCTCACCTTTTAAGGTTCTTCAATATGTCTTCAACGTACTTTGTTACAAAAGTTACAAAAAAAAAAAAAAAAAATCACAAGTTCTGCTCATTTTCTTATTTGCAATATTTTTCTCACTGATGAATAATGGTAAT
This sequence comes from Podargus strigoides, assembly GCA_028020825.1. NCBI lineage: Eukaryota > Metazoa > Chordata > Aves > Caprimulgiformes > Podargidae > Podargus > Podargus strigoides. The sequence continues at coordinate 43,290,954 of CM051623.1, forward strand.
TATATTTACCTATTGTTCCAATGTTTACAGGTGGGAAAGTCAGTGACTTTCATATATAGAGATATAGATATAGATATATCTAAGTTCCTATGGCTTTTTCTGTGCTTTGTCTCTGATGCACATCACCTTCTCCTCCCCTTCTCACATACTGTGTGTGCAGACCTCATTAGGTCACCAAGTCTACAGTGTAATTTACCTTATCTCATGCCTTTAATCTTTATTCTTTTTCCTTCCCTTCTCTTTTCCTTCTGTTTGACCAACTTGACTCTTTCCATTCTCTTCTAACCCCAATGTTGTTATTTATCCGTCCTCACCCATTTTTTTTTCCAATCACCCCTTCTACAGCAACAGAAGTGCAAAAAAAAAATTGTTTACAGCTCTGAAATGAACTCAATGCTTTAGAAAAGAATTGTCAATACCAATTCACTACCGAAAAAGAAGTACAACAGGAGAAAGTTAGCCAAGTAGAAAGATCAGCAAAGCACAGCAAGATAGCACATAAGATGCAATTTTGCCGGAATTCACATGATAATCCACTGGAATAACAAATACTGAATCTAGCCTCTCTTTAGTTATTATAGGAGATCCACACAGTTTAATGTCAGATCTCCAAAAGTAGGTAAGCAAGCCGCAGATAAAGAACCATTTCTATACCTATTAATGTAGGAATGCAGCTGGATAAATATAGACAATTGAATTATAATGCTGTTAAGCTAGAAATGACTTAAAAATTGAATAATCATAATCTTCAGTGTGATTGTTTCACTTTAGGTCTTCAGACAACTTCAAAATAGATACAAATACTTGTCACATACTGTGCAGATATAAAACAAAATATGGAATCCAATAAAGCAAAGACTAAATAAGACAACAATACTACATTATTCAAATAGCCCAGTGCAACAAGCCAACTGTCAGACTATTTTCTTTATTACATATATCACATTCAAAATTACCTGGAGTTTATGAAAAAATATCCAAGAATAGTAAAACAAACAAACTGTTTAGACAAACACATTAGTAAGGAACACAAAAATATTTGGCCTGGAGCAAAAACATCAACCTTACAGGGCACCTGAATACCTCTTTATCAGCTTCTTACTTATCAAATATAAGAATGTTTCTGAAATGTAAGAAAGTACAACAGATTTTCTTCTCATTCTATGTAACTGTTACATCAAACAATTTTCCTGCTAACTTACACACTTTTTTTTTTTTTAATTATGCATGCATTTGGTATGTAAGCCCTACAAATAAAACATCTTTAATTTATTATGCTTTAGGTGATTAACACTTAAATGAGGGTGGGGGTTGTTCCTGATCTTACCCAGCCAGTTCCACTTCCTTGGGTTTTAGTGAACAGCAGTGATGAACCTTGTAACACAGCCCATGATGACATCCAATTCTTTCTGTAAATGGATGTAAATAAACATAAGAAAAATTGACATTGAAAGTAGATATTTATACTGTCATTGTTGCCCAGCTGACTTGCATATTAATATACTTAAGCATATATATGATCATTAGTGCCATCAGTAAGTATTAATTGCTATCATATTTGTAGAAAGGAACATATGTTAACAGTTCCAGCTTGACCATCAAAGTCTAAATCAAACAAAGCTAATTAGTAGTAGAAGCAGTTCACCAGGAGAAACACCATTCTACAATTATAATTTCAAAGGGGCTAATCTGGAACACTCAGCCTACTGTGTACTTAGTAGACTATGCCAAAGTACTGCGTAATTCTTAAATTGATTGCTCATATCTAACTGGGATGCAAGTGTCCCTCATTTATGTAATAACCTCATTTACATTGGCAGTAATGTATTTGCTACACATCTAAAAAAACGCAGAAAAAGAACAAATTAGTTGTTCCAACTGTCTGTTTGCTTTCATGCTTGAGTACCTGTCCTGAGGTTAAAAAAATAAAAAGTCTTGACAAGCCCTGACAATCTATTCCCATTGCCCAAACATGAATTATTATTCAACAGCTCTCAAAGTGACAGGATGGCCACGTTGCATCTTTCCGTACAGCAGCACAGTAATCCAGATCAATGATTCCAACAGATGCAATGTAAATGGTGAGAGTATACTGTACCAGTAGCAGATTACATGAGCCACTGTCCAACCTTTCCTACCAAGCTCTTAGGAGCAGCTCTGGGGAACCAAGCAGGGGGTCAGATCTGCTGCCCACTGCCCTGGACAAGGTCAGGGTGGTTCTGGAGTATCAGCTGAGTGCTGACTACTTAATCCTCAGGAAAAGCATGCTGCATGTATCAAAAGTCTGGGAAACACCGAATTAGATATAACACAGTATGAGAACTAAAAGGTTAAATTTGAAAAAGAGAAAAAAGGTAAAAAGTAAACCTAAATTAAATCTGAGGATGTGCGATGCTTATGCAACCTTAACACTGACTCTTCGTAAAACACCAGAAATATAAGTGAGACAGCATCATGATTATACATCATGATTTATAATGTAAATGACTGCCTGTGAGGCAAAGAAACAAAGTTAGAAATGAGGTCATTCATCACCTACAGGGAGACCAACGTTGGGCAATACATCCTGCTTCAAACCCTTCACAAGCAGAGTGAAGAAGGAATTAGGGAGCACAACATGTACACTCCTTGGAAATTAAAGGAGTTGAAGTGGAAGTCTGAAAGCCCTTCTTACACAGATTCTATCCAGGGAACAAGACAGGCTATAACCTATACAGATTTTCTCTTAAATCAATAAATCAATCCCATTTTTAAAAGCTCATCAGTACACCTTCACAAAATCACTGCCCTGTGTGGAGCCCTGGCATACATGAGCTTCTGCATCTCTAAACTCCATTATCTTTAGCTCACTGGGAGAAACACATACGCTGGGATACAGAAACACTGTGTCCTACAGGAAAACCTCTAAGGCAAATTCAGACAAAAAGTAAGAAGCTGCAAAACCCATATGCTCTTCTAATACAAAAGTCAGATACCTCACACAAACTCTTATGCACATGTACTTCAAGTCCAAGACTTACCGAACTTTCTTCCCATTTTCTGTAATTTTTGTCACATTCAATAACCCATACTTCTCTTGACCCTGTAAGACAGAGTAAGACATAACAATTATAAAAGAAAATGTGATTCTGTTGTCATCATAGCACTGAATTCAATCCCCCAAATAATCAATTTCTGGTAATGAGCCATCTTTGCCCAGATTATAACTTCAAGAAACTGTCATAAGTATATTTAAATATTCAGAGATCAGCAAAACCAAAATTCCTCTGGGGAAGTACTCATTACCATTCAGAGGGTAAAAAGATTTCCTTCTTCAAGGCCTAAGGTCTTTGGACAAGCCAAACTAAATCATTTGTGGTACTACACAGTGGAAATTTTAAGCATAAATTGATAATGATTTGTGTAATAGCATATTTGTGTTTGTGTCCTTTACTAAAAAAGGAGATGGCTGACAAACAAACAGCCTAAATTCTCTTACAAAATTCTTCCCAGTTATTTTAACTTAATTGCATATTTTAATAAAACATGGTTGAGATGCATAAAAATATTAATATATTCATTTCAAAAACAGATGAGTCAAACATTTCTTTGATGTCCTATTTTTTCCTATCCCCAAGCACAACATTAGAAATTTAAACTACTTAGTTATGTCTTATCGATGAAAATCATTTATATTAGTATGGCTCTCTACAAATGTAGAGATCAGTCAGTGAAAAGAGGAAAAACACCACCACTGAACAAGAAGGCTGTTTGAAAGTTTCAAATATTTGCTGGTTTCTATGAAAAAATAATAAAATATAAAGAAATGTTTAAAAAAATATTCTAGGATAAAAAGAAAAAAAAACATGGCAGGGGGGTTGGAACTAGATGTTAAGGTCCCTTCCAACCCAAACCATTCTATGATTTATACCATTTGCGACTCTCAAGATGAGGTAACAAATTCTGTCTGTTTCTCCTGTCACTGCAGCCTTGTCCTACCAGTGAATGGTGCTAACGGAATGTTAAATTATGTTTTCAATCAATTCCTTTTCAGTAACAGCTTCTAGCAGTTCCTAATTTAAGAACTAAGCTATTAGTTGAAACAATCAACTAGGGAAAGGATCCAAATTATTTTTATCGTAACAAAAATGTCCTCAATTCTAGAGCCAACGAAAATAGAAGATATATTCCCTCCAGCATTCTCCTCTAAATCTCAAATTTAAGTGGACCATAACTGCAGAATACAATACTGAAGAGAATTTTTTTGCTGGAACACTGTGACAACACTATGGCAAAGACATAGATCTGTTCTTCATGAACCTTAAAGTATTACCTACATGTTTCAAGTACAGCACATTTAAAAAAAAAAAAAAAAAGACATGTTTTCAAGAATAATAGAGTTTAGCTGTTGGTTCAGATGTTATTTCAGTCTAATGGTAACTTCTTCTCCTACTCAATCTATCTCTACTGGGCTGGAACACTTTCCCAAGCCAGCGTTATACACATTATTTTCAAAGTTAGTATTTTCAACAACAGAAATAAGCCACTTTTCTCTCTACCCACCCCAAAAACTAGCCCAATCTTTAGATCACTTGATTTCTGATCCATGCAGATGGTCACTAACAGTCCTGTGCATTGCATCCTTCTAACAAACCTTTGGCTTTACTAAGTGAAACAGCCCGTCACCATCTTTCGCAGTGACTGAGCAACTCATGCAATCCATAATTTTACTGCAAATAAATTACTCATGGTGGAACCAGTAGAAATGCTCCTAAGAAGAATTATTCAGAGAAAGTATCATAATGCTCTACTAAGCAGCAACACTAGGGGGTACTAATGGGAAAATTAATGTTATTGCAGAAAGGAAAGTGAAAAGCTAAGAATCAAAATACACAACAATTCACCAGCTTTCTCTGTAATATTTAAACCTCAGGGGACAGCTAGAGGAAATGCAGATTTTTTTTTTCTATTTTCTAAAGCAGCAGTCAGTTCTTTACAAAACACAATTTTAATAATTCAAGGTCTGAGCCACATTTAAAGAAATCAAAATACAGGCAGCAATAATTGCTTTTGTGTAAGACTATCAACTATGCTTGCTTAATAAACAATGTTTATTTTATTGTGGAAAACCGAAGAGTTGTAAGAATGGATTAGCATGAATAAGCAACAGAATCATTCCTCTGCGTGCAAAGCAAGAATGAAACCGGACCAGTTGTGCCTTTAATGGCACACCTGCCAAAGGGCTGCCAAAATTCATCAAGGCACATATTTCAATGCTACTGTAGTACAGCTCCAAAATTTAAAAAACAAATAAACAAACAAACAAAAAAACCCCCCACAAAAACCCAAAACCACCCCACACTATTTTTTTTTAATTATTTCCTGCTGTTTAAAAGGTAATGAACACATTTAAAAGATAAACTGAAGCAAAAAAAATCTGTTAAACATTCATAATGAGTTTAATAAGCTTAAATTTTCCTCCTGATAGTTATTCTACTAAAACAAAAAGGCATAGTTTATTTATGCCAGGTCCTCTATGCCTTTTCAAGGAGACTGAAACACAAGTGAAAAATAAAGATATCAAATACTACAAATTCTTATCGTCTACTGACAGCGAGAGATTCTGTGGGGAGGGGGAGTTTGTTTCTGCTTTTACTTTCCAAGGTGAGAAGACATGACTGTTGGAGGAACTAAATCGAGTTCTACATAATTTGACATAACTTTATTCCACAGTGAATTTTTAACTTAATCTCCTATTGCCAAGCTGTATTTAAATCAAAGGCCATTTACATTTTTACCAAAGGCACAGTTGGATGCAATGCATTCCTTTTAAAATGTAAAGCCTTCAGAAAGTTTTATCCCATTATTTTTCTTGAGAACAAGCAGGCTTACCCTCAATTCTCTAATCATGAATAGCCCAGTTTCTACAACATCTACTTATCTATTTAAACACTTTGCATACTGACTGTGGCTTGATGCTTTGGTGAAGAAGGAGAGGACTCATTTTCAGGAAAACTGGCCTTAGAAGCACTTGATGATTCCTATAAAATTCAAAGAGGGAACAATAAGTTATTATCTTTTTTTTTAAGCATTCATTATATTCTCAGTTATATTAAAAACCTGCTTACTAAACAGTGTTCTTAAAAGACTTACAGATAACATTCAAACTGGGTTAATTAGCACATATCCATTTGAAAAAAAAATGTTAATACGTACTGTATCAGCTTAAACCAAAGCTTTCATCCTTATTAAGGTGCAGATTTTTTGTACAACATTGCTATCAATTTATGAAGCACATTTATAACACAAACTTATTACACGGGACCATATAATAAATACCAAAATAAATACCAAGATTTGAAAGAACAGGTTGTGTCTCTGTGTGGCTACTAAATACAAGATTAGTACAAAAAAATCTTACACACGTAGAAAAGCATATACAAGCTCTATTAATTTTCTTGAGTCGTGAACCCTAATTTCCTTATAATCAAGCATGGAAAATTTCTAGAGATTCAGGTTTTTGTTTTAAACTAAACATTAACTACAGATCAAAAGAAGAAAGTTCTAAATTTTTGCAAACTAGAAAAATGGCCGATCTGGAACAAAAAAAAGGCACGTGCGTTTTCCCTGAAGTAGTGACTGTTTTGCACAAATACACCACTTGAAAATCTGGCAAAGAATTTCAAACAGAAGAAAAACATCACTTGTTCCCTGTTACTGTTAACACATTTCTCACCCTCCCTAATTCCCTTGACAGCTCTCCCAAATGCAGTTTGCTTTTCCAGCATTACACTCTGCACACCCATGCTCTAAAAATCACTTGTAAATCTATCTACAGAAGTGGCGCACTAGTTCTTCTAGCAGCATTGTAACAGAGAACATTAGCAGCCCTGAGAATAGCTTCAATGTTCCATATTTTCAGATGTCCACAGGTGGGGAGAAATGTTCAAGTTAAGAAAATTAATGTTGTCCTTCCCCGGAAGGTATTTTTCATCTGCTTACCAAATTTTTCAGCTAATGACTACATACAGATAAGTGCCACAGCCAATAAACAGTTAACGAGTACATTTGATATCATCACATTCTCGTCAGCCATGGCAACCCATACTTTCACTCTGACACATTTCAAGCACTCTTTTGACTGGCCTATTTTCATATAATTGAGTTGTGCTGTTTTTCCAGGAAAAACAAATAAGGAAAATAAAAAGAAAATAGCTTCCCCAGGAGTCAGCTAAAAAGCTAACTTGGGGTTGATGTGCCTATCTACAGCCAAATATCAGTTGTTTTCCTTTCTATTTCATTCTGAATTAAGACAGCTTTCATACACTAGGCAACTCTGGAACAAGAAATCCATTATTTGTGGTTGTGAACTATTCCCTTTCCACATACTAATTTAAAGCAGAATATATAACAGTATGTCTGCCAGTAGTAATAAACTGGGTGCATCAATGCAACAAACAAATTTTGTTTTACCTCAGAACACTAGTTTATTGCTCCACTACACATTTTTAATTTTCTGAAAGCATTAACATTGTGCTTTATATGAACTATATCGTCACCTCACCATTAAAAAAATGCATGCTGCCTGCATGTTTTGAAGCTCTTAAAGGAACTTTAAGCTACTGACATAGACTTTACAAATGTGTCTCGTATGGCATTTGTACACTTGCATGTTTGCTTCACTAGGTTTAAGGTCTTGGTATTTGAACATTGTGTCTTGAAGAGCAGTAAACAGAACCATTTATTCAACGTTTTACAAGAGCTTCTTTATTCAGTGCAGCACTACATAAAGGTTCTTCCAAAATAGAAGTAACTCTTACGCCAAAAAAAAAAAAAAAAAAAAAGAGAGAGAGAGAATTCTTCCTTTAAAAACAAGGGCCAAACTTTAAGCTATCTCCAACAGAACTGGTCGGTCCTGTGAAGTGTAAACTGTACTTGAGGCTTGAAGTGTCCACTTTGATTTAACAGGACTCCATCTAGGCTGTCTCTCATGTAGTGCCACAACACACTTGGTACAGAAAGATGCCTAAGGAGGAGTAGGGAGGGGAAAGGAGCAGTGGAGGGCCAATCGCTTGAGATAAACTAATGCATACAGGTGCGAAGACTCCAGCCAAGCACAGTCCACTGCCTCCTCAGCACCGCGTATGATATGTTCTAAACTGACAGCTCAAAAGCTTACAATCAAATCCAATAAATCCTATTCTGAAAAACTAAGTCAACTCATGACAACCCACTCTCCTACTCCCCATTTCAACAAGGAAAGCCATTAAAACATACCAGAAACAACAAGTCAAGTATGTAACATTCTGGGCATCAGATCCAGTTTCATTACAACTACTGCGTATTGTCCATTTCAGTTTGTTTTTGACATCTGTGATGACACAGCCCCACTTACTGGCTTTTCTCCATACTCCCAAATCTGCAATCATTTCATTTTTCCCCTGTATCTTTACAAAAAGGGAGCTTACAATGCTGTACCTCATTCCAAATAGGCTGTGCTAAGGTTCAGCATTACCAACTGTTTCAGTTTCCATGAATCTTAGGATGGACTGCTGCAAAGTTACAGAAACCAGCAAATCACCACCCCACAATTCGTGTTTCAGTTCCTCCCCGCTCAGCTCACATCAGCTCTCCTCACCCACAGGCAGAATGTCCCGGCACAAGCAGAAACAGCAGGGACAAAAAACAAACCAGAGAGAGACAGGTAGAGGGAGAGCACAGGAGAACCTCTGCCTCCTTCCTGGCTTAAACAGCACCTGTTACTGTACAGCCCAAAACAGATTATCAAGCACATGTCCTAAGAACAGGCAGAAAACAGCTTTTCTTGTTACTCACACATAGCTCTTCTCAGACTAAACTCCCAACTCAGCTCTGGAGGGGATTAAAGCGAAGCGTTTCAGCACTTTCAGTACTATCCTCTGTCCTCCAGTAAGAATATTACAACCCTGCTGTAACCACACACAACTTTTCCTCTTTGCTTGAGATATTACAGTGGAGATCAACAGAACAGTCACTGAAGGGATAAATCCACTATGTAATACTACTACTGCCATCTTTAAAGCATTACTTCTGTATTTAAAGCGTAATTTTTACTCCAGCAAGTACAACTTATTTCAATTCTATGAGTACTTCAATTATTCATCTGCAGTCTCTCAAGTGTATTCCTACAATTAAAACATTCAGGCATGAAATATCACTATACCTTGCACAAGAACCTCACCCACATCCGTAATTCTTGAATTCAAACCCTAACTATGCTCCACTGCCTAAACTGAGTTGGGAGATTTTCAACTGTAAGTAAAATGGCTGTACAAGCCAAACCTTGAACTAACACTAGCTAAAATACTTCAAGCATTACAAGAAAAGAGCTACTACTCACAAAGTAACAGTAGTAAAGTTATCAAACAGCCCTTGGTTTTGCTGAACAGTATACACAATGATACAACAGAATACAAGAAAAATGAGATTTCAGAAATTCATGCATAGTGATTTGTTAGATAATACTTCATGCATCAGAAACAGTTGGTATTCCAGCATGCTGTTTAACTTGCTCCTACCTTATCGTTGGTGTCCAACACAATTGTGCTGTGCCTCCATTTTGTTAAAACTATCGGTTCTTGTAGCCTCCTGTCCAGACTCCTACTCTTTATTATATCTCTCTGCTGCTGTGGTGAAGCATTATACTAAAGAAGAGAAAAATCAAACTATAAGTAGAATCTAATTCATGCAAACAAGACTTGGACATACCATTCATACACCTTAACCGTGCAAACTTTCAGATTCCTGATCTCAACCAAGAGTGTGAAAATAGCCTTGGTTTTATTTTGCATTTAGTCTTCAGAACTGCCCTTTCTGCTGTAGTCCTCTCTGAAGTAGTAACTAAGATTGGAATGAACATAAGCACGGACAATAAATATTTAGCAGGAAATAATTTTAAGACTCAGCAAAACTGTAACAGTCAAGTATGGAATCAATTTACTGAAACACAGGTTTTCTAATAATTCAAGAGCAAAGAAATACGTAGAGGCTGAGAACATGTGAATGCCATAAGAAGGACCCAGCACTTAATTAGATCTCAGCATTGCAGCATACTTATCATTAGTATCACTGCCATTTTAAATCATCACCACCAAGGTAGCATTATAAAAATATTTCAAACAAAGTTTAATACTGAAAATATAAAAAAAGACAACAACAATGTATGGGTTTTTTTAAGTCATTAAAAATGTCACTCTTTCTATTCAGCATCAGAAGACTAAAATCTGCACATCGAAGGAAACATCAGGCAGCATTTGCAGTCATGTAAAGGACCAGAATCCACTGGGTAATAAATAACAACAGAAAGACAAGTGTCCTTTGTATTTGAAAAGGCTAAAGCAATAATCTTTGCAAGCACACTGAATTCTACAGTTATGCTATGGACTCCTACTGTAAACTCAGAGCCCCAGGTCTTCACAGACAGGATAATCTGTACCTACACATATCAATAAAGCACAGCAAGGTCTAACCTAAATAATACAAATGCTAAGTTTAAGATAAACTGCGTAATACATTTACATTTATTGCCCAAAGAAAGAACCAGGCACTATTACTGCCATGGCAGACACAACACTTGTGTTAGCTTTGGTATTTCACTGTGAACAGAGATCATGGCCCAACAAGTTCATAGATGACTACAAGGTAAATAACTGTAGTGTTGCATTAAATTATTTCAACATGCACAAGAGTAGTAAAATACTCTCAGGTGAATGAATCTTGCAGTACTGAGAAAAAAACTTGGTAGTTCACATACAGACAGAAATGTGTTAGTTACCACTGCAGAAATTCACTTCTGAGACTGCACTGGGTTCAGCACATTTACACTCACATGACAACTGCTACATCACAACAGTGAGGTTTAAGCAACTGTTTGTCCCCTTGTTAAATCAAAAGCCAAACCATCATACATGCTGCAAGAAATCTAATACTAGCTTACCTTCTTGTTATGGAAAAAGCCACTCTGCAGATGCTCCTACAACTTAAGCTATGGCAACAAGCTAAGCAGTATGCGGCAAAACTGCCTGTCCGTATTACAACTAAAACCTAAACAGTTTTCAGCAAAACTATGTCTAAATCACAGAAGGTTGCCACAGTGTTCCTTGCAGCAGTTCTAATGCATTTAAGTGGTCAACTCAAATATATTTCTTGCTATTAAACAGAACTGTTTATTTCAGAAATAGATACACACTTCAGCAACACTGGTGAATATTTATGGAAATCCTGCATGCACTTTCCATTTGAGTAACTCGAGGAATTTAAGTTTAAACAAAGACATTTTAAAGTAATTTATCTGGAATTTAAGTCTATGTTAAGAGTTAGGATATGGGCACAACCCTAACTACAGGTGATCTATATTTAAAAGGTGCTTTTGATATCATCGTTAGTCATTGAGGAGCTAAACTTATGTAACAGACAGCCCCATCTTGAAGGAGAAAGACCTGTAAAGTAATATGAAATTCTAGTTTTACAAACCATATTTATAAAGAAAGCAAAGCAACAGTATATGGAGCTCATTAACAAAGCACTGCTAACAACTCAGGAACACTGAGCTATATACATCTTAGCAGCTTAAATAATTTGCACTGGCAATACAAACAGTGTTAGTAAACTGACAAGTCTTTAAAGGGAACATTTGACATTTTTTCCCCATTTTCTTACAATAGACATATCAAGTAAACATTTTTTGCTCAAGTGTTTGGGGGGAGGTGTGTGTGTTTGGTCTGTTCATTAGTAGAACACACTCCTAAAGGGGGAAAAAAAAAGAAAAAGCTTATGTATTACTGGGCCCAAGAAAAACCTCTACTTTTAAAATAAACGGACTGATCTGTGATCTCCTAGGAGAATCATAGTGAAATACAGATACTGTTTCAGGCTCTGAGTTATCCAACTGAACTAGCCATCCTCTAGATCAGGTGGAGTCCACCGGCTAGAGAGAAGCAGCCAAAGCTAGTAGCCTAGCCCGGTCAGATGACCTCACCCCTGCTACTCTTTGGTCTACTCCCATCCAGTTGTCTTAGTTCAAAGCGCCATGCAGAATAATTTCAGATCAGATTCCTTTACTGACACTCTATAGGACTCCCACCTGCAGAGTTGCTGCCTCTCCTACAGGTATTTACAATGATACTTCCCACTGTTCATCAGCAACACTAAGCAACTGGGCAGGGCTCTCCTTCCATCACACAAAATCTTATTTTTACATAACTCTAAGCAGGCTTTCTACACCTAAACCTTGGTATAATCTTGAAGCCAGAGATCAGGCAAGGGTCGTACATCGCAATAGAACTGACCCGTTCAAGACTACGCATTGCCTGTTAGGGTGACCTCTACACCATGTACCTGAACAGCATCTTGTTACGGTGCGATGTCACTTTATGAATTCTAAAGCTTTTGATAACATAGCCCATGACTCCAAATATACACTCTGCTTCTCCTTGAAAATCCCATTAACCCTTTCAGCACACCACCTCAGTTTGTTCTGCATTTCACTGGCAGCATCTCCTATAAGGAAGGGAGGACATGAGTAAGTTGTTCATACTGACTGCGTGCACCAAGTAACACATACTTCTTGTAACAGCTCTTGGTGTAAGGTAAGGACACCAGTGGTGTAAATTTAGGTCACTGAATTGCTGAATTTGTCGAATGCCTTTACCAGCTCGTTAAAAGATTTTCTAACTCTCTCAACTGGTTGAGTGATTTGTATTTAATTTTAACCTGATACGTGGCATGGCTCAAGGCTCTGTCCTAGCCTAATTGTGACTGAAATAAATGTGACACCTCTGATTTATTTGTAGCAGTTGTCCCCATTCTTATGAAGATGACACAGATCTGTCAGCTTTAAGAAACAGAAAAAAGATTCTTCTTGGTTTGTGTTAACATCCTCAGTCAGATGAAAGGAACTGGGTGGGTGAAGGGAAAAAAGGGTGGGAAGCAGACAGGGAGAGTTAGTAAAGACACAAAGTTAATCATTTTACTCTACCTTTTTTGCAATCAGAGATCAAACCAGCAGCATTTAAAATATTCTGATAGCCTAGTGCCCTTCAACACCTTATACACTCTACCATGTTATTTGCAGTTGTCCCAACAGACTGAAATTGATGATTTTTTAAAGAAATTTTTAAAATATTGCCTCAGAACAAAACCACTCTTTAGTGCTACTACTGTCATTGGCTTTGAATACACTTTTTAGTGCTCTGATGGACTTAACACCTGTTACAGCTTTAGCTTTTCTTATCAACTAAATCAGTAACAGATTTTTCTTAAACCTACATAAATAAAAAACAGAGTAATTTTTGTTTTTTTAAGGACTTAATCCCTGCCCCTTCCCTTTCTTTCACTAGGGAAAGAAGATTCCTCATTCCTTGCCACAGGACGGCTGGGTGGCAGCAGCTGGAGGCATCAGCTGCACTGAAGGAACAAGAATCTACACAGAACAAGGAGGTGACGAGGACAAGCAACTCAGTCTCAAATGTGCAAGTGACTGTAAGACACCTCTGGATAACCCACTCTGTTCACTCTGCTGCCTTGTTCGTCCACTGCTTCACCTTCTAACCCTCAGGATCACTAACGCTGCTGATCTTTGAAGAGCAGCTCCAAGCCGGCACTGATTGCCACAGGCCTTGCTGCTTGTCCAAGCAAAAGTTGGGGATGCTTTTACCCCCGCCTTTCTTATGTGGGGGCTAGGGGGTGGGTGGGCAGGGGTGTGTGTGCATGAATCACCAAACACCAGGACAAATAAGGAAGACCAGACCAGGCCGCTTGAGAACAAATATACACATTAAAGAGAAATAAAAAAATCTGCCTTCTCACACTTAGGTTTGTCATATCACTTGCACTTTTTGTCCTTAAAAAACATCTAGATCCCCACATCAGCCGAGACTGTCTCAACTTACACCGAGCAATCCTAAATCTTACAACAAGAATGTGAAGATGATTCACTATTGCTAATGATGCTGTTTAGTGCACTGACTTACAGTAGATACGAATGCCAACACACACGATGCGTTACCTCAAATCAAGGAGCACAGCTCAGAATAAGACAAACCTACCATAAGACAACCAGGCCATATTTACATGTTCTTATTTTCTTTCACTATTTGATTGCATGGTATCTTCCTGATATTACCTGCATTGTGTTTTATTGTAATTTTTCAGATAGCAAGCTCTGTTTGACAGCATTCAGGTCTCCCGTACAGAAAGCATTCACTTGAGCATCACAATCAAGGCCCCTGAGCTCATACTCCACATTGACAGCAGACACACTGCTGGTCTGTTAAGACTGCCAAAACCAAAGCTCCTCTACCTAGCACTTCCCCTGTGGGTACAGCGAGGGGATCTAAATGCTGCAGGAACTTCTGAGAAGAAAAAGTATAACTGCAGTATCACCAAAACTAAAATTCACTCCAGATGCTAACAGTATAGCCATTTTCTCTCCAAGTCTACTCTTGGATCAGAGCACTCAGTCAGAGGATGGCCAAGCATCATGCTGTTATACTGGACATCAGCCTAGGAATGCATTTTGAAAATTTGAGAGACCATTAATCTCTAATTTTTATTAGGTTGTCCTCTCTGCCTCCCCTTTGAGCTACTTGTTCAATACTTATTACATAGTTTTTCCTCAATTTTTTTTGTCACACTCATCACGAGCCTTAATAGACTTTTCAGCAGTTGTCAAAGCTACTCCATCTGAGACGTCATTTTTAGCCAGAGGCATTCAGCTATTCCTAGATGTTACCTAAATATACATGACTGGAGGGCTTTCCATGAGCCTGTCTTAAGTAATTTGTTTTGTAACTGCCTCCCCCCTCCCAACATACACCCTCACAATTTTTAACACACGTACAAGAATACTGGAAGTGTTATTCCCTAGCACATTCACTTTTACAGTTAATGTTATAACAGTGTAGGTTTTTTAATGTTATAATACTAGCTCTGCTAACATATTTCCAGAAACCTCCTAACAATTTTTAGTTCTAATGAAGTCCAGATTATTAAGAACTATCTAACAGAAGGATTATCTTCTTTTTCTGGTTTAACAGCATTATATGACCATGCTATTTCATCACTTTATTTCATGACAGATTTTGGAAGGCAATATTTGAGCTAAACACAAAAGAATCTGACCAAGAATAGATGTTTTTTTCCCGAGCAGCTTAATTTTCATTTAAGCAGGACTTACAATGTTGACATCTTTCTATGGTTTTCTCTCTCACTGCTCATGAGAGATTTCAATATAGATTATTTTTCTTCAAAGCAGTTCTGCAGTCTGCATTGTCGTTCCAATTCATTTGTTCCAAAACACTTTTGGAATCAGCTTCAGCAAGGTTTGAGACACTGCTCTTCAATCATGTTTCCATTACTCTCAAGTGTAACATCACTCATGTATGTTCTTCAGATATATAGTTACATAAACTAGCTAAATCTTTTGCTGAAATATTTAATCTATTCCAAAGCATTCAAAGTCAAAAGCTAACAGTTTCTGTAAATACATAGGCTCTTGGACTGTGAATCCAAAAGTCAACTGCACATTTATGTCTGTTAACCTTATATTTGCTGCCACCTAAGATTCAGCAGTTTCAAGAAGGAATTAAAGAGTACATTGTGCACAAATGGCTCAGGAGAAATAATTTTCAAGGTAAATTTGTAACAGCAATATGTGATGATTTTCATATAAACAAGAACTAAAGCATATCAGATCACAAACTCCAAAACAAAGGCCATATTTCATTCTGTAGCTGGCTATCAATACAATGGAGCTCAGAGGTTTGTTTAGACCCACTAGACTATCATGCACTAACACACAAATACTAGACCCCATCCCTTTATGCTAATATGCCTCAGGTAACAGTTCTGGATTATCTTTGTGACTTAATGTAGTTGGATTAAAGCCAATTCCACTTGCTATCTAGTTCAAATTCAAACCCAGTCTATCATAGTAGAAAGCAACTTCTTCATAGTCAAAACTTTCTGCATTGCAGAAGTCATGGAATCAAGTACCCAAGACATTATTCCCCAAAGTTAACTACAGTTATACCTACTTAACTAACAACTGTGTCTGGGAAAGCCTGGTCCAGCAGATTTTCAGACTTCTAATTAATCTAATAGCTAATCAACAGCTAAGTAGTTTTTAAAACCAGTAGTTAAAGATTATAGGTAGGTTTAGATATCTTAAATTTTGTAATGTACCTAACACTGATGTCAGACCACACAGGAGAATTCACAAAGCTATCTCAACTCTTCAATGACTTAGAAACAAGTTCTTTTACTGACATAACAAAAAGTCTAGTGTGTAGCTTCATTCATAAATTTCAATGTAAATATTTTCTCACAAATACTATGAAAGCACTATAAATTAAGGTTGGTCCTTTCAATGTGAGAGCAACTTAGGACACCGATTTTTGGACTGACAAAACAATTGAGAAACATGTTTTTTCATATACTTATGAATGCCATTCTGTGTGAAACTTTTTTTTTTTTATGGTCACCTTACTATGTAGAATTGAACAAACATCTTAACAGCAGGAAAGATGTACACAACTATATCATTATGACAAATGCCCTATAGTCTTTCAAAGTGAAAAGGAGAATTAAACAATATTAGGTACAACCTCAGACTACCAAGCGACCCTAGCTCTGCCACTTTCCTACAAATTCCTAGTTTCATTACAAAATTAATAAACATCAAAACACACTTCTCGTGAAACTGTGTTATCCTCAAAACATATCACAAAACTCTGCTGAAACTTTTCACCACCTGTTTTTCAACACCAGTCGTAGACATCTATATTGTCAAATCTGGAAATTCATGACAGAAAAATAATGCATTTTGGAGGGTAGTAAAAATAGACTACAATTTTTTCAGTAGCATTTTGTAGTTTGTTTTTTTTTTCCTATAGACATTTTCTTTAACACAGCAAAATCACAGATGATTCCGTAGCCTTGCATCAAAGATCTTCTTTGACATCTGAATAGTTACATAAGTCCACCAGTATATTTTTTTTCTCCTCACAATCAGAAATTCCACAAAAATGCCAGATATAACCAAATACAATATATTAGGTACTCTTGTGAATAAGTCCCATTGGAGGTCCCATAGAACATTTATTGAGGAAGAGAGGAAAGCCCCAAGTTGCCAAAGTTTCTTTTTTAGGTCACTCACCTTAGGTAACTCCCATTCTGATCGGGAACCATCAGCACTGTAGTAGTATGGTCTGCCTTGTTCATCTGCATGTTTTATCCACTGTAGAAAGAAATGCGATGATAGCAAATGTAATCAGAGTGACAGTCGTAACATAGTAAATCTGATACTTGGGATTTAAAGTTAATTTTTAATAAGGTGCCATCCACTTCAGCAGTGTTTACTGCACAACCTCCATTAACTAATCAAGGTTAGTTAGCAATGAAAGCAACACAGTTTTCAGCTTCCCGAACTGGGTTCACTAGTATTTTTTCCTTCTGTAACTCCTCAGAAAACAGTCCTGCAACATCACACAAGAGATTGTGATAAAAAGGCTTTTTTGAAGGTGGCATATCTCACTCTTATCAACATTATGGTGTCAGTTTAAGGATGCACAATCTTTGCATCAGATCTGTGTAAGGATTTTATACATAAAATTACAGAATTACAAGAAGCTCAACCAGCAACTGCTGATAATTTAAGAGATAATTTCACTTCTTGAACAACTCTGCTTTTAAAACATCAACAGGAACATGAGATGCAGTTCCTAAGTAAATTCCAAAGAAGATAATATAATTTCTTTAATTTCTATACATAACTCCCACAATCAAAGAGGTAAAACCATGACAACTGTGACTAGTTATGCAGACAGGAAAGAATCATAATGAGCAAAATTCTACGAGATCACACAAAAATATGCACAGAAGCACTCACAGCAAGGCTCTTGGGTTAAGCAGGTTTCACAAGACTGCTTTCCAATAAACTGTTTGGGATAGGAAACCCTGCTTTCAATCAATCCCAGTGCAATTAAAAAAAAAAAGTTTTCATATTTGTCAAAACACAGGTATGTGCTCTACAGATATTTAGCAGAAATACATTAAGCAGGACAGAATTCCAAAACTGATGCAGAACTCAATTATTTAAAAACTTCTTTCAAACAGATCTTGCATACGTCATCTGGAAAACAGGTGGTGCTATAATATAGTAAACAAACTACTGTTTCACGAACACTTTTTGAAGTTAAAAAAAACAAAATGCAACTTTACTGACCAGTTAGAAAAATGGACTGCTTTACAAAATAAAAACAAGTATTGTCATTTATCCTACATGGGAGAAATTTTTCTGATGTGCCCAGAATCACAGTAAGTTGTCAGTAGCAATTAGTTAATTAGAATAGAACATAAATCTGCTGGTCCAACTGTTGCTTAATTAAGAAGTTTGTCTACATCTGAAAGAAATACTGAAAATCTCTGCTAAAGTAAAGGATGAAACTGATAAAGCAGCTTTATTTTCAGTTTGAAACCATCCTGTCTGGAAGGCCTACGTAAACGAGAACAGCTCTTAGAAGATAGTAAGAAAAACATTATATTGGTATGAAGTTCATTCCTGAAGTGTAACCAAGAAGATGGGGGGAGGGCAGGAACTGGGGGAAAAAAAAACCACAAAAATACATTAAAAGTTTATTTAATATAAGCTTATACCCAACTGAAGATAAGAAAACTTTTTTCTGAATAGTAAAGAACACATATAAGAAAATCAAAAAGTCGGTTCAGTTGCTTAAGTTTCATGCGTATTTAAAAACAAAAGGAGATACTGCTGAGGAATGCTTTTCACTTCTAGAAACGAAATCTGCATTT
The DNA here is from genome assembly GCA_028020825.1 of Podargus strigoides. Classification (NCBI taxonomy): domain Eukaryota; kingdom Metazoa; phylum Chordata; class Aves; order Caprimulgiformes; family Podargidae; genus Podargus; species Podargus strigoides. The sequence goes on from CM051623.1 coordinate 43,309,782, forward strand.
CTAACAGTGAAATACTGGAAAAGATTTAGAACATGATGAGAAGAAGGAAAAAGTACCTTTTCATTAGTATAGTCATTGGTATATAAGGTTTGACCATGTTCATCCAACTCTTCTGACCAACCCTTTGGAGGAGAACCATACTGACTATCTGACTGGCTGTAACAAGAACTGTGGTCGTTTTCTTCTGATGAAAGATGCTACAAGTAGTCAGAAACATACAAGGCAGTTTTGAGAATGAAAGCGCTTTAAAATCTGAAAGATCAAAGATTATTTGACTCAAAAGAGAATAGTAATAAATTGCAGGGGGTTCACATTTTTATATCTGACATCAGAGAATAAGAGATTCATTTTTACAGTACAGAAATATTTGAAAATTGCTAGGCAATTTAAAATACTTTCAGAACAACTGGTTTTGATACAATTTTTAAAATTTTACTATACCAGATTTCAGCTACTCAAATTTAAACTCTGATTTTTTTGCCAATCTACATTTTATTCCCACAGATCTACATTACTGAACGATGAAGAGATGTTAGCTTTAGTAACCTGCATGACCCTCAACCTTGGGAGATCTGCTACCTCAGTTTTCCAGCAACATCCCAACTTTCATAACTAAATCCTTTTCTTCCCTTCCCAAATAGTATCTGGGAAGATAATCATTAAGGACAACGTGAATCCCCAGTTGCACCTTTGTAGGTCCCATCACTCGTGCAATGCATCCTAAAATATTACGGATTTTCACTCTCCTCCTTCCAACTCTGACATGCACAATAATGAGGAATTCCAAAGCAAGGCTTTCTATGAACTGCAGGCACAGCTGCCTGAGGGGTAAGCTTATTTTCTGAATGTAGAAGTGAATTATAATGTAAGAAGCAAGTTTGATGTGTAAAGCAGAAAGATTTTGCACACGTGTCAATTTCTGTTCCCTAGTAAACCTTGTTTATCTCCTTGCTAACATATTGTAGTGATTATTCAAGGCATCCATTCCATGCATCAAAAAAACCACCTCCCTGCATTCATCTCCCACAACAATACCTCCATGCCAGAGTTTCCTAGGGAATTCAGTGCAGATTTCCTTTCACACTATCTTGGATCCTCAGCTAGTAGAAGGCATAACACTTAAGAAGGAACACATCCTGCTAACCAGAAACAGATAGCTAAATATTGACTAAGGTTCAGTAACACAAGTATAAGGGTTTTGAAGAAAACTATAAAGCAGGAGAAAGGCAGAATTTCTATTTTAAACTAGAAAAAAAAAAAAAAAAACAAAACTTGCCTGAAAAGCTTAAATCTTACCAATAAAACATCCAGGTATCAAAAACCCACGTATCTTTTAAAAGTCAGTGTTTTTAGAGACTACACATTTAGTGACATTTCCAAATTATTATTAGACAGGTTTTTGGTGTCACCACTTGTGCAACACAAACTCCCTACGCTGACACGAGCCAGCTTACCAAGCACAGCAAAACCCACGGGAAATTTTCGGGTCATTAATAAAATAACATGAAAAATGTTAAGTGTCCTTTACAGCCTACAGAATGCGAGCATCTAAACTATGGATTAAACAATGCTACTTCTCTTGCACATGGAATAACACGAAATTCTGAAGTGCCAACGCCTAACCACTGGGGGGGGGGAAAAGCCGTCTTCAGTCCCAATTTTACACTTGAAGAATTAAGACAGAGCGGTTGATAAAGAGTGTTATTGGCCCCATCCGAACTTCTGCTTTATAAGATAGCTACATTGTATACACATACTTAAGTTTATATTCTGTTTTAATAGTTAAATATTAAGTGCACTGACATTTCTTCAATCAAAACAGTAGACTTTGAATTTTGACCTAATGACATAATGCATTTGTATTTGCCTCTTCCAAGCAACTCCTGATACTGAGGAAGCAGTATACGCATGCAAAACTAAATAGAAGTCTTCAAAATGAAAATTCTAGAAAAACCGCTGTTGTTCAGCAAGAACGACTTAATGTGTCTACCTGCAAGGCACTCATTAAATAAATAAATAAATAGATAGATAGATAAGAAAAATAATAATAATGATCTTTCAATGCTTAACTAATCTCAGGTACCATACAAGGTAGGAACACAGTCCCTGCAGACCTAAACTTCAAAGCTCTTGAGTTGTTACACAGTTGAACCAGGCAAGGCACTCCCTGTCCCTCAGCTAGTATGAACAACTGCTGAAGCTGCATCAGCGGGCTTAGAGAAAGCTGGCCAAACCATGTTCAGCTACTTTCGATTTAACTTTCAACACTTTTTCAGTATTAACTGCCTAGATGCTTTTTAGGTATCATCCATGCTTTTTCTCTGTCCCATCCCCAACTATACTATGCCACATTTAAATAAATCCATCTTAAGCAGACAGCTGCCCAGCCTCACACCGTGTAAGAACTTCACTGTGACACTACAGGGAATTACGGAAAAGTTCCCCCACATCATCACTTCTACTGTCTTTCTTGGCTTCTTTCCATCTACATGGAAAATTCTTGAGGGCAAAGACCAGTTCATCACCCTGCATTTAATAAAAAAAGGAACAGTTACAGTCTCTCTTCTATCACTTAACTGGTCTAGTTTTGAAAGGTACTACTATTTCTAAGAAACTAGCATCCCTTTATTATCCTTTGTTTAATTTGAAACAAAAAAAGGGAACGAAACTGCATCTTGGCCACGTTTTAAATGTAGTTTTCCATTTAAATTAAATCCCATTGATTTTCTACAGCTTGCTGGTTAATTTGTTGGTCTCTCCTTCACATTACGGTCTCCCAGATAGGTATTAGAGGTTTGCCTTTCTCTGATATGATGACACCTCATTCCTTTCACAGTACACCTTAATTAAATCACCTTATTATCTGACACGTTTCTTCCAGTTACTGTTAAGCACTGCTTCCCCAAATACATGAACAAGTGAGTACCTCTGATAAATTTTATCTGTAATTCCAAAATCTTACACACTTTCCTAGAGGTCTTTCTGATAGGACTTCACTGCTTCCCCCTGTCCTATCCAAATAACTGTCATACCCTTCAACTGTTTTCTTTGTGCTCTGTTACCAACTTCTTTGACAAATTAAGTACAATTTTTCCTGTTCTTAATTATCCAGTAAAATTCAATTCCCTAATCACAAAGTTCTAAGACAAACTATAAGCTATTTCATGGTCTAACATATTACATTTTATATATAAATATATATAAGAACACACAATCATTGACAGTTCTCATTTTTACGCCACCTTGCCATTCTGCTACCTAGTATGAGCTCCTCTGAGGACAAATCAGTAGAGATACAACTAGTATTTAACCTTCCTGCATATGCTCTTCTACTACTAAATCTGAAGGGAATGAGCACAATTTAGACCAGTGTATAAAAGTCAACCTAACTGCATTAAAATAAATTAAATCTGGTTTTACTAATTATTAAGACATACTTGCTCTAAGTCTTCATAATCAGACAAAATTTGGTATCTAGCTTAGCTTCAGATCTCAACCTTTACCATAAGTATTTTGGTTTAAATACGGAAGAGGTCATAAATGAAAAGGTGAACATGAATAGTGGAGTGTGAAGCGCACTCCTAAATGCAGAACAGAAAAGGAAAAAAAAAAAAAAAAAAAAAGCAGCTTCAAAACCCACACATGACTGCAGGAAAGTGCATTGACATGACCTTGCAACTTATATCTCCCTAGACTCAAACTTTAACAACTCAGTCAGAGAGGACACAAATTACTTAAATCACTTAAGGAACTTATACTACTGGAAATACAAACTTGTGCCTAGTTAAAAATTAATCAAAACATGCATCATCCTTTGGTCCTACAAAAACTGAAAACTTGATAGATATAACTGTCTAAAGGCCAACCTGTGATATCTCAAGCAACACGAAGAGAAGTAAGCTGAAATAAGTTATGGGCAATTAAAAAAAAAAAAAAATATATATATATATATAAAAAAATCAAGCTATCTGAACATGCAAACATATGCTGAAGTCATGGTTCAGAGGTATAAGAGTCAGAGGGATCATTTGCAGATGGGGAGGGAGAAACAATTATTGGAAGTCCTTCCATGCAACAACAGAAAATCAGTTATTCTTACCACAAGTGAAAAAGCAATCACCTTATCCAGACTAAAACCAGAGTCTTATCCAGCAAAAGGAGAGTCATTGAGAAATTAATAGACCATCGTCAGAGATACCAAAGTGGCAACCACAAACATTTCACCAGTTAACCTACTGCTGCCACCAGCCTGTGGCAAGAAAATTTGGCTGTTTCAATGCTTGTGGATGTCACAGCTGTTAAGAAGGCCACTGCCAAAGGCAATGAAAAGGTCCCTTTTTCCTTTCTCTCCTGTTTCTGGCACTAACATCACAGAGACTTCTACAACAGGGTTTCCAACAATCTAAAATTTTTGAGCAGTCCACAATGAAATTTTAAAACTAAACAATGTCATAGCTCAGAAGGAAGCCCACCTGAACTATACATAATTTAAAAGAGTATATAAAAGTGCAGTATGTGGAAGATTTCTTGATAAATGTGTACTGCTTCTTTCAGTCAGGAAACTGATTAACCTAAGTACTGTTTGAACACATGAGCACTACTTTAAGCATATTTAAATAGTAATACCCATCTCAACTATTCCTTTTCTTTATCTGAACCACTGCAGTTCAGATAAACACAGATCACTGTCTGATTCTCCATAGTGACCAGCTGCACAGAATACATCTGCACCTCAAATATTATTCCAAATCATATTTTAACATCAATAACTTCATAATAAGCTTCAACTCCCTTAAGCAAGATCTGCTGCAAAGCTTTGCCAGAAGGTTTTGCAAAAGCAAAAGGTTTGCATAATGAAAAAATCCATTGATATACCTATAGAATACATTCACAGGATAAACATAATCTAGTCAAAAGCTCCTATGGCTCATTACCAAAAGCTGGGGTGGATTTCCTCCCCTCCCATCAGCATTTGCTACTCTTGGGCCTAGACACTTAGCTAGGCAGAACTTCTAGCACAGTAATTTTAATGTTACAGAGCGGCAGGGGTTGGAAGGGACCTCTGAAGATCACCTAGTCCAAACCCCCTGCTAGAGCAGGATCCTAGAGTAGATCATCACACAGGAACACATCCAGACGGGTTTTAAATGTCTCCAGAGACAGAGACTTCACAACCTCTCTGGGCAGCCTGTGCCAGTGCTCTGTCACCCTCACAGTAAAGAAGTGCTCTTGTCTTTGGGTCTCTAGGATATCATTCACAGAACAAAGAAAAGAATTTTATTAAAATTAACAGAATTTGATAACAAAATATTGCTCCTTTAACTGCCCCTTCTCCTAAGTTGTTCTACAGCTATCCAAGGCTCCACACAGAAATCACTGACAAGTGTGTAGAATTCAAATCTACGCAAATAATTAAATACAATGCTTCAACAAGTTATCCAGCTCAGCTTGCTTTTTATATTCATTATGATTATTCCACCTCATTAAGGCAGAATAAAATTAAATTTTGAACAGTCACACATGCCCCTTTTGAAAAAAATTAACATTTTAAAAGCATCATAGAATATATAGAATTATTAATAGCATCTATAAATCCAAGTACAGAAATAAAAATCAATATATTTTAATGTGACAGAAGCTTCAATTATGACAGTATTTTTGATGTGGCTGGAAGATGCTGTGGAGCTCCATTAAGTCTGGTTTTGATTCCAGAACTCTGGAGTTCTCTACATCCATCTTAATCTTAATTCTAAATCTTAATTCCTCTCTATGAAAATACTTTCCTTTATAAGAAAAACATCTCATATTTAAATTTAATCAAGCAGTAGCAAACACCTTTATATCCTCTCCTTTGGTTTACTGTGCATTTAACTCATACTGATAACAAAATTCCCCTCGACTTTTTCAACGCATCCCCCTAAATCCTCCTTCTAGAAGCACTGTCACACTCCTCCTTTCCTCCCTATTCTCCCCTAAAAACGTGCCAAATACACTGAGAAAGAGAATGCACTCCATGTCAGAAGTTATGATGGCAGTCTTACTCTGTGGTCATTTATAGTCCCATTGGTTTCAAAATATCTTAGTCTTCCTTGACCTTTAAAAGAAAAGCTGTAATACCTGCTGTGGGACTGTAAAGCATTTTCACAATTTACTACTCTTGTACACAGTTCATGTACACATTCCTGCACACAAAAGTGACTGAAGAGCTAAACTGCTTACTACTTCATACCAAGACACAGGACCAAAAAGACAGACGAAGACATTCCTTGACACCTCAAAACTCAGCGACACCAAATTCCATAGCAAAACAGCATTCATATGCATTACAATCTCATTGCTTGTGATCTCAGAAGGAACTACCTCATGATCTGCATGGCTCTGGGAATCCCCTTTATTAATGCTTGCATCTCGGGCCCACCGTGGAGGTTTCCAGGTTCGTTCCTGTGATCCTCTGTTGTAGTAATAACAGCGTCCTGTTGTATCTTTATGGGTTTCCCATTCCCCATTTATTTGGACCGGAGCACTTGTTGGTAGTGGTGGAAGTGCAGACTGAGATATTTTCAGTTCTTGTAAATTAGCATAAACTGGTGAATCAGGCCTCCCTTGGCTTGGTGGAGTAGTTGGCTAATGAGAGAAGAAATGTATTGTTAAAGAGCAGATGAATTTTAGAATGCTCTCTTACAAATCAGAATATATTACAGTAGTAAAACAAACCAACAAACTCCCCTTTTTTTGCTGTTAAGTACAAAAGCACAAAGGACAGCCACAAGATGCTTGGGCATAAAAACATTAGGGTGTTAACTTTAAGGTAAATATCACAAGATATATTTATTTAATACTGAAACAATTTTTCAGCACTTCTCCAGATGACAGATGATAATTATGTCTTACAGTGGACTTGAAATACACTGGAATCATCATCAAAATAATTACATGCTTGCCTTGTTGAAAAACTTCAGCTTTACAATTCAGGTAGTGCTCAGGAACTGTAAGTAATGTGAATTTGTTCAAGACAAAATGCAGCATTACCGAGATGCCACTTGTTAGGCAAAGATGGTTCCCCAACCTTTCCCCCCCTTACTACTAATACAGAAGATGGTAAATGTAAAGTAGCACTTTTATCTTCTCAGCAAGATCTAAACAGACAGCCAGTTGGAAAGACAAGCACAATGCTGTGACCAAGAAACTCTGGAAAACACCTGGATGGTTTACCTGTACGCCTTTCCAAATAGATGTTTATTTTAAAATATTTTAGGCAATATCACCAAGTTTTCTGATTACCATTCTCTTCTTGCAGAAATTAAGTAGATACTCTACCTAATTTTATCTGTATATATGCACACAAATAGAACAACAAATACCTACAGCAAAACAAATAATAAATGATAATTTCTCATTAATAAATAGTTTTCTAACATGAAGGCCAGCAAAAAGCATGGTTAAAAGTCCATGGCACTCACTGAAACCGTGAGTACTTTCAAATAAGCCACTGAAGTATTTAGGAGAGAAATACGCTTTCAGATGTTCAATTTCTAAAATGCAATTAGAAGTATATAAAACACAACATGCAGAATGTAAGAGCACGTGTTTTCATGAGAGCTGTGATTATGAGATTGTGAAAGCAGCTTGTTATTATTACAGCAAATTGAATAGCTTCCTGGTAATGCACTGCCATCTCTGTATTTTAGGGCACATTATTTAGGCACTCTAAAGGAAGGAACTGTGTAATTTATACCATCCCTTCCCCCTGCTTGGTTTTAATTCACAAGCATCACTGGAGGCAAGTCCTTGTGCCTCTTGTGGCATCTTTCACTGGAAAAAAATAACATCCTGCATTATGTAAAAGATCTTTTATAATGTACTTTTGAACATTAAAATCATAAGCTGCTAATCTAGGCCACATCTAATCATAAATTATCGGGGTTTGCTCAGGCAAAACAGCATATCGTACCACACAATCAGATAGAACCCGATTGCACCATAGCTAGAACCAAATATGGGCAACATCCACAGCCAAAAGGGGAAACAGCTAGAGAGGAACTTAATGAGATTAAAACAGGCATGGACTTGTTCTGTGTGCCTTTAAAAGAGAAAACACATTTTGCTAGATATAGCAAGTACAGTATGTTTAAGGCAAACCACAAGGGGGGGGGGGGGGGGCGGGGGGAAAGCAGCACTGGCAAAAATCAGACAGCCAAAACCAATTAGTATTCTTCCCTACCTAACTCAAAGGGGGAATAAAACCCAATCTGCTACAAAACTTGATGAACAGTAAAAGACTACTTTTCTACTATCCTTTTTTTTTTGAGTGGGGGAGAATGGCTGCTTTTGGTAAAGTCTGTCTTGAGAGCACTGACAGCATCAAGAATGCTCCTGAATGAAGCATTGCCCCACTGTCTCCAGGGACGAACCTTGATTCCCCAGGATGCTGGGACAGTAACCTGGATCAACTTCCAGGCGCTGCCTAAAGCCTCTCCCAGGTCTCCTCCTTTGAGAGCGTGGTTTCTGCATTCGTTTCCCCATGGGCCTGCAGAGCTGCATTTCCCACATAAACCATCCTGACATCAAACCACCAGGCTTGTCATTTGAAGCAACAACATACACCTGCACTGGGGAATGCACAAACCTTCAGGTTCTTCCCCTATTTCAAGGAAGTGGCAAAAGCAGCAGCACAGAGCGCCCTGGCTGCTGCAGGGGGAGGCCGGTGCCTTGCACAACACTCCTGCCCTCCGAAAACTGCTTGTCCATACGAGACAGTAAGGCTTTGCCATCAGGCCTGCATTTGCCAGTTGCTTTTTTGTTTTAATTAAGACAACGAAGTGCCATTATTAAAAGAACAGCTCTGTGTATTAAGCGTTCTCTAAATAGAAACGTGTGACACAGAAAGCTTGATACAGTTTTTACAACATTTTCTCAAGCAACACATAGGAATATGGCTCAGAGGTTTCATACTGAGGTGTTCAACAGTTTCAGTGTTACAACCAGAACAACTCCAGATGCAACCACAGGACGTGTATTGTGCTAAGCCAATACTGGATGCTCACAGCCAATGTACTGCCACATAACTCGGGCAGCATACCAGTTTAAAAGAGTAACGTGATATGAAAGCCTAATGAGGGGGCTTCTTCTGAATGCTTAGTACTTCCAAACTCCATATACCGACTAGTTGTTTTCAAGGGAAAGCCAGAACTTTTGTCGTGAACAAACCAGACGGCTAACTGTCCTGCCAGCCAAGCCACCTTCACTCTCTGTGGCTGTTTCTTCTGACAGATTTTTCAGGGAGAATTGCAGGATTTTTGAAAGGTACCGGTAAGTTTCTGCTTTCAGTGAAGCATGAAAAAATGTAAAGCCATCAATCTAATTACAGCACACAGCTTAGCTCATAAGTACGTCTTTCAGGGATACAACTTTCTTATCAGGAACTATTTTAAATAACCACATAACATATGATAATACTTCCTCATACCTTGAGCCACACAACGAGGTATGTTGTGCCCACAGTAACACTCAGTTCAACGGCACCCAACCTTACCAAGGCTAATTTTGTGAAGAATTTCCCAATTATTGATGAGAACAACAGCTTTTAAAAAGCTCAGTTTCCCGAAATTAACTTTAGGGTACTTCCTGCACCACCGCTGGCAGGAAGGTCAGCGCTCTCCCTCCCCTGAGGAGGCAGAGTCCTGCAGAGAGGCAGGTCCCACTAGGTGTCCCTGCAGAGAGGCAGGTCCCACTAGGTGTCCCTGCAGAGAGGCAGGTCCCACTAGGGGTCCCTGCAGAGAGGCAGGTCCCACTAGGGGTCCCTGCAGAGAGGCAGGTCCCACTAGGGGTCCCTGCAGAGAGGCAGGTCCCACTAGGGGTCCCTGCAGAGCTCCCGGGCCCTACACCACTTCACCCTTTCCTTACAGATGGCTGTTTTAAGTTCAAGACTGTGTTCTGCAAAAACCTTTAACAGTTTCAAGCCAAATAAAGTATATTAATTTAACTCTATTCCTTTTATTTACCAAACCCATTACTCATTACCAATGTATAAAACCAAATAGATAAAGCGTTACCTAGATCAACATAGTCTCTGACCACTTCCATGGCTGTTTTCCAAAAACTAGACATATACAGCTAAGGGAAACTTAAATACATACTAAACACTGAACAGAGCTCGGTACGTACATGAGGACTTCCAGCTAGAATTTCATGCCCTGAGCTTCATTTTTGCACTAACAAGCTCTGAATGCTCATAAACATGGAATTAAATCTACCAAAAGGGACTCGTTGTCTTCTCACTATCAGAATCACAAGAACATGTCCTTCAACATGCCCATGCATGCACACACAAAACGCCTTATTCTCAAAACATTTTGTTTACTGTATGATGTGGATTTTGGGCTTTTTCACATTGCTTTCTCCTGCTAAGAACAATGAAGGACACTTGCTAGAAAAGTGATAAAATTAGAAAGCAGAAATACTTCTATGATGTTACAACTTGAATGAAAATTGTACAGCCCATTAAGCCCTAAGACTACTTTATGAATACAATGACCTCTCCCTGAGCTCAGTAATGCTCCGTATCTTAATACTTTAGAAAGCTGCTGTACTTAAGTTCAGTCTCACAGAAAAGTCTGCTAGCAGTAAGTCCTTGCAAATTGATAAGGAAGAGAGTTTCACACAGGCAGGACAAAGTTTCCAGGATCAACACACAACATTCTTCAAATAGGGACTGTACACACAGCTTTTTCAGAACATAGTTTTTATATTCACACAGTAGGAAGCAGATACATTCCTTTAAATAAAACAACCTGTTAATCATTCATGAATGAACAGTCAACATTTTCAACAAAGGCCGCAGATATGCTATCAGGCCTCTGAACACTTGAACTCAGTGCAATGAAAAGCAAACTTAGTATGCTTCACAAGGTACTTTTCACTACCAAAATGTATATTAGCTTCTCAGAAGATACCTTAAATTTTAATGTTACCTCATATAAATGGCTTTTTTCAGATGGCAGAGTTTGCTTAAGCATTCAAAATTAAAGCAAATATATAAAAAAAAAGCTCCAGTGCACTCCCCAACAGGGTAAGACTGCAGGTTCTGGGAGAAACAAGGACTACAGGTATCTTCTCTATTCACCACCTAAAAACGCTTTTGATTTATTTTCATACAATGAGAACATACTGCATCAAGGATGCCAGCAATTAAAAGACAGAAAATAAAGTTTTCTTGAAACTGCCAATTACCTTTTTCTTTTTACAGCACTTAAATCCAAGACAAAAAACTTCTAGAATCTAACAATGGGTTAAAGAATGACAGCAATGCTAGCCTGCAAAACATGACCTACCACACCTGATTTTCCCTCCTTTGCAAATAAATTGCTTTAGTTGTCATGCCTCTGGTTACAGCCTTTAATATCATTATGAACTGGAAAGGAAAAGCTACTATTTCAGTAGCAGCATTCAGATTGCTGAAACTAGCTGCTAAAAATGAAAAAAAATAAATTTTAAAGCAAATATCTTAATACTCTTTATGAGGTTACAAGCAATAGATTGTCCCTACTCATGCAAAAGAACAGCATTACACTGAAGGAAAATGAGGGAATATCAGCTCTTTGCAGCACAAGCCACAGGAAGGAGAAAGGCACATCCCACAGCATCCTGAGACAGAGAAAGAAGGAAGAATCCCAGTTCCCTCAATGACTGAGCTTCTTGCCAAGGAATTGCCACTGTCCTTTTAGGAAGGCCTGCGACTTCAATATCAGCTTTATTCAATAGGAATGATACAAAAGAAAACTCAAAAACTCTACAGTTTCATTTTCATAAAGTGACAGCTTCAACTGGAATAATTAGTTCATCTCCCTCCTCTTTCTGCTCTTGGCTTGTGCTTTTACAAACACGACCTGGACTCCACTTTTTTAACATATTCAGGCCCATTTAAATCTTACTGTAACACCCAAAAATCCACAAGGGAGATTTTTCAGGAAGTGCTCTACTACCTCAGAGGTGAGGACAGCAAACTAATTTAACAAGCCAAATTGAAATGGAAACCCCAACTTTTTATGCACTAACCTTCTCCCATCTTACCTGGATAATTCACTCTGAGTTTAAGGAATGCATAAAAAGATGACAGCAAATATTATAAGCCTGTTAATAGCTGACTATAAAATTCACACAAGCTGTAGTAGTGCAAATATTGTTTAACTGCATTGAAGTTCTCAAGTTCAGTTGATTTGCCATTAGAAAAAATAAATGACATTGCAAAGCAATGCAGAATTAAAATCATACCCTACAAATCAATCAAATATATTTGCCTAGTAAAGGCAATTCAACAGTTAAATGTTTAAAATGTCTCACTTAAAAACTGGGACAGATACTCTCAGAAAGCAGATACTCTCAAAGTATTTTTTTGAAATGGCTAGCCAATAGCTTTCCATCAGATTTAAAACAGTAAAATAAAGTATTTGATTTACTTTCGCTAGTTCTACCTTTTGGTCAATTTTGCATTTTACTTCCAGTGAATTACAGACTGAGCACTTATTTTCTTCTATTTCTGGATATATTTATATACAATTCATTTGAATACATATACATCTATTCATTACTTGTTTTATGAAACTAGATTATGAAACAAAGAGGTGTAGTATATAGGACACCATTCTGCCAGAGTGTGCCTGTGTTATTTGAGCCATTTAAGCTCCCTTCTGCTTTAGCTCTCCCATAATACAAAAAAAAACAAAACCAAAAACCCAACAAAATCCCGAAGTTGGGAAAAATATAAATCTTTATCTGGTGATAATGTAATACTTTACCAACTAAAAAAAAAAAAAACAACTAGATGCATAGCAAAAAGCCTCTAAAATTAAATACATTCCCTTTTCTCAGTAGCCCAAAAGAAGTGACTTAAATTATTTTCATATTCATCAAGATAATGATTCATTAAATTGTACTGCAAAAGTCCGGCAGCAAGGAAAGCCAAGAGGTGGCATCTTCTGTCACATTCCTAAACACTTGGGCACAGAGGTAAAAAGTGGTAGGCAGTGTCCAACTGCAGCAGGGAGCAGACGGCTGTGTCCGAGTACCAGGGACAACACTCCCAGATCATTCATCATAAGTGACCAACCAAAGAAAACGAATGGAAAACCTTTATTTTCCTGTATACTTTACAAATTCCCCATTCACATTTCTATAGTGCTTATGACCATCTCTGTGAGCAAAACTATTACATAAGAACTTAGGAAGTTTATAACAATAAAAAAATATATAATTGATCGAAGGATTGCAACAGTGATGTCAAATATGTTAAAAAACGGAAATAAGACCTTACAAAGGGATCCTTTGTAAAACACGCACAAAGATGACAGTGTTTACCGTACTTGTACTTCACCACTTGCACAATCTAGCTTCTCCCTTCTATAAAAAAGCTTTTGTCCAAGGATATAGACAAAGCTGGTTTTCCTATAGTAGGAAATTTAAATACCATACAAAACACTTGACTTCATACATGCTTACACAGAAAGCTTGTCACAATTAGGAAAGAGTCGCCAATTTTATCATGTTGAAAAGTCAGTCAGTAAACTTCCTTAACTCCTTTTTTACTCTGTCCACTTCACCATATAAAACACTGATATTTTCAACAGACACAATGCAGTACCTGTAACCTGCTTCAGAAATTTAGCCAGCATCAGGAACAACCTGGGCATGCCATGCAGTAGTAGATTTACACATTTATTTTCCTTCCCACCTTCATGAAAACAGTATCAAGTTGGTCCTGTAGTAAGGATGTTTCAACAATACTAGTGGAAACACCAAATTCGCTCTGCATTTTAGTTTAATTGCTGTCATTTCTTGACCTCTAGGAAACCCACAGTACATGCTGGAATGCAAGATTTGTGAAGAATAAAGCTGTTGGGAATCACTTTGTGATGTCTCTCGAGGATTATTTTTTATAAAATCTAAGTACACTAAGAAAACACCACAAAAACCTAACTTGCTTTCTCCAGTGGAAAAACTGCCCTGTAATATGCCAACAGCTACTGCTTTTTGAAAGGGCAGTATCAGAAGAACACAAGTTTTTCAGTTATTGTAGAAGTGCTACAGCAGAATAACCAATGCAGCAAAATAATCTCTTAAAAAAAGTTTCAGGAGTACTGGAGGGCCCTTACTCAACAAGTCATTTACTGTTTTAACTTATTTAACCTATAGCTGTACTTCTCATCCACCTCAGGGAGGTTAAAGTAATTTCTAAGACAGATTATTAACATCTTCATGGAGTACTTCTATGTTGTCACCATTACAGTACCATACATAGCGCGTCTGAAAAGTTATCTCCTATGAAATATAATTGGGGAGTTGGAATGGTGTTATTTGAACTCACAATAACTTAAAGATCAGGAAAAAGTTTCTATTAGTTTAAGTCACTTCAAACTGAATAGCAATTTTTTTTCTACACTTTACATTTACAAAAGTACAGATCCCATAGCATCTAAGTGTATTTTTGAGGGTTCAGTCCTTACACAAAGCCACGTAAAGTCAGGCACCCATGGAAAATGCAGATGGGAAAGTAAACATCACCTCCGATAAGATTTCCAAGTTATTCAAAAGTTACTGAAGTTGTATTAATGGGCAAGCTCAAAAGCCTTAGAGAGAGCTTGAGTACCATTTGATCAAACAGAATGAAATCTAACTACTGACACACAAATTACCAAAACCCCATGACTCAGTAAGATAAAAATTGTAATATTCTGCCTTTTTCCTTCTCTTTCAAATAGTAGAGCCATTAAGAATTTAAAATATATATATGTGTATATTAATGGCTCACTTTCCAAATTTAAGATTGGTGGTGGGATTTTTTTAACTGAGAAAAGAAAAATTTGCAAGAGACAGTTCTAAAACTCAGCAGTCATCAAATATGCGTTCTGTCAGAAAGGGTATTTAATTCCAAACACTTGACAAGAAAATGCAGAACTCCCACACAATTTACAGCTGTTGTCCTTTTACTCTGCTGTAAAAGCAGATTTCACTTGTGTGAAACTCCGCTTCACTAGATGTTGCTTGTGGCAGCAAATTCTGCAAACATTTGTCACGCTAGTATTTCTTTGTTAGGTGTTAGAATAATTTCAAAATATCTTTTCGAGCTTATGAACTGAAACGTTTAAAAGTTTTTAATAACATATGCAGCTGCAGAACATCACCAGTATTCAAACAGTACGAGCAATGCTACTGTATCAGTACACTCGGTATACTGGAAATACATTAGGGGAATAAATTAAGGTTGCAAACCCCAGTGAATAACAACACAGTTAACTGGCCTAGGAAACAGCCATGGTATAGTATGAAGTCAGATACTAGAACAATTTATGTTGGCTTACTTTACTAATACATTAACAAGAATATATTCTGTTCTGCAACCCATAGGCTCTATCCTGTCCTGCATAGCCAGGCAGCTGTATTTCACACAGTTTAATAGGCAGCTCCTGCTACCCACATCTGCTTCGCAATGTTTTCTCTGAGTATATTATTTGCAATCACTATTCCCAAAGTACCATGCTAGCCATGTGCCCCAGCTCTCCAGTGGGCAGTTTCCTGGAACAGAATGTCCCACTTGGGAAGAAACAGAGGCAATCCCTTCAGAAAACTGCCAGGGTAGCTATTAACATTAATTTCCCGAAACATTATTTTAAAAACCTGAGAAACAACTTTCAATACTGTCCAATTTATAAACTGAGAACTACATCTGAAAAGTATATTCTAGAGATCCTGACTGGCTATGCAATTTCAAAATACATGATTTTGACCACATTTCACATACTGTCATGCTAGCTCCGTACCTCTACAAACCAAAAAAAAAATCAAATTATACATTCAAATTCTAGAAAAATTATAACAAAACCTGTTCACCACGTAACTTATTCATATTCCAAGATAAAAAAGACCCAGGCTAGGAAAACATGACACTCAGGATGTAATTGTTCTTAAGTCTGTACACATAAAGTCCTGATTGTTTCCATATTTCTAATTTCAGGCAAATATTTCTACAGCAATCACATCAGAATATCTACTATTTAAAAAAAAAAATAAATAAAAATCTCTTTTTTGTTCTTTTTCCTTTTGGAAAAACTGGTTTCCTCATCTTAAGAGAAAAAGAAGCCAAAAGAAAAGCAATTTGCTGTTTTAAATGAGTCAGTTACCCTAACTCCCCATGCACACAAGCAAAGAATTTCCTTTGCGCAGAAAGGCAGAAGCCACACTGACACTTCTGCTCATACCAAAGGTCCAAATGCTTTTGCCAATTCAGTTCATGTCACCAAATTAATAAAGCACGCAGTTCAAAGGACTCTGCCAACAACTCAATGTTTAGAAAACAAGATAAAACACAAATTTATTTCAGAAAATAAACGACTACTGATACAGATTTAAGATATAGCTAAGCCAGTCTACTGGCCACCCACTACCAAGAGGAGCAACCCCATCTCCCCTCCCTCCCCTCCCATAATGCTGATGTGACCCTGAAGCAAGCTGAGGGAAAAAAACTAGAATGGCAGTAAATTAACCCCATTGAGACTTCAAAAAAACCCCACCCAAAACAAACAAACAAAACCCCCCTTATTTAGACCCTTTAGGTGTTTGCAGGTCACTGTAAGGTCAGTCAGAGATGCGTTTGAAGTGTCTGACTGACCTAGGAGACAGCAGAGCAGGACCTTCTCTTTCAGAACCTGTTAGCTCTTAAGGAGTGTTTAGCTGCACCATTAAACCCCAATGGTGGCAGGGAAAAGGAATTATCTTCAAACATCTAAAACAGAATCAGTTATAGAGACACTAAGTAGTAAAGAGTTGTGTATTTCTGCCAGGAATGGGGGGGGGACAGCGGGAAGGGAAAGGCTAAATTTTTTTTTTTTTAAAAAGTTATGCATGTATGGAGATAAGCAAAGTACAAGGAATGAAACCTGGCAACAGCCTGATAAGAAAAATGGAGAACTTCCCATGAAGGTTTCAGTGCAGGTTAGTCAACTCCATTCAATAGCACTTTTGGTATTCTTGTATCTGTCCCCATGCAGCGAGAAAGAACCATGTTGGGGTTTTTCGCTAGTTTTATTACTCTCACGAAGGGTTTTGTATAGCTTCACACATTCGTAACCCTCAGTTGCTCCTAACGAGCAATCCAGTACCATGGTCATCTGAGCATTAAAGAACATACCTGAAGCAGAAGAGGCCTCCTGCCATCCAAGGGAGAAAGAAGCACCCCAAGTAGCTCAGAGTATAATAAAGATTTTTAAGCCAAATAAGAATAGCTCTTCCTGTCACTTCAGAGTACAGAACACACTAGTAATATGAATGATTAGAGTGAAGAGAGAAATACAGTTTTGCTCATTAGCTTAAGTCCTCCACTTGGAGTGAAAAAAATGATCTCTGAACTAAGTGGTTTTGTTAGTATTTTGAGAAAAACTATTTAACATAAAATACAATGCATGCAATACTTTATATATGCAATGTAAAATAAAACATTTTCCTCACAGCCACCAAGCCCTTTCAACCACAAGAAAAAAGGTATCATACTGATGGCTGATGCCATTCTGATATGGAATTAGAAAGAAAAGGGATATTTTTGCCACAGCTGCCATCAAATTAGATGGAATGGAAAGTGTAGTGAGGCAAAGGACTGTTATCTAAGTCTTTAGCTATGCTGGACGGCTATGTCTGTCAATTTTTGCTTTATTTTTCTTTAAGGAAAACAGGACCAGTACATTGTTCAGAGTACTTATAGTCACTTCTTGCAAAACTGAAGAAAAAAATATTACTAATATTAATTTTTAATAGAAAAACCTGGGTCAGTTACAGTGGGAATACCCTAATCAATTTAAGCAAGAAAAGATGCTGTATTTTCCTCTCCTCTACAAACCTCCAGGGTATATCAATACTTAAAATAAGTTACAACCCAGACGAGTTATAAATATTCAGAAACATACCAGTAAGGTAAGGGGAGACTCTTCTCAAAAAAAAAAAAAAAAAAAAGCCAAGGGCAGTTTTCTTCAACCTGTAGCAAAACTGCCATGGATAAAGCAAGAAGTTTCCACCAGACCTAGCCATGCTTCTGACTTAAGACATTCCCACAGAACCCAGAGATGAGATTTGGAGAATCAAGCTTCTCAGATTTCAGAAAACAAGGGCATGCCCCCAATTCACTCAGTCACGTCAACCCTGTAGTGGCTCCTGTCCTGCTCACTGAGGTGGGTAACTTAAAAAATTAATAAAATGCAAAACAAAGCAGACAGGAAACACAATGCTACACTTAATGGGATTAATACATAGATTTTTCAGAGCAGGGAACTTCTGCAATACAGTCCCAGTTCTATGTTTGGACAGAAACACACGGGCACTGAAACTATCTCTATACTAAAAAGCTTTTCAGCACAGAATTTAAGTCACCCAAAGTAATAACCTGAAATGTGCCAAACTAGAAACACTTGTGCTTCAATTATTCTTCCTTGACTAAGAAATATCACTTCACCGCCTTCAGAAATGGAGCTACTAAGTCAGTTCCCAGGTACAATTTGAAAAAAAAACCCAAACTGAATCGAACCATTATGAGTCAGATGGCAAACCCCACACGTTTAGTGAGGAGCAATTTTACCAAGACCTGTGGCCATTTCCCCCTGGTTCGCTTTCACAGCTGCAGCACTGACAGGAAACTTTGTCACTTGTCTTCCCTGAGAAGTTGCAAATAAGCAAATGATGAAGCAAGTTGCATTTTGTAATACAAAATAGAGGTCTTGCAAACTAAATGAACTGGGCTTTGGAGCTTTTGCTTGGCTTTTTCAAGCTTCTGAGTAACTGCAGTGCTATCTAAACTTCAGTACTGATTTGTGCAGAAGCAGTTAGTTGTATTTTTTGCAGTTCAAATATAATTTCAGTGTGGCCAGTAGGATAAAAGAAACATCTGTAGATTGTATGGTACAGTAATTGAGAAAGAACCACAAAATAGCATCGGTACATACACCCCATAGTATGTCTATCGTACCTTAAATAAAAGAATTGGTGAAGGGACTAAGGCAGTGTCACATGGTCTAGAAACTTTTTTTTAAAAAAAAAGTATATGCCAGAATATTCAAAGAATAGTAACAATGGGTTCCTCAACAACATACTAAGCCTATCCTCAGAAACTCAGCACTGCCAGCCACCCTGAAAAGTCAAAACTAAATCCAAGTATCCCCCCTCCTCCAACATAATGGTTATAGGTTTCACAGAGAAAATTACTGTATGATGTTCACTGGTATGGGTTACAGAAGAGGTGTCAGAACAGGTTCTGATGGTCCCTTACATCCTACATGAACTATTGAGCAACTCAAGTTTAAAAAAAAACCTAATAAAAAATAAGACAAACCTTAACATTCAACTAAAAATTATGACAGTGGAAAAAAAACATAAAGAAAACACTGAAAATACACCCACTGCCAGGCTAGTGTGACTACTGTTGAACAGGCAGTCATATAGACTAGTGGTCAAGCACCATGAGAAGCAAGAGGTTACAAGCACACTCCACAGAAAAGCTACCCGATTTTAAAGAAGAAATTAGGTGCTTCGAGAATTAGCATCTCATCAAGCCTTCAGTAATCAAATTTAAATATATGTTTTATTTTATGACTCCTCATATCTACACTTAATAGGAAGCAGCTCAATTTCAGTACTTCCAAACATAAACTGGTTATAAAAACTGAAAAGAAGGAAGGTTAAACAAGCACAGCATGTCAGCCAAGTTCCCCATAACACAGTCAGGATTTTTTTAAGCAGCCATTTTGGGGGGGGGTATAATGAGGTGAAAACATTTATAGGCTGGACTGATAATTAACACGGACAACAGAAATATTTCCTTTGTTTCACTGTAACTTTTTCTACAACTTTAGGTATATAACAGACTATGAAGTCAATACAATGGGCTGGTACCATCAGTACCTATTGTGTTTTTGAAGGAAAGGCTGCTTAGGGCTGTGTGTTATCTGTGTGTTTAAGGTTGGACTTGATGAACCTAGAGGTCCTTTCCAACCATAGTGATTCTATGATTCTATGTTTGAGTTGATTTTAAAAAAAAAAAAAAAAAAAAAAAAAGATAAAAAATAGCCCACTACCTAATAATATTTGACATCCCAAGTTGAAATGTCTCACTTAAAGGCTTGGAACGATCTGTTCAACATAAAATGCTGTGTTCGCTGCAGAAACCAACTGTGTAAAGTAACAGGGCACAAAAGTAAAAACTGTAAAAAAAAAAACAAAACCAACAACAAAAACAACCAAACAAACAAAAAAACCAACTTATTCCAGCTTTCTGTGCTGATTTCATTCCTTCAGACAAGTATCAACACCTAATTGTAGTTAAATGTTTAACAGAAATCCCCCTCCTTGTTCGCAGGTCCTTCTCAAAGAAAGTTTTCATAGGATGAAAGATCTCTTATGAAGAGCTGAAACAAAGAGGTACAGCCTGCCAGAAACAAGGGGGAGGAAAATCAAGTATTTTGATATTTCAAGTAAAGGCCCCATCTCCAAAGGCATGCTGTCACAGTAAGATCAATCCAGACAGGCTCTGCTAAAGATGCACTGACTATAAAGATGGCAATGTGTCTTCCCACGTATGGCATCACACTCAAACTAGAGCCATTCTGACTATGTGCAGCAGCACTGCTGGATTAAGCCTGTAAAACCCTCTCTCAAAGTCTGGCTCCAGGCATGAGATAAGACTCAGATGTGAGAGAAAAATGAGTGAACGCAGCTGTAACTGAGCCAGACCCTACAATAAAAATAGGAAGCTGTGTTCTTTGCCACATCCCTGCCGACCACGCAGACTGCCCGTGCAGACTGTCTGGTACCAAGGTGGGAAGCAGGGAAACACAGTGACCTTTCCCACTTCTCCCACGATTATAAGACAAATTCACAAATTACTAAAAGAAGTAAAAATAAACTGACATAACTGAATTGGCTTTCTGCCATCCAACACCATTTTTACTGCTGACAACTAAAAATGAAAATCATCCCAATCCCTAGATATCAGAGATGCACTCTGATTTACCAGTAAAATTAAGAAGTTATTAAACTACCATTAAAAAAAATAATAATACTGCCTCTAAAGCCAAAGACAGAGAAGAAAACATCAAGAACAAAACAAAAAAACCCCAACACATTCACAGAAGTTCTGGTTTGCCTTTTTTTTTTTTTTTTTGATGGAAGTAAGATTTACAAAGTCTTCTGACAAACATAGAACTTTGACAAAATTAAGAGAGCATGTTAAAATGGACTAATTATACTGTTGCTTTTGTTGCCAGGAATCTATTTTATATGATACATTAGAATTTAAAATTACACCAAAAGATTTCATTAGGAAAAGACACAAGTAAGTTACTGCACTTAGCACACAGGAACACATTTATGTACTCTTTGTTATGCAGTGTGAGGGAGTTTAGAAAATGCTGTCAAACTTTATTAAGAGGACTGTTATGCTACTTAAAATTACTAAAACATTCCAGGCTTTTTTGACTATGCTATGCAATAAAGCAAACATATTAGCAGCACATTATAGCTGAGATGGCAAGAATTTGCTAATAGTTTCATGCTGATTAAGCAACATGCCCCAAGTGGTGCCCTGCCGCTCGCCACAGCAAACGCTGCCCTCCCCCAGGCTGCTGAATTACAACTCCGTGCTCAGCATCCAGCGGATCAGCTGGAGCCACTAGTCTTTAGAGAACATTCTCATTCAAACTACAAGTATAATAAAAGTATTGCAGCAGTATCTGCCAAGCTATTGAAAAAAAAAATGCTTTTAAAAGACATGTATGCATTTAAAAACTCTATGCTAAAGTATCTAGCAAAGCTGAGCACATAAAGCTGTCCTTGAAAGCTGATGGAAAGCAGCTGTTCTGCTGCAGGAAACACAGGTGGAATGGAAGCTGAACTTTCTGGGAGTCTCCAAGAAAAATATATACGAGGGTAAAGGGCATGATACTTTTCTACTCATCATAGTAAATTTTGCCCCTTTAAGTGCCTATTGCATCTGTTTGATGATTTAGTTAAGGTAGAGTATCACAAGTGACACTTAAAGCCTTACTATTTCTAGAAAAACAGTAACTTGCCATGAATGAAGCAGACAGAAAAACTAGGTTTTTGATGTATTTAAAATTACTATATACCAGTTTTCACAAGAATAGTTTGTCATTGAATTCCAAGCTGTTTTCTAGAGACATTTCCACTGAGCTTCTCTACAAAGGTGAATTACAGGAGACTGCAGGCATTGTAGGAGCTCCAGGTTCCAGGTCCCACGAGGAGGATCTGTAAGGTAACTGCTGCAAGCTGATCAGCCAGCTGCCCAGAGAGCTTTCTGCAACACTGCATCCATAAATAGACCTTATTCTGCTTGATGACTGCCAAGACTTTGCTGTTCAGCCACAGCTAGTACAACAGCTATCTTAAAAATATAAAGCTTATCCGGAAACTTTAAATACCCAAATAGGTTTTAGGCTAACGTTACTCCAAATGCTTTTGTCTTCTCAAGAGCAGCAATTGAGTATGTAGGGTGATTAGCTATATCTTCTAAATAATGCTTACTGAAGCATTAATAGCTGTGCTTTTTAGATTGCCATTGAAATGGGAGATTAGAGGATGGGCAAACAATCTGGCATCGCAACAGTACATGAATCATAAAACCCACACTGAAGCCTCAAGGTGTGAGGAGCCTTGCAGCCATCATTCCTCTCAGAAATGCGGGACAAGAGCTGCGGGAAGATATTAAAGCTGCTAAGGTCTGCTAAAAACACGTGTGCATACTTTACATTTTAGCATATAGAATCGTTTGTATTAAGCAGAAACTGAAGTTTTATGCCATCTTCCACCAAGGCAGTACAGAGTTTTAGCCATACTGGCATACCACAACAAAATGGATCTAGTAGCAGTGAGAAGTTACAAATATCAATTTAAAAAAAAAAAAAAAAGAAAAAAAGAAATCACTTTAGTCATAAAGCATGCCTTTATTGAGATGCTTAGCATAACAAATTAATATGAAAAGATCCCCCAACTTGAAAAGGATTTGGTACAAGCAGCTGTTTGATATGTTTTTGATATGTTTCTATAGGCTTCTTTCTCCACATAAGCCTTCCCTCAAGCAGCACTGAAGCCATGTTCACACACAAACATAATTTCAACTAACAAGTAATCTTTTAAAGGGTTAAATTAAAATTAGATGTTAAGCTCGCAATTATTCATTTAGCTCATTATTACAATAGATTACTTAAAATTTCATTTTAACATCAAGACTCATTTTCACCTGGCAGGTGTCAGCCAACAGTGAACACATGAAACTCTTGTCTCTAAAAACCACCAGTCCCTGTAACAGATTGCCCTTTACTAAATCTGCATTCAGATCCAGTATTCTCTCACATGTCTACTGTGTAACGCTGAATATAATTAGTGGGTTCCGTGACAGACAGTAAGATTTTGTAAGAGGTGCAAGACAAAGTCATTGTACAACTTTGAGCATAGATTGCAATTTAATTTTCAAAGGAGTCTTTGGTATTTTAGGATACTGCATTTCTTTGACATCCTTACAGTCTCCCAGTACCTTGGAATGGGACATTCACCAGCCTGCCTGAGGCAAACAAATCTTAAGGCAAAAAGCAAAAGAGGGGAAAAAATGTTTGGCATTAAAATGAATATAATTCTTTTTCCAATACTTCAGGTGCGTTTTGTGCTTAAAACCTCTGACCACAAAAAGTACTTCTGGTTTTGGGACTTATGGAAATGAAGCTCTCAGCTCCACTAGAAAAACATTTTAAAATTAAATTCCCATTACAAGTTGGGCTTGTAACAGGACCAGAAGCTTGCTGTTTATGTATTGTCACCTTCAGTATATGTACCTACTCAGTTGTTTAGTTTGCAAGTTAAAGTGTCCAAGCATATCATAAAAATCCCACATATATTAGCATCCATCATTTATATTGGAGGAGAGAGAGAGAGATGAAGAATTAAGACAAAATGTCACAAATCCTTCTGAATTCAAGACGCTGTCTTCGCAATGTACGTGCTCCAGCACACAATCAAAACTTCAAAGTTCTGTTAGGGCTGCTTGAACCCCATCAAACTCATGTATTTTAATGACTTAAGACAAAGAACATCTACTATTACCTCATGCATACCATTTTTTTCTGGTATTTTTGTCTACAAAGGATAAAATAGAAAGCCAAGTCTCATGACAAACATGACATACACACAACAGTTTAAGTCAAGACTTCTGTTTAAAATTCTGCCTTAAAAGACATAATAGCAGGAACAAAGTGCTAGTAGTTGGCACATTTATATAAGAGTTATTTCAAAATTTGAGCAAAGTAGGAATTTCTTTTAGTAGCTGTTCAAGAACACACAAAAAAGCCTGTAAATAATTATGCCATGATGCTTCTAAGATATTTTTTAATTCTCAGCTTAACTGAGCTAGAATAGGCTACCATCACTCTAAATTTAACATAGTGATTCCATTTTGCAAAACTGTACTGAATAGTGGGGTGAATATTTTCAGAAATACATCCAACCCACCATGCCTAACTTCAAGAAGTTAGCAATGTTTTAAGATCACTTCTGAGGTTTTATTAAATGCTAAGGGCAAGTACACAATTGTACTATTAAAGACTATCTCCAAATCCCAGAAATACTCAGCAATAGGCTATGTGTACTGCTTACAGCAGAACTAAGCAAAGCAATAAAACTCTCATGGGAATCTCAACCAGGTTGCATCTTTTTTCCCCCCTCTACATCAACTAAAAATAGACGTATTTGTCTTTTGACTATATTTCTTAGTCTGTTTCTCTCTACTTGCAGACAGTTTGTTGGCACCAAGTTTCAGGGCAGAAAGCATGAAACACTCAGCCATGCATTTCTGTACTCTTTCTTCCCCTTTATTTTCCTTACATTAGCAGGAATTTCTTTCATTTTTAAGAACAGTTATTTCTGCAAGTCAGTATCCAGAGTAAATAACTACACTTTTGTAAGTTCATTTTGTGTTTCAACATTAAAAAGATGTTAAAATAAAGTAAGTCTGCAACTACCACTTCAATAAAATTAGATAACCAGCTTTTTTTTTTTTTAGATGACAGTTAAGATTATACAAAAAGATTCAGTATTTGTGGAATTTTATTCACTTTACAGAAATTCTGAGACTGCACTCAAGCCCAGATCCAACCATACCAAGGAAAACACAGAAGCCTGGTCCTCAGTGCTCAAATCACAGCTCAACATAATACATGGTGAAGCAAAGCAGCAGTTTCTGGGCAGACAGTAAGGAGGCACTGTGAGAAGATGAAGTGAGAGCAGGATAAGCATATGGAATTCCTGAGACCACCTACAGACACAGTATTCAAATAAAGCCCTTCAAGCTACAGTCAAAAACGCCTCAGAAAATCAAGTGCAAAAAAAGAAATTGTCGGTGTAACATCTTCTTACCCCACAACATTCTCTTTATTTGTTTTACAAAACAGCAGGCCAGAGACATGCAGCAGATAGAAAGCACTCTGTCTTACAGCCCTCACAAATGCTCTCTGGGGTGGGGTATCATCACACCATAAGTTTGGACAAAGTCTGCTGAGGCTTTAGAGCTTTACAAAGCCAGAAGAGAAGAATAAAAGAGTTTAGAGCTACATTTTAGCAAAGCACTTGGGATTTGGGTTTCTCTGCTATTCCATAAAAGAAAAAAAAAAAAAAAAAAAAAAAAAAAATCAAGCACATATCCAAGTTTTGCTCAACTGATGGTTAAAACACCAACTTACAAACTAGGAAAAAGCAAAAAGGGATACAATACAGTTTACACAGACAGTTAACTGAAATTTAACAAACCTAAAGGAAAATTTACACCTTCGTGCATCACAACCCACAACCTGCTATAGGAGCAAGTGCTCTCTAACTTGGGAAGAGAAGGAACTGAGACAGGTCTTTCCTCCAGCCAAGCAGCGTGGAAAAAATATCTCCGAAGTTTTACTTCCCTCACCCTAAATGTCCTCTCTTCTCAGGCAGTCACATGAAAAACGTAACCCTTCAGGCGTGCAAAGGCAAGAGGAAGGAAAGCAAGTAAAGATGAAGGCTGCAGCTTATTACTGCAAAGGCTGCAGTGGGTGACTGATGAGGATCTGCCACGGCACAAGCATGAGCAGCTGAGCTGAGCGAGTGAATGGGCAACGAGCAAACGGTCAGAGGGACAACACTGCACGACAGCTCAGCCACTCACTGGCAGGGCCACACTACCTCTTCTCCAGGGAGCTCAGGCTCCAGCTCCCTGCCCCAAAGCAAGGCAGCCACAGGGCTGGGCTGGGAAAGGCACGCCTGGGAGGAAGCAGTGAAGTCCTCCGGCACAGCTCATGGGTGTGAGCGCTAGGAAGTAACGCTCATTGTGGTATGAAAAGGACAGGGCCTTAGGGTGGCATAAAGATGCCATTAAAACTTACTAGAATGCAGCACCTGGGAGGGAGAATAAAGATGAAGTCACAGCCAGGACAAATGCAGTTATTGGAGTAATAAAATAAAAAGGAATTTTTAAAAAGGACAATACATCTGATCAAGTTTTTGTGGAGGCGTTTGAAGTCAGTAGTTGCAATATATGAGGTACAAATCAAGATCAAAGTGCTATCAAGAGACAGAAGAGTGGCCCTTGGTTTTTATATCTTTATATACATAATTATATACATAGAACATATGTATACATATATACACACATATATAGCCCCTTGTGTCTAAAGCACAACACAGTTATGCACGATAGCCATCTATTAGCCCTTCAATTGGATGCAGATAACCAGGAATTAATACAGATAGTGCCAAGTGTGTCCACAGGTCATTGTTGGGGATGGGGGGAAAAGTACCTTTATTCAATTTCAGCAGGGAAAGTAGTCAAATCAATGTTGCTCAAAAACCTCATATTTAGTGTTAGAACACTTTACCACAGGATAAAGCTTCTTCTAAATACTTAAGGAACAAACAATGGTTATGGGCAACAGAGTATAAAGTTTCTGTTGTCACATGAATCATCTCTAAACAATATCCTGGCAATCTGTCAAGCTGTCTAGAAAAGAAATGTGTATACAACACTACTGGATATGTTGAACAACCAGTTGAGGGTCCAGAAAGTTTGTTAATATTTTTTGTTTTTATTAGACATAATATTTTATTATTTCTTTACCTTAGTACATTTGTTGCAGAAGTCCCATCACATCAATGACATTGACAAGGCAAGCATGTCCTCCAATCCATCAGATTTGCAGACTTTGCACTAGACTACTTGTGACTATTCAAGTTGCAATAAAGGAGTATGTAGAGGCTACTGACATACTTGATCACAATACCACCTAAGTCAGTACCACACCATCTCAGTGCTGTACTGGCAATAAATATTTGTAGAGCAAGGTGGTGACTAGGGCAGCAACGTGATTCAACTGAACGATACTCCACAAAAGTAAGAGAAAGATGGCAACTGCTTACACTAGACACCACCAGAAAGCATACATAAAACTCTGCTCTTCAGCACTGTGTTTAAACAGAACACAGGGAAGCCACTTAATCTAACTGGACAATCCAAAGATCACCCAGAAGCCCTCAGCAGACCATTAAAAATAGGAACAATTAAAACTATATTATTGGAAGCCAGATAATGTAACATCAAAACCCAACATAAGCAATAAGCTCAATTCATTTAGATATAAAAGTTGAGGAGCTCTTTCATTTACAAAACTGTTTTATCAGATGGAGAAATCGAATTAATTGAAATGTAGACTCCAAACACATATGCCAGTCTTCAAAGCATCATTGTACACAAGCACTAAGTCTCCATCAAAAGAGTTTACAAAAGCAAAGACAGGACAAGCAGACAAAAACTGCTGAAAGAGGGGGAAAAAACAGCAAAATTAAGGTTGGTTTACTTCTCAACAATCTCCCGGCCATGTCAGCATCTATAACTACAATACCAACTTAAAAATCAGAAGTCCTCTGTATGCAGTACTAAATGTGCACACCCACTAGCATGTAAGGTTTTTGCAAAGCCTTCACACAGGAACTATTCCATGTCTCTGCTCATACTTTTCACCTCTTCTATGCCATTTTCAGCACTACAGTCTCCTTTTCAAGATGAAAACTGCAACTGCACACTATTTAAAATACAGAAATACCATGGAATTAGAGTTCTGTATTTTTGTTCTGCTCCATTTCCTACTACTGACATTCTCTGCCTGTTTGATTGCTTCTCTGCATTAACCTAGTACTTTCATAAAACAATCTATTAAAAAAGTTAGTCTTTCCCAAGAACTAGCTCAGAAGCCATATTAAAATAGACTAAATTCAAAATTGATAAATATAATCTAACACTATGTTGCCCAATTACTCACCATCACAAAAGTCTTTTGAAAATCTTCAATTCTTACTATCCTGAAAGATCGTTTTATCCAGGAGTATTGCCCTTCAGCATTAGGACAAACCCCACATAAGGGCAAAACCCGTTTCTCTATCGTTTTTAAATCAAACATATCTGGTAAGGCACGTCAGAGAAATATCAGCTGTTTGGGTACTAGATACGCATAGATTTTACTTTCCTTTTTTTAAGCACAAATGTCTACTATTCCAGAGAGAGCTGCCTAAAAAAAAGAAAAAAGTGTTCTGCATTTTATTCTACCGAGTCATACGTTCCCTACCGTTCTGTCACACTGCTGTGAAACAAATGATACTTTCTTTAGAATTCTACAAAATAACAGCACATTTATTCCATAGGCAAGCACTGCAACATTGAAGAACTCCCTAGATAGTAACTAGGTAAAGACATACCAAATGCAATTGTTTATACTCAGCGTTATGTGCAAGAACAAGATATGATCAAATATTCTCAAATGGGGTTTTGTTTATTATAAAGCAATTTAAGTTTGTTCTATGACTGGAGGTTCCCGACTTAAAACTGACAGAAGCAGTGCCAACAGAGAACAAGCAAGTCCCCGGTATCTCCAGCTGCCTTCAGTTCAGGCAGCAGTCAGACAAAACACCCGTTCCTTCTCCTAGGGCTGCTTTTCTCTTCAAGCATTACTCCACCATCTGCAAAGATTCTGCTGCCACCCCTGCTGAGGGTGGTATTTTTCACTACTTCAGAAGAAAAGGCAGGTGGGGACGGCAGGCACCAAAACTCGTATTGCACATGAGAAATAACACTTCTCTAGATGAAAAAAAAGAAAAATCAATTCCATATTATGAGTGTTATTCCTTAAGCACTGCAGCTTGAGCTTCATTTGAGCTAGTAAGCAGTTCTACTAGGATGAAAGGCATAAGTTTATTAATGTAAACTGATGCCTTGGAAGTTCCACTTTATCATTTTCTGCATGAAATTAAGGTAAATAGGGGTGAAAAGTCAGAAGACTCTTGGCACTTTCAGAATTTTAACAGTGCTCTAGACATTTGTTTCCATTCTGAAAGCACAACACAAAACTGTATGTACCAAGCAGGTCTGTACTCTTCCTCAGCTGAGCATTCAGGCACTAGTATTAGAACAAGCCAGTCAGCTAAACCCAGCTTGCCTCCCAGATTATGATTTTTTGACAATTGCTCCAGATAAAAAAAAAACAAGCACAAGTATTATCTATGAAAGAAAGTCAATCTGACTTGCAGCAGGGAAGTTCCAAGGAGCACACGGGCTGTAGGCAGTGTTAGTGGGACACTGTGCCTTCTCACTCTAGAAGGGCACTACTCACTTGGACCCAGAGGAACAACTATCTGCTAGCTGACGTACATATTAAAAATACTGAGACAGAGCTGATCACAAACAATACCACTGTAAAGTGAAAATATCCAGACCTGTGGTCACTGGGTAGAAAGGGAAACAAAAAAAGCCAGAAAAAGTATTCCTCAAAGGTTCTGGACAGACAACGCCAGAGATACTGATGTAACTTAAAAAACATTTCAAGCTGCTTACAAAGTTCTAGCATCAGTTACTGGAATATTTCTTTTTTTAAAAAAAAAAAAAGTGGTTTAATATTTTACAAAATGACTTAAATTATGAAGTTTTTAGCCTTGTCATTAAAAGTTTTTCTTCATCTCATTATAATGGGCATATTTCAGCATTTAACTTCATTAGAATAACAAATGCTGATTTTAAGGAGTTCAGAGATTAAAAAGATGGTACTTAAAACATAATTGAAAATATTAAACTATACATGCCACCATGAATCTGCAAACATGCTCAGTTTAATTAAGAAAAAACACTCTTGTATATAGCGTGCTTCCTTCATACTGTCAAATTATTCCTTGGGCAAAAGAATGAAATAAAAAACAGCATGCAATTTCTTATACTAGAAGCAAATTAATTCTGGGCCCTACAAAACCAGTAACAACCATTTTATTTTAGAGGTTTAATATTTGACCAACAGGGCAGTCTCACACTGATGATTTGCCACCAGTCTTTCAACCCAGTGACAAAGTCAAGAATGAAAAGATCTCCAGAAGATGCACTCTCACATCTTCTACAGAAATACAAAAAAAATTGTTTTCCCAACTAAAAAAGTTACAACAATCCCACAGAAACTGTAGAGGTAGGAGAGAAAGATCTCTTTGCACAATCTTTACTACTCAGAATTAATCAAAGGAAAACAGCCATCCTTGTGATAATCCCCTTTAGTGCTTCAGTTTATGCAATAGTCAATTACTAAAGAGGATGAAAGACAGAACAATCTTTGCAAATAGGTCACTGTCTATATTTATAATGATTAAAGCCAGCCTGCTACTAAAAGCAACTTTTAATAAGCATAAAAAGTAATAGTAAGACAGTACATGTATTTTACTCTTAAATATATTCTACGTCTCCTATGACAGAAGAGGAGGTAACACTCAGCAGAAACAAAGTTATTTCACACAGGTTATGCATTAGCATTGCTGAAAGCAGATTTTAATTTCTGTCTGTAACGATTTTATTCCAAAGTATCATCCTCATAAAGACAACACTTAATCATTCTTGACACGATCTCTGAAATCACCCAACCCTTTCCCCAGCTGCATGCCTTCTCTCTCAAAACTTGTTAGTAGATTTTACCCGCAAACACTGCCCAAAGCTCCCTTTCAAGACCACTTTTTATGTCTTCCACTTTTGCTTCAACTTTTCATTCCTGTTTAGGCATGTCTAAACATGTAATTTTTTTTTCTTCAGAAACTGCATACTGCTGGAATCTCCCATCTGATTCTTTCAAGTATTGTCATCTTCTGCTACATAATTCTTCTCTTTCAAAATTTTTCTTTTTTCCCCCATCCCTGGCCTCTCCAAGGAACATTTTCTGCCCTTGCTGTAGGATCACAACATCGAAATTGACATTGTTTTCCTAAAACTATATTGAATTTCACTGATTCTCACAGCTTGAAGTGCCACCACCATGTCAGTGACTCTTATGCCCAGCTGTGCACTTCTGAACTATACCATACAATTCCAATTCTACCTGTAGTTACTGTCTCCACCAGAGATTGAAATCTGGTTAAACTGGAGCTTGTTTCCTTTCGAGCTCTACTTCCTCTAATTACCTCCAGCCTTTCTACAATTCTTACAGTGTCTTATGCACCACAGTCACACCCAAGAGTTGGAATTTCTCTGCATATAATGTCAAGAATATTCATTACCCAGTCCTGAGCTTTCTCTTGACTGGATTATTTGCTTACATCTTCATTAGCAAATTCTTCTGCTCACACTGCCACCTCTCTATCCTCTATTTCATGTAATACTTCAGCTGCTAAAAAAAATCCTTCCTCTATGCAGTACTTTGGAGGCTCTGGATCTTCCAATACTTCCAGAGCTAGCAAGCCTAAGAGCTCAAAACAGTACAGCTGCAGAACCTGCACTTCATTACTGGAAAGGACAAGGAGGACAATCTTCAGAGAATACTGTAACCACCTCTTAGAAGAATCTCATAACAAAAGCATTCCTCTGCACCTCATACAGTTATACTCAGGATATTGAAAACACACTGAAGGTTGGGCTAGGGCTGAATATTATTACTTCAATCCCCCCAAAAAATCACACACAGATATCATTATTAAGGTCGTTCTAGCTTCTAACCTTCAAATTTAAGAGAAAACACCTGTAGTTTAGAGTTTATTATAATGCAGACTGCATAAAAATGAACTCCACAGCAGGCAGGGGAGGGAGAACCACAGTCAGTCTTGTGAAGTGAAATCCTGTTTGTGCGTGAAAGCCGGGAACTTGATGTTCTCACTGCAGACTAAGAGCAATAAAAACAGCTTTCTGAGCCATTAATTTCTGCACAGCTGATTTCTACTAAACAATGCTCATTATTGAAAGAATTCTAAAAAAACGCGAGGCTGTTCCAGTGAGAAGGCTGGCACTCTGAATATCGAGACTGAGCTAACGGTGACATCAGTGCTACTACTGCTTTAATCCCTATGGCTACTAAATGTCAAACATTTTTTGTTGTATTTAAAGAGCTTGTGATTGCACACAATGAGACTAAGTTACCTCACAGTTTTAAAATAAGACAACGGTGAGCATGCGCATTCTTGTCACCCAACACCGCAATAATGGCAAGTTCTTCCATATCACCAGTCAAATTGCCATGCTTTTTCCTCAACCAAAATGTAGCATTTTTAGGATCTGTAATTTCTAAGCACTGTCAAAACTCCCATCTTCAGACCTTCCATAACCCACTAAAGTCTACAAACACGTGCAAAGTTGCCTCACTCAAATCGAAATGTGTAACTAGGTTGTAGCATTGAGTCAAGTATATTTGTGGGGTGGGAGGGTGAGAAAGGTGAAAACGTTAAGTGTCACTGCATCTGCAGTCACAAAATCCAGTGGAAACTGAGCAACAGGCAATATATTTCTTCTTGTTTGACAAGACACCCATGTAGCATTAATTTCATCCACCTTAGATAAGGAAATGCATCAAACTGTAGTCAACACAGTAGAAGGAACTGTCTTAACACACAGTGTAAACTTTAGTGTGGTAACCTATTTAAAGTAGGATATACTTTCTAAGCATTCCTTAGTATTTTCATAATTTGATTGGAAATCAATGGGCTACTACACGTGCTTCTAAAATAAGTATCTAATAATTTTATCCTTCCAAGTTCTAAGTGGCTCAGATCAGCTACAATCAGCTAGGACACCGCTATTAAGAGCGCAAGCAAACTGATCAATCTTCACATTCCATAAGCAAGAATTCACTAAAAAAAGACATTAAATTCAGTAATCCTATTTATTCCTTATAACATGCCGGGGGGGTGGGGGGGTGGGGGGGTGGTGAAATGCTAAAATAAAATTGTCATTAAAGATACAAATGTGACAGGCATGAAACACCATAACTAGAGAAACTCTGAATTTCAAGGATGAGGCCAAGAATAGAGCAAGACATTGGAAAACCACTGATTCTGAGTATTTCAATATATATATATATATATATGAGCTCATATAGTTCAAGACTAAATAAATCATCCAATCAATCTTGTATCTTTAATATCTTCCCACACTCACTCATTAACTAAGCAGCTTTGTCTTGTGCCTATTAGCAAAGTACTGATTCATAGCTTTCCATGATAACATTTTTATTTCTAAAGTTAGGATCAACTTTTATTTGAACTCACTTGAGTGAGTTCCTTTGGTACTCTGAATACATGCTGGCAAGTGGGACTTACTATAACGACCAGTTTGTACCCAAGCAACAAGTTTCACATAACAGAGTAAGAAATGCCTAGAAAGATTTTCACCTCAGAATTTTAAAATAATTTAACATCTCCCTACAGAAAGATGGGAGGGAACTATCTATACAAACACATACATAATTATGTGCATGTACACAAATATCACTGGTTCGAGAACAAACCTGGATTACAACAGACTAATTAATTTGGCTACCAGTACCAGAAGTGACCAGATTATCTAAATCAGAGATCTGATCTTTTGCCGAGGAAGGGGGAGGTCTGTTTTAAAAAGTGAGAGAAACCACTTTACTAAGGAAAAAGGCCATCAACGCTCAGTTTTAGCCTGAAGTGGGAGTATGTAATTCCTGAGATTCTTCCATACTAATTAACAAGCTCACGTGTTTCGAGTTTTAATTCAGAGTAAAGTTGTGAGAAGCAGAATTGGCAAGGCTGACATGTTACAAGAGCCTACAAATAAAATAATCAAGCCAGAAATTGAACTCCATATAAATCTTAAGTGTACCGTTTTTAAACTATTAAGCCCACTAATACATCAGTTTACAGATCTTACACTACCTATACACATACTTAGGAAAAGTTGACAGCAATTAGCACTACTATTTCAACAAGCCAAGAAATGAGTTACTGCAGTAGGCTCCCTTCCTCTGGAAAAAAAAAATATAACCCAAATTCAGTGACATCTCAAAACAACCTTAATGAAGAAAGAACTAAAGCATTTCTGCAACATTCAATCACAGGATAACATAAATGGAATTAATACCCATGGCAAAGTATTTCTGTGAGGAACAGAGCTATACACATCAACTGTTCAGACTTCAATAACCAGTTCATGCTGAGACAAGACATTTTTACTTAAACAATCCTTTATTTTACTTAAACATTCCTTTATTAAGAATAAATCTCAGAACAGAAGCAAGCAATTATGGCAGTAAGAAAAAAAAAAAAAAAAAAAACAACAACAAAAAAACAACAACACACAAATCTACAGAGACTATTTTTTAGCTTACCTGCACTTGTTCTGTGGAGCTACTACTCAGTTCATCTCCAGACTCTGAATCCTGGTGAATTTTTTCTGAGCCTTCTCCTGCTGAATCACAAGACTGTTCATGCAAAAAGCTCGTCTTCTCTATTTCCAAGAACTCTGGACATGGGAAATGACCCATGGAGACGGTTCTATACTGATTGGAAACCTTGGGAGATTGCAACTCATTGTTAAGTTTTCCATTGTTTTGGGTAAGGTCCAGACTCAAACCAAGAGTTTGACCAGGGCTATTGTTTGGTCCCAGATTTTGATTGGCATCTCGAACTAAGCAAGACACTTGAACTGGAGAAGATTTTCCAAAACTAGAAAGCTCTGGCGACTTATTCACATTTTCTGTTGATCTCTGTAATCCATGTGTCAACTTCAAAGCATTATTTGGCAGCATACTTGCCTGCTTAACAGGTGGCATCAGTGCTTTTCGTGGTATTTCCTTCACATACTGTGCTGGCACATAAAAGGGTTTGGAATTTTCATCTCTTTTGACTTGCCACCAATCATCATTAGTCTTTTTCACCAAAATGTATTTTTCCCCTTGCTTAATCACAATTTTCTTGTCCTTGGCCTCATACTCATAGTCGTACTCCACTTCAATGTACAACTGTCCTGGAAGGATCTTCCCACCTTTATCAGCCATTTCTATTTGAAAAGATTTCACCTTTTCAAGCAAAAAGCAAGCCACATGCTGTTTCAGAAGTGTTATTTTCCTGATAATAATCAGAGCTGTAAGGGAAAAAAAAAAACACAACAAACACAACAACATATATATGTAATACAGTAATTGTTTAAGAGCACTTCAGAGGAAAATGTTGAAAATAACCCTGCCTATTCAATTTATGGCAACCTTAGACTAAATTACCTGATGGAAAAATGCAAGATTTTCAGATACCTTTCTCAGTGATAAAACAGAAAGTCAGTAGAACAATTTAATCACTGATTTAACTCTCCTATTCACACAAGACTCCTGCTATCAAGTGACTCATTAAACCTGTTGTTTCCATTACTAAATAATGTTGATTGGTCATCAGGGGCTTCGTGGGGGGACTAGTCTGAGTCAGTCTCTTGCTTACATACAGGCTGAATTTCTTCATGGAACTGTGTTATTACACTGGTTTTAATCAAAATACTCAAAAGCAGAAGATTATTATTTACTTATTTTTATTCCTCTTTCAGTTCCAGAGTCCCTTCAGAGTACTTAAAATTCTTCACAAAATCCCTTAATTCTCCAATGCTATACCCCAGTGATCATGTTCAGCACGGGCTGGCAATCTTGACCCACACGTGCTGCACACCCTACAGAGCCTGCTGACCTTCCCCTAACTGGAGAAGACGACTACGGAGCGACATGCCCCATGCTGTCCAAGGCTGCAGATCATAATGCCTCTGCATCTAGCTGTTTGTCTATAAAACAGGTGGTATTACCACTTTTTATTTAGTTCCTAAAATTCTGCATATTTCGTTTGATCTTAAGAGAGCTTTTTGTGGTACTCATCTTATAGAAAACTTGATCTAATCTAAAGTTTAAGGGCTAAAACAGAAAACACAAACAAAAAACTCAATAATGAAACAGGACTACAAACAGAACCAAAAAATGGATAATAAATGAAAGGACAGTAAATTTTGAAAAGTACTTTCAGCATCTTATAATCTAGACAACCACCGCTGTACCTGCACCCATGAACTACTCTCTATTTAATCATGTAGCATCAACATCACAATTCATGAGTGAATAACCATCAGTCTTGCCAATTTACACTGAACACAACACAGTGAATTAAAATGAAAGATAAGATTTCTTAATCTTGAAAAATCAAAGCAGGTAAGTAAAGGGGAAGATCTCTAGCATTCAAATAGAATGTAGGAGAATTCAAGTAAAAAGCTACCACATTTAATCTTAGAAGAATAACAAATAATCTTTTCAAAAAACTGCGCATTTCATGAATGAGAAAAATTGTGTAGCAACTTGCAGTTCTGCAAGTTAAGACTCTGTGATGAGATTTGCAGCATCTACCCTGCCACAGAGTGGAACTAATGCAATTCCAGGCAGGCACACACACAGAGAGGGAACTCGGCTACCCTGAAATGGGACTAAGGACAGAAACAGCAAGGACTTCTGGGGACAGCTGAAGCAGAAACCCTTAACAGTTCTTCAATTTTTCTTTCACCATTTCTGCTATTTGGTCTGAGCATTGAAAAAAATACATTTCCCACATAACTCAGTAGAAAAAGAAGCACCCAAAAAGCTCAAATATGATATCAAGACAGAAGTGTCCATCTTTAAACTGTGTCTTTCCCTCTCCCACAGTTCCATCTTTTTTTCCCTCCAGGAAGCATTTCCTACCGATAACTCAAAAGATACCATCATTTACAATACTCCAAATGGAATCACAAGGTCAGACTTACAATTTTATCAAGGACTTGGCAGAAGGAATGATGGTACCACATTCAAAGCTGACAGTAGGAACACAAAGCAACAGTAAAAAAATGCTAGGATTCTGGTGTTTACTCTCTCTACCACAAAATGGTACGTTGAAATTCACAGCATTACAGTCTATTTACAGCCTCTGTACAAAACAACTTGCTTACCTCCTGTTCCACATAAATAGGTATTTTTAAGTGCGGCTCTGCAGTTGTTTAGCAACTGTGGCAGAAGGAAAACATGAACAAATTGCAGCCTTTCCCACTCTCCTCCTAGTTTTGGAAGCTCTGCCATGCAAACGTTATTTTCCCCTTGTTACTAAACTGGTCTCCTCCCAACACTTCTTCAAAGCTGCTACCAATCCCTTTCATGGCTTCAAGGTCATACATCATAAAAATGCAAGTACTTCCAAGTTACAGTCTACCTCTAAGGTCTGCTACCTTGGAAATTGAAGTGTGGGACAAGGACCCATTCACACTCCTTCTCCCATACAGAAACAGAAAAGAGAACATAAGCCTATTGTTTCCCACAGGGCTACAAAGTGTTTAAAAGCTTGGATTTTTCATTTCTCTTTTGCCAACTCCACATGAATATTTATTGAGAATGCATGCTTAACATTTTTTCAAGACAGATAGAGCCAATAAATTGCATTTTATGATTTTTAAAAAACAGAATTTAGAGAAATACAAGTTAAATAAAACACAGCAGCTACAAAAATAGCTCTACCCACTTCTGAAGACAGTTTTGCAGCCTCAT
This sequence comes from Podargus strigoides, assembly GCA_028020825.1. Taxonomy (NCBI): domain Eukaryota; kingdom Metazoa; phylum Chordata; class Aves; order Caprimulgiformes; family Podargidae; genus Podargus; species Podargus strigoides. Next base: position 43,347,677 of record CM051623.1, read on the forward strand.
CTCTTTCAAAACCAAAACAAAACAAAAAAGCAGCACAATTTTTTGTTCTTCCATCCAAGCTGCAAAATTATTAAGTCAATAGCAAACATTTGGTAATGTTGAATATAGGATCAAAAAGAGACAGGCTGTGTTCTGTGTTTGGCCAGAACACTAAAACAGTTTTATAAACAGATCACATCATCAGGATCAAGCAAGGCTCTAATTCTCCGCCTCAAGACAGAGAAGCAAGAGATACCTATGGTATGGGTGGGAAATCTTTCTCAGTAAGTTTAGCAAATACCAACATAAACCCTGTAGGTCTGCAAGCAACTACCATGGCCTTGACTTCACAGATCTAAAGGCATTAAGTTTTATTTTATTTGATTTTTTTTTTAAGGCAGCTGTTGTGCCACAGAAGGTAGACTGCCTGTACCTATGTGCAGCCCAGGGGACAGGTAACTGTAATGTCCTTTCAAGGGTCCATGTTTCTGTCTCATACACCATGGGTTAAAGAGCCATGGAAGCCTTGGCCAAACCTCTCCTGTAAGGCACATAATTCAGATATGAATGCAAAATACTGATATTTTGAGTATGTACTTCATTGTGCAACTAGCCAAAACTTGAAGTGATACAAGTCAGACCTTGCAACCTCACTGTGTAATTTTTTTCCCTTTACCATTACCTGTAATGCTGGATGGTACCCACTTTGTTGAAGAAGGCTGAAGAACCCTAATTAGAGGATGACAAGCATGAAAAATTATTCACTTCCACAGAGGACATCTGTAAGCTTTAATACCTTAAATAAAGTCTCAATACCTGATTAAGAGATTAATAACAAATGACACTGACGACAAAGACTTAAGAAAACTTATTCATGAATACCAGAAAAAAAAAATGCTCAGGCCACACTTTAGTGAAGAAAAACCAGGGGCAACTAATTTAAGGTGGGCCACATCTGTGCAGGGAAACACTTCACAGGGTTTCAGAGAGCGTTCCCACTGCCCTCAGAGGAGGACACTCCCGACTGCACCCTGCCATGCTCGGGGCGCAACCAGTGTGGAGCCTTCACCCCCTACCCACGCACAGATCTCCTCGGGCTCTGATTTCCGATGGGAACCCTTCCCACCTCTTACTCAGCTCAGGCTGAGCGAGGCTGGCAACCCTCGGTGCCTGCAGAGGTCAGCTCCTCCCTTACCCTCCCCCGCTCCACCCGGGGCAGGGCCCGCACCCGCCGCGCTCACAGCCCGGAGGGGCTCTGCCCCCGGGGGGATGCCAACGGAGCATCAGGGAGCATGCAAACGTTTGCCTCCAGCTACATTTTATGTACGTGCACACAAACCGAGACCTTCTAACGAGACGCCAGTGCGACAGCTTCAGCACGCCCTTAGACGGGGGGTGAGGGCATGTCTGGAGAGCCTCAGTGTGGCTGAAGTGAGGCTTTCCCTGGGCAGCCAAACCCTGCAGCAGCACCCAACACTGTCACCTCCGTACAGCACTCACTCTCAACTGCACAACGATGCTCACTGAATTCATCTTGAAGCACATGTAAAGGGTCTTGAAAGAAGCATGGTCCTAACATACACAGAATCTTGAGTATGATCATATATGATATTCATATAGGATCTTCATATATGATCATATACTAGATATGCTCACCTCTAACTTCAGCTTTTTCCTAGAACTCAAGACCAAAAAAAAAGAAAATCAGGAGGTACACAACCAGCATTTCATATATTTCTCTTGAAATGCTCAAGCAGAGTACTTTTTTCTAATCTTCTAGAATCAGATAATTGAGACTTGAGATAGACTTTTTTCTATTTCTTTTATTTTCCACTTGCAAAAAACCTTACTCACCATGGCTATGAAACTGTTACTTTATAATACAAACAATTATTAAAAGTACTGAGGATATTAACCAATCGCCTTAAAATCCTGCGTGACCTTGTTCACAGTGTCCTACAAAGCAGCAGCAGTTGACATGTAATCTTTTTCCATTTTCAGCATCAAACTTCACCCACGACTGAAATGAACCCTTCCGCAGTGCTGATACAGAAATAAACTCAATTACTGAAGCTAAATTACGATGCATTCTTATCAGTTGAGGCCAGGTGAAATACCCTGGCTGCAGCTCACGAGAGGATACAGTTCTGTGTCTCTCAGGGGTTCCAGCTGCACCGCAGGGCCACTGCCTGGGAGAGGTCTCACAAGAACCTTGTCAGAACTCAACCCTACCCATACCTTTCTTCCCCAGGGACACCGCTCTTTATCCAGCACCGCTCACTCCTCAGCTTGTATTTTCATGGGGACAAACAGCCCTCACTGGTGCCCGTGAAAAACATCTGCAAAGCCTACACATAGAGCATGCAAAAGTTGTATAAAAATAGAGGCAAAGATGCAAATGCAAACAAGACATACAGACAACTTGTAAGATCTATGTAAACTAGCTTAACCCTTCCTCAGAGACAGGTTAGAAATCGAGCACCACTGCAAAGTCAACTTGCTTCCCCGTGCTCACGCGTCCTTAAACTACAGGCATAATAAGTAACCATTTAATAACCGCCTGTGAGTCAGAGCACGGAACGAGCGACGCATTTTAACCAGCTGTCAGGACAGCTCCCCAGGCACACGGCAGCTCCGCGCCGCCCCGCACTGCCCCGGCCCACCCGCTCTCCCCGTCGTGAAGGTGCGGGCTCCAGCGACCGCCTGCAAACACCGCGGCGAACCCGCGCCCGCTCGCCCCTCACAGCCCCGCGGCTGCCGCACTCAAGCCAACACAAGGGCGCCGAACCCCCCCGGATCGGCGGGGGGCCGGGAAAGGCCACCCGGGCGCCGCTGCCCGCCGCCTGCCTTTGTTCCCCGCCGGCGCGGCCCCAGCAGGTGAGCGGCGGTGGCAGAGGGCAGGACGGGCGGCCCTGCCCGGCCTCCGCGCCGCCCCCGGGCCCACCGGCAGCGCCCAGGTGCGGAGCCGCCTCCCGCCGCCGCCACTCGGCGCTGTCGGCGGCGCCTGGGGAACGAAGCCGCCACGGGGAGCACGGCGGGGCGGCGCCGCCCAGACCCCCGCCGGCCGCCCGGTACGGGAGGCGCTCCCAGCGGCGCCCCGGAGGGAGGAGGGCGGCGCCAGGGGGCTGCGGCCGCCTCCGCCGTGAGCCGGCCTCGGCCCGGGCGCGGACGTGCCCTCTGCCCGCCCGACGTCGGGCTACCCTGCCCAATTGTCCCGGCGCGGCGCCGCGCTCCTCCCCGCCCTCCCTCGCCTGCTTCCCCCCGCCGGGCCGAGAGGCGCGGCCCCTCACCTGCCTCGGCAGCGCGGCCGGGCCCGCACCCGGGCCCCGCTCTGGTGGCAGCTGCGGCCGCTCTCGATCACCGCTCCCCGCCCCGCCGGCCGCAGCCCCTGCGCCCGCCCGCTCCGCGCCGAGTGTCAGCTCCGGGGCACGGCAGCGTCACCGCTCCCCCGTCACGTGCCGGGGGCGGGGCGCGCGGGGCGGGGCCACGCGGAGGTGGGGGGGTGTGGCGGGCGGAGAGTGGGGGGCGGTGTGTGCCGGTTCCCGCCGCTTTCGTCCGGTCCGGGGCCGGCGGAGGAGCTCGGTTACGGTGGCCGACGCACCGGGGCCAGGGCCTGCTGCGGGGTGCGCAGCCCTCTGTCTGCCCGGGGACCTCACGCCTGGCGGTGTCCGGGCTGCTGCGGGGAGAGCCGGGGGCGGTGTGGGCCGGCGGTGTCCGGGATGGCGGGGGGCCGCAGAGCCGCCCTCAGCAGCGTGCCCGGCCGCGGGTCGCTGAGTCCCCGCACCGCGCCTGGCCCGGCCGTGTGGGAGCGGCGCTTGGCGGTGCGGCCCGCCTGGGGCCCGCGTGGCTTGGCAGGGGCAAGGCCGGAGGGGCTGCGCGCACACCGTCGTGCGGGGCCGGGACCCCGACGGGGACGGTGCTCGTCCTCCGAAATGGGTTGGTCCGTCCGCTCTGCCGTCCGTCCGTGTTGCGGGGTGCTGAAGTGATCCAGTGCTGCCAGAGCGATAAGGGCGTTTCTAATTCACATGGTAATGTGGAGTATCGAGGCCTTTCTGTCCATAATAGAACAGATGGAAAACAAAACACACACCCCTTCCCTGCTGCAGCCGGGCGGTGACTGGTGAAACCACACTTCTCAGTCTGGCCAAAACAGAAAGAATAATAGTGCAATTCAGTTATTCTGAGTTAGTTTGCTTGGCGTCTCTTACATTAGTAAAAGCTGTCAAACATCCAGTTTGGGAACATTTATGTCGCCTTCACAGCATTTTCAAGTTGTAAGTAATCTTATCTTTCTTTTTTTAAAAAGTGGTATCTAGTCCTCATGGTTGCTAAGATAACCTTGAAAGTGTGAACTGGCTGTAACTGATACAGTGGTATCTGAATGCATCTGCAAACATCCTGGAACAATGGCACTGAGATGTGCCAACTGCGCTCTATTAATTTAATCAAGGCTAATGTTGGCCCTAACTTTGATTATTTTAGCACATGGAAGAAGGGGGAAGACAGTAAAATCCTCAAAAGGTGGGGAGAACAGGTTTGCTGAAGGGAAAGAAAGGCAATGGGAAGAGACCTGAGGAGTGCAAGCGAGAGAAGGAGAAAAGCAGAGACTATTTGAGGAAAAGATAAAAATAGCGTTAATGAGGATAACATGTGGATACATTTTCATATCGAATGGTAGTTCCACTATCAATATTTCCTCGATGCCTTCTATCAGGTGGAATGTGACAACATGCAAGACAAGTAGTAAACACTGCAAATATTGTAAAGCTTTGCTTCTGTGTATCTTAGCCCGAATACTTGTGAAAATGTCTCCTTGACACCAAGGATCGTTTGACCTTGGGCTGTGTGTCCAGAAAACCTCATTATTAAATGTCTGTTGATGTTGTAAGCCTGATACCACTGTGGCACTTACTCGTTCAGCAGTTATTCACAGCGTCTGGGAAAACAGACTAGAGACTAGTATTTCTAGTGTAAGGGAAACAACATCTTCTATATGGGTGTCCATTATTTGTCATTAAAAGGCAAAAGGAACATGTGAAATGACAGCAGTTTTGTATGCATACTTATTCTTTTGTAAATTACATATGTGTGAAAAAGATGCAGATTAATTCAGGGTCTGGTGTTCAGTTGGATGTTTTTGTCTGATAGGAGTCTATCAGTATGCTCAGTTCTGTGGTAGAAAATAATATACTTAGGACACTTGGGTATTTCTGAGCAGGCTGACTGCATTTACCTCCTGACATGCCTGAGGTATACATAAAAGCATCTCAAAAATCAGTCATAGTAACCACATTGTAATTACCATTCCTTACTGCCAAGGCTTCACGGGAGTGCTGCAGGATATGGCACTAGTGATTCAGTCTGAGGCACTCTTCCCTCTGAGTCAGTGTTGAACCAATGGTCCCACATAATATCAACATACATAATAGAGCCAAAGGTGCCAGAAGATACATAATTTTGAGTCCCTGCCCAAGTGCAGTCATGAAAGATTCCACATTACAAATCAACTGTCCAGCCCAAGCTCCAGTTTTAGAATCTCTTGCGTATTCTGCCTATGAAGGATTTCTCTAATTTCACTGGAGTGGAAAAAGCTGGCGTTCACAGCCTTTACTCACCGTGACTTGTTTTTCCTGGAGATGTAGAATGGCTGTCATAGTGACACCTCAGATGGGACTGGGCTCCAGTCCCAGTTCTGGGCTCCCCAGTTCAAGAGGCACATGGAGCTACTGGAAAGAGTCCAGCACAGGGCCACTAAGATGATGAAGGGATTGGAGCATCTCCCATATGAGGAGAGGCTGAGGGAACTGGGTCTGTTTCGCTTGGAGGAGGCTGAGGGGGGATCTCATTAACACTTACGGGTGGGTGTCAGGAAGATGGGGCCAGACTCTTCTCGGTGGTGTCCAGTGATAGGACAAGGGGCAGTGGGCACAAACGAACACAGGAGGTCCAATCTTAACATAAGAAACACTACTGTGAGGGTGACAGAGCACTGGCACAGGCTGCCCAGAGAGGTTGTGGAGTCTCCATCTCTGGGGACATTTAAAACCCGTCTGGACGTGTTCCTGTGTGATCTGCTCTAGGATCCTGCTCTAGCAGGGGGGTTGGACTCGATGATCTTCAGAGGTCCCTTCCAACCCCTACCATTCTGTGAAACTGTGATTCTGTGACTATATGTATATGTTAAGTAGAAGGATCCAGTACACGCAGTGACCTCACAAATCTCAGATTGAAATAATTACCAGCGGCAATGGTTTTATGTAGCTGTGGTAGAAACTACAAGACTCTTAATATACATTTCTATTGCATTCTGAATTCTTTATATCATAACTCACACACAAAGACATCATTCTCTGTGAACTGATTCCTTATGAAAAGTCAGTGTTTGAACTGTGTCCGTCTGTCCTGTTACACCAAACTTTCAAAACCTTTGTCCAAATTTCACTATGTTTGCCAAAAGGGAGTTGTCTCACAGGTGATTAAGCTCCCACAAGTTTTGTGAAAGCAGGCAGCTGTATAGAGGGGCTGGAGAAGCCTGTCACATAAAAAAGTGACATTATAAATGCCACAATTGTGGAGAAAAAATTGACCCAATACTTAGAAAAAATGTTCATAGTTCTGAAAATCCAGTCTTGGAAAAATCCATTTTTGATGTTTGAATCAGACACAGAAAGAATGCTTTCTCTCCTTAGATTCAAAGTGCTGAAATACCAGGATCATGTGTATAAAAATCTATTAAATTTGAAGGGCAAATTCCCATTTTATTTTTTTGCTGTTTTTTTTTTTCCTTCTGACTCCTCCATTTCAAATCTCTACAAGTTCAGCTGTCCATTATTTTATGCCTCAGTAAAATTTTTCGCAGTAATTCTAGATGCGTGTCATGCTTTAATTAATGTGAAATGTGTATCTGAGATTGAACATTGCCATCCTGTTACTCATAATGCTCGATGTTAGATAACCAACAGAAATGTACTGCTTAAAACGTGATCGGTATTAAATCCGGGTTGTTTATTCATTGTTTGCCACCCCCTCTTACCAAACAGACTAATCTCATTATGAACTATGCTGATTCTTTCTTTCGGAAATGACTGAGAAGGCAAATACAAAAAGCTTTCTAACATCTAACTGGCAGATACTGTAGATATCTGTCTCACTCATTTTGCTCTTTCCTTGGATTTTCACTCCTTTTTACAGACTTTTTCTCTGTGTTTGGTCTTATAACTTCAGCAGTGATATGCACTAGAGAAACCATTCTGAATTTAGACAGAGAAATGCACTTAATTTTAATTAAGCAAACAGTTCTGATATAAACAGAAAATATTTTTATTTTACTTCAAATACTACTTACAAGTGTATTTTATATAATGGTTCAACTTGCCAGATATAAAGCATGTTACCTGGGGCATCTCCTGTCTACTCTGCTCCTACTCTCAGTTTTTTGACAGCTTCTAGCCTCTCACCTCTGTCTAAAAATACTTTTACCACCTACACATATATATACAATCAATTCCTCCTTTCTGTTCTTTCTCACTACTACAAAAGCACTTTTTAACAAAGTGCAGATACTGTGGGATTTTTGCATGAACTTGTCAATTTGCTCTCCATCTCCTGACTCAGCTAACAGATGAGGCATTTTTATTTATATAACTGCACATTATAAGGAAAATCAATTGAAAAGGGAACAAAGAAAGTAAAGAATATAGAAAAAGCAACCCGGATTTCTCAGAAGTTCAGTGAAGAGCTTCTTTCACCATGACACTACAAAGGAATGTTCTCTGCCTTAAGGAGGAACTTTTTTTCCACAGTTCAGAGAAGATAATTTGGTTTACTGTGAAAAATCAGGGAAGAATTTGTAAGATTTTTCCATCTTGCCAGCAGATTAGTTTTGTAAATCATATTAGCCAGAATGGACTGTGGTCAACACATGCTTTTTTACTTTGCTCTGTTCATTTGCCACATGGTCATTGTGGTGCTCAGTATTTGTATCTCTCTCTGAGATCATCCAATGGAAGCTGTGACAAAAATTCAAATGTGCCTGTTGTTTGTATTAGCAGGCTCAGTTTGCAAGAAAAGAACAATTTTTTACAACTATCTGATTGTCAGCATTACTAAAGAACAAAGCGAGATTTGTTTTGGTCAAACTGATCCTTTAATTCTGCTCTTGCCAAGATCAGGCTCACTAATCATCTGTGAAGTTAAACTGTTTATCACTTTTCTCTTCTTGAGCATGGTATTCCAAACTGCATCAGTTCTATGTTGAGTGTGAAAATATATCTCCAAGTCACAGCACAGAATTCAAAGTAGAGAAAGGTATTGAATTCTGACAGAATTGCTAAAGCAGACAATGGGTGAAGGAGGACATTTCTTTGTCTACCTTGACTTAAGACCTTTGCCTAAGCTAAATCTTAGTCAGCTCTGCACAACTAGTTGTGAGCTAACAGCAAAACATACAAAAGGCACAATTAATCATTTAAATAATAATATCTCTTTCCTGGGATAAACCTATAGTGAAAGGTATTGATACTCAAACAGTGTAAATGTCTACTTATACCTTGGAGAATTAAGGAGAGTCCTGCACCAGTGTCTTTAATTTCTAAGTAGCTTATTTTTTGTGTAATGAAAAGGAAGGCGTTGTGTTTATAAACCACTGATAAGCAGGATCAGAATAAATATAAAGATATTACATAGCTGTGCAAAAAAGAATGAAATAAAACCTTGTGTGTTAAGTGGTTTATTCATACTGAAGTTCATTTTATTATACTGCACAAAACTCAGGCTTAGAGAAGATACACGAGGGAGTTTCTGGTTCCCCAGATCACACAAGTTCAGAATCTGCTCCAGTGCAAGGGCCCTGCGTGGCTCAGCGAGCAATGTGCCTGCTTCTGGGCACTCTGAAACTGGAAGTTCAGACTCATACTGTGCACTGCTAAATCCATGCAACCGCAGGGGCTTCTCAAGGTCCAATAAAGGACTCTCAAAGTGAAGTTACGTGAGATTGTCCAGTTTATACTGAATGCTGTTCTGAGGAACAGCAGAAATTGATAGACTGGATGGGATTCATTTCAGCTTAACAGGCATAGCTAAAAGTCAGGGGAGACATTCATCCTGCCCAAGTTTTTTGGGTGTCTATTAGTATGTATCTACATCAAAGGTAAATGCCTTGACTCCCTTGAGAATCACTGGAGTTGTATTTGTTACATTAATTCATCTCACCTTAAAGTATGTGATCCCGTATGCGATCAAAACAATGGCACCGTAGCGTCTGTTGATGTAGTTAAACAATGAAAGTCATCGCCATGGGAAACAGTGAATGCCAAAAGTTTTCACTTTCAAAAATGAGACAAATTCATGACAAAAAAAATGAATGACTTCGAATTTCAATCTTCAACTGCCTGAAGTTAATTTAATCCAACCAATCCTCAGAAAAAATAGACATCCATGTGTTATATTTCAGGGTTTTTTCTGAAACCTTTTGTTCTGTAAGCGTGATGTTTTCTCTTAAAGATGTTGCTTGGTCACTATAGGGTTGGTCTTGAAAACAGCTGGAGAGCAATGCTGATGGAAGAGGTTTCACTCTCTGGATTCCAGTGATTCAGAAAAATATTTCATCTGGTAACTGTGACATTCTACTGAGTAAACATATTGCAAATCACAGTCTAAGACTATGACTGTGCTGGTAAACAAACAGGACCACCCACCATGTTAAATTGTTAGCACTCTCCCTGGCATGGTTTTGGCACATGGCTGCGGCCAAACTCAATCTCTCCACGTTCCAGCAGTTTGCAAATCAGCATGGACCAGAGGCTGTCCCCATTAGGCACTTCAAATACATCCACTCTGGTTTCAAGGGTGAAAGAGTTTAGCTGATGGATGCTGCCAGTTCACCAGGGCCAGAGGACAGCCTTAACCTGTTTTATCTACCATTAGGGGCACAGCTTTAGTGTCCAGGGCTGTCTATGTAACTGGGCAAGCTGCTGCTGCATCAAATACTGTATGTGCAGGATGGCTCTCCTATTTAAGCTGTGATTAGATGCAAGTTGCAAATTAGGAGGTGCTTTCTACCCATAATAAAAACTAGCATAGCTGGTAGTAGCAAGGGTAAAAAATACTTTTTTTTTTAGTAAGTGAGCATGTAAGAGACTATTTGAAGCATGTGAACCATGCACTCCATCTTCTGCGAGGTCACTAACCATTTCCATACTCTCGTATTTAGTTGAACACAACAAAGGTGAAGAGGGATTTTGACTCCTCTCTGTAAGTACATCAGGGGAAACACCACCAGAAGCTTTTCTCTCTAAGCAAAATGGATGCAAATTGCCTTTTTTTTTTAAAAAAAATGCTCCTTGCCAACTGGAGGGTGGAGATTTTGAATGGCTTCAGAGAGAGCACTAGAATCAGGAAAAATCTTACCTCATTTCAAGATGCTGATAGATACATTTAGAGAAAAGATGTGACTTGGTTGCTTATGTCAAAAGAAGAAGGATGTGAAGGTCCCTGAATTCTGTGTCTGTGCCTATACCAGTGAGATAAACAGGCCTGAGCATCTCTCAGACAGTAAGGCCAGAAGGGCCCATCACCACAGAGCTCTTACTCTTCAGAATCTGGTGTTCCCATCTAAACTACCTATTGGGAAAGGTCTCATCGCAGAACATGTATGGGAGACGGTGAGCTAGCCTCTGACCAAAAACATGGGAAGGACTGCTGTAACAATTTCACAGGGCAGATGATCAAATTCCAATGCCTGTGACCATGTTTAATTTACTAGTACAGATGCCACCTTTTGTTCTTCCTTCTCCAGTTCCTCTGTTCTATTATAGCCCCTCCTCTCTTTAAATTCTACTTCATAAAAGGGAGCAAACCTTCTGTGCCAACAGCTACCACAGAGTCAGGTAGAAGGTTATGACATTTTCCTGACATGCTGTGTTTCTTTCTTTCTTTCCATTCTGTGTTTTGTTTCTGACAAAAAAAGTTATTTCAAGTCCCTGAGTGGGCTGGTATGAAGGAAACTATGTGCTGGCTCAGGTTCTTAGTAATTTCAGCATATCATAGCCATTCCCAAGGAGTCACTGGAGTTCAGGGACCAAATCCTTTCTAATCCTGTCTCTCCTTCTTCATATAGAGATATCTTCAGGAATCCAAGTCCACATTTTGTCTTATGTTGGCTTTTCTGCAAGTTTCTCTGCTGGTTTTCCCTGCTCGCTCTGTTTGCCCAGTTGTTTTCCATTGAAAAAGGAAAATAAACCCTTTCAAAGAATTTCATTGCTCTAAGGCTGGCATAGCAATACTGTTGTAGGTGACACAGCCAATGCTGCCATTAGTTCTGTTGTCTCAGCTACCTCTAGCCAGAAATGAGTCATTCAAGTTTTTCACTAGAGAGCAAACCATGGGAGAAACTCATAAAAAAGGGTTGGCTAGGTCGTCATTATTTGTACGTGGTTTTTAAATAGTAAACTTGATTTGTCGTTAGGAAGAATGGAAATTTGTAGTATTTTGGCTGGACCAGCATAGGTTTACACCTCAAGCTGATGTGAAGGATCCCGTGGAACATTTCAGGTAGATCATAGCCGGACTTTACAATTGCTCTGTGATAAAGAAAGGGTGAAAAGAAAGACTGAGTTAGCTGTGGCACTGCATTGCACTTCTTCACTGTAGCTGTTGTCTAATGCCCTTTCCCCCAGGCTCAGCCAGTCACTGTGCTGGCACTCCCTAAAGCTTTAATGCAAACTTTTTGCTTGTATTGTTGTCATTAAACCAATCCCCAAACTCTCTTATTTTTCATCAAAATGATGCATGTAATCACAGACTTCATTTGAAAAGTCAAATTTCGATTTAATAAATGCTAAACCTTTTAGTGAAAATGTTGATGGCAAATACAAACATTTTTGAAAGGAGGAGAGTCTTATATCTCTTTTGAAGCCTGTGAAATAAAAACATGTCCAATATATGTACATTTTAGACAGATCTAATTAGCTCAGTCCTTAATTAGGAAGTCTAGAAGCCTTGTGCATACTAGCTCATGACTTTAGCAGTACATAGTATGAATGGTCCATCTACTGTTTTACATAACTGAGGTCATGATCTCTTCCTGCAGAGTGGGAAGAAATATGGTGCAGCACCTGTCTGCAGAGTGACGCTGTGTAGGATGCTGGTTTCGGTCAGGATGAAACTATGTCCTGGAAGGGAGGAGCCCCAGAGCTGTTGCAAATAGCTGAGCCAAGGTAAAAGCTGTGTACACCAAGGCAGGTTCACAAGGAAGTAATGGCAGGGCTGTAAGTATCTATTATACTACTGATAAAAGAATACCTAGAAGGTGCTTCCAATTACGAAACTATAGCTATACCATAGGGATGAATGAACTTCAAAGCCAAACAAGAGGTGTTCACTGCCTCAGAGGTTTGTTGCCATTACATTTGCAATTAATGAAAAGGGAGAGTTCTTAGGCTTCCTGCCGGAGACAAAAAAAGCAAGGGGGGGGGGGGGGGGGGGGAACAAAATTAAAAACAGTCTCCAACTTGGGTCAAAACAAATTTAAATGTGAGAGTTTTTATAGCAAAACAAAGACCTTGTAGTTCAGTTCAAGTGAAGCAGAAACTGGATTTACAATCATGTTTACCATCTCTTCCAGATTAGCATCCTAACCATGAGACAGTCACTCTAAAGTGGGCCACCTTCAGGCACTCTGGCTGGCACAGTTTTGGGGTGTGGAAAATACATGAGCAATCATTTCAACAAAGGACCTGAATGCTTCTCAGCCTGGAGCACTCCTCGAGGATGGAAGATATCTGAAGCTCAGTCCCTCTGCCAGTGAAGATTTAATTATTAATGCTAAGTTGAACAGCAGCAACAGGATTGCAGGCACCCCAGAATATTTAATGGTGTGGCAGTTAGCAATGAAGAACTAAGAAAGAGATGGTGAAGGGGGCTTAAACCCTCTCAAGCAGACACTGAACCTGCATCTTTCAGTCTGAGAGTGAACATTCAAAGAGAGCCGGCCCCCTCCCCCATCTCTGTGATGGGAATACGGTGACACTGCTTTTCCTTTGCTTTCCCTAGGCAGCATTGTTCAAGTGAATTCAGATCAAATCTATGAAGTTTTTGAATGAATGAGACTGTATTTGTTATGATTTTACTATTCACTGGGAAATAAATCATCCATTCCTACTCCTGCTTAATGGAAATTGTTCAGTGCGTTAATAGCCACAAGTTATTAAAAGAAACACAGTATCTAAAGGCATCTTGTCTCTTGGTCAGAAAATAAAATGCAAGACAATTACTTCTGAACAGGTCTCTCATACTGCATTTTTCTGTGCCAGTCCATCTGGCACTGAATGGTATGCTAGTTCTCGCCTCCCTGCATCAGCTTCATTGTAACAGAACAGTAAAATAAAAGCAGAGCTGGTAATCTGGACCACATACTCCATGCATGCCACAAGCCAAGTTTTCTCATTAGGTACTGAACACACAATAATTCAAAAATAAGCATGAAACAGGTCATTGCTGCAGAGGCTGAGAAGCTGTCATGCCAGCAGAAGTTAAAACAGATTTGTCGATACAATGGTGGGTAAATAATAAACAGTTACTAATTTTTAACAGATATAGGTCTTCAACTATTGCTCTTGCAATTATGTTATTATTAGGATCTCAACCACATACCCACCCAAAACAGTTATCTTCCTCAGCCCATTTAATTTGCTTCTTGGAAGAGGGCAAGGGAGACATAAAAATGGAAGCATTGCCTTTTCTTATAAGCGTAGCTCAGTATTTTCCTGCATGTTTTGTGAGTGGGCATTACTCATTCTTCCCACTTTATTATGCCTTTTTTTTAAGAGATTGAAAAAAATGATCTTTGGAAGAGACCAGTATGAGGAAACACTGTAAGAAAAAATACAACATCATGGTAAGGACAGAGCAGATCAAAAGTTTCTAAATGCACTCTTTCATGAAAAGAAAAAAGAAGGGAACATTCAGTGATATTGAAATGTTACAAAGTAGAAACTGAGAAAGGTTTTCACACAAACTAGAACATGGAACTTGCTGCCAAAGCCTTTCAGTAAGGCCAAGAGTCTAGCAAGATGAGAAAACAAAAGGAGCTTTGCGCAGGTAGCCATGGAACAGCGGCGGTTATAAACGCTCAGGTTTTACAGCAGAGACCAGCCTTTTGTACCTCCTGCCGGTGAATAGGAAACTAGGGCATGTTGTGTCATTTGCTATTCCTCCAGAAGAGCTTGATTTTTTCAACTTTCAGAGATGAGATGTTGGTACAAACAGACCTCTGAGCTGAGAGCATGAGTCTATATTTATGTTGCTTTCTGTAACGCCAATAAGAATTTTGAGGCATTTAATCATGACAATGCGAGGTGTAAGTGTATCACATAAAATCATCACTTCTAGACACAAACATGCTCAGTTCCCAGGGAAACATCCTCTACAGACTGCAGGTTAGCCACCTGTGTGGTTCTCTCCTGTTCCCTTGTTTATTCTGGAGAAACACAAGAAAATGAAACAAGTTTCCATTTGCTGTGACAAAAGCCAGCCTCACATAAATTCAATGGTTTGTAAAGTGAGCAGGATGAGTAACAGTGAATCACAAGACAGAAATTCCTACAGAGTATTTTCAGGAGCTATGAAATAGGCATCAACAAGATAGTACCAGGACTTTGTCCCTATCTTTTTGAATGTGCATCTTCTACGCTCACCACTTTTTGCCTGCAGTAATGACAGGCAACAGTCATTTTTAGGCCATGCTTCAGTCATGCCTTGGCATCCTGTGTGTGACCAGCCATATCACCTGGCAGATGGTAGGACACTAGCTGGGTCACCTTTGAGTCCTAAGGCTAAGATGGGTGAGGAAAAACACATTTCCACTGCTGGAAAACTTAAAAAAGAAACAAAGGGAATGTGCAATCCATCTCTCTTCTTATTTAGAATCCCCCCCAAGCAATTACAGATGAATTATGCACTCTTCCCCTCTCCTGTGTATGCATTTTCTAGCTGGCTAGATTTTAGTAATCTATTATTCATTGACTTGCTCTCCCTTCCCTGCTTTTCCTCTCTCTCCCCACCACTGGGAGTTGGCAGGGCTGCTGGGGAGGCTCCTGCCCCACCGGTGGGCAGGCTCCCCCTGCTCACCCATTATGGCTTATTGCCATCTGCTGGAAAACCAGGGTGGACTGCCAGAAAACTCATCCCAGCTCCTAGAAGAAAAGTCAGTGCCCCTTAAATTGGGTGGCTGAGCTGTGAGCTGGGGCTTGCTGCAGTGCAAGTGGCATCTTTGGGGGTGCCGGGGGAAGAAGTTGCCTCTGGGGCACTGGGTGGACCTTAAAGCAACTGCTGTGCAGCGGTGACAGGATTATTACTCAGAACTAGGCTGTTCCACAGTTGGTAAGCTTTCTTTTAAATACAGACCTTTTCAGGTCATTTTGTTAGATGTGCAAGAAGACTTTTTTCTCCCAAGGGTTAATTAATCCCAAACACAAGTGAGAAGACTCACATTTAAAATTCCCCTAAGCAAGCAGGTGTTTTATAAATAGTAACATCTTCAACATCTTACAAAAACAAAAAAACACTCTGGAAATAGGGATGCACTCCAATTTCAGGAGCTCCGGAGCCTTTCTGTGGCCTCTGATGAACCACCTGATGGTCCTGCTGGGCCAAATGTGGGGAAAAAAATAAATACTGTACTTTGTAGGACCTCAGGCAGATGACTATCAATATGCACTTCTAAAATAAGCTTTTATGGCTTCGTATCATGTTATGTTGAAGCTCAACTGCTATCACTGTCAAAGGAAAATTAATTAATCTCTTAATGGGAGATGAAATGACAGCTCCAATTTGCTGTGTTACCTTTTATTCCTGACTGTACATTGCTGTCATTTAATATCCCCCAGATAGGTGCTTTTATAGAATTATACAGATTACTTTTTATAATTTTGAATCTTCTTTTACTTCTTTACTTAGAACTTCAAATAACTTTTTAATTGGCTTGTCAGATAGCAAAAGGTGCTCAAGGGGGGTAATAATCTTGACCAAGGAAAATACAGTGTAGTGGGGAATTACATTTACTAGAGAAGCCTATGGTGTATCACAAAGATTTAGTTCATATTATAGATAAAATTGCAAAACAATTCCAAATAATGCCTTAAAAGAGGATGGATCTGAGAATCCAAGCACTTGCTTTGGAATCATTTTTAATCAAAATAATATGTTTAAATATCTTCTTTTTATTATGCTGAATATTTGGCTTGGCGTGAGTGCTGGGAAGTTTACCAAAATTACTAGACCACAGACAGTGTTCGGATTAGCTTCCTAGGCTGAGGAAATCTGACAGTCATTTGTCTCCAGAGAAATCATAGTTTGACAAGATGATGTGCTGATGACTCTCTATTTTCTGTAGATTCTGCAGTTTTTCATTCTGTGATTGCACAGCAAGAGAAAGACGAATGACCTTGTTAAAATCAATGCTCTCCAAAGTAAAAGAAGCCTTTGATTTGGTCAAGATCTTCTCTTATTATCTGGTACTCACTTGTGAAGGCTATTGCAACTTTACTATACATTGATTTTTGAGCATCAGAAAGAGAAACAGGAAATGGATCAACAGAGGCTGCAGGGCCGTCTCACACTGGGCTTTCGTCACGTGTTTCATCCACAGATTTATTATTGTTAATTGACCATAAGATGCAGATTATTATTTCATTATCCACTTGTGTGCTGGAGAGTATATAAGGAGGGAAGTGCTCAGAGTTGTCTGCATTTACACTATAAATAAATACTATATATACACACACTCACTTTTTATACTATATATATACACTATTTATACTATAAATAAATATGATATATATATAAAATATACTACAATAAGGCACACTAAGCCTATCTTGCTGGTAGTCCATTTAGAGGTATGATTTAATTTTGAGTTATAGATTTTAGAAATGCTTTAGGGTAGGAGGTAAGGGAACATAATCCATCTACCCAATTCTCACAATTTATTTGTGTTCATTTGACTTAGAAGCTGGCTTGTCTGATGCAGAGCTCAGTGATATTGGGGCTGTGTGCAGGCAGGTTTCTCCCTCCCTCCCTCCCTGCCCACCGGAGCACAGGATGCCTTCCTTGGCCCCACTTACCACCTAAGGGAGTGGTTCTGTCCTCCCATGTGATGTCCAGAGTTGGAGGGGGTGGCAGGTGCCCTTCAACACTCTTCCCAAACCCTACAGGAGCTCCCAGCAGGAAGCTGTCCAGAAGGCAGAGCAGGGGCTCTGCCTTAACCCACTGCCCCGTGCTGCCAACACCCGGGAGGGGCTCAGAGAACAGCTTGGCCAGGAAGGGCTGGGGACACCAGAGGAGGCTCAGCTGGGACCAGTTTCCCTGCAAGGAAGGGGAAGCAGCAGGTGGAGCTGGTGGTCACCTCCCATCAGGAGTTTCTCTCCCTCTAACTCAGGTAGAGTTAGAGAACCACACAGGTTTCCATTCACTTCTCAACACGCAAGCCTTGTGTTGAGGCTGCTATAGGACACAGGTGAAGACCTTTTGTTTACAGTTTTCCATTTCAAAATCTGGAAGGTTTTATATAGCAGGGTAGAGATTTTTCTGTCAAGTCTAATCCAGGCCAATACCACGCCATAATCTCCTAATTATGCTATGCAATAGGATCAGCCTCTCTAATCCCTAATTATATCTTTGCTTGGAAAATGGTTTGTCTCATTTCTGTCTCTTCTACATGGTCTCCACCTGCCCAAAGTATCCTCAGAGCTGCCTAAAAGTAATTAAGAGGTACATCTCGGCAGTTTCTTAGAAGGATATTGCAAATTCTCCCCCAAAAGTAATTCAGTCATCCCAAAACTGTTCATAAATTTGACCTGAATAGTTATTTCCAGGAAAAAACAAACAGACAAACAAAAACATGATTAATTGTTGGTGACAATTCTCCCCACTACGGAGGGGAGATGCTGCAAGATGCTCTTGGCCCCGCTTGCTCATGGTTTGCACCACTGAAAAACACTCACCCCTAGGCATCAGAGACTCACATCTACTCCAAATGAAACCTCACCCATTAGGGAGCATTTAGCAAACCAGCAGCAATTACCCAGCTATTCGAGAGAGCATCCCTGAACAAGACATGATTTATTGGTCAATTGGACACAGCGGCAACGCTTTGGGTCAGCGTGACATCCTGGCAGAGCCTTGTTATTCACCCAGCACAATGGGGGCACAGCTGCTTTCTGAGGGAAGACTTGTCAGCGTGGCGCTGGCTGGCATTGTCCTCTCCAGCTTGTCTCCGTGACCCTCTCTCCCTTCTCCTTAGAAAGGCTTTTATTCACATGATTTCCTGGAAACCTACTAGGGGAAAAGGAGAAGAGATGGGAGAACAACTGTTTCTCCCAAGGCACTTGGCCCCCAAATACATGGCTCTCCCCAACCCCTTCAGGCTAGCCCACTCCAGGGAAGATTCCACTGTATTTGAATAGTAGATAAGGGTTTAAATTTCCCTTATTTTCCCATCTTTTCCATCTGCTGTGTGAGGTACTATTGGTGGGGTACAAATTTGGGTGCATAGGAACAGACCTGTGTATGGAGCCTCTCCTTAATTTTGTTTTTATAAATGCAAGGAAAGAAAATATTTTGCTTTGCATCAGATGGGATTGTTTACGTGGAAAAAGCTTTTTTAACCTAAAAGAAACAGCTCCAAATTTTACACATTCCTCACTCTGATCTTTGTTTCTTTTATTAACATTTTGGTTCAGCTGCTGAAATGAAAAAAAATCAGTAATTTTCTCAAACCAGTTCATAATGCTGGGATAGGGCTGCCTCCCTGTTCAGAATAATAATGGCATTTGCAGGTGTCGTTTTAGTGACCTGTGGAAAGTCTGCAGTGAAAATAGTATTTGATTCTTCTTGAGTCCTGTGTGACTTCCACAAAACAAAAGAAATCAGTGGTCTGTGGATCAGACCCCGTAGCAGCTGGTAGAAGCCACTCGATAATACTGCATCAGGATTCAGAGATGTAGTAACAATTGCTATGTGAGAAAGATGCAGAATTAAATTAATCTCCCATCATTCAAAGTGGGAGCAGTAAATATTGTAAGAAGACCAGTAAAGGGCAGAAGGTTTAAAAAGCTGATCCAGCAGTACCAGCAGGGCTTGGGGCCAGGTTTGAAAGCAGCATTTAATTCAAAATGCTTTAGGAAAACCAGAAACAGGCCATAAGAAGTTTGGGGTATAAAGGCAGGAAGCATTTGGTAAAAAACCAAGTTTGCTTTCTTGAAAATCAAAAAGAAAGAGCAGGAGCAGTGCAAATTGGGAAACCGGGGAGCTCACCGTACCTCTCCGTCTCCTCCCACTGACAGGCACACAATGCTTCTCCTGCTGCACAAGCACCAAGCTCCCTCTTTTATTAAGTGCCTTTGCATATTAACAGGCAGGATTTTAAACTTCAGGTTCGGTGGGGACACCACTTGTTTGTCCCCACCTTGTTTAGTAGGCAGCTAGTCCAGTCTTTGCCTGCATTCAGAGGTGACCATGGAAATGCCCCAGCATTCGCTGTGAGTGAGAAAACTGAAACACCAGGACATCTTAGGTGGGGTTCCCTAACCAAATACACCTGGCAACGCCCCCGTGATGCCAGAAACCTTTGACAGGACCAGAGGATGAACACAGTGGCATCAGCCAGGCAGTGCTGTCCTTTGGGATGTCTTTTGCAACAACAATTATTATTGGTAGGTGGCTCACAAGTTTAGTCATTGCAAAGGTGCCTCAGATCCAGGACAGGTATTTTGGATGTGTAACATGGACAAACTGCATAACCCAGTGGTTTCAGTGGACAGCATCACTGAGCTGCAGGTGCTGAGGCAGGCACAGATCAGTTTTGTTTACACATCTCCAGTGGTACAGGCAAGTCTGAGAGCTGTTCCCCAGATTGGTAGGCAACAGGTAAGGGCTGCTGGCATTTATAAACCTGGCTGTCTTTGACTTCAAGAGCAAAAAACCATGATTTTGTGAACTTCTCAGGCTTCGAGCCCCTCGGGCATGGCAGCACACAGGACCCACAGGGCTCTCTGTGCTCTGTGCTTGAAGGACAGGTGAGGAGGTCTCTTCCTAGGTGCCATCAGGAAGAGGCACTCACCATCAGTGTATGCAATACTCATGTCACCTGGTGGTAACTGCGGTGGAGGGAAGTGCTGCGTGGGTGCTCCCGCCACTGTCCTCTTCCTCTTCAATGCGCCAGCGGGTTGCAGCCCTGGGCCTCCTCTTGCACATCTGCTCCCTGCTGTCCATGGAAGGGGAGAAGCTCATGAGGGAGGGAGAGGCCTCTTGGGGTTGCATAGGAGGAGACTTCAAGCCAGGAAAGGTGAGCAGGAGGACCTCCAATATTCACTGACTGTTTTTTGCAGGGAGAGAGCTGGCTCTTATCTGGGCTCCAGGTTATTTTATCACCCAGAGATGTGCTCCAGGACAGAGGAACTGACATCTCTTTGGAGATCAGGTTGCAAGAGCATTACTGGGAGCTGCAAACAGTCCCTGTGCCTGATGCTGCACAATGGATTAATACTGCCCAGGACAATTTGTACAACTGAGTGGGAATTTTGGCAGAGCAGTTGCCCTAAAACTCTGGAATTTCTAATTGCCATCACAACCCTCTCATTACATGACTGATATTCAGCATGTGACACAGCATTAATTGTGCATTTAGATTCAGAAGTTGCAACTAATTACTGTTGTTGACGAGTGCTTCTATACTTCCTCCTGTTCACACACACAGGTTTGGTAGGAATACATCAAAGATTTGATCTATCCAAGCCAGTCATTCAAGAAGTATAAAATTACAATGAATCTCAGGCAAATAGTGCCAGCAAAAGGCTGAGGGCCAGCTGGAGGTACATACCCACATCATGGTGGCAGGGTGAAATTCATACATCTGTTCATCAAGTAGGAAGAGTGGATTTTGACGCCCTGACTTTTTAACCTCACACCCTTCCTGGCATCACACACAGCTTGGAGGTTAATCTCGTGAAATATGACTATGAATAATACTCCTCTGAACAACCTAGTTTCATCATTTTTAAAGAGGAAGGGAGGCAGAGACTCCTTCCAGGAAGGAGCGTGGCAGCCAGCACGCGCCCACGCTTGCTGCGGCACAGCTCGGTGGCAGCTGGGTGCCTCAGGGCCGGCAGCACGCTCCACTGAGTCACCACTCCTTGTAGCACCCTGGTGCCATGGGCTCCTCCCTGCTCAACACCCAACACCTCCTCCTGCACACTGCCTCCTGCACCTCTGGAGTTACCGATCCATCGGGCAATCAAGGTTATGGCTCTCGCACAGGTGACACCCTGGACACTGTCACAAACAGCCAGGAGCAATCAAGAAGTGCCTGTAAAGCAAACGCAGTGTCCCTAAGCGCCTGTGTTGAGTCTGGTACATGCCTGTTCGGCCACAGGAACAGCAATGTGTGCCAGAGCCCTGCTACCCGAGACCCAAACCTCCTGTTCAGTCTCAACATGCCCACGGCTGCCTGTGGTATCCATCAGCATCCTGATTCAGGTTCATGCCATGGCTGCTGCTCACCAAGGACGTGAGTCACCGGGGAGCAAGTGAGCAAGCTGGCTTCCTTCAAAGCACAATGCCCTTTCCTAGGGTTTGTGGGTTGGTTTATTTTTCTTTTAAATTCCCTTTCCTGTGGGCAAAGGCCTGCCCTCCTTTGGAAGGGGAGACAGGGAAGGCTGGAACACAGCTTCGTTAGCACAGCTGAATCGTACAGGCAGAGGCAAGGTGTTGTGTAAATCTGTTTCAGAGCAGACTAAGAGCAAGATGCTTTAGTCTGAATGCAGCCCTACCACCCCATCCCCTCCATCAGCATCTTAGTTATTAACATTAATTATTTAAAGTCTAGTTAATAACAGATATTCTACCTCTGCTACTAACATATTTTGAGACTTTCAGAAAAGCATTCTGTACCCCCATGTGTGATCTTTACACAGAAGTCTGACCTCTGTGGAGTGTTTCATAAACTAAGAGCAATAAAAACCTTTTCCCCCCAGAAGCTGTCTCAAGCAAGACTTTCCCAATATTTGTTTGTCTACTTTCCATTTTTAAAAAATAGTTTTAAATGTTGAGCAGCAAGAATTGCCTTAATAGAAACAAACTGTACAGAGTCTCCAACATGTGACAGTCTGGGGTAATCTCAGTGACAGTATTGCACATGCATTGGCACACACATCAAATGAAAATAACATTTTAGAGGGGAACATGTTCCACGTCACACCCCCACAAGAATATTTCAGAGGGTAGGAGAGACCTGCAGCTGTTTGGAAAGTATTAGTCTCATTGCAGAGTGAATCAATATTTAGTGACATCTTTTTCCAAGTAAATCAGAGTACAGGATAAGCTCTTCCACTTTACTGATGCTCAGGGGCTGCTTGTGCAGAAAGAAAGGTGGTAGCAAGCAGCTTCCTACCCCCATACCCCCCATGCAGAAGGCAGGAGCCACCCATGCTGCCTGACAGTGCGGTGCCTAAATTGCCAGCTGCCCCCTTGGCCAGCCACAGCCCAAGCAGCCGGCGTGTTGCTGCCACCAGCCGTGGCAGTACAACCAGCCACAGCGTAAGGATGAGGCACTGATTTTCAGGGCGCTGTGTGCTCCTTAGTGAACACTCACTGCACTCTGTGGAGTGAGCAGCAAGTTCACAGCAGGGAGCCCGCAATGCAGGACCGTTGCCAACTTAGGCTCTGCCTTAGGAGTAGCCATATTAAAAAACCCACGAGCTTTTCTGATGCTTGGCGCCAGGCCCAGTCTGTGCTGAGTTGGTTTATGTGCTAATGCCCTGCTGGGGCAGGGTAGCTGCTCCCTTCCCGCTGGCCAGAGAGGTGGTCAGCCACAGCTGCAGTGGGATCTCCAGCTGCAGCCCCCCTGGGCACTAGTGGGGCTGCCAGTGACTTCAGGCTGCGTGGGTTGGGGCTGCATGCACAGCAGAGAACAGCCCTGCCTAACCCCACGCTCACGACATAAACTGAGTGAGGTAATTTCAGTCAGAGAGCATCTGCAAGGCTGTCTCTGTATCAAAGGATCAATGGAACAGAACTGTCTCAAGGAACAAGAAATTCAAATGTACATCTGCATGCATTCATTCACACACATGTATGTGCACATATGTGTGTATTTTTAATATATGTATGTATTTTTATATTTTATAATTCATATAATTAATTAATAATTAAATAACATTTTTATATATACCTGGAAAAGTACTGCATACATTGTGTAGTGCTGTGAGTAGCTTGAGGTATTTGGACTATTAGACAGCAGCCAGCTTCCATCTGACTTTAATGAGTTTTTATTAATGAATGTGTATTAAGTGAATGCTGAGTCAAATATAAATGTTCATACCAATAATATATAGAGAACATAAACCTAACTCCTCTGCTAAATGCATTGCCCTGCTCTCCTTCTCTATCCAACGTTTTTGGGCTCCAATCCTAGAAAACAGTCCTGCTACAATCGTCACGCACAACTGGCTACAGACACGAAGTAGAGTCACAGGGATGATTTAGGCTGCAATAGCACCCTGTGATATTTCGCTTTTCGGCTGCATTCATAACACCCCAGGTACACAGTGGACAGGGCAGAGGCAGATGATAGCTACCCACAAGATGAAAAGCCGGTGCAGGGAGCACAGTGTGCCCCAGACAGCTGCTGGAATATTCCACCCTGGAATACCTGCCAGGGAGGGGAAATCCCAGCCCCACTCCCCACCAGGGTTTAAACACCTCTTTGCAAATATTCTTTCTAATCCCATCTTTTTTTAAGAAAATAAAGGGAAAGTTTTTCAGCTCTTTGAAGGTATAAAGGAAGTGGGAGAAGGGAATCCTCTCTGTAGACCCATACATGAATCATGACTTTCTGGTTTTGTTCATTTGGGTGCTGGGTTTGGTTTTCGCTGCTACTACTTCCACCCACTGGTTTAGTGGTTAAAATAGTCAGCCAAGATGTGGGAAAACCTGGTCCAGCCTCTTCTTCCACCCAAGGGCAGCTGCAGGCTCTCGCTGCCCTCTGAGCTCCACCTGCTGAAGCTCTCCCTTTATTATACAGAGTCCATAAATATTTATTGGGTCAAGTCAGCATGAGTCTCTGGTCTAGAGGTCACCAGTCATCAGCAGAGGTGGAAAAGCCCTTTCCCTTCCTCACTCCTATAATTATTGACTACCAAGCACTGAAACAATTCCTGCAGCATGTTCCCTGCCACCAAGACTTCCTAATCTGTATGTAGGAGGGGTCAGCACCTGGCACAGCCTGTGGGGAGGCACTGGGCTTTGCCTGCTAGTGCTGGGGAGCTACGCTACTGTGGCAACAGACATGTAGGGGCTTCAATGACTTCAGGTGTGGAAAAGCAGGAGGTAACAGAACTAGATCCTTACAGGGTCAGGGTAGGTTGCTGTGAGTACACCTAAATGTTGGTTTATGATGTTGTCTGAGGCTCTTCTTAGACATGTGCTGTGATGTATAATCTGCACTGCTGTAAAGAGACAGCAGGAATTAAAATAAAAGGTGGTTTCATTAATCTTTTCTAAAATATCCGAGGTCTGTATGAGTCCAAAACTTCCCAGTGGACACTGAATTTTCTGTTGATGATCCTGCCAGTGATGCTGCCCACTGCTAGAACAGCAGCAGGCAAACTTTTGCAGCTCTGCTCTGTTAGAGGCCCTAAGATATGCTAATACAATAAAAAATATGCTTAAGGTGAAAGGCTTTTCCTAGGATACCATCCAGGAAATGTGGGGACAGGGGAAGAAGCAGGGCATCATGGAGACCATCCTTAACCCCACAGCAGACTGCTCCTTCCCACTGACATTGTACCCACCACCTCACCTCACCGAATTTCTAAGCATTAAAGCAGTGAGGGACCTGCCCTGGCAGGGAGGTGCCCTTCAACCAGCAGAAACCAATAACGGCAGAAGTATTCTGCTGCATCAAATCCCTGGCAGTGCCATAGCTACATATTTTCCTGATAGTTATCTTCTTCCCCGAGGTGCTCAGTGGGTGCAGCACAGGGGAAACGTGTTTCACCAAGTCAGCGCCAACCCGCGCCAACTCACTCCTTTATACAGCAGCAGCAAGATCTTAGCATCTCTTCCAGCTTCTCTTCCAGCGACCAGCCCTTGATATTACCCAGAACGAGATGCAGACACAGTTCACCCTGTGCCGCTGTCGGAGATGGGGTGGCACGTCTTTGCTCTCCATGCCTTGTGTTCCTGCTTTTCCCCAGGCTCTGGAGGAACAATTCTCGCCTTGTTCCCACTCAGTGACCTGGTGCTGGGATTATCACGCATGAGCAGATGCGCCATCTGCACAGGGAAAAAATGCCAGGGCTGCAGTCGGGCGGATGCCTTTGCCTCGGCCACTCACACCCGTTTTCAGCCATCCGCTGCTATGGATGGAGATTCAACATAACCCAGGAAAGATGCTCTCCAGCACTCCAAAGGGCTATTTTTTTCAGCTGCTGGTATCAAGCGTTGAATCTCTAGAAATTTTCTAGAAATACCATTAATACTCATATGTAGTTTCTTACAGAACTGAAAAAGGCAGGCAGCCACAGCTGCGTCTGACTTTCTGCTCTGGCTGGAGGCTGAGGGCGTTTCTCCACTTGCTTTGCTGGAAAGCCCTAAGGGAAAGCAAGGGAGGAAACAGCATCCACCCACCACTTCATTTGAGTGTCCCAGCATCACCATTTTCAAGTGCTAGCAGGATGCCGCTTAGGCAGGATGAAGAAACACTGCTCCGAATGCTCTCAGAGCCAAACATCAGAGTTGGAAGCTGAGGGAAGCCCCATCCCACAACACAGGCCAGGTTACCTGCAGGTCCCCTGGTTCAGAGGTGACTTGTGCCTGAGCAGACATACCCGAGAAGATCTCTGATAAGAACGACTTGGTGGTGCTGACCTCACAGGGATCTTTAGGCATGAGAGTGCACTTATAGAAGTTTATAATTTCAGTCTGTATCATTTCACCTGCAACATTAGGCACATTTTTACAAGGGCATGTAGTGATAGAATGAGGGGTAATGGTTTTAAACTGAAAGAGGGTAGATTTAGATTAGATTATTAGGAAGAAATTCTTGACTGTGAGGGTGGTGAGACACTGGCACAGGTTGCCCAGGCGAGTTGTGGCTGCCCCCTCCCTGGAAGTGTTCAAGGCCAGGTTGGACGGGGCTTTGAGCAATCTGGTCTAGTGGGAGGTGTCCCTGCCCGTGGCAGGGGAGTTGGAAGGAGATGATCTTTAAGGTCCCTGCCAACCCAAACCATTCTATGGTTCTATGATTTTGGGAGAGCCTCTTGCCCCCGAGACCTGGAGCAAGCCCTGCTGACATGGGCAGTATTTGAGACCCTTGTCTGGCTGGGTAGTGGAGGGAGGGCTACAAATACATGCTCTGTGGTGCCGTTCCTCTGTGGTTCATGCCCTCAGCCTGCCTGTGGTGCCTGCAGCCCAGCAGAGGATGGAAGCAACACATGATGCAAAAAAGATTCTTGAGACACCATGTGCATCCATGTTACTGTCTTTCATGAGCTTCCACAGCAGATGTAGCTGTCAAAAGATTTTGTTCCTATCCATTATTTACTGTGTCAGATTAGAAAACTCAAAATTGGTTGCA
This sequence comes from Podargus strigoides, assembly GCA_028020825.1. NCBI lineage: Eukaryota > Metazoa > Chordata > Aves > Caprimulgiformes > Podargidae > Podargus > Podargus strigoides. Next base: position 43,374,288 of record CM051623.1, read on the forward strand.
GAAAAGAGTTATTTGCTGCCCAGTAATTTAAATTATCTGCTTCCCCTTACTCCACTTTTTGTGGAGTTATGTTGACATTTGAAAAAAAAATGTTGCTATAGCTACCAAGATGAGCTTCCAGTCATGAGATTATGATCAATAGAACATGCCAGATGTGACTCCAAGAGCTTTCATTAGTAAAAAAAAAGAAGTGTAATGAGAATCTTTAGAATAATTCTAGGGGACATGAAAGAGATGCTTTTAAATAACTCATCTGTTGAAAAGAAAAAAGCAACCAGCACCCATAGGGTTTTATCCCAAGCACTAGCTGAAGCATTGCTCTCACTGAGCATACATGCAGCAAGATAGCCTTTCAGAAAGATGCAGCACATGCAGCTGAGTGCAAGTGAAAGGGGAACACTCTGTTTTAAGAGGCTGCCACCAGTCCTTCCCTCCTGCAGAAGTGCTGATGTGCAGAACAAAACCCTGAGGCAAGTCATAATAATGAAGGCTGAATTCCCTGTCCTTGCAAAATCTCTCCTTTGCAAGTTGTCTCAAGATCTCAGTATCTTGTTCCCTCTAGAGTATCTACCCACATGTATTATAAATTCAAACCCCATGGCAGGGGAGCTGGAACTAGATGAACGTTAAGTTCCTTTCCAACCCAAACCATTCGACAATTCTATGATTCTATGCATTCACTGTTGGGCCTAATGAAGACCCACCAGCTGTGCATCCAGTGGGAGGGGACAAAAGCAGCAGAGAGAGGAGACTCAGAGCCAGGTATTGCCTGAGGGCCAGCAGCTACCTTACCAGCAGCATGGCAGCGTGCTGAAGGGCTCTGGTCACCCTTCAGGCTTCAACAGCCCTTAGAGCCTCTCTGCTGTGTCTGTTCGAGCTCCTTCATGCCACAGTTTCCAGACACCTCTGGCTCTGATTCTCCACAGCCTTGCCTTGTCCTAGGCATGAACATGAGAAAGCCAAACTCCACCATTCATGAGGCTGGCAGCCCAATCTCTACCAGCTTCATCAACCAAGCATATGAACCAAGGATCCTCTTCATCTCCACACATACTTACACTCCTGCACTTGGGTGTGCATACAGTTTTCCTCCCTGACAGCTCCTGCTCAGGTTCTGGTTAGAGCTGGATGAAAAGTAGAAGGAAAAAGTTTATTAAAATTGACTGTGCTTTAATACTTATTTTTATGTGCTTTGGCTTTTTTTTTTTTTAATGCACGTTCTCTCATTTCCTTTTTCCCAGCTCATTTTCACCAGTGTGTCTCCAGGTTAGTAAACTCACTCCAAGCTATGTGGATGCTTTGAGTCCAGTTCAAAAACTCTGCGTCTCTGATCAGCCCATAATAGGCGAGGTACTTGTTTGCTGCCATGTTGTCATTGAATTATCCTGCGCTGGAACTGGATGCCACTGTTTGTCACCATGGGGATGAAACATTAATTTAATGCTATGTGCATTTATTAGAGAGCAAGCCCATTGTATGGGCTGCCAAGGGAAACTGACAGTCCTCTACAATAATGAGCGTGGGGGGAAAAAATCCATTTCTCATCAGGAATGACTCTTCCTGCCTCTCGCATGCTGCTCATGTGTCTGTGGATCAATGGAGACAAGTCAGCTGGAAATGAGAGAAAAATACAAAAATGTCTCAAAGCTTCACCTATGAGTGGATCTGATGATTCACCCGCTGCACAGGTCTGACTTTCTGCATCTGATATCACTGTTTTTCAGTGAAAATACCAAATTTTGTGACATTTCCAAGTATCTTCCTGAAAAAAAACCCTGTTTAAATGGAGAGTGGAAAATGCCTAGGAGTATACTCTGGTACTTAGTCAGAAACACAATGTGCACCTTTTCACAGTATTTTAACGCCACGATTCAGTTGTGTGCAGCTCTGTGGGATGAAGGTTTACCCTCACCACTTTACGTATCACGATGTAGAAAGACACAGGATCTGCTCCTGGTGCACTTCTTTGTGACAAGTGGCCCTCGTTCTGCATGGCTGCAGGACAGCTAGGAGGGTATTTAGCACAAGTACGAATTCTGAAGGGTTTATTTAAGTGATTTTACGACGGTCATGCATGAGGGGTGACCGCGGCGATCCTGTGACCGAAGAAACCCCGCAGGGTTTGTGCCCGCAGGCGGGGCGTGCATCAGGGCGGGCTGGGAGCAGCCCTGCGGCTGAGGACATCGGGGCTCTGGGGGACACAAGGCCCTCGTGAGCCAGCAACACGCCGAAGGGGCCAAGCGCCGCTGGGCTGCTCCGGGGCTGCGGGGCAGCAGGCGGGGGCGGCAGCGTCCCGGTTCTGCCTCCTGGGGAAGCGTCCCCTCGGAACCAGAGACGGGGAGGAGGTTTGCGGGATGGGAAGGACTCCTACAAAACACAAGCATGTTGAAAGGAAGAAAACCACACTTGAAGACAGCTGGTGATGCCTCAGCCCTGTGCCCCGACAGCGCCCGGCGGCCCGGCTGCTGGCTGTCCGTGAGAGCACGGCGCGCCTGGCGGCGGAGGGACGCCGAGAGGCAGGCGGGGGGGCAGCAGCGGCCGGCACCCCCGGGCTGCCGAACGCCAGTGGCCCGGGCCGCCATTCGCCGGCAGGCCGCACACACAGCCCGCGGGACCCCGCCGCGCCCGGCCGGCCCCTGGCGCCCCCGAGCGGCCAGCGAGGCTGAGCACACACCGGCACCGCCGGCCCGCGCCCCCCCAGCTCCCGAGCCTGGCTGCCAAACCAGGCTTTCAGGTTAAAGGCAGAAAAGATGCCCCAAACCAGGCGGGGAGGGGGGATTCGATACTCTCCAGCGTCAGCAAGGGGATGCCTGGGTCCGCGGTTCCCAGGGCGCAAGGTGCCTGTCCCCCGGGCAGCCCCCTCCTCCCTCTCACACCCGTGGTCCCAGGTTAGCAGGTGTCCCAGCAGGGGTGTGCAGGGCGCAGGTTGGTTTCTGGCTGTTAACATCTACCCACGCATAGCTGACGTGGACTCTAGCTGGGCAGTTCTGTTATTGCCCCAAGCAGTGACAGGCCAAGTGTGGCTCACACTTTCTCATCATCTGGTAATCTCATTGACACAAAGTCCTTCATCAGCAATGATAGAGGAAAAACTCCTTTGTTTTTTATCGTAAGCCTGAAGGGGGAAAAGCATCGGGGGCCAAGGCTGGCGGCAGCAGGACCAGGACCGCTCGTGAGCAAAGGGAGCCACGCTGCCTCTGCAAAATAACCCACCAGGACGTGGAAACGCAGCAAAGGCACAGCTCCGAGAGCCCGAATGAGAGGACAGCCCTCCCACAGCGTCCCTCTTCCATCAGCAGCAGGAAGGGGGTTACCCTGTTGCAGTCCCACTTGCCTTTTTGAGCATCCCTTAGTCCTTGCCTGCAATAAAAGGGTCCAAACTGGTCATTCCCCGGTAGACACAGATTTACTCAAAAGCAAACACTTCACTGGTGTGACCGAGCCACCTTCCATTAATACAATACACTATGAAATATCTTATACTATCAGACTAGCTCAATATTGAGCCCTTTTACAGATGCAATTTCTTCCTCCTATTTTCTTTTACAGAACTGTACTGACAGACTTAAATCTAGACCTCCTTTATGCTTTTACATATACATATTTATATATTAAAGCTCTATAAATTTAGCTAAATCTTCTGCTGAGAAAATTATCCAGAAGATGATTGCAGCTTCACACAACTTGATTGCTCCATAAAAACCCCAGTTCAATAGCATTCAGAAAAATCAGAATCAAGTGTTACAGGTTACGGGGGAAGGAAAATGAGTCCTAAGAAAGAGGTCTACAAAACTCTAGGTGGCACAGAAATGTTGGAAAGGGATTAATCTCTCTCCAACAAGAATGAGGGGTCACCAGACCAGTAGAAGCCAAGTTGAAAAGAGAGGTTCATGAAGCAAGTGGTAACTCATGGGAACTCCCAGCAGAAACCAAGACAAGTTTACATGGATTCCAAAGAAGACTGTCCAAGCACGTGGATAAAAGGAGAACTTTGAGCATCACCATACAGACAACTGACACCATACTCAGGGAAGCCCCCGAGGTGACACATCTAGAGAAGACTATTGAGCGGAACCGTCAGATTTGACTGATTTCCTGGGCAGCTCATAGCTCTGGCATCTCTGGAGACAGATGTAGCTAGATGAGCTCTTGGTCTGAACCAAACCAATCATTTGTTCTGTCAGACTGGCAGAACAGAGTATCTCCCATTTCACTGTCCTCCTTCACTGGCTAACCAGAAGTTTATGAGGCAGAAGCAGCTACAGCTCAAGCTGAAATTGATGCCTGATGGTGCTACAGGTGCTACAGATGCCTACAGATCCTGCAGGCTGCAGGCTGAACTGCTGAACACAGGCACCCATTCTCTGTGCATCCCAAAACAGATAAAATGCATTGGCATTGTAAGAAGTCTTTAAAATTGGACTCTAAGTTGCTCAGGAACTAAATCAAATGCACATCACATGCCCAAACCCTTAATCAGCTTCCATGCTGTTTCAATTCAAAGTTTCATTTTAAAGAGTAAGTGTGGAAGTGCATCTATGGTTCCTTGACTGCCAGAGGCCCTGAATTAAGGCGACCTCCTCTAGTTCTGAAATTTCCTTTTGCTACTGAAAAAAAAAAGTATAGTTGTCTCTAACCTGCCTTCAACTTATTCTAAAATGCAATTGTTTAAAATAAAAGAAATCCCTTGATGAATAGCAAGTGTCTTGCATATCTAATTCCCAATTACAACTAAGGATTATCTGTAGATACCCCTTAAGGAGAAGAGGGTTGGGTTTGTTGGTGAGGGTTTTGAGGTTTGTTTTTCAGGTCTTCTTTTGAAAAGCAGCTGAACACTAAGACAGAGATCAGTGCACTGGAAACAAAACAGCTGCTTTGAGCAGAAGACAAAATCTCTCCTTTGAGAGACAGAATGCCTATGTTATGCTCTATGTCAAGGGAGAATTCTTTCAAGTGTGTCACTGTATCCAAGATAGATGGGATGGGAGCTGTTTAAAAAACAAAACCCACCAAAACATACACAAGCAAGAGAAGCCATTAAATATGGGTGTTGACATATTTATGAGCTACACAGACACTTTGTCTTTGAGAAAGGTCAAAGTAATCCAAAGGTCAAAGATTGAAGGGATTCAAATTACGATACACTGGCTGTAATCAATTTCTGAACATTTCCACAGGCATCAACAGTTGGTGAGTTTTTTGTTCTTTTGCTTGGTTTGACAGGTTTTTGTTTGGGGGTTGTTTGTTTTTTTTTTCTATCATGAACAGGCTTTTGGAGACCAAGATTTAAATATTCATAGTTGTAGGTGGGAAAAGGTTTACTTCGTAGAATCATAGAATGGTTTGGGTTGGAAGGGACCTCAAAGATCATCTCGTTCCAACCCCCCTGCCATGGGCAGGGACACCTCCCACCAGACCAGGTTGCGCAAAGCCCCATCCAACCTGGCCTTGAACACTTCCAGGGAGGGGGCAGCCACAGCTTCCCTGGGCAACCTGGGCCACTGTCTCACCACCCTCACTGTAAAGAATTTCTTCCTAATATCTAACCTAAATCTCCCCTCTTCCAGTTTAAAACTGTTACTCCTCATCCTGTCACTACATGCCCTTGTAAGAAGTCCCTCTCCAGCTTTCTTGTAGGCCCAAACACTGGATTACAATTTACAGAGAGAGAACTGGTCAGGAAACCTATCAAGTGAAAAATATCACATGGAGACAATTTAACAGGTGTAGAGACTGAATAAATACACAAAGTTCAAAGATTTTTCTTCTCTTTATTTAAACACAAATACATTTACAGCATGCAGGTAAGTTAAAACTATATGGCGTCTTCCCCAAACCAATTGTTTTAATGCATCTTAAATGTACTGAAGTTAAATCATATTCCACAGGTAGACTTGTCCTCTCATGTCAAATTTAGTTACACACAGTAGTGAGTCAGCATTTAAGTTATGTAAATAATTTAGTTGTTCACCAGAAATAAATATTATTTCACCAAGTTCCTATCCTAAACCATCTTTTAAAAAATATGATCTAGAGGAACATAAAAAGTAAGAACCATTCAAAGACTGCAAGTTGAAACAGCAGTGTTGAACATTCCCTGTATAGACTGAATATTTTAATTTACAAAAAACAGTAATTATCCTGTCTGGCTGACCTATGACAGCCAAACCAGAAAACAAAAAAAAGGTGTTGGTAGGTTTTTTTCTTTTTCTTTTTTTTTTTTTTTTTTTTTTTTTTTACATTTTAAGAGGCAGTTCTTGGTAAACTTCATAAAATGTTTAAAAAAAAAAAAGTTTAAATATAAAAAGGTGATGTACACTGAGCTACGGACTAGTTAACATTTATTTTCTTTAAACACAGCAATTTTCAGCACCAAAACCCATGATAATTACCTACAGGCATGAAACCCCCATTCACAGGCATGAGAAAAAAAATCCTGCTTCATTTGAATGTATTTTAAAGAAAGGGGTAGGTTTTGGTTTTGTGACTGCATATTAACAAAGGAAGGTCTGAAAACCTGTAGTTAACAATGAGAAAGATAACAGACAGTTCTGTTCCCATTATGAGAAATTTAATGCAAAATAGTTTGCTGTTACTTTACTTTTCTTTCCTCAGTGTGCTGTCTTTAATCATGCTCTAAAACAACTGCAAGTTTGGAGTGTTCGGCAGCCTTAATGAACAGAACAGTCTTAAAAGCTGAAAACTCCAAAACTGTGAGATTTCTGACTGATACTGAATAGTTTAAATATCAAACTATTAAAAATTCAGGCTACTGATATATAGAAAAAAGTGGTTCAAGATCTAAAATGTGTGTACTCCATCATAATATAAATATTTTGTCTATTTATAATATAAAAGTTGAAAGTGATTTGCTGTCTGAACAGTCATAGAGTCTCTACTGTTTCCACAATAACTGATGAATACCCAGCAAAAAATTCAAGTCAAAGTGGTACCAGCTGGGTCTGGAAAGCTAACTCGATTCTTTCTGTAATATTAAGTTCCTTCTTTTTCAAAGACCTGGGTAACTAATTTCTATCCAGAAGTTGGCTGTTCTAAAAATTATAGTGGCTAAACCCTATGAATAAGTCACACAAATTATACTGTAAAATTTTAAAACCCAGATTCAGCTCAGTGGGAATACTGGAGCTCACAACCAAAAAACAACATGTTTCATTTTGTTAGCCACTTTACAGGACTTTATTGCAAAGAGAAGAAAAATATTCAACAACTACTACTTTGGACATTTCATATACCTACTTACAAACAGATTACAAATACAATTGAGGGTAGCACTTTATTTTATTTTTTTAAGTACATGTCTCTGGGATTTCCAGATACATCAGTTTTAAAAAGTTGTATCCTTTATTAGTGTATCTGAATTTGTTGGCCAGCTGCTGAAATTTTTTTCCTTAATTGAAAGTTAAAATTTTAGCCAAAAATTCCAGTACTGCATATGTAGTGGGAATATCAAGTGAAGTTTTAGGTTGCGCTCATTCCACCATTACAAAACAGTGAAGTGAACCATCACAGATACAGACAAATGGACAGACAGGCTCATCAGAATGAAGCAGAATGTTTTCACTCCACCAGACTGTACTGTGTGTAGAATCAGGGACAGGACAGATAGGATAATCCATTGCCAAAGTCTTTTTTGTAAACATAGGTGTACTCTTATTACTGTACAATATTTAATTCTAAATTACCCGATAAACGGGCATGTAATCAGAGAACAGTTAAACAGCCTTGTTCATACTGAACTCTTTAGTTGTGTGGTGTAGCAATTCCAGTGCCTTATGGCAGTTGTCATAAGCACACTTCAGTATTCTTACACTGTACAAATAAATTTAGTTCCAATGCTCTATGCAGCATTCCGAAAGAAAACTGTAACATAGAGTGCCGTTCTGATTCAGTGGGACATGTAGTGTTATGTGAAGTGATAAAATGAAAGTATACTTAAACACTCTTGCACATTCCCTAAGACAGTAAGATGTACACAAATTAAGCTAGAAAATTTTAACTAAGATTTTCTCAACGTACATTCAGCTTGGCACAGTGCAGACTAAATTTAAGACATGAAAGACAAACTGTGTAATGAGCAGAACTACACTTTAAGTAACATATCATTTTTCAAGACGCCAAAATTGCACTCTAGTTTTTTTTGGGAATCAGTTAGCAGAATTTGTAGAAGGGGGAAGAGCTGTACAGGCCAGGTATAATTTATACATTTTCAAAAAATAATCCTACAGTCCCCAAAGGGAAAGATTATTGTCATGGAATGACTCCCTCTACACAATATCCAATCCTCCTCACGCTTCATTTACTTTTCAGCAACTGTAAATGAAGAAAACAACAGAGTTAAGTGCTTATACCTCATAAGCCAAAAAAGCCAAGTTACTTATATTTACAGTAGACCATATTCACTATTTAAATAGCCTTTAAGTGCCCAATTCTTAGATCATTCATGAGTCCTAATAAAACATCTGCATTAGAACAAGTCATGCAATGCAAAGCATTTAAGCAACACCGTGTTACCAACAAATTCACAGCATCATAAACTGACTAGGTATCCAATTTTGTTTGCCTTAGTGCAGTAAAGATTACAAATACAGATCAATTACAACCCAGCTCCATTTTCCATGACTTCCCAGGCCAGTGAGCACTGTCTGGATACCACCTACTACCTGCTGCAAAGTTTTGACTTTGCTGTTTTAGGAAGATGAAATCAGAATTAAGAGATCAGTTGGCATTAATCATCCCCCCAAAAGTTTGATTTGCATAGGGAAATAACAGTTTACCATCTCTCTATTTCTTCTGTGTTTCCAGAATAATTTGTTAAATAATTTGCTGGTCACCAAATGTAAAAGAGTACATCATGTTCCTAATGTACCAAAAGTTCTTCTCTAACCAGAAGTTCAGATGCCTAGTATCTGTATTAATCCTCAAAAAAAGCAATCATTTTAGGAGTATTTTCAAACTGAAGATGCAGATAACCTTAAGTAAGGAAACGCCTAAAGACATTTATACAAATGCACATTTATTCTGTGAGCAACTTAAGCATATTAAGTACCAGACTACATGTAATTACTCAGGAGATTAGAGGCATTTTCAAGTAAGTGCATATATTAATTTCAATTACTGTAACTGTATTATTTTAGCTAGGCTAACATTTTAAATTTACCAGATGAGGACATAAATTTTTCTGTTAAAAACTTCCAGATTACTGACACATGAAGCAGTGTGCAAACGTAGTAAAAACAGCAAATAAACAACATTTTATTTCATCACTGAATGATTTCTGAAGAAAAACATATTTTAAAAGATACTTGCAAGTCAAAAGAATTTAAACTGTCCACTCCTTTCCCAAACAGTAGCTATTGGCTGTGACTATCTCCAACTGACTGTTTTCACATTTTGTTATACTACAGCAGAACAACTCCAGAACTACAGCAAACAGCAGTTTTATAACAAAAGCAGCAGTAGCATTGGTCAGATTTACATGTACACTGTTCCTCTAACTAGAAAATTCTGAAAAAAAACCCATAACTGATTATTTAAGTGATTTTATGCTACAGAATGAACGGTAATAAAACTAATAAAGTGGTTTAATCACACATTTTAAAAAATCCTACAAGACAAACTTACACTTTGTCTTGCCGTCCTCCACCTCCACGCAGTGCAACTGGCTGGCTGTTTTGAGTGAACGCACCTCCACCACGAATTGCACTTGGATGAGTTGGAGAAGCTGCTGGATGCTGGCCAGGACGGATAGGCTTAGCTGCATGAAAAGAAACATGACTTACAAATATATACATCACAATTTTACCTGTGATTATTCAAATTTACTAATGCTTTACTTGACAGTATCTCAAATATAATAATCAAAACTGAATGTACTTTGAATGAGGAAACATTCCCTCTGAGAGTCCTATTTCTTGGCACATCGCTAAATAAGACACATTGCTAGACACACTGTAAGGAATCATTGTACCCTGCTGTGTTTCCCACATCTGCTCAATTGATGAGCCAATAGTTACTCTGCTCTGTAAGTGGTTCTGCGTACCAATTACTCCACAGATAACACTGCTTCATCAACTTCTTACCACCATATACAAATAAAACTTGCTCTATTGCTGAATTCAAAGCCAGTACATTTGACAGGTAATTCACAAGCTGCATACACTTCAACAAACAAACTACATTTTCAATCAGTTTTGCACTAGCTCTTAACAGGACATGCACAACACTGACTTTACAAAGTCTGTAATATTAAACAGAAGCATTTAAAGTTTCAGCAGATAAGACAGGATATAAAGTACCTACAAGTAGCAAATGCATCAGAGAAACACTTCTCAATTTCTGCTGTACAGGAAGCTGATCTCCAGTAAGACATGACTACTTCACCTACACATTTAAGTACAACAGGCTTTATACCTGTGTTAAGTTCACTAGAGAATTCTGTTTGTCTTCCTGGAGATCACTTGAGACAAAGACAAGACAGGAAAGCACCTATCTTCAAGCTGTCACTTGAAGTGACCAAGAAAAATACTGTAACTTTATTCTGCAACAGTTCTTTGCAGACCTACAGAATGCAAGCAAAGAAACACTACTAGCTACTAGACTTCTGTTTTTTCCATTCTTCTCCCCTAGGGAGCGCTATGGAGTACGAAATGTTTTGGAATAAAGAACTGAAAAAGTAATTAGGGATCTTAGGATGTTAGTTGCGGGTTTCTGCCTGCCTCTCCCCACCCCACAAGATCAAGAAACAGCAAGACAATTTTGTTGTTAAGGTGACAGCTTAATCTCTCTCCTTGCTTTGGAGTACCTACTTAGTCTTAGAAATTGGAATGGAATTGGAATGATGTTACAGACTTAAGACTCACATTCAGCATATTGTTTTGTTCTAGGAAACAGAACACACATTCAGGCTAGAATTCTAGGTTGGTAAGCCTTTCCCAGCATGTACAGAAATCCAGCTACCAGGAAGAGACTCATTTAAAATAAACAAGCATAAACAACCATTCACCAGCACCCACACACACTTAGAGTCTATTAACCAAAATATAACTCATGGTAGAAAATGCACCATGTTCATGCATGCAGTTCCAACTAGGGTTGAAAGATGCACACATGCACAAAGATTAAAAAAAATTTAAAAAAAAATAAATCAAGAGAGACAAAGCTTTAGGGGGCAAGGGATTCTTTACAAACCAATTTGCGCAGAATGTCCTCTTCTGGCCATATTCTTGGATCTTACAGCTTCCTTTATACGATCTACTTCTTGCTGATACCGTTTGCGATCACGAGAAGCATTCTCTTTGGCTTCCTTCAGTGCAGACTCCAAAGCTTTAACTCTTTCAGCTGTAGCTCTAAGTCGCTTCTCCAGTTTGGGAAGCTCACAGCGAAGATCTGCGTTATCACGTACCAGCTACAAAACCAGAATCGATTATTTTCTTGGTATCTCTCTTCGTAGGGAGAGCCAACCACGTACCCTCCCGCCCCTAAACAGGCAAAGCAGTAGGGCTACTATATTATCTTTGCTGAAGTTTTAAGTAAATCTAAGAGTTCATTGGTAAGATTGTAATTTGAAAATCAGTTACTGTGGAAGAACATGCTACCCAACACAGGCATGTAAAGTCTACATTCTTCTTCAGTCGGAGAAAGGCAAGCATCCCCCAGACTGATATACTATAAACACTATTTCGGATCTTCTTCAGTTTAAATGCAGCTATTTTTTCATACCCACATACACTTGAAATAGCTATTAGTTGACTTTACAGGAAAACTTTAGTCTATTGTTTTATATCAAGAGACACATTCAAGATGTAGAAGTATTTAATTATAAAACAATTACTTTATGACCAATACACATTCAGTCACTTCTATAATAATGTACCTTCAGTAGTTTGTTTTTATTTAAAACTTGAAATTAAGCCTCATTGTACCTGCTTGTGAACCTTTGTAAGCTGTTCAAGATTATTCTCAAGGAAGGAAATCTTCTGTTTTTGTGCAGCACTGCCTCCTGTATCATCCGAGTCAATCTCTGCACTCTGCAGTAACAAAGGCATGGGAAGGGAGGAGAGGAGGCTGGGTTACAAATTTGAACTTGCAAATTAAGATTAAGACAGAAAAATTACTCTGCACAAAGATCAATTCCTAATTTAGTTCTAAACTGAAATTTATGTAGCGTTCTCAGAAACACTAAGTTTCACTACAGCACCATGTTACCTTTATCACTCTAGTAGCCAGATCTTGAACAAAGAGCTTCCGAAGATTGTGAAGCGTCTGAAGTTCTTTTGCCTATAGTTCAGGACAAAAAATTAAAAAAAAATAAAAGAATTTAAAAATAGCTCTGAATCAAAAAAAAAAAAAGCAGCAAGTATTAACATTTGCTTTGGAATATATTCTATCTTACCACAGTCTCTTCCAAACCCTTTAAATCTTGCCTTGCCTGTTCCCGTCTGTCCTGCATAACCCTAAAAGAAAACAAATTCATCCTGAAACATACGAGCAAAATTGGAAGTCTTAATGTTTTAGGAGACTAGAGTGATAAACACTATATGGTACAAATGAGAAACGTCTTTTAGTTGAAATCCTCAATTAAGGATTTAACCAACAGATGACACCATGCTCAGAAATCCCTGTGGGGAGGCAGGAGGAAAAGAGGAAAGTAACAAACAAGTACATTCCGATACACAAATTATAAGTTTCTAGAATAGGTAAAGACAGACTCTCAGCATCAGGTTCAGGGCGAATACTTGGGGAGATCTTAACCTACAAACGTTCTGACCAGCTAAGATGGTAAGTACCACATGGCAGATTAAGGATTTTTTTTTCTTTCTTCTGTTCTACCACCTCACCCCCAACACATTTGACACAGGTAGTATCATAAACAGCAATTTCAGTTTGCAGAAATAGAATGATTACCACTTTACAGAGCTTCTGCCTTCCTATTTAACATGAAAGTATTTACTGCACTGCTAATGTTCTCCCTCAGAATTATAAGGTAGTGCAATTAAGATGAGAGGACACAGGAAAGGAATGTAGACTTTTCTTTTTATGACTCCAGGTTGGAATAGGAAGGCCAGGGACTGCATGAAAATGAAGTGTTCCTATTAAGTAGCCAAAAATTTGCTTTTCCTCTTGAAATTTCTCTTCACTCAGCCAGTTCCACTACTAGTTCACAGCTAAATGATTAAACATTTGAGGTAATAAAATATTCTAAAGAGTCTCAGCATCCTATCCATTTTCCAGACCTCACTAGAAAAGTAGTTCCAGGCATCTTATACAACTCCGGGTTAAAAAAAAAAAGAATAAAATGCGAATAATCTGCATTGTTTCTGGCCTGTCATTTGCCATGCACATTTATGACATACAATGGAAAATAACTGGATCCAAAAAGGCTGGGAGGGGACACAGAATACCAAACTAATTTTAATGCTTCTTTGTAAGTTTTTTAAAGAGGAAAGTTTCTAGTATAGCAAGTGCCTTTAAGGGATCAATGCTATATATAGTTTAGCCTGCAAACTGAAATAAGAAGCAATTATGTGGTATGTATATCAAATTGTACAAGACAAGAAAACCTACTGTAATTCATGTAACTTTTGTAATCACAGAATCACAGAATAGTTTCAGCTGGAAGAGACCTTCAAGATCATCAAGTCCAACCTTGTTCCTAGCCCTATCAACACCACTAAACCATGTCTCTAAGCACAACATCTCCCCGTCTCTTAAACACTTCCAGGGATGGTGACTCCACCACCTCCCTGGGCAGGCTGTTCCAATGCCTGACTGCCCTTTCAGTAAAGAAATTCTCCCCTCTGTGTGGGGCTGATGGCTCTGCAACAAGTACAGGAGAGATAACAGCTCGTACCAAACAAGTCCTGTGCCAGTGTCAGGCCAGGCACGTGCTGCCACGAATGGTCAGTCATCTCCAAATAAAAAGATGGGAAACCTCCAGAAAATACACCAACCAGCACAAGTACCTGCACAAACCAGCCAGGCTGCTCAGCCCCTGTGCTCACTGCCAAAACACCAAGGAGGTGCAAGACACCTCTAACAACCCCTGGCTTTGTGCTGTGGTGGACTGGAAGGGGAGAGAGTCCCATCCACTTGTCACACAGTGACCACCTGGTTGCACTCTTGTGAGAGTCCCACTCACCCCAAGAAGCCCTACAGAGGCCACATTACATTTCTGGGCCACAGCAGCTCCTCTCCCCCACCATTCTGCTAGCGGTGGCTGCTCTTCAACGTTGTTTTAATGCTACACAGGTTTGTCAGCCCTACAGAGATTTTACCCTGCCCTGCAGTTATGGTAGCAGGAACTGTACCATTGTGGCATACAAATAAATCAGAATAAGATGGATTCACAACACCAGAGTACTATTAAAATTTTAGTCAGTTAAACCAACATTGTATTTCACAGTAAGGCTAAAAGAAAGAAGAAAAAAAATAAACGTTGCTCACTGGTTACCAGCACAGACCAATCTGGTCCCTCTGATTATTTCAAATTCTATGATAAAAACCTGAAGGCCACTGCGTGTTTTTAAACACGGCCAAAAAGCATGCACGTTTGAAAAAGTTAAGTACAATTTAATTGTAACTTCTGTAAAGATCAAGAAAGGGGTTGCTACTGGTACTCCAGAAACATTTCCAGTAGATTATGGTCAGATTTCTAGGAGACAAGAATTGGTTTTTAGCTTGACCCTTGGATACTTACCTGCAAGCAGAATTCAGTTCCAATTTTTGCATTAACTTCTCTAATTCACTAATACACAGTATTTAGTTACTGAATGAAGTATGCAGCTGTTTAATCTCACAAATAAGCCAGTCAGAACTACCTAACTGGTTAAATTGCACAAGAACCAGAAAAAGAGTAAGGGAAGTGATACAAACTTCTTCCAGTCATAGAACATGCAATAGCTGCAAACTGAAGTTAATTACTCCGACCCATAGCTTATTAACAAAGAAAAAGTTGGGGCCTACGTTTCTTTCATCATTTTACTTCCAATTGTAAGCACTAATGCAGTGCAAAGGCTTTTAAAAAGTGAAGTTCAAGAAGGCTCCAGAGCCTCTCTTTTTAATAGGCATATTGTACAGTGAGAGCAACTTCATCATATTAGGTCACTAGTGTTTAACATCTAAGTGTTCCCACACACATTTGGTTTATGTACCATTATCACTTACGTAAGTTCATGCAGTTTTCTACTTTTTTCCTGATCAGTCGCTTTCAACTTCTCATGCTCAACTCTCAGACGTTCCTGTTCAAGCATCATCTTCTGGTTTTGACTGAAGACAGAAAGTAAATATTGTATCAAATGAACCTGTCAGACAGGACATTCAGTAAAGCAACACAAGTCAAAGACACTGCTGGAAGAAACCCTTGCCACTTCCTTCCCACCATACTGTGCTTCTGTATTCACACAGTCCAGAGACATTTGGCACTACTAAAATAATGCCAATTACTTACTCTTGAAGTTCAGTGATAAGTTTCTCCTTTGCATCGACTTCATCTCTTAGGCTACTGATTTGTTTCTGATGCGTCTCACGATGGCTCTGAATTTGCTGCTCCACAGCTTGCTATTAGAAAAAACAGTATGCATTGTATGGTTTAAGAAGTTGTAATACTTCACTTTGTTCTTTTGTTATTTTAAAACCCAATAAAATTAACCTACCTTGACTTCATTTGCAGTCTGTACCTTATTTAAGTGCTCTTTCTCCATCTCATGGACTTTTTCTAGGGATAGAGGAGAAAAAACACATTTCAGCCAGGTAACTAGGCGATCACAAGGAAGGTGGCATTAAATCCCGCTTCCTTTCCCAACATCTTACAATTTGGAAAAAGTCCCCTCCCACCACAAAGATCAATTAAATCAGTAACATCTTTAATTTAGTTCTATCATGGCAGTTCTTTCAAATGGCAAACACGTTTTCCCACTGATCAGTTCTTTCATGTTCAGTAGCAAAAAGCCATTCTGTAGCTCCGCCCTTCTATCTAAGTAGAACTATTTATCACTATATACTTAAAATGGTGGTGGGCGAGTGTAGGGAGGCAATTCCTACCCTGTGCTCGGAGTTGAACTAACTCTTCATTAAGGGAATCCACAGACTCTTCCAGTTGTCTCTTTTTCTGTTCCACATTCTGAAGATATTCAGTCAACGACTTGATCTTGGCTTCATGCTTGTAGAATGGAAAGATTCATTTACTTTGGAACTAGGTATCACAGAATTACATCTGCATCAACAGTTTATACTTATTTTTAAACAAGTAACATGATCCCCAAACAAAACTGGTGCCAACTGAACTCCAAGAAGAATATGACTACCCAAGCAGATCCGTAATGTAGTCTGTAAGACAATGTCTTTATTTTGGTTTGGAATGAAACACATTTTTGGCTGGGAGAAGAGATGCTTTGAATGTTAAATACTATCAGCAGCAAGAGAGGCCCACTGTATTTAGTAGACCACTGAAACATGCATCTCCCAGTTTAAAAAGAAAGATGACCATCTGTATGTAAAATACAGAAAAATCAAGTTGTGTATGTAGATCACAATTTTGAGAAGTGTTAGAAAAGATTAGTAATGTGACTCCTAACAACTGCATTAGAATGGCCTTTCTCACATAAGGAGCAAATTTAATCTGCTATGCAAGCCTACTATAATTCTACTTCTCCCACTTTCAACTTGCTGCATTAGTAGGCAGGGTGCTCACTAGCCACTGCTTCTCTAAGACTTGTATTTGTAAAGGATCCTGTGATAGAGAACATATGGACTCTAGTATTTCACACAAGTGCTACAAAAGCATTGTCAGACTACAGACAGACTGCAGAAATTCTGACATCCTGTCACACAATTACTCAGAAGCATCCAAACCCAAGAGAGTACTGAGGATACAGCTGAGTCCCGTGGCTGTTCGATCACAACGTACTTTGTTATGTGTCAAAAAGAAATCGCAACTTTTTTTTTCCCCCCAGCAGGTTAACAAATTCAAAAGAACATTAAGGAAGTACACTGTAAAGAAACATTTACCTGTGAGATACGGAGCTGGCAGGCAGCCAACTCCTTTTCGTTTTCTTCCATTTTCTTATTGCTTTCAGCTTGTGTGCCTTCTAACTGTTTGCATCGTTTTACCATTGTTTTTACTTCTGATTTCATTTTACTAATGTAGAGTCTTGCAACTGTGAATTCTTCATCTATCATGCCAGTTCCCTCAGGCTGCTGAAAAGTGTGGAATGACACAGTTAGCAAGCTCAGATAATGAAACAGAATTAAAGATGGAGCTGGAGCAACTTAGTGTCTAGCACCCATCCCCCACCTTGACTGATAATCAGAGCATTTAAACACCAAAATGTAAGGGGTTTTGGGTTTTTTTTAGGTTTTTTGATTGATTATTCAGAAGTCTGCACAAAGGTAATGAGTCGCTTGAAGAGGGAAATACAGTTCACTATAGATTTCCAACACTGTTTACATTCTTGACCTACCGTCATCTTCTAGATTTATCTTTTATTTCAGTTCCTCATTCCATTTTTAATATAAATATCATCCTGACTGCCTGTAAGTCAGCATTAGATTTCCAAGATGATGCTGTTGATTATGACCATCTCAAATAGCAGTTTAACAGTATGAATGAAAAAACTACTTCAGAAAAAGTTATACCTGCTCTTCCTTGCCTTTACATAATCAAATTCTGTTTGGGACCTGATTAAGTCACAGTATAAGCAGTGAATAAGTGTATGCCCAAATTATTAACACACATGAGGCTTCCAATGGTGGTTATTTTTACCATACTAAGAAAACTGAGCCCAGCTATCCACCACGTATGTAATACATGGCACCAAAAATTGCACTGACTGATTCTTACCTTGACATCATTATTTCCTACTGCAATTCCTATCTCTGCAAGATCTTTTAGTAAGGAGGCCATCATTTCTGTTGCTCGTTTCTTCTGATGGTTGGTCATTTCTTTAAGTTTCTGAAGCTCTGCATCTATACTGGCTAGAGTGACCTACAGTAAAAAGAAGTTACACTTCAAT
The DNA here is from genome assembly GCA_028020825.1 of Podargus strigoides. NCBI lineage: Eukaryota > Metazoa > Chordata > Aves > Caprimulgiformes > Podargidae > Podargus > Podargus strigoides. The sequence continues at coordinate 43,392,317 of CM051623.1, forward strand.
AAACAGAACACACTCTTGTTTTTAGAACTAGTTTCATACTATTTATTTAAATACAGCAATACATGGCTGCCTACTGAAATGTCCCATTTTTATGTCTAAAACCAGATTGGTATCAACCTATGTGAATATGCCATATAGTGAAAGTTTAGAAGTCCTAGAGTGACAGTATTTCTTCTGTTAACTTCTGACATTTCGGATTTTTCTGAATACTCTTCAGGTAGTAAAATGCCGTAGGTACTAAAATTATGAGAGCTATCAAGGTCAATATTCACTGCACATTTCTCTGAAGCTTACTGGTTTTAGAAAATCATCCTTTGCCAAAACTAAAGTTTTGGTCTTAAGCTCCCATTTTCCTTCATGAAAAACCTTCAAATGACTTCAAGCAAGAAATACAGGTAAGGCAAGAAAAGTTATGCTGAAGGCTATCAGTAATTTCTCATCCCAATTTCGTACCGATTTTTGATTGAGTTCATCACTAAGTAGTTCATATTCCTTTGCCTTATCTTCTACTTCCTGAGACTTCTGATCATAATTGACAGCTAATTCTTCCAGGGCTTGTAGCACCTCTTTCACTTCCTCTTTAGATGCATCGTTTTCAGCCTGAAGGCGATTCAGCTCTGCTTGCAAGTTGTCTTGGTCCCGCCTGGTCGACGCTAGAAGCTGCAACATTGATAGAGATTTATTTAAAATTAGAACAACAAATAATCATCATGAAAATTCCACGTATAAGTTGAATCTTATTAATGCTTTTAGCTACTACAATAGCTTATATCTACATTTTTAGTGTCTAGCATCATGCAATAAGGATGCCAAGGACAGGTACAGTGAGAGTATAAAGAACAGTTAGATTTATCATCTATATCCATAGTTCTTTAGCTTTTAAAATATTTTCAAAATGGAAGTGATTACAAATCAAGACACAAGGACAGCATGTGGAATATTGCAAGTTCTCAAAAACCACACTGAACACTACTCATGAGTCTGAAATTGTCAAGAGGCTAGGGACTAAGCTTCCAGCATTTTAACACTGTCAGTTGCTGAAGAACAACTAGACAAAGTGAACAGCTGCTAAATAGGCAGATTTATTTACTTAAAGATTAAACAGTAGCTCTAAATTCCTGAGTCCTCAACCCATTTCCTTCTTGCCATGTACATAGAGATGATTATTTTTTCTCAATCTGCGCTATATAGAATTATTTTTTCTAATATCTTTGCTAAATTAACAATTTCACTATTAATAGGTATTCTCCCCATTTAATTAAGTTACATCACAGGCAACATCTGCATACAAATCATTCGAATATTCCAGCCAATATGGTCTGAAGTAACACACAGATACTTCCTTTTTCATTATGGACCATTACATTTCCCTCCTCTCCTTTCTCTCTGTACAGCATCTGACCAAAAGTACACTTGAAAACAGGTTTCTTACAGTAAATCAAGGTACCTTCAGTTTTGACAAACTGCTAACTTTGCATGGTGAAAACAACTGCTGATGTCTATGCATAAAATATTTCAACTCCTTCGGTCTTCGTGGATACTTAAAGTTCAAGTAAACTGCTATAAGTTAAGGCATTAGCACAGCATAAGTGGGGGGAATGAATAAGCAGAGCATTTCAATAAGGAATGAAAGAGAACTACTGTACAGTAGGAAGCTGTCATTCTACGCCCTGGTCATAACCTGTGACCTGTTCAGAACATCGCCAATTTCTCTAAAGGAAAGACCAAAAAAACTGAATAAAGATGCAAGAGCAAAACTCACCTCTTCCTGATCCAACATCTGTGTCTTCAGTTTTTCTACTAGTTGGCTCTGCTGATTAATTTCTTCATCCTGCAGTTGAAGTAACACTGTGTTCAACAAACTGTCAAATACCACTCAGGAAAAATAATGTAACAAACAGTAGCTGTTCAGCATCTAACTTTTCCATATTCTGAGACAACTGCACAACTGAAAGCATTAAAAATAAAAAAATAATCCTTTTGATTTCACTGGCTGACCCATTAGGCTCTTAACCTGACATGTATTTGTAAAACACCATGCTTCAAAGACAAAACTTACAATTGTGCTTTTGCAAGTCTGCTCCAAGCTGTTCTAACTTCCAAGAAACAATTAAGATTTGAAGATTTTTTTTTTCCTCTCCAAATTTAGTACTACTAAAACTTTAAATTACATTCAAGTAAAATATGCATGACATGGAAGGAAAAAACTTGTGTCTTCAAATTACTCATTTTCCTGTTTTCTCATTATTTTCCCTTTTCTCGTACAGTATTATTCCAAACAATCAGCTAGGAATGTTCTACACCCAGGAAGCAGAAATACTGTTCAAGATACTCATTAACTTTTCCTTTCTAACTCTCATTTTTATCTTTTTTTCTGTGTACTGATACTTCACTTTTCGGGACATTTTTAAAGTAGTTTCAGCAAAGGAGGGAGAGCAACTAAGAAAGGATACTCACTTAGCACCAGATACGGCAATTTTGATTTCTCTTAATCAGAGCTTCAGAACTAGCATAGGCACTCCTGGCAAACACTTAAGCAAGCTGTACTAACAAATAAAGACTAGCAAATTAAATATTACATAAGATAATTCAAGATATATTTCCAGGAGGTCTTACATTAAATAAGAATGACGTACCTTGTCATCCAGTTGTTTGTACAGTTTGGCAATTTCTTCCTCACATTTTCTTCTCTCAGCATCGGTGAAATTGCCAGTTACTCCAATTGTGGTAGTTGGTTTATCATTAATAACAGTAATATCCTTGTCCACTGCAAAAGCTTCTAAGTTGGCCTTCTCCTTGTCAAACTGTTCATCAACTGGTACAGTCTCCCCTTAAAGAATATACTGAGTTTCAGTGCAATCAGCCACAGTCAGTACCTTCCACAAAGTTAGCCTTGAGAAGTATTACACACTCCCTACTAACAGTACTGATCCATGGTTAATAAGCAATCAGGTTCATATGATTACATGGTAAAAAAATCCAACCACTATCTCCTACTTACCACAGAACATTATATTTCACTCAGTTACTCTGCTATGAGCTCCAAATCTCACATCAAACCATATCTTCTAGAAAGGTACCTAAATTGCCCTGGAGACAGGAAATCCTTTCTTTTCCCTTGGCAGTCTATTTTGCTCAGTAGCCCTAATATTCACTTTTAAATTGCTTTGCTTCTAATTTAAAGTATTTTTTCAGTTATACTTTTATCCTTTTATGTTCATTAAGCCTTTACTGATAAGAACACTTTAACTTCACACAGAAAAAATACCACACACTAATCAAGGCACTTCTCTGGTAAACTAAACTAAATTCCTTAGCATCTTATTACGAAAGATTTTATGCAGTCCTTGGAAGGTATGGGCTCTTTCCAACACTCCAGTATCTTGTGTCAATATTCTGGAAGAACTATACTTAACATTTCAGGTGTGGACTCATAACATCTCTGTAAAAGATTATTTTTATTTTTTTTAAATTAAAAAAAATCACATCCTACTAAACTCAAGTGAGCCCATTTTTCTCAGATTTACATTAGGATGTGGCACAGTCATCTACAAGATTGCAAAATCATCTTCTGTAGCTGCCAAACTCCAGAATACAGATGTAAGTATCACCTACGTTCCTGAATTTAAGGCTTCATATATAACTTACATTTTGCCAGACACTTGAATCAATACAAAGTTAATTATTCAGGAAGAAAGAATGGGCACGCATTCTGTACTGCCAGCAATTTTGGGGTTTGGGTGGGTTCTTTTGCCTAGTAACATGTTTGAGTTTTACATGAGGACAAGATCATGTGATATCGATTTGAATTAGAAAAAAGGAAATACTTTACTCAGTTTCTGCATTTACAATTAATATCATTCTTTCTCCCCCACAATAAAATTTTTAGAACACGTGTAACTCTAGCTCTGCTAGTAAACCAAGTGTTGAGGAACCTATCACCAATATACTTTTAGATGTATTTGTCATTATGTGATTATGAGAAGTTGTTCCAGTTGCAATACAGTGAAAAATAAGAAGTTCTAATGTCAACTTAATATCCTAGCTTCTTGCACAGTGCTCTTAGTTATTTTTGGTATCCTGAAGACTAATCAGTGTCTGTTGTCTTGCCTAAAGTTTGCAGAACAAAAATATAATTGCTTCTCACCATTCCGCCATCTGTTGAGTTCATTCTCCAGCCACTGAATGGTGTTACGCAGAGTCTTATTCTTCTCTTTTTCCTTCTCATACTTTTTCTTCCACTGTTCTGCAGTGAGCTCCACATTGACACAGACTGTGTTCTTAATAGTCTTTGCTCTACATAGAAAGAGCAAAAAGCTCTGAAACTTCATTTTTAAATAAGGAATTAAAGACCATTGAATACAATTTCTACACATCACTGAAGAAAGTGTAAACACTCCCATCTTTTCCAAAAGCTTATTTCTAGTCCCTGTCAGCTTACTATTATTTCAATTGGATTGACAGAACTGTTAATGGACAGAGCAACCTAATAAACTTCAGGAAGGCCGAAAAATCTCAAGCTAGTTGAGTTGGAAAAATTCAGCTGCATACTTTCACCTGAAAGAATCTGAGCCAGCACAGTAGTGCACAGCATTGAACAAAGGGTAGCACTCACCACATCTAGTAAACATTTCTCCAATGGAGAGCATAAAACTTTAGGGTGTTAACATACTAGCTTATTTAAGAAACAGCTAATTTCAACTTAAATCCAGTTACTAGATTTCCATTAACCAAAAAGGTGCCCAAGCTATAAAATGCAGATGTGATTTGTCTACATTCAGTAAGGCATATCTCATACAAAGACATTAGCTTTGGAGATGAAATTACAGGCACTAATTACATTATCTTCATGAAGGTGTGTTGAGTTTTACTTCAGTGCCATACCTCACCTCAGTAATTTTTCTATACAGTCTCCTACTACCAAATACGCCCCCCCTCAAGGATCAAAACAGGAAAAAAAATTCATGGTAGTTAGAAATCCCCCCTCCCATATTATGACTCCTATAAGCATCTTTCTGCAAAGTCTTATTGGGATCAATTACTACCAAAAGACACATTACTTCCTACTAAGTTACATGATATTTATCTAGACTTCAGTTACTACGGCTGAGGGTTTCAGCATGAATTTAACATCCCTAGAAGGTCGAATTAATATACCAGATTATGGTGACTGAGATAGAAGCGTACTCTAACTCCTGAAGAAGTCAAAAGCATGAGGCAGTGAAACTACAGAACTACAGCTGGAAGACTCTTCCCAATAGCTCATTCAAGAAATATCAAGAGTAAAGGAAAAGATCTCCTAGATTCTAAAAGGAGACCAAAAATCCTCCACTGTTGTGGAATGCAGTCATTACTCCACATCGACTAACTACCCATATTCTGCCAGATTTTTAAGGAGTTCTGAAGTCATCTAGTCTACTTTCCATAATAAAAAACTCCGAAAAGACCAGTAGAAAACTATCTTGTTGAACAAAAGTAGAAGAGATATACTAGCATGGAAGACCAGATGGACTAAGCAAAACACTGACAGCTTTCATAATGTACTCCAGTAGATGAAGTGATTAAACCTAGTAGTCAGGAACTGGAGTATTATGACGAAACTTTAATAACAGAGTGGCAAAGAAGAGATACTTAGCAAAATACCAAATTGAAACAGATACTTGTAAATTCAGTTAAAAATGACACAGGAATTTACATTTGAGTATTAACTCAAATGTTACTGGAATGCTAGCTACAGGAAACAAACCAGAAGATCTAATTCAGCATTCTATCAGAGAAAGGGTGGCAGAGGACAGGCTCTCACAGCAAATAAAAGAATTCAGCTTAACAGGTGAGAACTGCTTCCTCCCTCCTTCCACTTCCAAAAAACCCCCTAAAACAACAGAGTATTAATTACTCTCCAAGACTATACAGTAAATCACATTTTGAACCAAACTATATGCTGCTCTCCTGGAAATACAGAGTCTTCAGGATCCTGCCCAGTTTAAAGATTTTTATATAAGACAGATAAAACACTCAGCCATGTATGTACTGATGGATTACAGAAAGAAAGTAAACATTCTAATTAACTTAGTTCAGGAATCTTAACAGAGTAACTTCTCATGTTGCATTTGTTTCTGAGCATAGTAAGAGCAAAATATTAAGTCATTTACTCACCTTTGGCCAAACAGAAGAGTAGATTTAGTTTCAGATTCATTGTATGAAGATGGAGAACAGCAAATAACAATAGTGGTTCTGCAGTTACCCCCCAGTGAATCTTGAAGGATTCTGGTCATTTTGCTATCACGATATGGAACATAAGTCTATCAAGAAAATGGTTAAATGAATCAGTCATGGTTTTTCAGCTATTATTTGTTGAAATATAAGTGATGCTTTTGCTAGGTATAACTTCATTAGAAAAACATAAAAGTCTCCTTTAATTCATAAATCATAAAACTGAACACACATGGGGTGACATCATCGTGCTTCTACATTTGGTAACTTCCAGAGTAAAAGAAAACTTTCAGTATGATCCTTAGGTGCCTCAACATTAAATGTAAGTTTATTAATCAACAGTGTCAACACAGTACAAAACAGCCATTTGCAATGCACTGATGCAAATGGATTAGTTTAAAAGACTCCATGCATATCTCTGAGATCAGTAAAGAATTTCTGCACAACAGCATGTTCAAAGATGCAAGACTTTAACCTTTAAGTATAAAAATACAACAGAGAACACTTACACTGCTTTCAGCCAAAGCTGAGATGACATTTCCAAGTGCAGACAAAGACTTGTTGATGTTCTTGGCCTCATCCAGCACAGCACCTTCCGCTCCGGTTTTACTAACCTATACAACATTTCAGAAAATTACTAAATGCATCTTCAAAATGCACCCTCCACATTTACTGTGAGACTTAGAGTAATTTTTCTGCTTTTAAGCCAGACTCCCTAGCTTTACAAGGTACTCATAAGCAAGCAGGATTAGAGTAAGGAAACTCCTCCTTGGACTCTCCCTGATTCACCATCAATTTTTCATTCAGACCTCAGTGTTTGAAGATGTTTCTGATTTTTTAAATTGAAGTATTTTCCCTGCAAAGTACACCTTTTTGTAGAAGATACATTCATAGTTAAAAGCTTCTATCAAATAAACAACTTCAAACAATTTTATGAAGTTTGTCAAAAAGTTTGAATCCCTTAAGTAAAAGGAAATAAGCATTATGAATAGTTTGTCCAGAGGTCATCTTTAAGAAACAAACAAACAACAAACAAAACCTCAAACCACATACCACCACCATCCTGGAAAATATAGCAGAGTCTCCATTAGCAAGAATTTGTGAGAACTTAGAGAATTTAGAGGCTGAATCTGACCTCCAAGAGTGCTCTAGCACTCTGGATATCAGCAGAAATGTGGAAAAAAAAAAAATCCACCCTGACACCATACCTTAGCTGTTCTGCCTCATGGGCTGAATTTGACTTATATTTCTAGAACCTTCCCTTTACTATTCTCATGACTACAACTAAGCAATTCTATTTGCCTATGTTTAAATCAACCCAAGACAAGGCATCCGAAAAACTCATGTATTTCAAAAAGTCTGGGAGAAGCACGAAAGCAAAGTTTGAAATTAACAGTGAATGGAAAAAACTACAGAGAAAAGAGACCTGCAACCCAGCCCTTTTCTTTAACTTTGTTCTCATTTTAATGACAATGACACTGGAAGCATTAAAAAGAAAAAAAAAATTACTAAGAAACATTTCAGAGTAAACACAGGATCAGAGACAACAATAAGTCCATAGAACAGTGACACAAGGAAAGACAACAGTAGAAAGGACTGAAAAAAAAAGCTGGAAACAAAGATGGGGATAAACCCAGGAGCAAAGACGAAAAGGTCAAAAATCCAGCTCAAAGGGTAACTACAGTGAATAAGCAGCAATACAGAATAAACAAAATGGTACATATTTCCTTCCCTGCTTTAAGCCATTGTGAAAGCAAGCTGTTATTTTAAACAATGTTAATAAGAATTTCAAATTAAAAAACTTGGTACTATTACATAAGAAAATTCAGATATTCCATATCCATAAAGCTCTTTTTATTCCTGCACCTGGCTAGCCAACACACCTATATACTTTCTCGCTCTCACAGATACTGAGACTGAAACTCTAGTGAACTTCCCCACCCTAGTCCATATTTACAAACCCTCACTGCAAAAATGCAGAGCAGCTTAAAGAGGTATTATCTATTAGTCAACCCAGACTAGGATTCAGAAACCACATTTCAAAGTCAAAATTGAGACACTTCAGAGACGAAAACTGAACAACTCAGCATTACAGTCATGTCAAATATTTAACTGTAAAGAATAATCAGCAGAAAAAAAAAAAATGGAATTACCTTTTCACTACCTGCCAAATCCACAAGGTAAAGTTTTCCACTTAGTTTCTGTTCTGTTTGCGTATTCTCTTGTTTGACATTAATAAGAAAAATACTATGACTTCGGGAGCTGTGTTCATTCATATCTATAATCCAAAATGCATAAATTGTCAAAAATATTTGTACAACCAAACTAACTTAACAAAAAAGCATCTTCCCAGAGTGAGGCAACAGAACTAAAGCTAATGAAACTGTACAGAGTAGTCTCTCAATGACAGTAAAACTAACAGTATCATCTAACTGAGTAACGAAGATCCAGTCTCCCTTGGGCTTCTACTAATACCACATAAGCTCACTGATAAGATTTGCTAGCCTGTCAGCTATGGTTTTCACACATTTAATTTAGTCTGTTAGAACAGAAAGCACATTTACATTCTGATACCAGAGCATTTGGTTTTTTGGTAGGTTTACAATGTATCACATTTTATCCTTTTGTGAAAATTTGAACTAGATGGCCATAACCTCTCACCATTTTCTGGTTTAAATACCTTCTGCTCCTCCTGCTGTGAAACATGCAGAGTAAGCAAGACTTAGTGAATTTAAAGAATTATTTAAATTCATTAAAAAAAATTTAAGCTGTCTGCAATCTGAATGAGAACATCTGCCTATTTCTTCTTCCTTTTTACCATAATATTCACATTTCCTTAATGACTTTATCTTCTTTCTTTTCCTGAATAAAGAACTAGACATCAGAAGATTGTGAAACTCCCCATCAAACTGGCTCTCAAAGATTTCCTACAGTCACTTCAGCTGCTAAGAACTGAAGTATTATTTTACATGCACCTCATCTTTTTATGTCTCATTTTTTTTAAACCTTCTGTCACTTCCTAATCCTGCTTCTTGTGAGACACCTATGATGTGGCTCCTTGCAACTCAGTTGCATGCCACAGGCCACGAAGCTTGGGACACTGGGATGCTGCTTAAATCTGCAGCATCTCTGAATATATATTCTGACCACCTTTTCTTAGAATATGCAACAAAATGGCCAAACTGTAGATGAGCCACTGTACCTTACTTATAGATTCACAGGTTAATTAAAACAAATTCCACAAACTGGGAATTTGCACTATTCCTAATGCAGAACTACACTTTTTCTCCAATGATTTAGATCTCCTCACTGATCACTTACTTTCTCCATTTAATCCAAGCCTAAGTAACAACATCTAACAAGAAATTAATTGAAATACTTGTTTCTGAAAAACATGCTGCAACTGCTTATACTAGACCTTTTCAAAAATCTGAATTATTTAGCTCACTATTTGTGTCTTCCCTACTTTTTAAGACACATTAAAAAGCAAGTCAAAACAGCACTAAAAGACAACAAAAGATAGTACTTACTTGTAACTGCTACATGTCGGTTTGATTTTCCTTCATCTATAGTATCCATAACTTCTTCTGGACTACATACAAAACGCTCTGTGCAACCCTTTAAAAAAAAAAGAAGCAAAAACCCATCACACCAATAAGCGGGAAGTAAATGATGTACACCAGAGGACTGAAAGACGAAACGTATCAGATAGATGCTCACCTTTACATAGGGAACTCTATTTTTGTCCTCATGAACAGAGAGATTGGTCTTCGAAACTGGAAGAGAAAAGGTTCTAAAGGTAACGTATATACGATTTCTGTGCAAAATGAATGAGCTGTGTACAATGTGTGTCCAAGTCGTAGATGTTATTCCTCAACAACACTTTATAAAAAGTTAATGGACATGAAACAACCACTACTGCAGCTTTAGTAATATTACATAGATTAGCCTCATGCTTTCTCATTTTGATGTACCCTTACCCTTAGGTTATCAGCATGCAGATCTTAGTGTCACGATAAGGTTTTGGGGGCTGAGTTGGTTGGGGTTTTTTTGTAATCTCTCCCTCCACAACAATTTATTTTCTATGTTCAATATAAATAAAAGGCTTACCATCCAAAAGGTCCCTTATTTTATCCAAGTATATTTCAAAATATGACACCTAGAAGTGGGAAGGGGAATAAAGATACAGCATCAGAAAGCAAAAATACTTTGCTTTTTCATCAGAAGGATCTAGCATTTTTACTGTGATCTCCCACATAATACCATGTCTAGCTCAAGTCCTTAAGGCTGAACTAATACACACTTTTAAGAAGAAACTATTCTGATCAAAAGCTTCAAGCGCTACCAGCACTGCCATAGGTTATCAGGATAGTTACAATCAATGTTTAATGGAAACAAGATAAAAGTGTTAACATAGTTCTTCTTCAAGAAGAGTCAGTTACTTCATAAATAACTCACATTTAGATTTTTGAAGTTACAGGCATTTGAAACAGATACAGAACATCCATTTAACCACAGACTACTTCCAGTTTTAACACAAATAAAAAAAGTAACAATGAAGTTTACCTTAATATGAAATTCAAGATTCTCATCCATAGAGTAAATATAATTAAAAATATCTTGCACTATTCTTGGAATAATACCCATTCCATCTGGGTCATGAAGCTTCCCCTTATTAGAAAAAGAGAAGATAAATTGAAACATTCACACTGACTCCAACACCACAAACAGTATCCGAAGGCAAAATGGTTAGCAGACAGATTAGTTATAGACAGGTATGATGCACTTGTTTTATCCATAAAGGAAAGTCTTGACCCTCCAATTTAGGCCCAGCATTTGCAAGGAGTGAAAAGAACAGCCTCAGAAATCTCCCAAATCACTGAAAGTGAAAATGCACTATTAACATCATTCTCGTGTTTCTCATCCTGCTACCGAGGGCTGAAAAAACACACTAATTGCCATTCTCAGTCCTAAAAAAAAAAAACATTTTGGGTATCAAAATGTTGCAATGGAAAGAAAATTAAAATTGCAAGATGAAAACAAGCAGACATGTTATTTCTAGAAAGATAAGACTCTTGTGATGAAAAGAGATGACAATGACAGTGATTAAGAAGAAAATTATTTTAGGATTTCTTACTTCCATAGTGTGTGTCTTTCCAGACGATGTTTGCCCATAAGCAAATATTGTACCATTGTATCCCTCAAGTACATCTAAAGGGAAAGAATATTTTCATTAGGGTTAATTTCCTTCTTCTAAAGGAAAGTCAAATGAAATCAAATGCAAGCAGGCAGTTTCTAAAAGGTTCAGCAAATTAAATAATTCAATGCTTGGGAACTCTGTGCTGGAGTTGGAAGGAAGGAGGGTGTTCATCCCTACCACTTTTAATGCATTAAGTCATCATCAACAACTACATTTTAGAAGTTTCCTGTATCAGAAGCACCTGTTCCTTCAGCCAGAAAAATGAGGGCTTCAGTCAGAAACAAAAAGGAAATTGATGTAACTGCCAGGTTGAACAGCCTTTGGTAACTCCGAAGAAGAAACCATACACAAAAGCAACGTAATATTTTCTGCCTTCAGGAAAGTTTAATTTTCCAGTTGTGAAGAGAATAGGTTATGCTTTAAGTTCCACACACCTTACTCTTTGTCCGTAAGCTTGTATTTCAAACTGTGAATGAACCAACTGAAAGTTTAAGATTGAGGGGCTGGTGGGTTGGTTTATTTACAAGTCAGTTATTGTAGAATCACATTCTGCAAGCAAACTCCTATTTTCCAAAAACAAGCATGACATATTCTAAATGGGGAAGTCTTTGTCACTTCATCATACCCATAATGCATTTGTACCACCACTAAAATTCATTTGCCACATGATGTAGCACAGCCTAGAAACGCCACATATGGAAAACAGAAATCAGATTTTTAGATGGAGGAAGGGAACAGCTACAATTCTCAGTTAACTCCAGCTTTTAAGGAGCAAACGTCTGTCCCAATCCTGAATATTATTTAAATAAATAAAGCGTTAAATACTCACAGCAGCATGGATTTTCCACAGCAACTCACTTTTCTAATGATCAAAAAAAAAAAAGTCCTACATTTGCCTGATCTTCTCATGTCACTAATAGTTGATATTTCAGGGGTTTCTGACAAGGTTTTGTTAAAGTTGTTTTGAAAGCTGTTTCAATTAAAACTTATTACTGATGTCCGAAAGAAATGTATCCATTTTATTTTCAGGAAACTAGCTAATTGCTTACTGTAACAACTTATGATATAACCTTCTTTGTGGTAAAACTTGATTTCCTGAAACTACTAGGCCAATTCTGACAACTCAAGTTTGGAGAAACTGTACACCCTGACATGCACAGCAGTAACTCACCTTTAAATTTTTAATTGTGAAGCTAAAAATCCTCTTTAAACTGTATTAAGTAAACAAGCTCATTAAAGATCTAGAGCTCACACATTATTTCACATTTCCTTTCCTCTTATATTCCTCCAAACAAACTAGTGCAGGATGTTTTCACCAATAAATTTGAGGGGAAAAAACAACCAACCAACCCTATTATTAAAAGGGTTATTTTGATCAATTTCCCACAAATTGTTTTAAAGAACCTTTTGCAGAGAACCGCAAAAAAAGATACATGACAGATAAATGTTACCACATGTTGCAACTGACTGAAACAGCAGGTTAAGCATTGACATAATTTATCAGCTCAACTACAGGATGATTTTATACCGCTATGATCCATGTTGGCTCTAATTAAACATTCAGAAGGTAAAGGGGAGCAATAGAAGTATCAGTTTTCAACACTGAAATCTATACAAATATGAGAGACTTCTTTATAGTTAAAGTCACTGTTCCACCTTACCTTTGACAATCTTTTTAGCACAATCATTGTATACTTGTTCCTGTGATGTGTTTGACTGGAATACACGGTCAAATATATATGGCTTGGACTGGGAAAAAAAAAAAGACACACAGGAGAGCTATTAAAAAAACAGATACTGGAAGCAGAGCTGGAAGGTGTTTGTTCATATAATTTAGAAGTGGTCTATACCATCTCAGCCCAATCTTTTGGGGTTTTTTAAGCACTTGAAGACTGTAGCGAGGAAATCTGTTTATATAATGTTGCCTAAATCTTCACATGCTTGCCTACAAGAAAGGCTGTGAATTAAATATATTTGGTTTCTAAGTGCAATCTAAATAGTTCTCCAAAACTACTCTGCCACGTGACCTCAATGTACTTGATTTACAAGGTAAACCAATGTTTGTACACCTGAAGAGCCCTTACTCTGGTACTCTACTCTGGTACCCAGCCTGGTAAACCCAACTTATTAAAAACAGCCTATATCAAATCATACAGAAAAGCTGTCTCGGTAGTATTAGTTAAAAACTTCAAACCAAAAAGAAACTTTCAGATCACCCACAGTCAGCACAAGAACTACCTTCCCATAGATAACATCTTTAAAATAAAGCTCCCTAAACAGAAGAAAAAGGCCACTCTGGAAGAAGGGAATCTTTCACTGAAGACTCATTATGGAAGACACTTAAAAGAAACAGCTCTGACACAGCTTTTTGAAAGGAATGATGGATTTTGCTTTGTTTTAAAGAAGATTTTCATAATGCAGTTCTAAGCAGCTGACAATCCATTAGGATATGAACTATTATGCTCGTCTTATGAAGTTCAAGGTTTTTTCAGCATTTTCAGAGCTTGATTTAGTAGGCAGCCAAGTAGACAGGCAAGGTTTACAAGGGACCTAGATCAGTTACCACTGCTACGCTCAATGCAACTGTTAAGTACTCCACTTTGCCTAAATTTAATTCATTATAATCCTCCCCCAAGGACATTCTGAACTGCCTCCCTGGCAAAGAAGAAAGTATAGCTTCCATCTTTTACTCACCCACCACATTCCCTTCCCCAGCCTGACCTTCCATTTGTCTTTTAATAACATCTAGCATAACACCAAACAAAGCTTTTTCATTTAACACACATGTATCTGCTGAGAGGGCTTGAATTCAGGTGGATGAGCTCCTTCTTAGAAAAACAAAAATAATTACAGAGTTCACCATGTAAACACACTCCAGAAACCACAAGAGTCAGTAGGCAGAAATCATCCCTAAGGTGCTGAAGTTCATCAGAACACTTGTTCCACAGCAGGGAAATCACAAGCCTTCTCAATTACTCATTTTAGCTTCAAATACACCTCAAATTCATATGTTCTAAAGGTAGAATTGAGGCCATTACATACACCAGAAGACAAACAACTAACAAGTTCAAGTAACCCTGAGGTAAGAAAATGAAGACTGAGAACATAAAAAGGTAAATCACTGTCAAAAAGATAACACTAGCTATACATTGTTTCTCACTAGCAGCTGTAGTTTCCAAAAGGCTCCAACTTCACAAGTATCAATTAGCTACACTACACACTGCAAGCCATCTACATCAGAAAACATTAATCACATCTGCTTCATGCCTAAGTTCTTCCATATATTTGTATGCACTGAAATGATACTGTTTTGTAGGATTCTATTTACTATTACACATTGGAAATACAGAGTGAGGACAGTGATAGCATCCAGTGTCACTGCACTGCATCAATCTGTGCAGCATCAACAATTTGTGTGTTTATACTTGTAAGATCTAAACTCTCCACCAAATTATTGTAGGCACAACCTGCACTAGTCTGCAACCATCCTACAATCTACAGGTACTTGCACAGCAGGTGCTGAAAAAGCTTTCTTTATCTAAATTTCTAAACAGTGTTTAGAGGGGGTTGGGGATTTTTTGTTTTTTTTTTTTAATTCTTCTGCCAAGCAAAGATTGACTGAATTGAATTATTCTTCTTTATCTGTGTAAAAGAAAAGCTTACTAATTTTAGAGTAATCCGTAGATACAGAATACTTTTAGACTATCTACTCTCCAATTGCCATTCAAATGCCTTCATAAGAGAACACAGACAAATTACAGTATCTCATATAATTACAGTTTCTTTTGTTTTACAAAACATTAATATAAAGAATAGCATGTATGATGAATGCCATTGAGAAGTAAACAGAAAACCAAGCTGCAAGTACTTCACTGGGACAGTAATGCCTTTAATTGATCTTGTTTATTTATACCGTGAAAACTGGTAGGCACATGACAAATTCCAGTTTCCCTCAAGTTAACAACTGCTATCAATATACCCACAAAATTTAGTAATGCTGACCAAAAGAACCCTCACAAGTGCTTCTGTTTATACCACTTGTCACTTCCCCATCTCTGGCAGGTGGAAAGTGGAACATTTGTTTACATGTCCCTAGATGAAGCCACAATGTAACTTCACAGGACTCAAAAATCCAATTACATACTTCCCTCCCAGGTCACAGTACATCTATCACACCTACAAAAATCCATATTAGAGGCATGTCCCTGCTCCATCATCACTGAATTAATATCTAACCAAATAGGATTAGCCAAGCAGGTTCTAAGATAATTCTGTTTTAAGAATACAAGTTATTCCCACTCAGTACAGTTTCACATCTTCGATATCTGCAATGCTGTCTTACCACTTCTCTTTACAGTCTACTTTCTGCGGTAAACAAAGCTAAAACAGCATTACAGAGATTACCCTGCCCTAGAAAGCCTCCTCATTACCTTTAAGAGACTAATCAAGATAGATTAAAGGGTCAGATATTTTTTCTATACCAGATGCCTTTTCTTCAAGTAGTAAACAGTCAGTACTATGATGGAATTGAAACACAAAAGGTCCAAGCAACATTACCACATGTTGTCTACAACAGTGGGAGTAGCAGTATCACTGCCATGATATGACGCTGCTTTGACATGTGCCAGAAATTTTCAGCAAATGTTATATTTTTACTAGGATTTGAGTAACACATATGACCTATAAGCAACACAAATCAAGCAAACAAGCAGAGCTTCTGACTTCCTCTCTCCAAATAGAGTTCAACATTAACATTCACTCCCTGCCTAGCACTTGTTCTGTCAGTAATCAGCAAGACAACTTCAGCTCCCATCGTTGCTTGTACTGAAAGGATGCAGCCCCTCAGCAAAAACCTTGGAAGCACTCTCACAGCCCTCAAAGTACATCTGCCAACATGAGTTACTGGTAGTTAAACTGAATCTTAATAAAGGATTTAAGTACACAGTTCCACAGTTCACATAAAGACTAGTTACCAGTACTTATCTTCATATAAAAAGGATGCTCAGCCTATCTAAATTATACATGATTTAGAGCATACATGAGAGTTAGTTTTTCTCAGTACCTTCAATGAGGACTACACAAAAATCTGTGATCACAACTAAACCGAAATCTTACCTTAAAAATCCCAGAAATACTTGAGGTTATCTCCATACAAATAATTTTAAATATCTTTCATTTTCCCACTGTAACTTTCGGTAAACTACAGAATTGGTTACGCATAACACTACCTTAGTTCACCTTATTTTCTGTGCACTAGTATCTGAAGCAAAGCCAATAGTGAAAATTAACTTGAAAATCAGTAGCATAATTTTATATCACAACATATCCAGCTGCTCTTTACTGTTTTTTGCTAGAATGGACTGCTAAAGCAATAGTATATTCACCCATGGTTAGGTTACTGCTGGTAAGAGGTTGAAATGATACATAATGGGCTTACCAACCCTTCAAGTTCCATATCTTTAATCAAGAGCATTCTTCCCATCAGCACAAAAGGTGTTAAAAGAAAAACATCACACTGAACAACTTCTGTAAAGTATGATGTCAAACACCTAACAGTTCTTTCTACTACTGAGCTAAGGTATTGCTGCTCTGACACACCCAACGGAGTCCAACACTGCGAATGAGTGAAAAGGCACTGTTCCAAATTACGAGTTTATTTTTAGAAGAAGGAAAAAGGATTTTTTTCTTGCCCTAGCTCTATGCATACAAAACTTCAGCCAATACAGAACAGTTAGTGGATCTCATCTCTTTCAGCCCTATTTTTTCTTATTTCTGTGCAAATACTGCAATTCATTTACCAGGTTTTACAGAAGTCATTTACTGTTACAAAAGAACTAAATGTAATTTTATTAAAAAATAATGTGACTGGAAACTCAGTTTCCAGTATCAAAACAGAGAAATTTTGGAAGAAGAGTTTACTAAACCAGAGCTTGGCTGAAAAAAGGTTTCTTCTAAAGAGAAAAGTAAGCACAGCTGACAAAAAAGGGTCACTGAATTTCAGACTAACAACAAAATACGAGGCAAGTGAGGTGTTTCTGAGCAAGTGGTACAGCAGCCTGGGAATATAGCTCTCCCTTTACACATCACCCTTTACAAGCTAGAATATTTGCTTTCTGTTAAGTCATCATACCAGTATCATCTGAAAAACTTCTATATTATCCACTAGTTCACAGAATGAATTAATGAAAAAAAAAATAAGATCGTAACACTGAAAGAACACTATTGTTTCAGCTACAGATTGCAATTTCTGATTTATGTTCAAGTTGCACTGTAGACATCAAGTATTTTTATTTGTGCGTTTCTAATTAAATGTCGCTTTCCTTCACACTAGCAAAGTAATTTTTTAAAAAGTTAAGAATGCACCTTGCTTCTTGCGTTTATATGGACCAGCACAGCCTTTCTTTCAGAAATGCACGAATTACATTTTCCTTTTGAACAGTTTGCTGCAAAAAGCTGCAGTAATAGCAAGTGATCTTCATTAATCTGATTCTAACCTAACTTAAACTTTGCTCACATTTACTGACCAAGACTAGTTTAAAAGGTAATGAAAAAGAAAGCCAAATGTCTCAAGCTCTTCCCAGCATCACAGGGGTTGTGTCTTACGTACAAAAAAATAGTACTCTAAACAAATATGAAGATATATGCTGGCAGCCAAAATTCTTTCTTAAAAGCCTTCGAAATAAGGAATATACTATGATCATTACTAGAAACACTTGGACAACAAAGGGATACTGCCCATTTCTGTGAATATCCATAATACCTCACCACTTCAGTCATTTGACAGCACTGTTTTCAGTTTAAGCTTTGGTCCCAAATCCTCATGTGTCACTGTATTATCTTATCTTTTGGACAGCTGTAAGATGAGCAAGCAGAACTACAAAGCTACTCAGTTGCAAGCAGTTTCACATTTGAAAAAAAAAAAACAAAACAACCCAAAATCATAATCATATATTTTATAGACTTGTTATTCCTCCCTGTTCCATCTTACTTCAAAGCCTGAAACCCATGAACAAATTGCTATTAATTTTTGTATATAGTACAGAAAGTATAAAGCCATACACTCGTAACAAGTCACTCTATCATCTGTTTTAACAAAATCCTTGTATTTGCTTAACAGGAAGAGTCATTAGAAAAAAATATTTAATATTAAAATGGAAATAAGCCCTCTTTAATCAGTAATTCTAAAGCTTTTCACTAGTTAAAGTTTCATCCTGTGGAAGGACAATACTTTTTCAGTCTGCTCTTTAAAACAGACCAACAATGTTCCCTCAAATTGCTGTTACAGACTAGCTACAATTAAACCAAGTATTTTATCTAACATAAATCAAAACAACTCACTTGTCCAGAAAGACAACCATCCCAGTAATTACATAGGAGCTAAGAGGAGAAGGGAGGATAGATAGCTCAGAGATGACAAGGGAGTCACAGAAGGAGGAGGGTTTGGTTATAGTCACCGATTTCCCTCCCCACCCTCCTCCACAGAGCAGTCAAATCTGCAGTTCAGTTCTGCTTCCACCGCCTCCTAGTTTTCACCTCCTATCTACCATTACAGACAACTCCCAAGTATTATTAAAGAAGCCTTCACTGTTCCAGCACAGACCTGGGTGCACACAGAAGGTGCAAGTCCTTCAGGCAGCTGAGGAAAGCAGCTATAAAAAAAAAAAAAAAAAAAGGGCTCAATTACTGTTCAACAGGCAGCCAACAGGACATGTAGCAATAAAGAGAGAAATCAAACTGCTGAAAATAACCAAACATACAGCTTATTCAGGATGGTTTTAAAAACTGTTTCATGAAAAGGACTGTTTCTGTTCCTAATCTCCCTTGGGCAACTCTACAGCACACACAGAAGAGGTGGCTGGCTACAGCCCCAAGTTGGAAGGCTCATAACTTAGTAAAAACTCAGGTGGCTTGTTAAAAAAAAATAATAAAAACCCACAAGTAACGGTCTCAACAGTTTTAGAGAATCAAGCCATAACTTTGAGAACATCAATCCACCATTGCAAAAACAAAATCACAGAAACAGAAGTCAAATACTGTCACTGCTACCCAATCTAATAATTTTTAGGGGCGTTTTTCCCCAAGTCAAACACAGCAAGTCCTGAACCTAGGACCACTGAAGAATTTTTTGTTGTTATTTTTACCAATGCAGAAAACACCAAAGTACAGTTGTAACACCAAATATTAACCTGAGGCAGAAAGCTCCACATGATGATCCCTCAGCAGCATGCCATCACACTGTTCTATTCAGATACAGTACCACTTCAGCCCAAATTACTTTTTAGATATTTTTAAAGCACATGTAAAGAGTATTTAAACAATGTAAATTTTCTGTTCTTTTTAGACTAGAACTACAGAAAGAATACATGTAAAATTTATTTTTAGAAATCAGAAAACATCAACATTTCTAAACTTAATCACAGATTTTAAACAGAATATGTAGTCCTACAATAAATGGGTATTAACCGATGGAAATGAGATCATTTGTTCTAGTTAAATTTTCCATTTTCCAGGCTTAGTTCCTTACTCTGAGTTTACCTGAACAACCTCAGAAGAAGAGATGTACTCCAAGACACTACCTTGCCAGCTGAAATAAGCCCAAATTACCTCATTTCACAAGCATGCTATCATTCTTTTAGCTCCAGACTCATGGAATTCCATATTTTATCGACAAATTCAGTTGAATATTAACAGACTATAGCACTAGTATTTAGTAAGTCATACTAAAAAGAAAAGTATTTTATTAAATTGCCTCCTTCAACTTCAGACCCTGTGCAAAACTGCCATTATTGGTAGCCTTGAGAAACAGAATATAAAAAACAAAATTTGAAGACAGATGATAACTGACACGTAAGTTATTTTCAGCAACGCAGAACCAACACTGTCTCTAAAGAGAAAAGTATTTATATGAAAACACAAATTAAAAGTTAGCAAAAATAAAACAAACATTGGGAATAAAGTGTGTTTGCACAACACCAACCAACTCAGGCAATAAATTACTGTACTTTAATTTTATATCCCATTTCCACTTTGTAGCTAAATATGGTACACGGAACAAAAAGGAAAGGATTATCTTTTCCCCTGCAACATCCACATTGTTTTATAACAGGCCTCGTACTTTGCAAGGTGACTTCAATTAAAACACATTTACAAACATGTAATAAGCCAAATGGTCTGTTTATTCTGATTTAAGGAAAAAAGTTGTCGGTCGAAGACTGATTTACAGGTCACCACGCACCAATGAACTGGAGCCTGCGCTATTGTTATACATTTTCTTCCCAAAAACCCTCTCCGACGGTAGCTCCAACGCGCGCATTTTGCGGTCCAGCTCATTCCGGCGGCCAGACCCACGGCCAGCCTGGGGGGACACGGCGGCACCGCCTGCTCGCTCCCAGCCCGGCGCGCCCCGCGATGGAACCCCATCGCCAGAGCCTTTGTCAAAGGTTCCCGACCTGTTACCGCCGCCCTGTGCCCACCCCAGCCCGGGGCTCGGGGGCCTCTGCCCCACCAGCTCCCCGCTCTGTGGCCGACCATGCCCACATCCACACCAGCGGCCCCCTCCCCTTCCCCCCGCACCCCCAAAAGGCCATTCCCCTTTCCCGAGGCGTCCCCGCCCGCCGGCGCTCCCCAGCGCCTCAGCCCTGCCCTCACCTCACACCGCGCCCACCCCGCGGCGCCTGACCCCGCCGACCCCGCGCACCCCCTCCCCCGGCGCTCCCCCGCCTGTCCCGCCCGGGGCGGCCCCTCACCGCGATGACGACGGTGTCTTCGCCCTGAAACTTGGCGATGTACTTGTCGCCGCGGGTCACTTCGGACTCGTTGAGGGGCCTGAAGCGACACATCACTTTGATGTTACACTCTGCCGGGTCCGCCATCTTAGGCCAACGCCGCCTCCTGGGCGCTCAGCTCCGCCGCCACCCGCTGTTGCCTCTACACCGCCCGCTCCGGGGGTCTCGCAAGCCGCCGTTGCCGGGAAGGCTGCGCCCGCCCAAGCAGAAGGGAAAAGGGAAGGGCTCCTTCCTGGCCGCCGCCGCCTCCCGCTCTCACTTCCTCCCCAATATGGCAGCCATGGCGGCGCCTGCAGCCGGCAAGTCCCGGCCCTCCCTCGCCGGGCAGAGGCGGCGCTGGCGGCAGGGCAGGCAGGGTGACGTCACCCTCTGCAGCGCCCAGCCCCGCCCCCTCGGCCGGGACCCGGCGCGCAGGCGCGGCGATGCGCGAGCGGCCGGGCCCGGCTCCAGAGGAGCTTTAGTGCGCAGGCGTGAGGCGGTCGCTGCGGCCCACGGGCCTGCCATGGGGCTGGGGGGCGGAGCTCCGCCGGGGGCGGGGGCCGTGAGGGGGCGGGCTCCCCCTCAGGCCGGGTGTGCCGGCGGCTGCCACAGCCTTCCCGCGCCGCTGTACCGGCCTGCCGCTGCCCCTCCGCATGGCTTTGCGGCCACACAGCTGTGGTTAACCTCAGTCGCGGTGCTGCGGGAGGGATGGAGACCTCGCCCTGCCCACAGGGTGCTCGCAGGTGTCGGTGTTTCCCAAACGCCCCCGAGCCGTGTTGCCCGCTGGAGCTGGGGAGCGGAGGGAGTTCCGCGGGGGTCAGCGGGCACCGCCGCGCTCTCCCTGTCACCTCCAGCGACAGAGTCTCTTCCCGCCTTTTCAGCCAATTTTTTTTAAAAAAGGAGTCTGTACAGTATTGTTTTTTTAAGCTTGGCTTATTGCAAGCATTACGTACAGGGAGCTCTAATTCTGATCAGTCAAAACCTGCAGGCTGTCCCTGCCATGTGGCCTAAGAACGCCAGGGACACCGTTCTGACCGGAGATCCTCCAGTCTCGGGAGTTTACAGCTGCCTCTTGCACCCAGCTGTGGACGGACGGACTGGGACAAAGTACGGACTTGCAGCCGGGCGAAGCGAAGTCTGCTTCCTGACAGACATCATGATTTGTACCCACAGTTTTTCAAATAGCCTTGAAGTTAACTTTATTATTTAAAAAAAAAAAAGCCTTTCTCTTAAATTAGTAAATTTTAGTAGGCCAGAATGACTCAGAATAGCAATTGTCCTTTCCTTAAGAGTGCTCTCTTTTTTGTTAAAGCAGAGAGAAAGATTGCGAATTTTCACAGGGATTGTCTGAAATCGGGCATCTTCTGTTCTGAAGACCCTTCTCAGTCTAGGGGTTACTGTGGTGTGTTTTCACTGAGCATCAGTGCACAAGCTGAACACTGCTTCAAAACTACTCCATTTGACAGAAGAATTACCTAATAGTTTCATCTACAGCTCTTTTTCACACAGTAATACGAAAAATATTTCTGTGCTTAGTTTACCTTATGAGGTAAGCTAAGTCTTCTAAATTGAGTTCATGTTGAAACAAGTTTATTTTTCCGCTGTGGTTAAAAATTCTGCAGGACCGAGCTGTCTTATCCAGGGCAGCAATGATTACACTTCCCCGCCTATCAGTACACGTGGAAATAGGTGTCTGGTAAAGCCACGATATGTACTGGGTCTTTAAATGGTATAGTGCTGCTCCACAACACCTAGCATGTGATATGTATAGACATGTGTCCAGAGTTCTGTTTGTCCATGGTTTCAATAAACTGTTTTAAACATCATTGTTATTAGCCTTTAAATGTCAGAAAGCCTATTTTTGTTGATTGCTATTTTAGAAATTATTATTTTGTATCGCAGTCAGCAGGATGTATTAATGCATCTACCTCACCTATTTGGGATTATTCACATGCTTATGGCTAGGGATGTTCTTACACAGCTGCTGGACTGGGATCCTCACAGATTTCCTATGGTAGAAGGTTATTACTTTTAAGAAAGTTGTGTAAATTATTTACTGCTTTTTCAATTAATTTGCTTTCATATATGAGGAAAAACAAATGTTAGCTGCAAAATTAACAACTTCATGATTATTACTCCCAGAAGTACATGGTTCAGCTGCTGAGACATCCTTTATCTCAGCCTGTTTAAGAAACTTCTAGTTCTCATTATCCATAAGCAAAGGAGATGTATCATTAGCTACACTTGCTGACATATAGTACCCAATGTAAGAACATCTCAGTAAAGGAAGACACCTCATGCTTACATCATTCTCAAAACTTGCTTACTTTTTCAATGTTATAAGCAGCAGACACACAAAGACAAGATAGGCTCCTGATCAGGTAATTACTCATTTTGTCTATGTTGCAACAAAAAATATCAGGATGTGTGAACTATGTAGGAGAAACTGTGCACTTTGAAGCTGTTGGTTCTGTGCAAACTCATAGAATATCTGGCTAATGGTGTCTCTTCTATTGACTGTGGGAGTCCTTACTAAATGAGCTCTAATGAACTGAACATGTGTACTCTCGTATCCATTTCAGGTATTCTGCCGTTAAGTTTCTCTTCTCTGACCTGCTGTTCAAAATATTCAGCAACCGTTCTTTCACATGACCTATTTAAAGTCTGACACAATGATGCAGTGTGCTCAGAGAGGGCAGTATGTTATCTCTGTTGGTGCTAACATATGTCAAAACAACAGTCTTGAGGACTTGTGTTTAAATATGTGGTGTTACTCACTTGAAAACAGGGCAGAGACCAAATATCGTGGTAAGTTTCCCATTTTGTCACAGTTACAAAATACTCCCTCTTTGCCAGTTGGAAATATACTTACTGTTTTCTGTATTGTTATGCAATGCCTGCAACATATATTTTTTGCCATTCAGGGTCAAAGACTGTTCAAAACTAATCAACTGTAATGAGATAAAATGATATATCAGTTGTCATAAAAAGCAAAATCTTTCTGTTTGGTATTTAAGCCTAGTATGACCATATAAATCAAATACGTTTTCATTATCTGACAAATAAGTTTGGTAAAGTTTCTCAGTAAAGACAAATGTGTTTCATTAAAAGTAATTTATCTAACGAATTTGTGTCTGTTAGTTCACTAGCCATGTTTCTTCCCATTTATGATTTGTGCAATAAACCTCTAGAAATTATTTTATGATTTACAGCTCCTTTAGATCTTCAGTGTTTCCCAGCAATAAAAGCATATTAAGCAACGGGAATTGGCAAACCTGAGCCTTACAGTGAAGCTAAATATGGATAATGGTGTAATTACCATCAAAATTGTTCCAGCAGAGTAAAAGTTATCTTGATTTGATCTTAAAAATATATTAAATATTTGAATAAATCTTTAAATAAATCTTTAGGTGTTTGTGGAGAAGTACATTAAAGCTGCTTCCTCCTGCCCTTTAAAGAATTAAATTCTGAGATTCATCATTTGACAGTACTTGTTGACATTCAGTGTTCCTAAAGCAAACACAAGTGCTCTTCTCATTTTAATTTGCAATGTGATGGAAAAATATAGCACATGACTTCTCATAATTTAAGGTGCATTCCAGGTCAAATTTATTCTGAAACTGTAAGTCAATTTGTAGGACAAAAGAGTGATTAATCTGCCAGATCTAGTGTACATTGAACAAAATTCTGTGTAGCTTGTAACACTCTCTGTATACAAAGGCTATTAAGATGATTTATGAAGTCTGGCATCATTGCCTGACACTGGAAAAGCATAATTAAAAGTAACAAAATTTTATGGTTCAGACAGCTTATTCAAATACATTTTAAAGTCTCTTTACCAACAGACTGTTTCCAGTCAGCTCAGTTTAGGGAACTCAGTAACTGGGTAAATTATTGAGATTAGCACGTCGGCAAATGGAGTTTAGTGACCTAAGATACTATTGGAGTACAACTAGATTGTCTGAAGCTCTCATTCAGTTATGAAATTATAAAGTTTTTCACTCCAGCAAACAGTATGATGTGAAATGTATCTCCTGTCCCAGTCAAGTTTAGGATTTTATGTGAACCAGAAGGATGGAACCTACTTTGAGGATGCAGCTGCTGATACACATTAACTTCTTCTTGACAAAAATATGACTAATTCTAAAAATCAGTTTTATTTTTACTTTTTAACTGAAAATGCATAAAACCCAGACAAGTCTCTAATTAGTCTCTAAACCCAGTTTGTCCCTAATCATCAAAATCATACTTAGTTTTTTCTAACATTGTTAGACTAATTAAAAGCAAAAGGAAGCTCTGGGAATAATGTCACATTTTAGATGTTTATTTTGGCTAATATGTGCAAATTGATGCAAACATTTTGTCAGCTTGTTACCGAAAGCATTGACTCTGAATTCTCTTTGAAGAAGGAACACGCTGTTGGATGTAGTTTATATTTTTAACCATTAAAAACATCCAGCATTTGTTGTCTGAAACATCCCATCATAAATCCATATTCTCAGTTGCTTTTCATTGTTTGTAACCCTTACTGAACTCACCACTGGATTGTGTCTTAGCTTTCTGGGCGCCTGCCTGAAGCAATTTTTTTATAGTTGGCAAAAATGGTTTAGCTGTTTCGAAGAGTGACATTAGACATGCATTGTTTGCCACTGTTGTTAAAGGAAAACTCTTACAACCGTTTCATGTGGGAGTTACAGCAGAAAACCTAAGGATCAACATTTGTTAGGGAAACTCACGTCAGGCTCTGCTTTTGTTTATCTAAAACTACTCAAGGCTGACCTTGGGGGAAAAAACCTCATATAAACATATTCTTTAGAGTCCTGCTCTTACTAGAGGTAAAACATCCATCCCGTCCCAGCTACTGTCTGTGACTAATGTATATATATGAATCACTGAACAAATGAACTTGCTCCATGTCTAGGCAACAGGGGTTTAGCACACTTTCCTTTTGCATTCTGTCTGTTTGATCTGAGAGCTGGAGCTGAAGGCAAGGAGCATGATGTCCTTGAATTCAAGAAGGAGGATGCTTTATTGACAAAAGGAATTGGTAAAAATAGTTATGATAGACGAGGTAAAGCAGAAAGAGCAAAGTTTGGCGACATGAGAAATATGCAGAAAACTCTGTGGTTGCTGCAGGAGCTCCTTCAGCATCAAGAATGGGATCTAAGATCCCTCACTTTCTACTGTCAGCACACAGATGTGGAACCCTTCGGCAACTCAGGTGAAGCTCAGACAGTGCACACGCAGAGGGTCACCACCCTATAGCTACGGTGTGCTTTGCTAGTGAAAGGGGCAGGGGCAATGGACCTAAAGTGCAATCTCAAGAGTGCCTGTGTGGTAACTGAGGTACTCCAGAAAAGAGTTGGCTTGGGTGCTGCAGAACAAAATTAATGCCAGTGTGGTGTAATAAAGAGAAATTTCCAGACGTTTTAAAAGACAAAGAAATTATGTTCTGACCAAGCTTTGCAAAAATTAGCATACAGATATTTAAACAGGACATAAAATTGTTCTTGGCTGATCGAGCCTTGAAGATGTGGTATTGACAGGAGTGGTGGTCTCGCAGCAGCCTGATTGCAAACCACTGGTGGCTATGAACATCATTACTTTGCATCTCAGATTGCATCCAGAAATGACAAGAAGTCCCCCTGAGATGATCATTCTGCCACATACTCAGCTGGTGGTGAAACCAGCATTTCATAGGAAGCCAAGACTAGATCCTTACCTTAAGTGCAGAATGGAAGTCAGCCTTAACTGTGCAACACCAATGTATTCAGAATGCAACATTTTTCTTTGTCCTCATTTTAGAGTTACTCTGTTTTGGGTTTTTCTTTCTGTTTGATTTCAGTTTTGTTTTTTCTTCCTCTTCACTGCAGGATTGCTCTTCTGAAGGATCATATCCTAGTAACCTTGCCTGGAAGTAACAAAAGTGTGGATAAAAGATTTACATTTGAAAATACAGCCCCACTCATTTGTTCACTTGTATATGGCAAAAAAATTTAGGGGACACAAGTTACATCGTGAACTTTACAATCAACAGTAGATCCAAAGATTGTGCATCCTGTAAAGTGTCAGTCACAGCTCCTCATTGGTATGATGTATTGATCACCTCGCTTTATTAATCTAAGTGCCTTTATGTGCCAAAAGACATCTCTCTAATATAACCCAGGTTAGGTCATAGCTAATTTGTCTTCCTTCAGACCCCAGACTCAGAGAAAGGAGAGAATAGAAAGTAGGTTGAATGACAAGGAAATGTCAAGCTATGTATTGTGATCATATATCAATATGACATGTATTATCTATCAAAATACATTAGTGTCATATATCTTGTCTACTGTACAGCACATCACAGTGTCTCCAGTGGTCTCACATAGCTGGCTGTAAGGGTGTCAGAAAACATATGCAATGTCTCATCTTGAGTGTGGAGAAACAAAATCCTGGGTCTTTTTTTTTGAGAGCTTGTGTCTTTCTTGAGATTGTGCATCAAGGTCTTATGTTCAGTGATTCGAAAAACTTTTGATGGAGATTGTGGAGTCTTCTCTGGCACTTTTGTCTCCACTGTGATTAGGAGTAATTCATCAGGCACTTGCAAAAAAAAGGTCTAAATTCATGTGTTTTTCTGAATTTAAATTTACAGATATCAAAGGAATTTTTAAAAATGCTAAATGTAGCAGTTCAAACCTCATATTTTCATATATTTCTTCAAAATCTAAAGCTCTAACAATATCAGTATTTGGGAAGGTCTTGTTGATTTCTTAGGGAATGACCTAAACAGCTTGCTTAAACAGAGCCAGCATCTTGCCTTCTTGTTTATTAAATCTTATGGCTAACTGGCCAAGCTTGTAATGCTCCTGTCAGCCAATGAAAATTAAAGACAAAAACATCTTAAGATGGAGTTTGCCTCCCATTTTTTGTTCAAAAAAATTATACCTGGCTAGATCTTTTTGTCCAGTTTATGCATCAAAAAATATCGGGGTCTGTGACTGTTAAAGGAAATGGTGTTTTTCACAGCCGCTACACATATACACAAAGTGACTGTAAAATCCATATTTATTTTTTAATGTCATTCTATCTAGAAAGATTACCATATACAGCTTTTTACTCAGCAAATTTGAAATATGCTTGTACTCAAAATCATGCCTGAAATCTATTGGCAAAAATATATTTTGTGAATCTCTACTATATCAGCTCTGCAGAAATAATGCCAGAGGAGAGGAATCCAAACTTTTTTCTGGTTCTTATATCAAGAGAACTATCTCAATTCTGACATTTATTGTTGGTGACAGCACATGAGATATACAGAATAGAGCTGACTTTCAGAGTCCAGTTTGAAATTGCTGGGCTGAAAGCACTTTTTCAAGTTGCATGCTGAAGAAATTTCTCTGGCAATGGTAAACAAACCATTGCTAGGGGGTGAGAGGGTGGGACAACTGTGCTTCAAAATCAACCTCTTAGATTAAGTTCCTGCTGACCTCACATAGACTCACCGTCCTGACTTATAACCTTCCCGTAAATGGATGTGTGCCTTGCATGCAGAAAAGTTAAAGTATCTTCACTAGCTGGAGAGCTGCCCTGAGTGAAGGGAGTGGTGAGTGTGCATGCATGCACATGTATTTGTCATAGCGCAATTCATGTCTCGTTCTCCATCTCAGAGTCACATATTCATCAAGCTTATTTACCATGCTGTCCATAGGATACAGTGGAGAGGTTTCATCAACTTTTCAAGATGTTTAGTAGAAGTATTTCTTTTTCTTTTTTTTTTTTTCTTTTTTAATCTGGATGTTTGCCAGGTCTTACAACATGGAGTTACTGTGTGGGAAAGCAGCAGTTCTTGGTGGTTATTCAGAAACTTTGGTGCTAATGTGCTGATTTAGCACACTAAGGAGTGCCTGAGTTAAGAAAGAAAATCAAGTAAGGGACGTTCTGGAAAAATCTAAAGAACTTTTGTCATCCTAAGTAAACTTCTGTCACATCTGTATGTCATTCACGTAGGTGGTCAGTTTTCAGCTTTTATATAGCCATACCCTGTCTATCCAGCCCTGTAATGGTTTTCCATTTTGTATTTGTTGCTTTCCCAATGTCCAGCAGGCATCTAAAGCAGTTCAAAAGAAAGTATAGCTACTAATATAACCTTTCTTTCCCCTTGTTTTAGTTATATTTAATTCTCTCTTCCTTAAATAACTTCACAGCATTAAAGATCATTGTGTTCCATGATTTGTATGACTTTGATGCTGGTTTTTGTCTGTCCTCGCCTCTGCTCATGGCTTTCCTGTCCTCTTTTCTCTGGTAGTGATGACAGGATACAATCATTCTCTTTCTCCGAGTTGCCACAATGCTTTCTACTGTATCACTCCATCTATAAAATCATCTGGAAGAATCACTTTTGTCATGATGCCTACCAAATTGGTGACTAATATGGACAAACACAAAAGAACAGTGAGAACAATTTATGAAAATCCTTTTATTTCTGATATCAAGAAGGCATGGAATCATCTTCAAAGCTATTCATCCTTTTGACTGTGGTACTTCTAAGTTGTTCATCTTCACTAGATATCAACGACCTCATTGCTTTCCTAATTGTTTGGAGAACATTATAAAGCATTACCAAAAGTAAAGAGAAAAAATGGAATAGTGGAACTGAAATTGCCTTTGTGATTCCCACGCCTCTTAAATAATTGTATTTGTATTTGTCTATATGCACCTCTTCCAGAAACAATAGTATCACCATTCCTGGCAAAGAATGCTTCCTTCCTTGGTTACAGCTGTGAAGACAGTGTTTGTACTTGGATAGCAAAATAAGGAAATGAATTCCTCAGTTGGTGTAGTCTCCATTTTGGTATCCCAAAAAAACATTAGACTTGCCACTAAACGGGAAGAGGACATGATAAAGCTTTCAATAAGGTATATGTTCTTTAAAATGGGAAACAGTGCCCCTTGCAATAAACTACAACTTGCATAGCATAACATGAGCAAAAGTAGTATTTTCTATATGCCCTTTGCACTGGCCAAGCATTTAACAGGCAGCACACATGGGTGATAGATCTCTTCATTCCTCTGAATACAATTCAATGATATGGGATTAAATGTTTCCCTTGAAGAGTATGTGAGGGTTAGGATAGAAGAGGAGGGTTGGGAGCTGAGAGAGAGGAAGCTGAAGCACATTGCCTGGGATGTCATTCAGTGACATAAGTAGTCTTTTTCAGTCCTCTGTTGCTGTGTTCTAGACTGTGCTAATACCTGAATCCAGAGAATGAGAAGCAGTGCATGTAAGCTTGGAAGGCTGGCTGTTTGTAACTCTGAACTGCTTAGGACTCGTCTTTCTTGGCCAAATAAAAGATTTATTGAGAAATTCCAACTAAAGATTTTGTGGATGTTGAATGCGTAACAAGAGCTGGTTTTTGTTCTGAGTATGAAGTACATTTGTGGTTTTTCCTATTTGTGTGTATATTTGTGAAGTGGCACAGCTCTTTCCCTGGGAGGTAGGTAGGCATTCCCTTTTATTTCTTGTTCTTCACAGCTCAATAGCATGACTTGATCTTTAAAAAAGACAAGTACTAGCATGCTGGTTGCCTCACTTTAGAATTACTTAAAAATCCAACGTAGTATGATTCTTTATTAAGATCACTGAAGGCCTTATGAGATATACATGATTTTAGAGGAAACCCTTTCAGAAAAATACATATGTGGTAATGGAAATATATCAAAGTTTTCATACCAGTGTGTTCTAATGCATAGAATTTTTTTACTTTAACTAGCATTTCTGTTCTGAGAAAAAAATCACATGAACATGATAAATTTTTACTTAGCAAATGCATTTCTTTGTCTGTAAGGAGTTTTTCTGCACACACAGATGACAAAAGTAATTTTGCTTTGTTTTTCTTTCCCGTTAGACATGGTAATTATGTGTTAGGTGGTAAGCTGAATTCTGTTCCTTTCTATACATGGTCAACAGAATTTACTGCATTGATAGCAAGTATGTTTATGTAACTTAATAAAACACTGAAAAAGAAGCAAGGTTTGGTTTGCTTCACACAGGCTTCCCATGAGATTACCAGCGTTCAAGGCTTTGATCTCTCCAGAAGATTCAACATTAAAATAAACAAAATCATATAAACAAGACTTCAAAGTTGTCAGCTGGTTAATTGATTATTAATTTCTCCAGATTACTTTGCTCCCACAAAGGAAGAACAACCCATCTGGGAAAATAGTAATCTTTTATCTGTGGGAACACTGTTCTTGTGCTAGTAAATCTTTTTGAGAAATATAAAGAGAAAACAGATTGTCTAAGGAAGCATTCATTATATACCATAGTATATAGAAACCTTGGTATTCATGGTCTGTAGTCTGATTGGTTTCCAGGAAAATCTCTTCATCATTTTGACTGGGGAAAGCAGAAGTTTGGTCTGTCAGACAGGTTTTATGTTCTTTTTTTTTTTTTGACCTTGCCTGGGGCAGGAGGCTTCTTAGAGTGTTAAAAGACCAGAACAGTTAAACCTAGAGCAGATTTTACCTAACCTGTCATAACCATCTAGAATCTGGTCTAGCATCTAGTCTGGTCTTCCTGGTCTCCTGTTATAGTTCATGGACAAATTTAAATATCCCAGAAGGTGATTTATGTCAGTGTAAGATAAGTCAGATAAATCATCCTTTGTAGAGGGCCATGTACCTTCTATTTACTTTAAAAGAGTCCAAGTAAACTAACTTAGCTTTGGACATCCAAACCCTGGATGCCTAAAGCTTAGGTAGGATGAATACTGAGTTGTGCTCTTAAGTAGGGGAATTTTATTCAGATGCTTAAATTTACTGATGAAACTCTCATCTTTAAATTTGAATCTACCTTCAGAAGATTTCCAGAAATCTGCCTATAAAAGCAATGCATCAGTCTCAGACCATTGTTTTTAACTACATGGTAGTCTCAGGTGTGCTGCATATATTTAGCACACTTTTTAGAACAGTTTTTACAAAGCAGAGGCTGTATTAGGTCCTCATTTGAAGTAAAGTGTTCAAATGACGTAGAAACAGATTAGTTCTCTGTATTTTACAAAGATCAAATAGAATCCACTAAAATGTTATTGATTCAAACTTCGTGTGCAAGTGCTCTCTGTAAGAGCTCTGTCATTAGCCCTCTGAGAGGCCTGATTAGACTCTAACTTGAGTTATGATCATATAGAAGCTAGTAAATGGTATCTGTGTACATAGTGGAAGGCCCAGAACATTAGCAGGGGGGTAGGACTAGATGATCTCCAGAGCTCACTTCCAGCCTCAGCTGTTCTGTGATTCTGTGATAACTGCACTTCTGGCACGTGCATACATACATCCCCTCCCCTCCTCCGGCTCTGCCATGACTTCTCACTTGGTCTCTCTGCCCTATTATTGTACTTTTTCTATTTAAAAAAAACTAAAACTGAAAATGGACTCTTAAATGTTTTAAAGAAACATTTTGCTTTTATGTCAAAGGGACAGTTTTGGCAAATGCCTGTGGTATATTTGAAAGGAAAGTAATGAACGATCAGCTTCAAAGTGGAATGTTTTACAGATTGACTAAACAGCCTGTCAGTAATGGATTGTTGTGCACTTTGCCACCAGGTGGGAATGCAGGCATTATTATCAATGAATGCATGTTAAACTGAACGATAAATAGAGTTAGTTGAATTAAAACAAATCCTGAGCACAGAATTGTGTATTGAAATTATCTACCCACACAGGGTTAAAAAATTTGATCTACTGACTGGTGTACTACATGTATTTAACTGGCACTTTGCAATGATTGAAATCAGCCATTTCTCTGTCAGAACACAGCATACAATTTTCCTTTTAATTTATATATTGGTTTTTGTGGGTATCAGAGTGATCAACTTTATTTGGAAGGGACAATAAAAAAATGAAAAGGGACAATAAAATGCATGAAAAATAAGCTACCATATGTTATGTTAGGGGACTTTTTTGCTGTTTTCTTTTTGTCTCTAAATACACAGTTCATTTTCATAAGCTCTACCTTATGAAGGCTTATGAAATTGTACTAATCATTTAATGTTTTTCGATAATTTAGACACAAATAATAAAACTCTCAGCATGTGCAATCAAAATTAAATTTAAATAGAAGAGCAGTATCAATATTTTGCAAATTTCTGTAATCTTTTCAAGTCCGTTTTTCCAAGTAAAAGAATGTTTTCACTGTTGCAATTGAGTTATAAGTGCAAATAATGAATTCCGCATAATTCGAGCTGTAGGATTTGAAGATAGGAAATGGTTTAGTATTCTAATACCAGACTCCTGAAACAGATACTCACAGGCTGATTCATCTATATGCAATAGTCCTCATTCAAATGATGTCTATGATTTTTTTTGTTCAGTTTTAACCCTGCAGCCATGCTTATGATTTCCTAGAGAGCTAAGGGAAGAGGGAGAGGGGCTGAGATAAAGTTGATGAGTAAGGCTATGGAATTTTTATTTGCTGAAATAAAACTTTGCCATATTGTGTTTTTAGGTGAGTGAGGTTGATGACTGAGGAATAAGTAACATTGCTTAACATGCACATGATACACTGCCAAATTTCAAGCTCTTTGATTGCATTACACTTGCTTATATTTTCAAATACTGTTAATAGAGCTTCAGTGGTGCCACAGAGATAATCAATCAGATGAAGGATGATTTGCCTTTCAACTGTACAAATGAATGCAATGGATGT
The DNA here is from genome assembly GCA_028020825.1 of Podargus strigoides. Lineage (NCBI taxonomy): Eukaryota > Metazoa > Chordata > Aves > Caprimulgiformes > Podargidae > Podargus > Podargus strigoides. The sequence goes on from CM051623.1 coordinate 43,426,179, forward strand.
CTATCATAAATGTTTTGATATTTCTGAGGTTGTCACAGTAAAATATCCTTTTCAACTGAATGCGTAATTATTTTGTCAGAGGAACAAATATATTGCTGACAAAACTTGAAACATTTGCCCTAGCGAGCCATATAATTTTAAATCCCAAACATTAGGTCTGTACAACTGACTGTATTATGTTGTTTCCACAATATGCTGATTGCCTGCTGTCTGACAATCTATCATGAGCAATTCTGCATGAACTACTGCACAGGAAACTTTTTCATTAATTTTGGAAAGTACAAACTGTTTTCTTTTCCTAGGGCATGTATTTTTGCTGCTCAGTGTGAAATTATCATTGCAATCTGTGATTTTGCAATTCAGATTGGGAATGTAACCAAGTAAAATTGCAGAAAGAGAATATGTAGACTCAGCCAAACTCATAATCATTCTGTTTGCTCTGCATCCAGTGTATTTTACACCAACAGACTCCAAGTGTTAGATTTTTACAACTAGCAGTTAGCTCAGGATGCATGTAAAAAAACCTTTCAATATCAAAATGTTAATTAATAGGGCAATTCTAGTTGCAGATCAGTATGAGCTATTTTTAAGATACATTTTCATCTTACCTTGTATGTCTGTATAAAGTTTGTAAAGCAATATAGGGTCCTTCAGTGTTGAGGCTGCTTGGGTATTCACTGAATCTTTGTAAAAAAAAGTATACCCAGTGCCTGTACAAGGCAAGAACTGCTATTTACATAAGCACTAATGAGCCTTTCCAACACTTTTCTCCCTTGCATGCCATTTCTCTGCCTGGGTTACAAGTGCAAAGGCAAAGTCCCAATGGCAGTACTGGCAAGGAATCAAACACAGAGCCATACCCCTGATAGCTAGTTCCAGTCACAGACCATCTTATTTTAATCCATTTATTATGAAGTCTTTCTTCATTTTTCCGTTTCTTGGTGATTTTCTACTCAGTGAGATAATATCCAAATCCATAAGCTTTTCAGAAACAGTTACAAACAGCTCTGCTTTATTTGATCTGCAAATACAAGCCATTAGGCATAGAGTTGGTTGGGGTTTTTTTACATTTTGTTTTTCTTAGTCTTTACTGCCATTTATTTTGGAGATCAAAACATCTGTATTACCAACAAATGATCAATGAAAGATCACACACTGTCTGTATGTATTTAGAGGGCATAGCAGGTCAGCTGCATGCGAAATACATGGCAATTCTTCATTGTGATTTATTTATTTTGATTTGCATTCTTTCAAGTTTTTTATCAGAAGAGAAGTGTTGAACAGGAATCAGCTTTTTGTTTTTACATCATCAGGCAAAGATTAGGCTCCCTGTTCAGAATTGAAACAAAAACAGGCAGAGGTTTGAGCAGTGTCCTTCTGTGCTCAAGCAGTACAAAATACCCCTTTCAAATTTCTAAAATGCCCATATGCTTTGCAATGGGAGGCATAACTTTATGCTTCTAACAAACAGTACAGTTCAGCTTTCCCATCGTCATCAGCATATTACTACCAGGTATTTGCCACGTGTTCTGCAAGGAGCAATAGGCCAGTCCCCAGCACAGAGGTGTCCTCAGTGACCAAAATACCATTTTTGTCACACATGTAAGCAATGTGGGCAGCAGCGAGTGATGGCTGAACAGAAGAGTGACATCACTGATCGGATGAGAAAGTTGTCTTTTCAAGTTAGGACTGAGATTCCTTAGCAGTGGGAGAAAACTTGTGCTGCTGCTGCCTTCAGTCACACAACTGTACCTGTAATTGCAATGGCTGCAGAAGGCCCACAGACCGTTAGTAAATTTCCATTAATCTTAGTTCGGGCATAGTGGGTCTGAAAAGAATGTAATTTAACTATGTGCCTCCGAGCACAGTACAGCACCAATCTGAGGAGCAGTGCTTTTGCAATTGTCCTCTAAAGCCAATATTTGCCTCCTGACGACAACCCGTGGTAAGGTACATTAACACCTTGGATGGGATTTTTTCAGCTGAGAAGCAGAATGAAACAGAAGTAGAAATTCTCATCATATTTTGTTTGTTCTTTTTTTTTTTTTTTCCCTGTCTTCATCCAAATTATATCCAGGGATTTTGCTATCACGGACAAAAGCAGCAGAGTTACTGTCCTGCTCTCTGAAAAGAACTCAGCACTGCTACGCTGAACTTGACCACAGTAATGTGGGAAACTGGTCAAAGCTAGAACTAATTTTTACTAGAAAGAAGAAAACAATTACTGCTTCCTTAGTGACAGGATTGTTCCTTCCTCATAATGCTGAAATGGAATTCAAGGAAGCCATAAAGGTGTTTGACTTTGCTGACAGCAGGGCCACAAGAAAAAAGAAGTAAAAATATCCTGAGCAGCCTGTGTGATAATTATAAGAACACACACATAGAATAAGCTCCCCATCGCTGTCAGTCTTCCTCTTGCCAATTGGCCCATCTGGTCACCATGAAGGTCCTCTCATGTGATTTCCATATGAAGTGTTGAGATATTTTCTGAACATTGACAATGGTCTCTTTGTATGCTGAGCAGAGCAGGGTATTCTCTCAGTCAGCCAGTTGATAGGGATAACCAAGAGAGATTATTTTAAAGGTTCTTCTGGGTTGAAAGTTGGAGGAAAGTTTATTGTTAGAATTTTATGAACAAATTAATTTTTTTCTGTTCAGTGTAAAAAAAGAAAGAAAATTAAATATAATCATAAAATCAGTAAGTGATATTTGAAGTTAAGTAGATATATTCTAACCTCCACAAAATTTCCTGAAGTATGGGCTAATCCATGAAAAGAAAGAGAATTCTTCTAACAGTATCATGCGCTCTTCTTCCTTCCAGAGACAGCAACTTCATTTGTTTTCTGTAGTGAACCCATCTAACCTTTCTCTGGGAGTGCACAGGGGCTCTGAATTCAAATGGACCAAGGGGGGCAAACAGTGTTTTGATATCCCTCACCTCTCCTAGAAGTCAAGAAATCAGTGACACTCCCAAAAGGAAAAGGGTGTAAGGACTCTCACTGACCTGTACAAGTGTCTTTTCACAGAGTCCAAAAGATCTTTAGTAACGAAGACTGGGTACTGCAATAATCCCACATACCCCATCACCCAGGAGAGAGCGCAGTGCGCAGGGTGAGGGTGGGGATACATGCCAAGCTCTCCCACTGGACCTGCATCTGTCCTGAGGCTATTTAGCAAACAGCCAAAGTTAGCTGTGGACAAATGCTACTCTTTCCCACAGCATGTCCTTTATCCCCACCCGCTGAAAGGAATCTTGTGGTTGGCACCAGTTTGCCGGGAGCACAGGATTGGTCCCCTCTGTTCGTTCCTCAGCCCATGCCAGTGCCAGCCAGAGCAGAAGTCAGCCTATGGAATTTGGATTTTGGAATATCAGCAGCAGTATTTCACTATTTTCTGTCCACCCTCCAGCAAATACGTCTTTCTAAAGCGTTTTTTTTATTCTACATTTTGCCTTAGTGTCTGGATATCAGAAGATTTCATCTATTCAAGATCTCAGGAACTCTTTTTGACCTCAATTAATGCTTTGAGAAACTAAGCTAATAAGTGTTTGAGACATTACTTTACCATCACAGGAATATATATATATATATATATATATATATATATATATTAGAAACATGTGCTTTGCTAAAATGGTCTTGGAACAGTTTCTGCGTGCCTCTGTGTCCCCTTGGATCATTACTACTATTCTTTGTGTGCTGGCATTCCAGAGCTGCTGATTCACAGCCTACATCTGGTTCTGTAGAGTTCTTGCCAACTCATAGCCTGATGCATTATTTGGACACTTAATTTGCTCAAGTCATTCTCCCTCTATCACTGACTTGTTTGTTTTAACATCCTGTGTGTCATAAATACATTTCTGCAGGGCCTTTCCTCACTATATTTGATTAGACTATTTGATTTATCAGAAATAAAGTGTTTTGCAGTTGAGGCTAAGATGACAGTTGCTGATGTACATATGGAGACCTGCTGACTTCAGGAAGGCATGGGGTAGGTGAAGAAATCTGCTTAGGAAGAGTGACTGTCCTGGTTCCCCAGGCACAGCCCCATGGGCCAGCCATGCAGGCAGGCCATGAGTAGCCCCGAGTCAGCTGGGAGATCCAGTCAAGGCAGCTGACTCACAGGTGTATCCCATAATACTTCATCATACTCATTATAAAAGGAGGGAGTTTAATAAGAGCAGAGTTTCTCATCCTGGTGCTTTTCCCTCTTAGCCTTCTGCTCCTTCTGCTGATCTCAAGGCTCAGGCTGAGTATAACCTTGTACACTTTATGTTGGTGGTTGCATTAGTTTTGTTATTTTGTTAAATCTATTTAAATTTTCACCCATGAGGCTTCTCCCTTTTTTCTTCGATTCCCCTTCTCAGCTGGGGAGGGGTCACTGGATGGTAGAACAACTGCTACAGTTTAGCCCTGGGTACTGGCTAAACATAGACAGTGACCAGGCCCTGGGCTGGGATCTAGCTCTGTAAGCTGTTGCTGGTGAGAGCAAAAACTGAGCTTTCCAGACATGTTACTGCGGACAGTCAGTTGGAATTTTTGAAACTTAGCATCAAGATGTTTGTAGAATGACATGTACCCCTGTAGTTTTATGCTGAATTGTATCTGTGCTAATTTGTTTAGAATTGTTAATGAGTTTGAGTCCTTCAGTCATGTAATACAACTTGAGCATCAAAGATAACATGTGAGATCAGTTATCAGCTGAGATTTGTACAGTCTAATTTGTAGGCTATGAAGAGGCTGGGAAGAGGATAATAATGACTATATGTCACTAGGATACTCTTCTTCAAATTCAGATGCACTAAACCTTACGAAAGTTTAAATGACTTGTCATCCTATGGAGTTCATGTTTTTGATTGGCTGAGTTCAGCCTAAGGACTAAACTAATAGAAGTATATGGTAAGATCTATACCTCAAATGCCAGTTGGTTATTGCAAGTAAAATGAGTTAACTAAAGCAGGAAGCAGGTTTAAAGATCCCTGGTCTGGTTCCCATAGGCTTTGCATCTCTCTGCTGTCCTGCCTCCTTTCTCTGCTTTTTTTCTCCCCTGAACACATGCCCTCAGTAGCTTGAAACCACTTGGGGTCTTGCATCACAGCGGCAGAACAACTGATGGGATAGGACAAGCTTATCTACTGAGACCTGTGCTCTAGAGCTTGATTTCTAGTGGGGTCCTAGCCAGCTAAACTGGTTAGCTCAGAAACCTGTACAGCATTGCAGGCCAGAGCTGGGTTTCTCAGGAAGCCGTGCACAGCCTTTCCTTACCTACAGGAGGGAAGGAGAGCTGAGCTCAGGTTTTCATCTTCCTTCTAGACTTTGTCCCAGAGCAGGACGCTACAGCAAACATTATGATTTCCATTGCAGGCGTCTCTTTGTGAAATTCATCCTGAAGGTTTTCAGTCTAAATTATTTAAAGCACTAGTGACATTACAGCCAAAAATAATGTCTCTATTAGCAGATGGAGCTGAGCTGAGGTCACAACAATCCCATTTGCCATATCATAAATAAAAGCCTTCATGCTGAAAATAAAAAAAAAAAAGGCACACAAGGTACTTCACCAGTGCTAGAAACAGCTCAGTTTGGTGCTGGCTGTTACTAGTGAGGCAGTTGTGATTTCCAAATAAATACTAAGTTACAGAGTTCAGTGCGGCTACTCAATGCAATAACTCCTCTATTTGAACTGACCCTTATTTCTACACAGGGAATGACAACCCATGAAGGCCTGTTACACACCCCTGGTGATGACCAGTCTTTTTTTTTTTTTTTCCATGGAGTGATAGCTGCTATCCAACAGTGGCGCTCCATTGCTGACCAGTGTAGAGTCAGTCTTCAGGCAGAAAGTCAGTTCTAATGCAAGTCTGAGTTCTGTTCTGGATATTTCTCATCATCTTTGTACTTTTCTGGATAGAATTCCCCTTCCTGTACTTCCACTGAAGTCTTAAGCCTAAGAGCTGGCCAAGCAGCCATGTTCACAGTAAAGTGCTAGAAATTTGTACTAGGAAATAGAGTAGGAAGGACAAAGAGCTGCAAAATAAATCCAAACTGACTAGCAAAGAGAGGCACAGAAGCCAAACGAAGCAAGAGAGATGAGGCTTCTGAGTGTCAAACATGTCATCGCTAGAAATCTTCTAATAGTTATGGTATTAGTAGTTTGAAGATGTCTGAGGAAAGTAAATAAATTGAGTCAGATGCCAAGTCACTGTAGGAGTATATAGTAAGAGCCGTATGAGAAAGGCTGCTAAGTCCAGTGGCATGGATGTAACTCACTCCCAGGCACTGTGCCAGCTCAAAGCCTAATCTCTGACTTATTTTGGGCCTGGTCTCTGTGGTCGCTGATGAATCTGTCTTTTTCCATCTTACACTAACAGCGTGCTCAGCCCCAGCAGACATATGAAACTTAACGAGTAATTTATTTCAGGGAATGGGCTTAATGTTCCTGACAAGATGGAAAGTTACCAGCTGGGTTATCTTCTGCATCTAATCCAAGTCAAATATTTTCATCCTAATGTCTAATAGACCAAGCATAACTGAAAGGTAAATTTTCCCAGTATCCACAAAACTAGCAAATGAGAAAGAAGCCCTATATTGTATCATATTTTACATTGAAACAGTCTGTTTCTAATAAGGTGTGAAGCCTTGTCAGGTTTCTATACACCAGTGAGTGCAATTTTAATGTAGTTCTTATAGCAATAATCTCATAATTGAAGGCTGGTTGTTCAGTCGGTCTGGCACAGCTAGATACATTATAGAAAGATTATGGGATGTCTCCCTGAAACTTTCAGGTTAAATGTAGAAATCTTATTAGAAAAGGCAGGATCTGAAGACATTCAGCACCTCCAACCAAGTTGTTCTTCCTGCCAAGATGTGACTCTGTGTACAACACTTGACACAGACATCCAGGCTCTTTCAGGATGGTCTACACTGGGATTGTCATGGGTAGCAGTGTAAGGTGCCCAAGTGCTAACAAGACTTTTCCTATTCTCATTACAAATTCAGCATGGAGTGTCATATGCAAAGTGGGTCTTGATCCCAATTAGATTATTTTGTTTTCTGGTACTTCAATAGTAGGTAGAGTTTTTGTGCATGCTATTTTCCTTACTGCTTAGTCTTGTTGCTTGCCTCTTTCTGTGGATCTCTGCTCAGACCACAACTTCTCTGTGGAGAACTCCATAAATTTCTCTTATCACACTCTGATTTACAAGGAATGAAAGAGGGCATTATATCCCTGATAAATCAGCTTTGTCATCACTTGACTTACTCTGTGGGAAGTTTTTTTGAGGCTGTCAGCAAGGAAGTAATTACACAGCTGGATTCAGCGTATCATCTAACCCATCTTTTTGATGACTTTACTTTTGTGAAACTCTTAATGTTTTTCCTATACCTGCTTGATGCAAAGGTGAAGGATCACTTTAGTACCACTAAATCCAAGGTAGGAAATGAAAATGCAAATTCCCATTGAAAAGAAGCTGTTACAGCCTGTGTTGGCTCTGTTAAAAATGTAATCCTCAATGCAGAGCATTGAAGCACATTTTTGTCATTTCTTTTTTTTCAGGGCTGAGATTGTTATCACTTACTAAACCTCATGTATCTGTTTACAGAAGTCCAAATTCATTGCAGTTTTGGTGATTGGCTTCATGATAATGATGATCCATGTCTGTCAGGAGCTGGCTTGAGACCATTAGTGTACTTTCGTGCTACCAAACAGCTAAAATATGTCCTTCGTTAAGCTGTGGCCTGTGCTGCAAACAAATGTCCTCAAGGCAGATCTCTGTACCCTATTGCAATGCTTTTGAACCTTCAGAAGACACCTTAACTGTACCAGTTTTGTCTGTCAAGAGAAACAACAAGGTAAAGCAGAAGGACAATAGGCAACCTGGAACACTGGGGAATCTAGAGGAACTGCAGGAAAAAAAAAAAAGCAGCTTGGGAGAACAGAACTGTGAACCATACACCAGGAGGACAAACAGTTCAAGATACTAGATATAAAAATGCCTGAAAGTGGGTTTGACTGATGGCATCTGATTGCCATCACCAGCCACAGCCAGGCATTGCTCCAGAGGACCAAGATGAGCAGTCTGACAAAGTGCTTATCCCAGCAGCTTGCCAAAGGCTGTGCTCCAGCAAGAAGACCATTGGCGCCAAGGAAACTGCAATAGAGGCTGTTCATTTTCATTCCTGAGGTTTGTTCAGTGTTTATCCACATCCATCTCCTCGTCCTGGGGCAATCTCCCCTCCTGAAACCAGATACAGTGACACAAGCCTTCTGCAGAAAGGACTCTGCACTCTTTTGCTTGCCAGCCCTGACCCTGAGGGGCAGGGGTTATCGTGGCCATCAAGGCTATGCTAATGCTTACCCACACAAGCGTGTAGAAGTATCTGCTGGTGCATTAGTCCTCTCCTGCCAGCTCCTATGAAAAAGGAGGCTTCTTCATGGAAATGAAGAATGGAATATACGAGTTCCTGATAGGTACACTTTAATGCCCTTCCTGAGTCTTAGCTTACGATTTATTTTCCAAGATACAAATGATACTGACTGTCTCTAGACCACAAGCAAAATGTTAAAACAAACAAAACTCAGGAATCTGAAATTCTTCATTTTGACCATCTTGCCCTTGTTGTATGAAAGTACACCACTGATTTCAACTCTATGTGGCAATCTCTTATGTTAAAGCAACAGCTGTTCCTGTAGTAACACTCCAAAGTTTTTAACCTTTAAATCAGGCATTTTTTGAAACTGAAACTGATGCCTGCTCTACTGATGGTATCAATGGACCACAAACTAAATACTCTAAAGAATAAAACAAGTTTTGAAGTCATGAGAGATGCCAAACTTCAGATTTACCTATGCTGTATTATCTCTAATCTGATTTTTGATGTGACTGGTTTACTTTACCTGTGTATGAGACAGGATTATCACACTGAGACTTGCAATTATAAACAGAATGCAAACTTTCAAGCCTTATTAATTACATATCTCTAAAACTAATATTACTCCTAAGATGATGCTATCTTTATGCTTAGAAAATATTATTGAACTTAGAAGTGCATTTGTTCAGGTGATTTGATCCCATTTTATCCATAGCCTCAATTACACAATCAAATACATTAAATCAATTTTTTCAACTTGAATTTTTTGATGGTAAAAACTAGTTTGTCCCAGAAACTTAAGAAAACAGAAGGCCAATATAGCAAGCATGATTTTTAACACACTTTCAAGAAGCTGGACCAGGATACCTTATGTTGCAATGCTGGGGTTGCCAGTATGTTTGTTGGTGTCTGCAGAGAGTGGTAACCTAGTACAGTAATTCACTCTGTTGCCATGAAAAGCCACAGTCCTCGTCCATTTACTTATATGACATCATCTCAGACTTGTAGGGAGACTGAGCATTTCCTTGGGCACCAGGTTTTGGTCTGACACCTAGACCTTGTGCTCATGTTCTGCACAGCATTGATTTTACCTAAGAATAATTGTTTACTTCTATTACATCATTCATGGCCAGACTGTTAAGAGTTTAGATAATATATTCAGTGCCACTTGCTTTAAAACCTTACCAAAATTATGTACAACCAGTGTTTATAAAGGTCTTTAAGAGTTTAGATAATATATTCAGTGCCACTTGTTTTAAAACCTTACCAAAATTATGTACAACCAGTGTTTATAAAGGTCTCCTTCTCAGCTAGATAGGAGCTAGCACTCACATCTGAAGTTCCAGTAAAAACCACATTGCTGTAAGAAGTATGGGAAATTGGCTTCAGTGACAGTGATCAGAGTGGTTTTGATCCAGTGATTGAGAAACCTCTTTTGCCTCCAAGAAGCTTTGGACTTCTCTGTACCCACTGCAGCCTGAACCACCACTGTGGGTCCTTCCATGCCTCTAAATTAATTCTTCCCTTTCTGGTGGTACTACAGTTGCTCGCTTCTCAACTGGTAGTTATCTACTGGGATCTAGTGACCGTGTTATTTCTTAAGACTGTGTGTTTATGTTGTAAGGGCTTGCAAGGAGAAAAGAAGGGAACCTGAATTTTTCAGTGTGCTTTATGGTCACCCACTGAAGAGACCCACTCAGCTCCCCCTTAAATGAGCCTGAACCCTGCAGTCAGGTCAGTATTTCCTTTGCACATTGCACTGTCAGATGCATGTTACAGAGATAGTCTTCATCCAAGCAGAGCATACTTCTTGTTAAAATAGCTGAGAAATTACATTATCATAAGTATTGTGAACTTTTAAAAAAAAAAATCTAAACTTGTATGGAAACTTCTAGTTTCTGAGTTGATTCAACTTCACTATATTAATGCAATAATTTTATAGATCTCTAAGAGCAATATCTGTCCCACTAAGCTTAAAATACTAAATATTGGCTTCCTAATTTGACAATGAAAATGTATCTTGTTTTCTGAATGCTTTTTCAGTTACCTTTCACTTTTGCAGGCAAAGGAATTAGTTATGGAAGTAATTTGTTCAAAGCTACAGACTCAGCTGAATAAAATGCTGAATTTGTGCCTTGTTCTTTCACGAACCTTTATGCTGCTGATTAAGGTTAGCTACAAGAACATGAGGTTCTAGTCCATAATTTCATTAGCAGACTGTACCTGCAGTAGTGGATGCATTAATGTGCTTTCCCTAAGATTCTATTTCTCATGCTCGGTACTGAGACCAGTTATTCAACGGTGATTCGATCACAACACAGTAAGAGACAAGGCCAAATTAAAAGCAGTGATGGAGCAATTTCAGGATTAGGAACGTTTGCAATTATAGGGGACCGGAAGACTATGACAGCTGAATGGGTAAGGTAGGTTAGGAAAGCTTTTTTCCCCAAAGTGCACAGCAAGTATTACTAAGAACTATAAGAAGATATTAACTTGTGAATACAGAAACAAAGAATAGCCCATATTTAAACACGTTCATATTACTATTGTATTTATATTATTTATATGTGTGTAGCTCTGAAATGTTTAACTCATGCCCTTTTTTTCCAACTACCCCGATTTATTATAGGATATTTTGATAGAGAGTCATAGTGAGCCCTGTCACATCAGTTGTTTTTCAGAACTATGTATACAATCCTGTCTGCACCAGAAAAGGCAAAGGCCATTGCCTATTTGGCCATGGAGGTGTACCTGCTGCAGTATCACATCTGCTACAGGTGCCCTAGATGTGTTTAAATGACCAAAACAAAGGGTGAAATTTTCTACCAGGAACAAATTCCATCTCCCATATATCATCAGAATGAGAAAGGAAAGGCATTTGAGGCCATGAATATTTACATATTTGATTACACATGCAAATTAGATGCTTAGACGTATAAAGGCCTAATTTGCTTTGATAGATAACTATGTATAAACTGGATCTGGAGTTTGAAAATCTGGCCCTAATTTGACATAATGAATAATTGATATATATCAAATCAATCAGGTACTCTGCATCTGAGTGATGTTCCCTAAATCTTACAGCCACATTGTATTCTATGAACGTTTATGTGGGAAAATAGTCAAAGGAAGGAATATTGACCAGAAGGGTTACAGAGCCTCTAACCTACTAGTTTCAGAGTAGATAGCGTAAATGTCTAAAGGAACTTGAAGATGCATCTGAAGCTCATGCAGAGCACACCATGAATTCAGTAAGAGTCACATAGCAGCAGGTGCTGATGCTCTGATTATTTTCTCTTTTTTGTACACCGGCTGTTCATGCTCTTTATCATGTTACCTTGCCTCCTTCAGGTATATGATGGGGAAAATTTTCAGAGAGGTAAAGTATGTCCCTTATTCTTTAGCAAGACTTACTTCCTATGAGACTGTGTTTGAGACATAGTAGATTAAATTATCTTTTATCGAGAGGCCACTGTTTTATTTCCTACTGCTTGACCATTTTGCTTACAGCTCCTCTCTGTAACTCATTCAGAATTCAGGGCAGTAACACACAGACAGAAACCAGTACCATGCATAACACCTGGGCTCTAAACTCCAGTGTACTTCTGCTCTTTACCCACTATAGTATTTGGTACTAAAATGCTAAAGGTATTCAGCTGCACTACAGAGGTGTGTTGAAAGGCTTTTGCTAAATATGGATTAAAAGGCGAATTACCTCTGCTACATGTACCTGAAGATTAGGGTAATCCCTCATGGCATGCAACTGAAATCCACTAAACCCACAGAGAGAGACTCCTAGGCACTGCTGTGGAGAACAAAACTTCCCTGCTCAGGAAGGGATTGCTACGACCAGAGGGTGGAAAGCTTGCCTTGCTTCCCTTTCTGCTTAAATCCCCATGTGGAGGGTGGCCCTCTACCAGGGAGGGAGGGAGTGTGAAATGGAAACCAACTGTTATGGTAGAACCAAGTACAGATGAAAATATGAACACAAAACTTTAACCATTGTACATTTGTCATTTTTGCTAATCTCATCAGATGACTCTGCATGTGCAGGCAATATGCCTTGGCAGTTTTGAGAGAATAAGAAAAATTACTCTCCAGAAAATGGTTGGAAATAAGATTTTTAAAATAATGGAAGTCCATGAAATGAGGCAGTACAGGGTAGCACTGACAGGTACCTCTGAGGCTGAGAAAATTAATCACAGTGGAAATATCAGCCTCTCTGTCATTCTGCCATTAGATGTACCAAAGAAGTGTTGTTAAAGTCAATGCTTGGCTTTTATGGCTGGGGATTGATTTGGCCTCAAATTCTTTCTGTTATTCTGCCAGTAGTTAAAAGTGCACACTGCACTACCAGAACAGTGGCTGCCCATGCCTCACATCAGGCACTTTTCTTGTTGGCCTGTCTTGCCTTGGACAGTGTGAATTAGCTTGTGGCCAGCAGCTCTCATCCCATTTAGTTTGTGTCATTAGCCCATTTGCTATACAGCCAGGAAAGCAAGGGATTGATAACTGAGATCTCGGAATTAGCCTGAGTAAAGCACATGAAGTTTTACCCAAAGCAATTCTGCACCAACACGGGTTTTTGTTTATGGCTAGTGCTTGTGGTTTTGGTAGGTAAAGATATAATTTCTGGTTTTACATGAGGAAATATATGTGGTTTGTCGTCCGACATTGACAAAAACTTTACAGATCAAAAGAGGATGACTGGGAATGGTGACCAAACTCTCTAAAATAGGTAACAGTCCCACTAGTTACAGTGAGTAACTCATGTTGTAGTTATCCAGACTGTGCTTCCTATTTTGTTAAAATAACTCTTAAATCTTGCCCACGACACAATTCTTGCTTCCAGTTGCTATTTGTGTTCCTTATATTTATATGTTATAAGCACAGAATTTATTTTCTGGCACTAATAGTCTTTGAATGTTTATTAGCTAGTTGGGAGCTATATGTAAACATTTCTATACCACTGACACCTCCTACTTTCAGAGACATCACTAATTCTGGAATACCAAATTAGCAATTATAAACCTGCTAATCACTCCTGTGGTATTCACAAAGGCTTTCTTTAGCCCAGCCAGGTTAATCTCCCTGTGCTGCCTCTGCAGTCAGAAGGAAATTACTATAGTGCAATTCAGAGCAGAAACCTAAAATTGAAGTGCTCTAAATGATTCTGTAGAGTAGATCTGGCTATAAGGGGTGTCAAGAGACAGCTTCCCTAGGCTGCATGTATCCCTGCATTATACCACATAAGTTTTTTTTCTATTTAAGTAAGTAAATTCTAATAAATCAAAACAAATAGCAGTCATGCAAAGGACAAGGATAAACAAAAGGAGAAAGCTGCAGATCTCATGCTTCTCTGCAAAGAAAATAGGAAAGGGTGGAGAATCACCCAGACACTTTCTGATCATCCTGTGAGATAGGGTGGGAACAATGAGGTGGTTGGGGTGAGCCTGAACAGAGCACTTTCATTTTGGCACTTCAACAACTGTTGGCAGCATTTTCTTTTTTAATGTCACCATTATGTGCACAACTTCAAGGCAAGCTTTCCAAGTCACTCAAGTTAATTGATACATCAGGGATATGGAACTGGAACATTATGTCCTTGATACTAATTTAAAATATTGCAAAACTATATGTTGCCTTTGGAGGAGGGACTAGAAAAAAACAAATGCATTACAAGAGTGTTGGCCAAAAATGGAGGGATTCACTGAAGCCATTCCCTTTAATGTGTGTCTCAGATTGATTGAAAAACTGCGAGACTGTTGTCTTCTCTAGTTTTGATGGTTAAATACTGTCTGGCCTCCCAAGTTGGATCTACTTTCATCTTATCTAGAACTGCCCTTTTGCTGGCTGTATGCATGTGTTTATACAAAAGAAGTAAGTGCTTTTTGTCCTTTTGAATTTGGTGCAAGAGCTTGCTAGTGTGGACAGACTCCTCTGATCAGTGGAGCAAAGAATCGTTACTTACTCGTAGCTGTTCCTATGGGATGTATCATCTGTGTGTATACTCAGGCTGTAGATGAACATCCATCTGGGATGTAGATATCACAGGCTCTCAGGCCACATCCTCTTCCACCTCACCTGCAGTTGTCGGCACACTCAGACCCTGTCCTTCTCATGGCTGTACAGGGTGGAGTGATGCCTGAGCCTCCCACTGCCTCAGCCAGCACCCGCAGGAGACTTGGTGAGGGGAGGAGGGTGGTTACTGGATGTTCAGACAGGCACCGCAGAAGAGGTTCAAATGTGTAAATACAGTCAGAAGAAATGTCCCAGGGCATCCAGCCTTGCCTTCCAGGGGCATTCTCCTCCGAGACTCCACGTTCTACAAGAACCAAGAGAGGCTCATCAGAGCTCCCAAGACTCTGCCCCCAGAAGTGATAGCTCTGGTCTGCACAGACGTTAAAAGGATACGGTCCGCTCTGCACGGCTGCAGGGGCATCGCTGCAGTTTACCTAATCCAATGAGAGCAATACGTATCCTGCTGCAGCCAGGTAGGGAAGACTTGTAAGACTTGCTCTAACTGTGTATTTTTCTAATCATGCTCTTCCTGTGCACAATGGTCACTGGGTGTAACTGTAAATAAGGATTACTTTCACCTAGAAGTTCGAAATGACGAGGTTTCTCCATTGCTTATGCAGTGTTTGTGCGCTGAGACAGAGAGGGATGACAGCTGCCACAGCCAGCCACGGGTTTGGTGTTCTTGGGAGGGTGGCTCCAGTTACAGTAATTTCTATCTCAGTGCTATGCTACTTTTATAGTATAATTTACTCTTGCAAATCAAAACTGAGTTCATTACAGTGTGCCCATACAGTGAAATCAGTAAGATCTTCCATGCTTGAAACCTGGAGCACTTTCTACTTTTCAACACCGGTTTCCAGGTTTTAACATGTTATTTTTCTCATGTGAGCAATATCACTGCAATCATTTCTCTGAAAGAGGAAATGTAGCAGAGGTAAGGAACTAACCCAGCAGTATAAAGGGAAATCTTGTGATATCTTCAACTGAAGCTCAGAAGATCCTCGCTCCCATTCATAGCTCTTATTTACTTCAGTCCAGTTCTTTATTTTATGCAAGCTGTATGTTCTACATAGATTGGTCTCAATATTAAAAAGTGGAGACAGGGTGACAGTTGCTTGTTTTGTTTGTTTATAAACAACATAACTGGATGTCCCAGCCCCCATGGCTCAGAGACAAGGACATAGGCTGTAAGAGAGACACATTCAGAAGACCCCTGGAAGCCAGTGCACATCCCTGTGCAGTCTTCAAAGGTAGCCATGGTTCCTTGGTCTCTGTAAGCAGACCTATTCCAACCTGATGCTGATTGACTTCATTTGAAGGGTGAGCTTTGGAGTTAACAGGGAGCTGTGGTCAAACAAGGTTTGTCCCTCCTTAGAAGTTACATCTTATCTTCATGACCAGCAAGAGCTCCCAGCCCAAGGCCAGAAATCCCTGGGCCTTCCACAAATTGGCTCTTGCTTCTGAAAGCTGCTCCTGGCTTCAGCATTTAGTCAGTTCAAACACAGTAAAATCCCTTCCCCAGGGATGTGTTTGTTCCTTTGACAAATAGCTGCTCCTGTCCCTCTGCCTCCACACAACTCTGTTCCCACTGACCTTGGACCAGGACAGCCTTCCTCCCCGTGTTAAGCAAAATGGCTTTTTAAACATGGAGAAACCTTAAGCTGTAAAAACTTTCTGAAATGAGACAAAATTAGGATTGATATCAGCAAATGTATATTTATATTCTGTGCTGGCCTCAAGCCATATGTAACTTTCAGCCAGGTTTGTTATGAGAGGGTTTGTAGCCCTCTTACAAACACAACAGGAACCCATAAAAAGATCGTAAGACCTCAGATTTCTGAGTAAATATGTGCTAAAGAAGCTAATTTTGATAGTGTTGTTTTCAAAGTAATTAATTTTTAACCTTAATCTTTACTCAGTGTAAGACATAGTTAATTTTTCAGATGTACACCTTAATTTTCAAATCAATTGGTCAGCAAAATCCATGCAAATGCAAGCCAGGCTGGCCATCTTGTACTGTCAGACAGGCTGTTGCTGCTCCTGGCATGGGCATCTCCTACCATGGTTAAGCAGATGTATTTGAGGGTGTGCTTGGAATGTATAGAGTGAAATTGTTCTAAAAATTGTTTTTTTTTGTGAACTATGAGCTCACAACTCTTTCCTGATGCTCATGTAGAGGAAAGATTTTAGCTTTCCTGTTAGACCTTCTGGCTCTTCTTGTCTCATTTCAGCTGGCCAAGCTATAGAGCTGTGTACAAGCTCCTCCTGATTACAAACTAAACTGAAGAGCTTTTGAAGGCATGTTATTTCTTAAAGAAATAAAAAAAAATAGGCAGGAGGGAAAATGCAGTCCTCCCTTTTACTTGATGTCTCAGCACCTGGGCAGGTAGGTGAGAAGAGAGAAGGCTGGTCCTGTCCAGTGCAGCTGCTCTGAGGGACACCAGCAGTCAGGCTTAGGAGGAGAGCCAGGAGAGGTGCGAGTTTGGGAAGATTTCTGGCCACATCTCTCCTGGGGACGGTTTCTGTGGGGCTGGCTTGTGGTGCCAACTCTGCCAAGACAGCAGCAGCCCCCAAGAAGCTGTAAACAGACTTCCACTGATGCTTGCTCTTGCTTTCTTTGGTTATAACTTTGTTCCTTTTTTCAAGCCTACAATTCTAAGCAACTATCTCTTTATCTTAAAGCTTGATTAAAGCAGCTCATGAGTAATCCGACACACGCTATGCATGTTATTCCTGAGGGGAACAAATGGATTATTCAAGGGCATACTGGGAGACTTGGAGAGTCTCAGTACTGAGTGCGCTGTGGGCTTTCCAGGAACCCGAAGGCAGTCTGCTCGCTGGCCTGGCAGGCAAACGGGGCCGAGGAGCAACTCGCTGAGGCAGGATTAGTCGGTATCTCTTCGGGAAGCAGTAAGAAAATGGGAACATTACCTGAGACTCGAGTCACTGGAAGCTTCTTTTGTATTGTTTGTGCCCATTGCTACCCCTCCACCGTACCTGCAATGCTGAAGGGGACTGTTGTCTCAAGGAAGCAGCAGAGGATGGTGATGGCTGGCTGAGCGGGCACCCCCAAGCAGAAAGTGCTCATGGGAACAGGTGAGCATCAAGTTAGTGACATGCTACTGTCGGAAGGGACACCAAATTCTTGGTACATTATTGATTTTCTGTACAATGGTACCTGACCTGTGAAGAATCTGTAAACTCCGTGTTTTTGTTCTGTGCTAGCTAAGGGCTTTTAATGTAATGCTTTCCTTACTCTGAGCTGCTGTAGGTAAAATCCGCTTTTTTTAGTTTTGGGTCTTGCACTACCACAAGGATTTATGGGGTTTTATACTTTAATACAATTTTGCATTAATATGGATTTGCTTTTTTGCAAGCATCTTTACAACAAATATACTACATGGTTTTTTAATAAGCTTTAATTTTCTAAGTATCTCAAGAATAAAAACCTTTTTGGGACATCCCTGGAAGTACCATCTCCCAGAGGCAAGAGAAGTCAACAGCAGCTTTGTGCCAGAGCATTAGCAGCTGGATGATGCTTGCCCCTATTAACTGGTTTGGCTGCTTCACGAAATGATCTTTCAAGAACAGAAACTAGCATGAGAAACATCAAGTAGGTAAATATTCCTGACAGCTGCAGCCTGATTCACACTGGCAATGCACTGATAACCATACAGAAAAGGACAGGCAGTCCAGAGAGGTCACTGAAAAGGGTTTTATCTGTATCAGTGCTGCTGGTTTATAATCCTTGAAGACCTGAGATAGAGCAGTCCTCTTTCATCAGCACTCTAAGTGCCTCACACCTCTCATCAAACCCATCTTCTACTGAATCAAAAAAAATGCCAGTTATGGCACTGACAACTCTGCTGTATAAGACCAGCCAATGAGCTGTAGTCCATAGCTGCTTTTACAGCAGGGGTGGAATCAAATGAGATGGGGATTTCAACGGAATACCTAACACACTAATCATCATTTCTGGCTGCAGGGTACTGAAATACTTTTTTCATGTTTATTGTCCAGTACTGTGATCAGTGGAGGCCTGTTAGTACTAAGTAGGACCAAATACATAGGACTGAATTGCATAAACACTTAAACAGACACTAGGAAAATGGAAATCAAAGTGGAGCCTAGAAAAAATGTCTTTTTACCACTGATAAGTCATTGCATCCTGTTAGTGGAAAATCAGAAAGCAGTTTGTAGGTTCTGCACCATTAACAACACTCCTTAGCTACTGACAGCACCAGCTCAACCACAGCACGGGGAGCAGTTACATCCCACAGACACCTATGCAACCACATCTCCAAAAAGGCAAGGTAACCAACATTGCCAAAATAATAAGGAAACATGTTACTGTTTGCACTGATGCTAGATTTGAGAAAGACACACCTTTTATAAAATGGATATAATCAGCCTGCAGCAAGACTGGAGACTGCCTGTCACCACAAGCAGAAAGCCACAGGATTAGCAGTGTATGACCAGGATGGATGACTTCTGTATGCAAACATTTGAAAATGCTTACACTGTGAATCAGAAAAAAAATATAGAACTAGTTTCAAACCAGTAACCTAGCACTTGGGTGAAACCAACAAAGCCCTGCTTTTATGATTTTTAGCTTCTTCCCAACTTGCCCATTATGACCGCTCCCAAAGGGCAGTTCCAGCCAATACTGCTAGTTCAGGCTAACATATAATTTATAAACTGGAATGGAAATTGCTCCCTATATCCCCTGACCATGGCAGTAATTCCAGCTCTGACAGAGGAGCTCTCCACACCGGGCAAGCATGGACCTCTCTCATTCAATGTCTACAGGGTGTGATTCCTTCAGCATTTGCGTTAAAACAGGACGAGAAACTATAAAAGTTTTAACAGAATTTAGGATGTGTTTTTGCTGTTGCATGTGTAAGCATGAGCATGTGGCTCATCCTACTAACCCAGCACAGGGAAGGAAGAACAGTTCGTGCTCACTCACTAATCTCTGCTGAAAAGAATAGCCTGTTACACTGAAGAGCTGCAGCTAGTTTCCAA